>CM038144.1:94281024-94901375 GCA_021437245.1 Aegilops speltoides | reverse complement strand
CCAAATAAAAAAAGGCCAAAGAAGCCCACCAAAAAAATAAAAAAATAAAAAAATGAGAGAAAAAGAGAGAAGGGGCAATGTTACTATCCTTTTACCACACTTGTGCTCCAGAGTAGCACCATGTTCTTCATATAGAGAGTCTCCTATATTGTCACTTTCATATACTAGTGGGAATTTTCATTATAGAACTTGGCTTGTATATTCCGATGATGGGCTTCCTCAAATGCCCGAGGTCTTTATGAGCAAGCAAGTTGGATGCACACCCACTTAGTTTCCAGTTTGAGCTTTCATACACTTATAGCTCTTAGTGCATCCGTTGCATGGCAATCCCTACTCCTCGCATTGACATCAATTTATGGGCATATCCATAGCCCGTTGATTAGCCGCGTCGATGTGAGACTTTCTCCCCTTTTGTCTTCTCCACACAACCTCCACCATCATACTCTATTCCACCTGTAGTGCTATATCCATGGCTTGCGCTCATGTATTGTGTGAGGGTTGAAAAAGCTGAAGTGCGTTAAAAAGTATGAACCAATTGCTTGGCTGACACCGGGATAGCATGAGGGGTACCTTGTGTTAAGAAAAGGGAGCATAAAAGACTATATGATTTTGTAGGGATAACGTTCTTTAGCATTGATATTTTGAAAGACATGATTGTTTGTTGGGATGCCCAAGTATTAAATTCTTTTATGTCAAATGATAGACTATTGCTTTGAATCACTCGTGTCTTAATATTCATGCCATGATTAGATTACATGATCAAGACTATGCTAGGTAGCATTCCACATCAAAAATTATCTTTTTATCATTTACCTACTCGAGGACGAGCAGGAATTAAGCTTGGGGATGCTGATACATCTCCGTCGTATCTATAATTTTTTATTGTTCCATGCCAATATTATTCAACTTTCATATACTTTTGGCAACTTTTTATACTATTTTTGGGACTAACATATTGATCCAGTGCCTAGGGCCAGTTCCTGTTTGTTGCATGTTTTTTGTTTTGCAGAAAACCCATAGCAAATAGAGTCCAACTGGGATAAAAATAGACAGAGATTTTTTTGGAATATTTATGAATTTTGGGAAGAAGAATCAACACGAGACGATGCTCGAGGGTCCCATGAGGCAGAGGGGCGCGCCCCTGACCCTCATGGACACCCCGTAAGGCGGTTGTTGCCCTTCTTTCGCCGCAAGAAAGCTAATATCCGGAAACAAATCGTGGTGAAGGTTTCACAATCGGAGTTATGGATCTCCGGGAATATAAGAAACGGTGAAAGGGCAGAACTAGGAGGGCAGAAACAGAGAGAGACAAAGAGACAGATCCAATCTCGGAGGGGCTCTCGTCCCATCCCATGCCATGGAGAACAAGGACCAGAGGGAGAACCCTTCTCCCACCTAGGGAGAAGGTCAAGGAAGAAGAAGAAGGAGGGGGGCTCTCTCCCCCTCGCTTCCGGTGGCGCCAGAACACCGCCGGGCCATCATCATCACCGTGATCTACACCAACACCTCCGTCATCTTCACCAAGATCTCCATCACCTTCCCCCATCTATCTACAGCGGTCCACTCTCCCGCAACCCGCTGTACCATCTACTTGAACATGGTTGAGGGAGTCCTGGATTAGGGGGTGTCCGGATGGCTGGACTATAGCCTTTGGCCAGACTCCTGGACTATGAAGATACAAGATTGAAGACTTTGTCCCGTGTCTGGATGGGACTTTCCTTGGCGTGGAAGGAAAGCTTGGCGATACGGATATGTAGATCTCCTACCATTGTAACCGACTCTGTGTAACCCTAAACCTCTTGGGTGCCTATATAAACCGGAGGGTTTTAGTCCGTAGGACAAACAACAATCATACCATAGGCTAGCTTCTAGGGTTTAGCCTCTCTGATCTCGTGGTAGATCTACTCTTGTACTACCCATATCATCAATATCAATCAAGCAGGAGTAGGATTTTACCTCCATCGAGAGGGCCCGAACCTAGGTAAAAACATCGTGTCCCTTGTCTCCTGTTACCATCCGCCTAGACGCATAGTTCGGGACCCCCTACCCGAGATCCGCCGGTTTTGACACTCTTGTACTACTCATATCGTCAATATTAATCAAGCAGGAAGTAGGGTTTACCTCCATCGAGACGGCCCGAACCTGGGTAAACATTGTGTCCCTTGCTTCCTGTTACCATCAACCTAAGACGCACAGATCGGGACCCCCTACCAAAGATCCGTCGGTTTTGACACCGACATAGGTGCTTTCATTGAGAGTTCCTCTGTGTCGTCGCTGCAAGGCTCGATGGCTCCTTCAATCATCATCAACGACATGGTCTAGGGTGAAACTTTTCTCCCCGGACAGATCTTTGTGTTCGGCGGCTTCAAGACCTGAGCTAATTAAGCAGCCATCTGGAGTAGATCAGCAGCTCGCCCAGCCACGGATCGAGTTCGGATACGAACTACACGGCGGACACTCGCGCAGACTTGATCTTGATGGATTCGGGCTGTACCAGAGCACGGACGATCCACGGCGAGCACGGCTTAGACTGCCTGTCGGACAATGCTTGGGATATCACCCTCAAGGTAGCCCGGACCTAAATCCGGAGCAAGCTGCGTTGCCCTAGGGCGGAGGATGGACCCGCCCGCGACCCTCACACTCATCGGCGCTGGAGCCGAACACAGGTCTCACCTCTATGGAAGCCTGTGATTCCGGACCCCCGGACTCGTATCCGGTTGTTGGTTCTAGTCCGCGCACTCTCAAGCTAGCCGAGCCAGGTTGGCCTCCGGTGATGGAGTTTACAGCTGCGGATATCTTCCAGCACTCGCCCTTTGGCGACATGCTGAACTCATTAAAGTCTCTCTCTTTGTCAGGAGGCTCTTGGCCGAACTATGTCCGGCTTGAGTGGGAAGTAGGCGACCAAGGAATTCGCTGCCCACCCACCACCCACTTCATTGCCATGATCGATGATCTAACCGACGTGCTTGACTTCGACTCCGAAGACATCAACGGTATGGACGATGATGCAGGAGAAGTACAGGAACTGCCACTCACAGGGCGGTGGACAGCCACCTCCTCGTACGATATATATATGGTGGACACTCCAAAGAAAACCAATGGCGATGAGGCAACGGAGGATAACCCCTCAGGGAGAAAAACAAAGCATGGGCATCGTCGACGCCGCTCCAAGCCCCGCCACAACAATACCGTCCCAGGAGACGAAAAAAATCTAGACGGTGCCGAAGAGGAATACAACCCTGATCAGCCCCCCTTCGAGCAGCCCGAGCATGAAGATGAGCAGGCAACCTAGACGAATAGGCGACCGACGGATATCCGGAGGAGGACAACTACATGCCCCCCGCCGAAGATGAGATCAGCCTCGGCGGCAGCGGAGTTCGGCGTGCTCGAGGATCCGTGGAGCGAGGCGCTTCAGCGTCGGCTTATGGCCACTGCGAGGAGCCTGAAAAAGAAGCAGCAGCAACTCCAAGCCGATCAAGACCTGCTCACAGATAGATGGACTGAGGTCCTAGCAGCCAAGGAATACGGACTCGAGCGCCACACGGCTGACCGGCCACCCCGTGGCCGGGATATAACGACATATCAGCCTGAATACCAGCCCGCAACCCCACGCCAACACACTACGGCCCAGGGAAATAGGCAAGAACTGTAGGATATACTGGAAAACAAAGCAGGACAGCCAAGATCGATCTACGGATCGCGGGGGCGCGCCCCAGCACGCGACGATGACCGTCGCGACGGATACACCATAAACAAGTCCGGTCGGGCCAAACACAGCCACCCAGACCAATTCGAACTGCGTAGCCACATAGCCCGGCACAGAGGCGCCGCACACCCCCTCTGCTTCACTGACGAAGTGATGGATCATGAATTCCCAAAAGGGTTCCAATCCGTAAACATCGAATCATACGATGGCACAACAGACCCCGCAGTATGGATCGAAGATTTCCTTCTCCACATTCACATGGCCCGCGGAGACGACTTACACGTCATCAAGTATCTTCCCCTTAAGCTCAAAGGACCCGCCCGGCACTGGCTAAACAGCCTGCCCGCAAATTCCATTGGCAGTTGGGAAAACCTGGAAGATCCGTTCCTCGACAACTTCCAGGGCACATACGTGCGACCACCGGACACCGATGATTTGAGCCACATTACTCAACAGCCCGGAGAGTCAGCCAGGAAATTTTGGACTCGGTTCCTAACTAAAAAGAACCAAATAGTCAATTGTCCGGACGCCAAAGCCCTGGCGGCTTTTAAGCATAATATCCGTGACGAGTGGCTCGCCCGACACCTTGGCCAGGAAAAACCCAACTCCATGGCAGCCCTGACGACACTTATGACCCGCTTTTGCGCGGGCGAGGACAATTGGTTGGCTCGCAGCAGCACCACACCACACTCTGGCACTTCGGACATCCATGACAATAACGGCAAGCCACGGCGCAACAGACACAAGCGACGGAACAACAGCGACAACACCGAAGACATGGCAGTCAACGCCGGATTCAGTGGATCCAAATTCGGTCAGCGGAAGAAGCCGTTCAAAAGAAACAATCAGGGACCGTCCAGTCTAGACCGCATACTGGAACGCTCGTGCCAAATTCATGGCACCCCAGACAAGCCAGCCAACCACACCAATAGAGACTGCTGGGTGTTCAAACAAGCCGGTAAAATAAACGCCGAAAACAAGGACAAGGGGCTGCACAGCGACGATGATGAAGAGCCCCGGCGTTCGAACACGGGGGGACAGAAGAAATTTCCCCCCAGGTGAAAACGGTCAACATGATCTACGCCACTCACATTCCCAAGCGGGAACGGAAGCGAGCACTACGGGACGTCTATGCGATGGAGCCAGTCGCCCCTAAATTCAACCCATGGTCGGCTTGTCCGATCACCTTCGATCGTAGGGATCACCCTACTAGCATCCGTCACGGTGGCTCAGCCGCATTGGTCCTAGACACAATCATCGACGGATTCCACCTCACGCGAGTCCTTATGGACGACGGCAGCAGCCTGAACCTTCTTTATCAGGACATAGTGCGTAAAATGGGCATCAACCCTTCAAGGATCAAGCCCACCAAAACCACCTTTAATGGTGTAATTCCTGGAGTAGAGGCCCGTTGTACGGGTTCTATAACATTGGAAGTGGTCTTCGGATCTCTGGATAACTTCCGAAGCGAAGAGTTAATCTTCGATACCGTCCCGTTCCGTAGTGGTTACCACGCGCTGCTCGGACGAACCGCATTCGCTAGATTCAATGCAGTACCACACTATGCATACCTCAAGGTCAAGATGCCAGGCCCGCGCGGGGTGATAACAGTCAACGGAAACAGGGACCGCTCTCTCCGTACAGAAGAGCACACTGCAGCCCTAGCAGCAGAAGTACAATGCGGCCTCCTCCGACAAACCACCAATCCGGCGATGACAACCTCGAGCACTGTCAAGCGAGTCCGGAGCACCCCGCAACAGGATCACCAGGCACGCCAAGAGCGCGACTAGCAGTCCGGCCTCCGCTCAAGCCCCATCAAAGCAGCATTCGTGCCACCGTACACAATTACGCACTCAAAATACCATGGGCATAGGCGGAGGCGCAACAGTGACTCAGTCAATAGCGCGGTATCACCACAACATACTTTCGCAACCATCCCTTTTTATCTTTCAGGACACTGCCTTAGGGCAGCCTCTTCAGAAGAGCCGGATTGTTGGAGTTATACAGGGGAGAAAACCAAGGAGGCAACAGGCTTTGCGCACAGAAGGAAATACCTAGGTGGAATCTATTCACGATCGTTATACCTGTTTTACATACCTGTACGCGGCCTGCCCCTGGATAGGACATGTCAAATAGTCCTATTTATCTCTGCTTAATGCACTCATTGTAAACATACACTTAAACGTATTATTCATCAATGGGAGATCACATACAGCGTCAGCTTATTATTCTTATCTGAGCATTTTTTTCTTACAAATGTTTCTTAGATATTGCATCCGTACACCTTGGTACGGTCAGTTTGCCAGGGGCTTCTTATGGTGCCCGTAATACGGCAAGTAAAGTTCGAACACTTTCAACAGTGCGGCACCCCGAACTTATAGCACTATATGCATCAGCTCCGAATCATGTCTTGGGTCCACACTTGGGTTAGCCCGGCTCCCTTGTTTTGGTACCTTATGTTATGTTATATCGGCTAAGGTAGCGCAAGGAGAACTACTGCGATTGTGTCTCGGTTCTTCCGGACGAGCACCTCAGTAGAGAAAGCCGAAAACTGACCGGCATGATGTGGCGAGAGCTGGTCGCTGTTCGAGAGGTCTTAAAATCCTTAAAGATTTTTTCTGCTTTAAGCGATGAATCGGCCTCGTCCGATTTAGGCGTATATAGCGCCCCAATTCGGCCCTTCGAATTCTAGGGGCTTCGCCGAAATTTAATATTATAGACTTCTATGGCTAAGTGAAAGTTATAAAGCCGCATAGTCCGATTGCCTTGTTCGCTGCACCGGATACCTCCCTAAAATTATAGACTTCTATGGATAAAGAGTATCTGGGTTTTCCAGGAACACCCCGATACTAGTTACGTGGGGGCGGAAGCCGACGACTGGCCTACTTTCAGAATTTTATAAACAGCCGCACAGAAGGTAATATTTTAAATCGAACAGTGTTACATAGCACAAGTAACTTCGTCTTTAAATTACAATAGCAGCAGAGGTACATTTAGTGAAAGATCTTGTCCTTGGTACATTTGTCGGCCACGAGAAGAGCGCCCTTCATAACACCATCGTAGTACTTCTCGGGATAGCTACGCGCCTTGCCCTCTGGTGGCCCGTCCTTCACCAGCTTCTCCGCATCCAGCTTGCCCCAATGCACCTTCGCGCGGGTAAAAGCCCGGCGGGCACCCTCAATGCAAACGGATCGCTTGATAACTTCTAGCCGCGGACAGGCATTCACCAACCGCTTGATCAGGCCGAAGTAGCTAGTGGGCAGGGGCTCACCAGGCCACATCCAGACTATGAAATTTTTCATAGCCACTTCGGCCGCCCTGTAGAGTTTGACCAACTGCTTAAGTTGGTCACTCAGAGGCATTGGGTGTTCGGCCCCAGCATACTGGGACCAGAACAGCTTCTCCGTGGAGCTCTCCTCCTCGGCACGGTAGAACTCCGCGGCGTCTAAGACACTATGTGGCAGATCTGCGAATGCCCCTGGAGAGCTCCGAATTCAGGTAAGTAAAAGAAACGCCTCCTCCACATGTTTGCTTTGCATAAAGAATGTCTTACCCGCCTGGATTTCCTGTTGTGCCTTGTCGGCTTCGGCCTTGGCACCTTTCATACTAGCAAGGGCCCTCGCAAGCTCGGCCTCCTTCATCTTAAGATCCTGGTCCATGGACTCGAACTTCTTGCCGAGCTCCTGGAGCTCTTGCTGTACCTCGCCCACTCTAGCAGCTTGCTTTTCGCGCTTCTTGCATTCCAAGGCCACCTTGTTTTTGGCCTCAGACAGCGCTTTCTTCAGCGATGCCACTTCAGTGGCGGCCCCTGTTACACAGTCACGATGCGTCATCGTTAGAATACCCAATTTTATCTATACTTCATTAGATGAGAGCGGGTGAGGGAGTCCCAGACTAGGGGGTGTCCGGATAGCCGAACTATCATCATCGGCCGGACTCCAAGACTATGAAGATACAAGATAGCCTCAGGGGCTGCTACCTCTACGGCGATGGAGCCGAACACCGACCTTGTCCCTTCTGAAGCTCGTGACTCCGAGGAGTCGGACTCCTCGCCGGACTCTGAACCCCTCGCGCCCCTACCAATCGAATCCGGTTGGGCGCCGATCATGGAGTTCACCACCGCGGACATCTTTCAGCACTCACCTTTCGGCGACATCCTGAATTCGCTAAAGTATCTCTCGTTATCAGGAGAGCCCTGGCCGGACTGCGGTCAGGATGGTTGGGATGCGGACGATGAAGAAATTCAAAGCCCACCCACCGCCCACTTAGTAGCCACTGTCGACGATCTAACCGACATGCTAGACTTCGACTCCGAAGACATCGGCGGTATGGACGACGATGCCGGAGACGACCAAGAACCAACGCCTACGGGGCACTGGAAAGCCACCTCGTCATATGACATATACATGGTGGATATCCCAAAGGATGGGAATGGCGAGGAATAGCGGAGAAGACCCTCCAAGAAACAGCCTAAGCGCGGCGTCGTGGCGCCGCTCTAAACCCGCCACAACAAGAATGGAGATTCGGCACGGACATAATAACACCCAGAGCGGTGCGAAGACAACCCCCTCCGGCAAGATTCAGCACAGAGGGCGGAGAAGCCAGCCCTCATGAGAGAGCGGCGGGCGAAGAGGTAGAGGACAATAATTACATGCCTCCCTCTGGAGCGAGGCAAGCCTCGGCAGACGGCAATTAAATCGTGCACGAGGATCCCGTCGAACAAGAGTGTTTTAAACGCGGGCTTATGGCCACGACAAGCAGCCTCAAGAAAAAGCAGCAACAACTTAGAGCTGATCAAGATCTGCTGGCCGACGGATGGATTGAAGTCCTTGCGGCGAAGAGCATGAACTCGAGCGCCCTCCAAAGCTAACCCAAGCGCAAGCTGCTCCCCGATTAGAGGAGGAGGCATATAAACCTGCATCACCAGCGCGCTGTCTGGTGACCGACCACCCCGTGGCCGCGACAGAGAGGCCTCTAGGCCCTACACTAAAACCGTACCCCGGCATCGCTCGAAAAGCACAAAGCCATAGGGGAACGCTCCGGACTTGCGAGACATATTGGAGGATAAGGCAAGACAATCAAGATCGATCTATGGATCGCGTGGGCGCCCCATGATACGCGACGATAACCGTCGCGCCAGACACAGTAAGTCCGGCCGGGCCGAACACAATAGACAAAGCTCGTTTGAGCTACGTCATGATATAGCCCAATACAGAGGCGCCGCACACCCACTATGCTCCACTTGAAACCCGTGAATATTGAATCCTATGATGGCACAACAGACGTCGCGGTTTGGATCGAAGACTATCTCCTTCATATCCACATGGCCCGCGATGATGATCTTCACGCCATCAAATACCTCCCACTCAAGCTTAAAGGACCAGCTCGGCATTGGCTTAACAGCTTGCCAGCAGAATCAATTGGGTGTTGGGAGGACCTGGAAGCCACATTCCTTGATAACTTCCAGGGCATGTATGTGCGACCACCAGACGCTGACGACCTAAGCCAAATAATTCAGCAGCCAGACGAATCGGCCATACAATTCTGGACACGGTTCTTAACTAAGAAAAATCAAATAGTCGACTGTCCGGATGCGGAGGCCCTCGCGGCCTTCAAACATAACATCCGCGACGAGTGGCTTGCCCGACACACAGGGACGGAAAAGCGAAATCCATGGCAGCCCTCACATCACTCATGACCCGCTTCTGCGGGATAGGACAACTGCTAGCCCGCAGCAACAACCTCGGCAAAAATTCGGCGGTCCGGATACCAAGGACCTAGCGGCGGGTCAGCGTCGCAACAAGCACAAATGCCGCGTTAACGGCGACAATCACGAGGATCGGCGGTCAATGCTGGATTCGAGGCTCCAAACCGGTCGTGGAAAAAGCCATTCAAAAAACTACTCGGGTCCGTCCAATTTGGACCGAATACTCGACCGCTCGTGCGGATACGGCACTCCGAAAAACCAGCTAATCACACCAGCGAGGGATTGTTGGGTATTCAAGCGAGCAGGCAAGTTAATTGCGAAAACAATGACAAGGGCTGCATAGCAATGGCGAGGAAGAGACCCGGCCGCCAAACAATAGAGGACGAAGGGTTTCCCCCACAAGTGCGGATGGTGAACATGATATCGCAACCCACATACCCAAGAGGGGCGAGCGTGCACTCGAGGGGCGTATCGTGATGGAGCCGATCGCCCAAGTTCAACCCATGGTCCTCTTGCCCGATCACTTTTGATCAAAGGACCATCCACCAGCATCCGCCATGGCGGATTCGCGCGTGGTTTTAGACCCAATCGTCGATGGATTTCACCTCACCGAAGTCGATGGGCGGTGGCGGCAGATTGAACCTGCTTTATCGGGATACGGTCGCAAGATGGGCATAGACCCCTCAAGGATTAAACCCACAAAAGCGACCTTTAAAGGTGTCATACCGGTGTAGAGGCCAATTATGCGAGGCTCGATTACTGGAAGTGGTCTTGGATCCCGGATAACTTCGAGCGAGTTAATCTTGACATAGTTCCGTTCGCGGCGGCTATCATGCTCTGCTTTCGGACGGACGCGTTCACAAAAGTTCAATGCGGTGCCACACTATGCATACCTCAAGCTCAAAATGCCGGGCCCTCGAGTCATCACGGTCAGCGAAAACATCGCTCCCTCCGAGCGGAGGAACACACAATGACTCTCGTGGCGGAAATGCGAGCAGCCTCTTAAGGCAATTCTCGAGTTCGGCCATTAAGCAACCGGACACGGCTAAAAGCGCTGGGTAACCTACAACAAGACCACAGGCACGTTCCGAGCATCGCAGCGTAGCAATTGGCTAACCCCAGCCCTTGCAAAATTGCAAGACCGGTCCTTCAGCGTACATCATTACGCTTTGGAGATACCATGGGCATAGGGGAGGGGCACGACCAACAGGCCCCAGTGCGGCTTAACCACACCAGGGCTCCCAAGTGTGTCATTCTTTTTTTTTTTTTTTTTTTTACCCACGGGACTCCGTTCACGGAGGCCTGTCCGTGATGAACTGCCGAACTCCACGATGCAAACAGCCGGGGAAGGAGAAAGGCTCGGCGAGTATCGGTGGTCTCCATTATGAGCATTAAATCTGTTTTACACACCATTCCGCAGCCTACCCACGGAGACATGTTTATGTTGGGGAACGTAGTAATTTCAAAATTTTCCTCGCACACGCAAGATCATGGTGATGCATAGCAGAGAGGGAGAGTGTTGTCTCATACCCTTGTAGACCCGGCGGAAGCGATCACAACGTAGAGGAAGTAGTCGTCACGATCTCCTCGCGATCCGACCGATCCGGCGCCGTTACTCCGGCGCCCCGAGTTCTTGACACACGTACAGCTCGATGGCGCTCCTCGGGCTCCAATCCAGCCGAGTGTCGAGGAGAGTTTCGTCGGCCGACGGCGTGGTGGCGATCTTGATGTTTCACGGCGCAGGGCTTTGCCTAAGCTTTGCGGCGATATGACCGAGGTGGAATATGGTGGAGGGGCACCGCACGGCTAAGGCGATCCGTAGATCAAACTTGTGTGTTCTAGGGTGCCCCTTGCCCCGTATATAAAGGAGCAAGGGGAGGTGCGTCCGGCCAAGGAGGCGGCGGGGGAGTCCTACTCCCTCTAGGAGTAGGATTCCCCCCAATCCTAGTTGGACTAGGATTGGGGAGGGAAAGAGAGAGAGGGGCGGCCCCTTTCCTGTCCTAGTAGGACTAGGGGAAGGGGGGGCGCCTGCCACCACCGGGCTGGCCCTTCTCCTTCTCCACTAAGGCCCACTAGGCCCATTTACCTCCGGGGGGTTCAGTAACCCCGGTGTTCGGTAAATTCGATTTCACGGAACCATTCCGAACTCAAACATAGGCTTCAATATATCAATCTTTATGTCTCGACCATTTAGAGACTCCTCGTCATGTCGTGATCACATCCGGGACTCGAACTTCTTGGTACATCAAAATACATAAACTCATAATAAGCATCATCGAAACCTTAAGCGTGCGGACCCTACGGTTCGAGAACAATGTAGACATGACCTAGAACTATTCTCGGTCAATAACCAATAGCGGGACCTGGATGCCCATATTGGTTCCTACATATTCTCTGAAGATCTTTATCGGTCGAGACCGCATAACAACATCGTTGTTCCTTTGTCATCGGTATGTTACTTGCCGAGATTCGATCGTGGTATCAATACCTAGTTCAATCTCGTTACCGGCAAGTCTCTTTACTCGTTCGTAATACATCATCTCACAACTAACTCATTAGTTGTAATGCTTGCAAGGCTTAAGTGATGTGCATTACCGAGAGGGCCCAGAGATACCTCTCCGACAATCGGAGTGACAAAACCTAATCTCGAAATCGCCAACCCAACATCTACCTTTGGAGACACTGTAGTACTCCTTTATAATCACCCGATTCGTTGTGACGTTTGGTAGCACCAAAGTGTTCCTCCGGTAAATGGAGTTGCATAATCTCATAGTTACAGGAACATGTATATGTCATGGATAAAAGCGGTAGCAACATACTAAACGATCGTGTGCTAAGCTAATGGAATGGGTCATGTCAATCAGATCATTCTACTAATGATGTGACCTTGTTAATCAAATAACAACTCTTTGTTCATGGTTAGGAAACATAACCATCTTTGATTAACAAGCTAGTCTAGTAGAGGCATACTAGTGACATATTGTTTGTCTATGCATTCACACATGTATCATGTTTCTGGTTAATACAATTCTAGCATGAATGATAAACATTTATCATGAAATAAGGAAATAAATAATAACTTTATTATTGCCTCTAGGGCATATTTCCTTGATCTCCCACTTGCACTAGAGTCAATAATCTAGATTACATAGTAATGATTCTAACACCCATGGAGTCTTGGTGTTGATCATGTTTTGCTCGTGGAAGAGGCTTAGTCAGCAGGTGCGCAACATTCAGATCCGTATGTATCTTGCAAATCTCTATGTCTCCCACGGACTAAGTCCGGATGGAATTGAAGCGTCTCTTGATGTGCTTGGTCCTCTTGTGAAATCTGGATTCCTTTGCTAAGGCAATTGCTCGATATTGTCACGAAGATTTTCATTGGACCCGATGCACTAGGTATGACACCTAGATGGGATATGAACTCCTTCATCGAGACTCCTTCATTAGCTGCTTCGAAGCTGCTATGTACTCCGCTTCACATGTAGATCCCTTCTGACGCTTTGTTTAGAACTGCACCAACCGACAGCTCCTCCGTTTAGTGTAAATCGTATCCGGTCTGCGATTTAGAATCGTCCGGATCGGTGTCAAAGCTTGCATCAGCGTAACCGTTTACGATGAGCTCTTTGTCACCTCCATATCTGAAAACATATCCTTAGTCCTTTTCGGTATTTCGGGATGTTCTTGACCGCTGTCGATGATCCACTCTGGATTACTTTGGTACCTCCTGCTAGGCTTATAGCAAGGCACACATCAGGTCGGTACACAGCATTGCATACATGATAGAGCCTATGGCTGAAGCATAGGAACATCTTTCATTTTCTCTCTATCTTCTGCGGTGGTGGGGCATTGAGTCTTACTCAACTTCACACCTTGTAACACGAGCAAGAACCCTTTCTTTGCTTGATCCATTTTGAACTTCTTCAAAATTTTGTCAAGGTATGTGCTTTGTGAAAGTCAATTAAGCGTCTTGATCTATCTCTATAGATCTTAATGCCCAATATGTAAGCAGCTTCACGAGGTCTTTCATTGAAAAACTCTTATTCAAGTATCCTTTATGCTATCCAGAATTCTATATCATTTCCGATCAGCAATATGTCATCTACATATAATATCGAAATGCTCTGAGCTCCACTCACTTTCTTGTAAATCTGAGCTTCTCCAAAAGTGCATATGAACCCAAATGCTTTGATCACACTATCAAGCGTTTATTCCAACTCGAGATGCTTGCACCAGTCCATAGATGGATCACTTGGAGCTTGCATACTTTGTTAGCTCCTTTGGATCGATAAAACCTTCGGTTGCATCATATACAACTCTTCTTCAAATCCATTCAGAATGCGGTCTTTACATCCATTTGCCAAATTTCATAATCATAAAATGCGGCAATTGCTAACATGATTCGGACGGACTTAAGCATCGCTACGGGTGAGAAGGTCTCATCGTAGTCAATCCCTTGAACTTGTCGAAAACCTTTTGCGACAAGTCGAGCTTTATAAACGATAATATTACCGTCGTCGGGTCTTCTTCTTGAAGATCCACTTGTTTTCTATTGCTTGCCTACCCTCGGGCAAGTCAACCAAAGAATCCATACTTTGTTTTCATACATGGATCCCATCTCAGATTTCATGGCCTCAAGCCATTTTGCGAATCTGGGCTCACCATCGCTTCTTCATAGTTAGTAGGTTCATCATGATCTAGTAGCATGATTTCCGAACAGGATTACCGTACCACTCAGTGCGGATCTTACTCTGTTTGATCTCGAGGTTCTGTAGCAACTTGATCTGAAGTTTCATGATCAACATCATCAACTTCCTCACTACTTGGTGTAGATGTCTCAGAAACCGGTTTCTGCGACAAACTACTTTCAAGTAAGGGAGAAGGTACAATTACCTCATCAAGTTCCACTTTCCTCCCACTCACTTCTTTCGAGAGAAACTCCTTCTCTAGAAAGGATCCATTTTTAGCAACAAATGTCTTGCCTTCGGATCTGTGATAGAAGGTGTACCCAACTGTCTCCTTTGGGTATCCTATGAAGACACATTTCTCCGATTTGGGTTCGAGCTTATCAGGTTGAAGCTTTTTCACATAAGCATCGCATCCCCAAACTTTAAGAAAGCGACAACTTTGGTTTCTTGCTAAACCATAGTTCATAAGGTGTCGTCTCAGCGGTTTGACGGTGTTCTATTCAGTGTGAATCGGCCGTCTCTAGAGCATAACCCCAAAGCGATAGCGGTAAATCTGTAAGAGACATCATAGATCGCACCATATCTAGTAAAGTCACGATTCGACGTTCGGACACACCATTACGTTGTGGTGTTCGGGTGGCGTGAGTTGCGAAACTATTCGCATTGTTTCAAATGTAGACCAAACTCGTAACTCAAATATTCACCTCCACGATCCGATCGTAGAAACTTAATTTTCTTATTACGATGATTTTCAACTTCACTCTGAAATTCTTTGAACTTTTCAAATGTTTCAGACTTATGTTTCATTAAGTAGATATACCCATATCTGCTTAAGTCATCTGTGAAGGTGAGAAAATAACGATATCCGCCACGAGCCTCAACATTCATCGGACCACATACATCTGTATGTATGATTTCCAACAAATCTGTTGCTCTCTCCATAGTACCGGAGAACGGTGTTCTAGTCATCTTGCCCATGAGGCACGGTTACATAAGTGCCAAGTGATTCATAATCAAGTGACTCCAAAAGTCCATCGATATGGAGTTTCTTCATGCGCTTTACACCGATATGACCTAAGCGGCGATTGCCACAAATAAGTTGCACTATCATTATCAACTCTGCATCTTTTGGTTTCAACATTATGAATATGTGTATCACTACTATCGAGATTCATCAAAATAGACCACTCTTCAAGGGTGCATGACCATAAAGATATTACTCATATAAATAGAACAACCATTATTCTCTGATTTAAATGAATAACCGTCTCGCATCAAACAAGATCCAGATATAATGTTCATGCTCAACGCAGCACCAAATAACAATTATTTAGGTCTAAAACTAATCCGAAGGTAGATGTAGAGGTAGCGTGCCGACCGCGATCACATCGACTTTGGAACCATTTCCCGCGCATCGTCACCTCGTCCTTTGCGAGTTAAGCAATCCGTAGTCCTGTTTGAGTTGCAAATATTAGCAATGAACCGATATCAAATACCAGTGCTACTACGAGCTCTAGTAAGGTACACATCAATAACATGTATATCACATATACCTTTGTTCACCTTGCCATCCTTCTTATCCGCCAAATACTTGGGGCAGTTCCGCTTCGATGACCAGTTTGCTTGCGGTAGAAGCACTCGATTTCAGGCTTAGGTCCAGACTTGGGTTTCTTCTCTGAGCAGCAACTTGCTTGCTGTTCTTCTTGAAGTTCCTTCTTCTTCCCTTTGCCTTTCTTCTTGAAACTAGTGGTCTTATTGACCATCAACACTTGATGCTCCTTCTTGATTTCTACCTCAGCCTTTAGCATTGCGAAGAGCTCGGTATAGTCTTTACTAACCCTTGCATATTATAGTTCATCACGAAGCCTTTGTAGCTTGGTGGCGGTGATTGAAGAATTCATCAATGACACAATCATCCGGAAGATTAACTCCCAATTGTGTCAAGTGATTGTAGTACCCGGACATTACGAGTATATGCTCACTAACAAAACTATTCTCCTCCATCTTGCAGCTATAGAACTTATTGGAGACTTCATATCTCTCAATCCGGGCATTACATTTGGAATATCAACTTCAACTCTGGAACATCTCATATGCTCCATGACGTTCAAAACGTCGTTGAAGTCCCGGTTCTAAGCCGTAAAGCATGGCACTGAACTATAGAGTAGTCATCAGCTTTGCTCGCGAGACGTTCTTAACGTCGTCGTGTTGCATCTGCATCGAGGCACTGCACCTAGCGGTGCATCCGGGGCGTAACTCTTACGTGCAGCAATGAGGATAATCCTCAAATTCTGGACCCGATCCGTGTAATTGCTACCATCATCTTTCAACTTTGCTTTCTCAAGGAATGCATTAAAATTCAACGGAACAACAAAGACGAGCCATCTATCTACAATCAAACATAAACAAGCAAGATACTATCGGTACTAAGTTCATGATAAATTTAAGTTCAATTAATCATATTACTTAAGAACTCCCACTTAGAAAAACATCTCTCTAGTCATCTAAGTGATCACGTGATCCAAATCAACTAAACCATAACCGATCATCACGTGAAATGGAGTAGTTTTCAATGGTGAACATCTTATGTTGATCATATCTACTATATGATTCACGCTCGACCTTTCGGTCTCCGTGTTCGAGGCCATATCTGCATATGCTAGGCTCGTCAAGTATAACCCGAGTATTCTGCGTGTGCAAAACTGGCTTGCACCCGTTGTAGATGGACGTAGAGCTTATCACACCGATCATCACGTGGTGTGCAGGCACGACGAACTTTGGCAGCGGTGCATACTCGGGAGAACACTTCTTGATAATTTAGTGAGAGATCATCTTATAATGCTACCGTCAATCAAAGCAAGATAAGATGCATAAAAGGATAAACATCACATGCAAATCAATATAAGTGATATGATATGGTCATCATCATCTTGTGCTTCGTGATCTCCATCTCCGCAGCACCACCATGATCACCATCGTCACCGGTGCGACACCTTGATCTCCATCGTAGCATCGTTGTCGTCTCGCCAAACTTATGCTTCTCGACTATCGCTACCGCTTAGTGATAAAGTAAAGCATTACAGAAGCGATGCATTTCATACAATAAGCGACAACCATATGGCTCCTGCCGATTGCCGATAACCGGTTACAAAACATGATCATCTCATACAATAAAATATAGCATCACGTCTTGACCATATCACATCACAACATGCCCTGCAAAAACAAGTTAGGCGTCCTCTACTTTGTTGTTGCAAATTTTACGTGGCTGCTACGGGCTTAAGCAAGAACCAGTCTCACCTCGCATCAAAACCACAACGATACTTCGTCAAATAGACTCCGTTTTAACCTTCTCAAGGACCGGGCGTAGCCTTTTCAGTTCAACTAAAGTGAGAGAGACAGGCACCCACGGTCACCTTTAAGCAACGAGTGCTCGTGGCGGTGAAACCAGTCTCGCGTAAGCGTCTGCGTAATGTCGGTGCAGGGCGCTTCATCTCACAATACCGCTGAACCAAAGTATGACATCTTTGGTAGGTAGTATGACTTGTATCGCCCACAACTCACTTGTGTTCTACTCGTGCAAAACATCAAACCATATAAAACCTAGGCTCGATACCACTGTTGGGGAACGTAGTAATTTCAAAAATTTCCTACGCACACGCAAGATCATGGTGATGCATAGCAGCGAGAGGGAGAGTGTTGTCTACATACCCTTGTAGACCCGGCGGAAGCGATCACAACGTAGAGGAAGTAGTCGACGTTCTCCTCGCGATCCGACCGATCCGGCGCCGTTACTCCGGCGCCCCGAGTTCTTGACACACGTACAGCTCGATGGCGTCCCTCGTACTCGATCCAGCCGAGTGTCGAGGGAGAGTTTCGTCGACGACGGCGTGGTGACGATCTTGATGTTTCACCGTGCGCGAGGGCTTCGCCTAAGCTTCGCGACAGTATGACCGAGGTGGAATATGGTGGAGGGGCACCGCACACGGCTAAGGAACGATCCGTAGATCAAACTTGTGTGTTCTAGGGTGCCCCTTGCCCCGTATATAAAGGAGCAAGGGGAGGGGCTGGCGGCCAAGGAGGCGCGAAGGAGTCCTACTCCTCCAGGAGTAGGATTCCCCCCAATCCTAGTTGGACTAGGATTCCTGGGGGGAAAGAGAGAGGGGGCGGCCCCTTTCCTAGTCCTAGTAGGACAAGGGAAGGGGGGCGCCTGCCACCTAGGGCTGGCCCTTCTCCTTTCCACTAAGGCCCACTATGGCCCATTTACCTCCGGGGTTCCGGTAACCTCCGGTACTCGAAGAAATTCCGTTTTCACCGGAACCATTCGAACTCCAAACATAGGCTTCCAATATATCAATCTTTATGTCTCGACCATTTGAGACTCCTCGTCATGTCCGTGATCACATCCGGGACTCGAACTTCTTCGGTACATCAAAATACATAAACTCATAATAACCGCCATCGAAACCTTAAGCGTGCATGGACCCTACGGTTCGAGAACAATGTAGACATGACCTAGAACTATTCTCGGTCAATAACCAACAGCGGGACCTGGATGCCCATATTGGTTCCTACATATTCTCTGAAGATCTTTGTCGGTCGGACCGCATAACAACATCGTTGTTCCTTTGTCATCGGTATGTTACTTGCCCGAGATTCGATCGTCGGTATCCAATACCTAGTTCAATCTCGTTACGGCAAGTCTCTTTACTCGCTCGTAATACATCATCTCACAACTAACTCATTAGTTGTAGTGCTTGCAAGGCTTAAGTGATGTGCATTACCGAGAGGGCCCAGAGATACCTCTCCGACAATCGGAGTGACAAAACCTAATCTCGAAATCGCCAACCCAACATCTACCTTTGGAGACACCTGTAGTACTCCTTTATAATCACCCGATTCGTTGTGACGTTTGGTAGCACCAAAGTGTTCCTCCGTAAACGGAGTTGCATAATCTCATAGTTACAGGAACATGTATATGTCATGGATAAAAGCAGTAGCAACATACTAAGCGATCGTGTGCTAAGCTAATGGAATGGGTCATGTCAATCAGATCATTCTACTAATGATGTGACCTTGTTAATCAAATAACAACTCTTTGTTCATGGTCAGGAAACATAACCATCTTTGATTAACAAGCTAGTCTAGTAGAGGCATACTAGTGACATGTTGTTTTGTCTATGCATTCACACATGTATCATGTTTCCGGTTAATACAATTCTAGCATGAATGATAAACATTTATCATGAAATAAGGAAATAAATAATAACTTTATTATTGCCTCTAGGGCATATTTCCTTCAGTTTAATAGTCCAATCCCTTGCTTACCGCACTATTTGTATCGTTCTGCATTCATGACAGTATTTTTTGAATAAACAATGCATCGCTTTTTTGCTTATAATTGCATTCCTTTCTTATACATATGTTCATTTATGACATGTTGCATCCGTACACTTTGGTACAGCTAAATACACCAGGGGCTTAAGTTCCCCACATTATGGTGTGATAAGTCCGAACACTTTCACAAGTGCGGCACCCCGAACTTATAGCATTATATGCATCGGCTCCGAATCATGTCTTGGGTCAATAGTTGGGTTTGCCCGGCTCCCATGTTTTGGTACCTTACATTCCGTTATATCGGCTAAGGTAGCGCTGGGAGAACCACTGCGATTGTGCCCCAGTTGAGCTGGGCGAGCACCTCAGTGGAGAAAGCTAAAACTGACCGTCATGATGAGGCGAGAGCTGGTCGCTGTTCACTGTTCGAGAGGTTTTTTCGAGTCCCTAAAGACTTATGCCGCTTAGGGCGAGGAACCGGCTTCGTCCGGCCCAGGCGTGGATAGCGCCCCGAACTCGGTCTTCCGAACACTAGGGGCTTTGCCGAAATATAAAATTATAGAATTCTATGGCTAAGTGAGAGTGTTCAAGCACTATAAGTTTGGTTGCCTTGTTCGTTGTGTTGAGCGCCTCCCTAGATGGACCCAAAAATGGGAACAAGAGCGCTCAAGTTTATCCCAACACCCCAAAGACTGTGGCATGGGGGTGAAGCCGATGACTTGCCATCTCTCAGATTTGATAAACGGCCACACAGAAGGTAATATTTTAAATTAAACAAGCATTGCTTAGCGCATATGAACAAAGTTTTCAGCGCACAAGATAACAAAATGCGAGTCTACTCAAATATTACATCTTTGGAGCACTCACCAGCAATCATGCGGGCACCCTTCAGGACACTCTTATAATACATCTCGGGCGTGCGATACTCCTTGCCCGTTGGTGGCGCGTCCGTCACAAGATTCTCAACGTCCATCCTGCCCCAAAGGCACCTTTGCACGGCAAGGCCCGACAGGCACCTTCAATGCAAAGCGGAGTGCTTGGCGACTTCAACCCATGGACACACATCCACCAGCCGCACCCGGGCAAGTAGCTCCTGGGCATGGCCTCCTTGGGCCACAACCAAACTATGAGGCCCTTCATGGCCTGTTCGGCCACCTTGTGGAGCTCGACCAGCTACTTCACCTGGTCGCTAAGGCATCGGATGTCCGCCTCGGCATACTTGAGACGAAGACCTTCTCCATCGAGCTCCCTCATCGGCCCTCAGAGAAAGCGGCAAGATCGGACACGCTGCAGGCAGATCTGCGGCGCTCTGGAGAGCTCCGAATTCGGGTAAGTAATAGGTAATTCACATTCACATGCTTGCTTTGCATGAAAAATGCCTTACCCGCCGCTATTTTCTTCAACGCCTTGATTTCCTGGAGGGCCTTGTGGGCTTCGGCCTTAGCGGCTTTGGCACTCTCAAGAGCCGATGCAAGCTCGGACTCTCGAGTCTTCGAGTCGCGCTCCGAACTCTCATGTTTTTCCACGAGAGCCTGGTGCTCTTGATGTACCTCCGCCACCCGCGCCTCCTGCTTCTCTCGCCCAGCGCGCTCCACGGCCGCATTACGTTCAGTCGCGGACACCGCCTCCTTCAGGGTCGCCACCTCATTCGTGGCCCGTGGAGTACCCACATTATCCTTGTCATTTCTCTTGCAACCAAATCCTTTTCTATAAGGTACAACTTTAATAAGGTGTTACTCACCTTCCTTGTCCTCGAGCTGCTTCTTGGCACGGCCGAGCTCGCTCTCGGACCGCTCGAGGCTTTGCTTCAAAGCATTGACCTCCGCAAGGTCTTGGCCGAGGTCGGCAAGGCAAGAGCCTTTGCAATCCCATATTGACATGTTTTTAAGACTCCTGCGTATATCTTTTTAGATCCTCAGTCCGGCTTTTCTTTCCGAACACCAAACCGAGCATCAGGGGCTACTGTCTATGCGGTACTATTTTACATATATTAAAATTCTTACCTCAAAGCCTGTTAGAAGGCTGCTGCAGGCTTCGGTCAGCCCGCTTTTAGCGAGATGAACCTTCCGAATCACCGCACTCATGACAGTGCGGTGTCCCTCTTCGATGGAAGCGTCGTTGAGCGCCTCCAGCAAAGTATCCGGCGCCTCCGGTTGGACGGAGGCCGCCGGTGTCACAGTCTTGCCCTTCTTACGAAGGGGCCGCCCGCCGGACTCCGGAACCACTGCGAGTTCCGCGCGAGTCCGTGCAAAGTCCGGGAGGTTGCCTGCGGCACCTCCGGGGCCTCCTCCTCTGGTGGGTCCTTCCGGGATCCCACCTCGGCATCGTCAGCATCGCGGGGGGTGGAGGTGGTCAGAAGAGAATCCATATTCGACGTGCCCAAAGACCCGCTCGACGAAGCGGGAGATTGTCCTTGGGCGGACTACAGGGTTGTATGCGGCATTTGAAAGACACCATGCGACAAAAAGAAAAAATATAAATCATTTAGGAGTTCAGATACTTACGATCTCGCCAGGGGCTTGGCCCTTGAGGGACACTCCTCGTCGCTATCGCCGGCGGTGGCGGAGCAGTCCGGGGGAAGGGTCTTTCCCTTCTTGGACCCTTCGGCCTCCCTCGCTGGGGAGGCCTTCCTCTTCTTCTCTCCCCCCACTGGGGGAGAGGCCTCTTTCTTCTCCTCCTCATCCTCGTGGGAGGAGTCCGCCTCGGAGCCATCGGACGATGAATCCGATACCACCTGGCACCGGGAACTCCTTCGGGTTCCTGCGGCCTTCTTCTTGGCCTTCTTCTCCGGCACTACGTAAAGTGCCGGGACCAGCAGCCCTGTTAGACGGGCATCCGCTGGGTCTTCTGGAAGAGGAGCCGGATAGTTAACCTGTCCGGACGTCTTCTGCCAGGCCTGTTAAAGGCACTGGGAGTTTAGATCCCGCATAGAGTCAAACTATGAAAAGCAAGTGTCCCATAAAGGATAACCTGGCTTACCTCGCCAGCCGGACGCTGCGAGCTGAACCCGCGATCTTCGGTAGCGGATGCAGGGGCCTCGCCGCCCTTAAACAGCACCTTCCAGGCATGTTCGTACGTAGTGTCGAAGAGCCCGCTCAAGGTCCGGTGCTGTGCCGGATTGAACTCCCGTTGCTGGCATGGGAGAATCCGGCGGATGAGCATGACCTGGAGTCCAGTCAGCTCTTCCGAATCGCCCCACTGCAGGCCCTTCTCTTTCCAGGAAGTGAGCCGCATGGGGATGCCAGATCTGAATTCGGGGACCGCTGCCCATTTAGGGTCACGCGGCTCGGTGATATAGAACCACCCCGATTGCCACCCTTTGATGGTTTCCACGAAGGCACCCTCGAGCCAAGTGACGTTGGGCATTTTGCCCACCATGGCGCCTCCGCACTCCGCTTGGCTGCCCTTCACAACCTTTGGCTTGACATTGAAGGTCTTGAGCCACAAGACGAAGTGGGGCTGGATGCAGAGGAAGGCCTCGCACACGACGATAAACGCCGAGATGTTGAGGATGAAATTCGGGGCTAGATCATGGAAATCCAGGCCGTAGTAGAACATGAGCCCCCGGACAAAAGGGTGGAGTGGGAAGCCCAGTCCGCGGAGGAAATGGGGAAGGAATACCACCCTCTCATGGGGCCCGGGGGTGGGGATGAGCTGCCCCTCGTCGGGGAGCCGGTGTGCGATGTCGCTGGACAGATATCTGGCGCTGTGCAGCTTCTTGATGTTCCCCTCTGTAACGGAGGAGGCCATCCACTTGCCTCCCGCTCCGGACATAGCTGGAGAAGGTCGAGGTGAGATGTGCGGACTTGGGCGCTGGATCTCGAGTGCGCGGAGATGGATAAGCAAAGGAGGAAGAAGGCGTAGGTAAAAAAGGTGGATCCTTATCCCTTATATATGGGCGATGACGAAACTATCGTCCCCACCGGCTTGGTAAAACTTGCTTATCTCCCAAGCGCCGCAATCAATGGCGCGGTTGGGTTACCCACATCCGTATTGATGGGAATCCCGGAATAAGGGGAACACGATCTCTGCTTCGACAAGACGTGCCAAGGAAACCGCTTTGCTACACGCGCTGAGGTGGTATACTAACAAAGATTCGAGTAAAGGCTTGGTTGTGGCGTGACATCACGCCACAGAATACGTCAGCAGATTGAACTTGTGTAAATATTATTCTCTCTACAGTGGTATGTGGAATTTATTTTACAGAGCCGGCACTATCCTGGTGTTCGCAATCTTCTATGAATTATTCGGAGGAGGAACCCGCCTTGCAATGCCGAAGACAATATGCGCGCCGGACTCGTCGTCATTGAAGCCTGGTTCAAGAACTCTTGAGGAGTCCCAGACTAGGGGTGTCCTGATAGCGAACTATCATCATCGGCGGACTCCAAGACTATGAAGATACAAGATTGAAGACTTCATCCGTGTCCGGATGGGACTTTCCTTGGCATGGAAGGCAAGCTTGGCGTCTGGATATGTAGATCTCCTACCATTGTAACCGACTCTGTGTAACCCTAGCCCTCTCCGGTGTCTATATAAACCGGAGGGTTTTAGTCCATAGGACAGAACAACAATCATACCATAGGAGCTTCTAGGGTTTAGCCTCCTTGATCTCATGGTAGATCCACTCTTGTACTACCCATATCATCAATATCAATCAAGCAGGAGTAGGGTTTTACCTCCATCGAGAGGGCCCGAACCTGGGTAAAAACATCGTGTCCCTTGTCTCCTGTTACCATCCGCCTAGACGCACAGTTCGGGACCCCCTACCCGAGATCCGCCGGTTTTGACACCGACAGCGGGGAATCACTCACCTTTGTTCTCCTCGAGCTGCCTCTTCGTAAGGTCGAGCTCTCCCTGCGTCTGCTCCAGGTCCCGCTTTAGTCTGGTGACCTCGGCTGTGCGGACAGCAGCGGCAAGATGCACAGCCTGCTCATTCACATGCAGACTTATTATTAGACTCCCGCGGATTATAATTGACCCTCCGTTTGGCTTTTCTTTTCAAACACCAAACAGAGTATCAGGAGCTACTACCTATCGGGTGGTAATTTCACACATTTTTATTACTTACCTCAAAGCCCGTCAGGAGGCCGGTGCAAGCTTCGGTTAGTCCGCTCTTGGCGGACAAAACCTTCTGAATCACCGCACTCATAAGAGTATGGTGCTCTTCACCCATGGAAGCGCTGCGAAGCGCTTCCAGCAGATAATCCGACGCCTCGGGCGCAATGGAAGTCCTCAGCACGGACGGCTCGCCCTCCCTAACGAGGGGCTGCCCGCCTGAGTCTGGAACTGTTGGAGGTTCCGTAACAGTGTTCGGCTGAGAGCCCAGCTTACCGTGGCTCTCATCAACACGATCCGCGGGGATCTTGAACCCCGCGTGTCCGACATCTGGAATTCCGCCTTGGGGCTTCTCCAGAGTCACCTCCCCCCGCTCTAGGAGCCTTCGGGACAACACCTCCGTGTCATCCGCGGGCTGAGGAGTAGTGGCCGTCGCGAGCGAGTTCATCGCTGAATCGCTCAAGGATCCATCCGAAGATGATACCTCGGGATGGACCCTGGCCGGACTGCGTACATGTTCGGCGTTATAACAATACTATGAAACAAGGTTGCATTAAAGAACAACAGAGTGCGGAGACTTACGATCTCGCCAGGGGCTTCCCCCTGGGCAGCCACCCTTCCTCTCTATGGGCAGCCGTGGCGGAGTAGTCCGGAAGGGACACCTTTTCCTTCTTGGATGTCTCGGCCTCCCCATCCGGGGCGGCTTTCCTCTTTTTCTCCTCCCCAGTGCGGGGAGGTAGAGTCTCTTCTTGCTTCCCCCTGCCCCCGCGGGAGGAATCTGCCTCATCATCGTCAGACGACGTGGGTATGACGGCCTTGCGCCGAGGGCCTTTCCTGGCCCCCTGGTCTGCCTTCTCAGGCCCCTCGCCCTCTCTGGGTGGGGTGGCCCCTTCTTCTTCCTCCTCCTCCCCTTCGAGGGAGGAGTGTGCCTTGTCGTCTTCGGACGAGGCTTGCGACACAACCTTACACCGGAGACCCTTTCGGGTCCCTGGGGCCTTCTTTTCGGCCTTCTTCTCCGGCACCTTGTAGGGTGCCGGGACTAGCATCTCCGTCAGGAGAGCATCAGCTGGACATTCTGGCAGCGGAGTTGGACAGTCAATCTGCTCTGCTGTCTCCACATAATCCTAAACAGATATGCACAATTACTTAAGACTGCCCCATGAATATATTGGGACGAACCGAATCCGATGGTAGTTTGAAAACTCACCCGACTAGGAGGCCGCGTGGCGTGAAGCCCACGGTCCTCGGATGTGGGAGGAGGTACTTCGGAGGCCTTGAACAACGCCTTCCATGCGTCTTTATGTGTCATGCCATAGAGCCTCCGAAGCGTCTGGTGTTCGGCCGGGACGAACTCCCATAGATTAAATGCCCGCCTTTGGCACGGGAGAATTTGGCGAACGAGCATGACCTGGATCACGTTGACAAGCTCGATGTTCTTGTCCTTCATGATCTTGATGCAGTTCTGGAGCCCGGTCAGCTCTGTAGATTCGCCCCAGGATAGGCCCTTCTTTTCCCAGGAGGTGAGCCGCATGGGGGTTCCGGATCAGAAATCGGGGGCCACCGCCCAGTTGGCGTCGCGTGGCTCAGTGATGTAGAACCATCCCGAGTGCCACCCTTTCACGGTTTCTGCAAAGGAGCCGTCAAGCCAGGTGACGTTAGGCATCTGGCCCACCATGGCCCCTCCGCACTCCACTTGTTGGCCGCTCACGATCTTCGGCTTCACGCAGAAGATTTGCAGCCACAGGCCGAAGTGAGGCTTGATGTGGAGCCTCGCACACGACAATAAACGCCGAGATGTTGAGGACGAAATTTGGGGCTAGATCATGGAAATCTAGCCCATAGTAGAACATGAG
The DNA here is from genome assembly GCA_021437245.1 of Aegilops speltoides. Classification (NCBI taxonomy): domain Eukaryota; kingdom Viridiplantae; phylum Streptophyta; class Magnoliopsida; order Poales; family Poaceae; genus Aegilops; species Aegilops speltoides. The sequence continues at coordinate 94,875,032 of CM038144.1, read as the reverse complement.
CCCGCGGACGAAGGGATGAAGTGGAAACCCCAGTCCACGGACGAAGTGGGCGAGAAACACGACCCTCTCGTGGGGTCCTGGGGTCGGAATGACCTGCCCGTCCTCTAGTAGCCGGTGCGCTATGTCTGCGGCCAAGTATCCGGTCGCCCGAAGATTCGCGATGTGCTTCTCCTTCACGGTGGAAGCCACCCACTTGACTCCTGCTCCGAACATGTTTAGCTGTGCGGAGAAGACTTGGGCTAGGGCGCTGGAGCTCGAGGGGGCAAGAGTGGGAAAAGGAGGAAGAAGCCGTGGGTAAAAATGGGGAACTCTTATCCCTTTATAGAGTCGACGAAAGCGGTGCGCCTCCCCACTCGCCCGTTGAGAATCGCTTACTTTCCAAACGCCACGATTGATGGCATGGTGGGATTACCCATACCCGTATTGATGAGAATCCCGTGATAAGGGGACACGATCTCTGCTTTGACAAGACGTGTCAAGGAAACCGCCTCGCAATTTGCGATGTGGCTGGTTGTAGGAAAACGGTTTGAATAATGACCCGACCGAAATGACATGTCACCTTGTCTAAAAAATTTGCCAGCGGATTGCATTTGTGAAATATCATTCTCTCTACGGCGGTATGTGAAGATCATTTTGCGGATCCGGACACGGTTGAAGTGTTCGATAATTACCTTGGAGTATTCGGAGAAGGAACCCGCCTTGCAATGCCGAAGACAAGACTACGCGCCGGACTCATCGTCATTGAAGCCTGGTTCAGGGGCTACTAAGGGAGTCCTGTATTAGGGGGTATCTGGACAGCCGGACTGTATACATCATCCGGAGTATTGGAGCGTGAAGATACAAGACTCAAGACTCCGTCCCGTGTCCGGAGGGGACTCTCCTTTGCATGGAAGGCAAGCTTGGCGATCCGGATATTGTGTTTCCTTCCTTGTAACCGACTCCATGTAAACCCTAGCCCTCTTCGGTGTCTATATAAACCGGAGGGGTTGGTCCTTAGAAGACCGATCACAATTACAGTCATAATCATCATAGGCTAGCTTCTAGGGTTTAGCCTCTACGATCTCGTGGTAGATCTACTCTTGTACTACTCATATCGTCAATATTAATCAAGCAGGAAGTAGGGTTTTACCTCCATCGAGAGGGCCCGAACCTGGGTAAACATTGTGCTCCTTGCTTCCTGTTACCATCAGCCTAAGATGCACAGATGGGACCCCCTACCCGAGATCCGCAGGTTTTGACACCGACACCAGCCTCGCAAGGGCGCTTGGAGGGATCAGCCTCGTGAGGATCAGCCTCAGGGCAACGCCGGTCTTCCTCCACTGCTGCTGCCACCAAGGAACAAAGACCACCATCAGGATGAGGGGGCTGGGGACTTCCAAGAGCCTCGTGCCATCGCCTGCATCCTGGGCAGCTCCCAGGCCCCAGCCTCTCATTGCATCTTCAAGCAATTCGCGCGTAAGGCGAACGCAACCCTTCCCAAGCTCGAGGTGACACGCCGGCTCAGGTGGTCCAAGTATGCCATCACCTTCGACTCCTCTGACGAACTCAAGTGCGCAGCCATGGCTGGCGCGCTCCCAATGCTCTGCTCGCCCATCATGAGCAACGTGCTCGTCACCAAGATGCTCATCGACGGCGGAGCGGGACTCAATGTCCTCTATGTTCAGACGTTCAACAGGCTCCAAGTACCGTATCACCAGCTTCAGCCTACCAAGCCCTTCTCAGGAGTGACCGATAGCTCCATGCACCCAATTGGGCAGGTCCGCCTCCCCGTCACCTTCGGCAAGCGCGACAAGTACCGCACCGAGACCATCAATTTCGATGTCGCCGACATTCGCCTGCCGTACAATGCCATCCTCGGGTACCCAGCTCTCGCCAAGTTCATGGTGGCAACATACCACGGCTACAATGTCCTCAAGATGCCAGGGAACTGCGGCATCATCACGGTTGCTTGCGAAGAAGATGACGTGGTGTGCTCTCTCGAGCGCGCCTACCAGGCTGCAATAGTTGAAAACCCTTGCGACGAGGGCGCCGTCCACCCTCCTGAGGCCGTTCCCAAGAAGAAGAAGCAGCAGGTCCACCAGGGATCTCAGGAGGATGGGGCGTCCGGCGGTGACGCCTCAAGCTTGGCGTCTGTGGACGAGGCGCCTTCCCCTCTCGCATAGGAAGGCACACCCGACGTCCCTCTCAGGCTAGGCTCAGGGGCTCTCCTCTAGAGGGCCTCTGACCTGGCCAACGTCACAAGGGAGGCGCTCGGGCACCATGTGGAGGCATGGTTCAGCACATGCTTCTGCGGAGAGAGCGCTGGGCGTGAGGCGCCTGGCGCTCAGGAGTTCGTCAACAAGGCAGTCAAGGAGATTCAGGAGGCAAGGATCACATGGGGTGATCGCCGCCCACCGTAGGGCGCGGCTCCTCGCCCAGGCGAGGACGAGGAGCTGCGTGTCTGTGTCGACATCCCAGGGCTCAATAGGGCCGTGTCTCAGGAGCTCTTCTGGCCGGCCTGTGTTGGCTGATGCGAGGGCCCCCCTCACAGCTATGTCTGTATGCCCTTCGGTTTGCTGAACGCAGCAGCTGCATTCCAGCGCCACATGTGGGGCATCCTGGAAGCTCAGGAGGCCCGGCGCCAGGCGATCCAGGTGGAGATGGTGATGGATCCTCATGAGCCCCCTGGGCCTCCAGAGCCCCCTGAGGTTCAGGGCCAGGGCGGCTCATAAGGAGCGACTTATACAACACGCGTCTTCCACTACTCCAACACCTCTTCAGCAACGGTGCCAGGTGACATCTGTTGGTCCGTTCAGTTGGGGGCGCCCCTCGGGCTGCACTATCCCCAAGCTGCATGGGTCCGCCCCTGCGGCATGTATCCTTCTTGCATTTATCAGAGCTGGCTAACCGTCTCCCATGAGTTGCCTTATGATTATCATTTGCCTATCTGGCGCATCGTCACTATGAACGTCTCACACCCTCGCAAACCCACCCGCGACCGCCTCATGATTAAGGACTGGCACGGCATCTTTGCTCGGGTCCGTCCCTGCAGCATCGCTAAACCCAAGAGGCTGAGCTCTGGCTCGCGGGCCAGCTCCTGTGCACGTCAACTCTCATGGCCCTTTGTGCCTTGTTCTCACATGAGCTAATCATGGGCGGATAATTAGTGGGGGCGCGCGACCGATGCCTCGTCACCACGGGGGCTGTGCGCCGGTTGTCTTTGTTCTGGACCGTCGCATGAGAAGACTGGGCACGGCGTCTATGCTCGGTTCCATCCCTGCAGCGTCAATAAACCCAATGGTTGTGCTTTGTCTGGCGGGTCGGTCATGTTCACGTCACCTCCTGGGGTCGTTGGTGTCTGGCCTTCTCATGCGATAACCTCAGGAGATTCACTCGGTGCAGGTTGCCTGACCATATCGTAGGACTATCATCAGTGTTCCCAACCAAGTTCAGGTGCAACCCGCCTTGAGGTCGGGCCTTGTGAGTCCTGTTCTGGCTCACGAGTGCCCAAACACACCTCCTCTAGCCCTGCTGTGCAAGCCACGTGTCAGGGCAGGGCTGTACACACCCCGGGGGCTCTCCTCAGAGGGAGCCCCCCCACGTACCATTGGCATGCTCCGCCCTGGCAGTCGACACTGCCGAGGAGCGGCTATGCCCATGCAAGAGCAGAAGCTCCATGCTCCACGCTGGTGATAAACAACTAAGGGTGGCCTCACCATGTTGCAGCAACCTCAGGGAGCCTCCGTGCTCAATGTCTAGCCACACTGCGCTACTTTCCCTCGAGAGAGTGGTGCGAGGGGGCTGGGCATGGGGGCTACGCTCAGGTCACGCCTGGCGTACGCCACCCTGCCAGGTCCCACGGACCTGGTCTTCGCGCACCCCTCCCGAGCGACAGCCCGGCGAGGAAATGTATGATGGTTGGTTCATACGTTAAGGGGGACTCCTGAGCATCACGTCTCAGGAGCCTAACTGGCCATGTAGCCCCTCATCCCTTGGCCTCGTCCTGGTGATCCAGATGACCCAACAGCGACTGAGGTATGCGCATGGCCGGGCCCTGCCGACGCAGAACGCTAAGACCTACTCTCGCATCTCCCCTCCAAAAGTTGTTCGAACATCAAGGGGGACTCCTGAGCATTGCGTCTCAGGAGCCTAACTGACCACGTAGCCCCTCGCCCCTTGGCCTCGTCCTGGAAATCTGGACAACCCAACGGCGATTGAGGTATGCGCCGGGTCGGGTGATAACCCACAAGTATAGGGGATCGCAACAGTTTTCGAGGGTTGAGTATTCAACCCAAATTTATTGATTCGACAAAAGGGGAGCCTAAGAATCTCGAGTATTAGCAGTTGAGCTGTCAATTCAACCACACCTGGAAAACTTAATATCTGCAGCAAAGTATTTAGTAGCAAAGTAATATGGAAGTAACGGTAACAGTGGCAAAAGTAACAGTAGCACTTTTGTAGAATTGTAACAGTGGCAACGGTGAAGTAACTTAGCAAAGATCAATACCTGAAAAGCTCGTAGGCATTGGATCATTGATGGATAATTATGTCAGATGCGATTCCTCATATAATAGTTATAACATAGGGTGACACGGAACTAGCTCCAGTTCATCATTGTAATGTAGGCATGTATTCCGAATATAGTCATATGTGCTTCTGGAAAAGAACTTGCATGACATCTTTTGTCCTACCCTCTCGTGGCAGTGGGGTCCTATTGGAAACTAAGGGATATTAAGGCCTCCTTTTAATAGAGTACCGGACCAAAGCATTAACACTTGTGAATACATGAACTCCTGAAACTACGGTCATCACCGGGAGTGGTCCCGACTATTGTCACTTCGGGGTTGCCAGATCATAACACATAGTAGGTGACTATTTACTTGCAAGATAGGATCAAGAACTCACATATATTCATGAAAACATAATAGGTTCAGATCTGAAATCATGGCACTCGGGCCCTAGTGACAAGCATTCAGCATAGCAAAGTCATAGTAACATCAATCTTAGAACATAATGGATACTAGGGATAAACCCTAATAAAACTAACTCGATTACATGGTAAATCTCATCCAACCCATCACCGTCCAGCAAGCCTACGATGGAATTACTCACGCACGGTGGTGAGCATCATGAAATTGGTGATGGAGTATGGTTGATGATGACGACAGCGACGGATTCCCCTCTTCGGAGCCCCAAACGGACTCCAGATCAGCCCTCCCGAGAGAGATTAGGGCTTGGCGGCGGCTCCGTATCGTAAAACACGATGAATCCTTCTCTCTGATTTTTTTCCTCCCCGAACGTGAATATATGGAGTTGGAGTTGAGGTCGGTGGAGCCTCAGGGGGCCCACAAGACAGGGGGCGCGCCCAGGGGCTGGCACGCCCCCACCCTCGTGGACAGGGTGTGTCCCCCTGGCCTTGATTCTTTTGCCAGTATTTTTTATTAATTCCAAAAATATTCTCTGTGAAGTTTCAGGTCATTCAGAGAACTTTTATTTCTGCACAAAAATAACACCATGGCAATTCTGCTGAAAACAACATCAGTCCGGGTTAGTTCCATTCAAATCATGCAAGTTAGAGTCCAAAACAAGGGCAAAAGTGTTTGGAAAAGTAGATACAATGGAGACGTATCAACTCCCCCAAGCTTAAACATTTGCTTGTCCTCAAGCAATTTAGTTGACAAACTAAAAGTGATAAAGAAAAACTTTTACAAACTCTGTTTGCTCTTGTTGTTGCAAATATGTAAAGCCACCATTCAAGTTTTCAGCAAAGATTATGAACTAACCATATTCACAATAATACTTAGGTCTCATGTTTACTCATATCAATGGCATAATCAACTAGTGAGCAATAATAATAAATCTCGGATGACAACACTTTCTCAAAACAATCATAATATGACATAACAAGATGGTATCTTGCTTGCCCTTTCTGAGACCGCAAAACATAAATGCAGAGCACCTCTGGAGATCAAGGACTGACTGGACACTGTAATTCATGGTAAAAGAGATCCAGTCACAGTTATACTCAATATAAATTAATAGTAATGGATGCAAATGACAGCGGTGCTCTCCAACTAGTGCTTTTTAATAACAGGATGATGACTCAACATAAAAGTAAATAGATAGGCCCTTCGCAGAGGGAAGCAGGGATTTGCAGAGGTGCCAGAGCTCGAGTTTTGAAACAGAGATAAATAATATTTTTGGTGGCATACTTTCATTGTCAATAACAACCAAGAGATCTCGATATCTTCCATGCTACACACATTATAGGCGGTTCCCAAACATAATGGTAAAGTTTATACCCCACCACCACCAACAAGCACCAATCCATGGCTTGCTCGAAACAACGGGTGCCTCCAACTAACAACAATCCTGGGGGAGTTTTTTTGCAATTATTTTGATTTGAGCATGGGACTGGGCATCCCGGTTACCGGCCATTTTCTCGTGAGTGAGGAGCGGAGTCCACTCCTCGTGAGAATAACCCACCTAGCATGGAAGATATAGACAACCCTAGTTGATACATGAGTTGTTCAAGCATACAAAACAGAATTTCATTTGAAGGTTTAGAGTTTGGCACATACAAATTTACTTGGAACGGCAGGTAAATACCGCATATAGGAAGGTATGGTGGACTCATATGGAATAACTTTGGGGTTTATGGAAGTGGATGCACAAGCAGTATTCCCGCTTAGTACAAGTGATGGCTAGAAAGAGACTGGGAAGCGACCAACAAGAGAGCGACAACAGTCATGAACATGCATTAAAATTAATCAACACTGAGTGCAAGCATGAGTAGGATATAAATCACCATGAACATAAATATCGTGGAGGATATGTTGATTTTGTTTCAACTACATGCGTGAACATGTGCCAAGTCAAGCCACTCAAATCGTTCAAAGGAGGATACCACCCTATCATACCACATCACAACCATTTAATAGCATGTTGGCACGAAGGTAAACCATTATAAACTCCTAGATAATTAATCATGGCATGAGCAACTATAATCTCTAATTGTCATAGCGAACATGTTTCATTCATAATAGGCTGAATCAGGAATGATGAACTAATCATATTTACAAAAACAAGATAGTTTGAGTTCCTACCAGCTTCTCTCATCTCATTTAGTCCATCATATATCGTCATTATTGCCTTTCACTTGCACGACCAAACAGTGTGGATAATAATAATAGTGCACGTGCATTGGACTAAGCTAGAATCTGCAAGCATTACAAGGAAAAGACAAGGTAATATGGGCTCTTGGTTAAATCAACAATAATGCAAATGAGAGCCACTCAACATTTTCATCATGGTCTTCTCCTCCCGATCCCCAAAGAAAAGAAAAGAAATAAAACTATTTACACAGGAAAGCTCCCAACAAGCGAAAGAAGAATGAATTTTTTTTGGTGTTTTCTTTTAGTTCTTACTACTACAAGCATGGAAAGTAAACTAGCTCAAAGCTACAACTATTTTTTTTGTTTTTCTTAAGTTTTTTCAAACACACAAGAAGGAGCCTTAGAAAATAAAATAAACTAGCATGGATAGCACAATGAAAAAGTATGAGCACCGACAACTGGAATGAGTGTGTGAACATGAATGTAATGTCGGTGAGAAATACGTACTCCCCCAAGCTTAGGCTTCTGGCCTAAGTTGGTCTATGCCCACGGATGGCCTGGCGGATATCCAAAGTTGTAACTGGGGTCATACTGAGATGCAGCCGCTACTGCCTGACAAGCTATAGCTTGGAGGCGAGCTGCCTCCGTCCTTCTTTCATACTCGTTCGCCTCCTCCCTGGTTATAACATATCTCCTTTTTGCCTGAAAGTCAAAGAAAGTAGGTGCAGGGAGAGCAATATGGACAGTGTGCTGTCTGTCAAAGATTAGTCGGTACTGAAGGGCTGTTCATTCCTCTCAATAAACTGATGGTGAACCATAGCATTATAATCTAAATAAATAGGAGGCAACTCTATATCATTTGCATGTATGGGTACATCAAGATAGTTAGCTAAACGAGTTGCATAAATCCCACCAAACAAATCTCCACTTATACTGTTATGATGCAACCTTCGTGCAACAATCGCTCCCAAGTTATATTGTTTATCACCTAATACTGCACTCTTGAGGACACAAAGATCTGGAACGCACATGTGACAAGCCTCATCTTTACCGTTAATGCATCTACCTATAAGGAGAGCAAAATAATGTATAGCAGGAAAACGGATGCTCCCTATGGTAGCTTGTGTGATTTCTCTAGATTCCCCCACAGTGATACTAGCAAGAAAGTCTTTATATTCAGATTTGCGAGGTTCACTAAAATCGCCCCACTGTGGGAGTTTACAAGCAGTATTAAAATCTTCTAGGTCATGGTATATGATTGATCATAAAGATCAAACAAAACAGTGTGAGAATTATGTGAGGATGTGAATTTGAACCTTCTCACAAAGGAATCAGTTAGGTAGTAGTATTGGGGGCACTTATCTGACACAAAGCCCTCAAGTTCAGGATTATGCACATACGCGTCAAATTCCTCCTTAATGCCGGCCTGGACCATAAATTCCTCTGACGGCCATTCACAAGGCCGCACTTGAGCTTCCCTCGGTGGTTCATCGTCTGTCTCACGTATCGCGAGCCTTGGTCCTTGCTTCCTTGAGGAACCACCTTGGTATATTTTCCTATGCATTTTTCTTTCTCTGAAAAATTTCTGAAATTTTTAGTGACTCAAAATAAAAGTGAACCAAACTCAACAAGATTGATAGCAACTACTCCCACAAATGCCTAGAAGCTAAATCATGCATTAAAACTACTTTTGACCATATAAATTTGACATGCAAGCTGAAGAACAGGGTCACCTTAGCAGCAAAAAATTGCAATAAATAAAGCACTAGAACAAAAACTAATTTGACCATTGAAGGAGTCACATACCGAAGAACAATCCCCCAAAACAGTTTCGTGAATGAAGCTTTGAGCAAGGAGATCGAAAATCGCAGCAAAACGAGCTAGAACACGAGTTTGAGCTGCGTGGTGATTTTTTTATGGAGGAAGACAAAGTGTGTGAGTGCAGGAATAAGTGGAGGGGGGCACGTGGGGCCCACAAGGCAGGGGGCGCGCCCAGGGGGAAGGGTGCGCCTTGGACCCTCGTGGCCAGGTGGTGTGGCCCCCTGAGTGTTCTTAGTGCCAAATATTCTTAAATATTGTACAAAAAATCATATTTCATTTTCGGGACATTTGGAGAACTTTTATTTTCGGGGTATTTTTATTGCAAGGATAAATTAGAAAATAGACAGAAAAATACTATTTTTCTTTATTTAATCTAAATAACGGAAAGAAAAAGGAGGGTACAGAGAGTTGTGCTTTCTAACTTCATCCATCTCATGCTCATCAACAGGAATCCACTAACAAGGTTGATCAAGTCTTGTTAACAAACTCATTCCGAATCACATGAAACCGGGGAATCTTCGAATAGCACTAAGTTACCTCAATGAGGATATGCATGTCCCCAATAATAAGAATATCATATTTCTTCTTGATAGTAGGAATAGGAAATTCAAAACCTCCTATAGTAATCGTTGAAAATTTTCCAATACAATTGATACTGTGGACTTGAGGTTGTTTCCTCGAAAAGTGTACCGTATGCTCATTACCATTAACATGAAAAGTATAACAGCCCCTGCAGTATTCAAAATGGGTCTACCAAGGATAATTGACATACTATCGTCCTCGGGAATATCAAGAATAACAAAGTCCGTTAGAATAGTAACATTTGCAACCACAATAGGCACATCCTCACAAATACCGACAGGTATAGCAGTTGATTTATCGGCCATTTGCAAAGATATTTCAGTAGGTGTCAACTTATTCAAATCAAGTCTACGATATAAAGAGAGAGGCATAACACTAACACCGGCTCCAAGATCACATAAAGCAGTTTTAACATAGTTTCTTTTAATGGAGCATGGTATAGTTGGTACTCCTGGATCTTGTAGTTTCTTTGGTATTCCACCCTTAAAAGTATAATTAGCAAGCATGGTGGAAATTTCAGCTTTCGGTATCTTTCTTTTATTTGTAACAATATCTTTCATGTACTTAGCATAAGGATTCATTTTAAGCATATTAGTCAAACGCATACGCAAAAAGATAGGTCTAATCATTTCAGCAAAGCGCTCAAATTCTCAGCATCCTTTTTCTTGGATGGTTTAGGAGGAAAAGGCATGGGTTTCTGAACCCATGGTTCTCTTTCTTTATCGTGCTTCCTAGCAACGAAGTCTCTCTTATCATAACATTGATTTTTTGATTGTGGGTTATCAAGATCAACAGCAGGTTCAACCTCTACATCATTATTATTGCTAGGTTGAGCATCAACATGAACATCATCATTAACATCATCACTGGGTTCATGTTCATTACCACATTGTGTTTCAGCATCAGAAATAGAAATATCATTAGGATTCTCAGGTGTGTCAACAACAGGTTCACTAGAAGCATGCAAAGTCCTATCATTTTTCTTCTTCTTCTTTTTAGAAGGACTAGGTGCATCAACATTATTTTTCTGAGAATCTTGCTCAATTCTCTTAGGGTGGCCCTCCGGATACAAAGGTTCTTGAGTCATTTTACCACCTCTAGTCACAAATCTAACATCATTATCATTTTTCTTATTATTTAATTCATTGAGCAAATCATTTTGTGCTTTAAGCACTTGTTCTGCCTGAGTGGTAACCATGGAAGCATGTTTACTAATAAGTTTAAGTTCACCTTTAACTCTAGACATATAATCACTCAAGTGGTCAATCATATAAGCATTGCGTTTCAATTGTCTACCAACATAAGCATTGAAGTTTTCTTGTTTAACAATAAAATTATCAAACTCATCCAAGCATTGACTAGTAGACTTATAACGAGGAATATCACCTTCATCAAATCTATAGAGAGAATTTACCTTTACTACCTGTGTCGGGTTATCAAGACCATGCATTTCTTTGATAGACGGTAAATTCTTAACATCTTCAGCTTTAATACCCTTTTCTTTCATAGATTTCTTTGCCTCTTGCATATCTTCAGGACTGAGAAATAGAATACCCCTTTTCTTTGGAGTTGGCTTAGGAGTTGGTTCAGGAAGTGTCCAATTGTTTTCATTAGTCAACATATTATCCAATAACAATTCAGCTTGATCATTAGTTCTTTCCCTATAAACACAACCAACACAACTATCCAAGTGGTCTCTGGAAGCATCGGTTAGTCCATTATAAAAAATATCAAGTATTTCATTTTTCTTGAGAGGATGATCAGGCAAGGGATTAAGTAATTGGAGAAGCCTCCCCCAAGCTTGTGGGAGACTCTCTTCTTCAATTTGCAAAAAATTATATATTTTCCTTAAAGAAGCTTGTTTCTTATGAGCGGGGAAATATTTAGCAGAAAAGTAATAAATCATATCCTGGGGACTACACACACAACCAGGATCAAGAGAATTAAACCATATTTTAGCATCACCCTTTAATGAGAATGGAAATAACTTAAGGATATAGTAGTAACGAATTTTTTCCTCGTGAGTGAATAGGGTGGCTATATCATTCAATTTAGTAAGATGTGCCACAACAGTTTCAGATTCATAGCCATAAAAAGGATCAGATTCAACCAAAGTAATTATCTTAGGATCGACAGAGAAATCATAATCCTTATAAGTAATACAGATAGGTGAAGTAGCAAAAGCAGGGTCATATTTCATTCTAGCATTCAGAGACTTTTCTTTCAGCTTAGCTAATAATTTCTTAAGATCAGATCTATCATTGCAAGCAAGAAAATCCTAGCAGTTTCTTCATCCATAAAATAACCCTTAGGCACAACAGGCAATTCATATCTAGGGGGAGAATCTTCATCATCACTTTCATCAGTACTATCAGTTTCAATAACTTCATTCTCTCTGGCCCTAGCAAGTTGTTCATCAAGAAATTCACCTAAAGGCACAGTATTATCAAGCATAGAAGCAGTTTCATCATAAGCATCAAGCATAGCAGAAGTGGCATCATCAATAACATGCGACATATCAGAATTAATAGCGAAAGCAGGTTTAGGTGTCGCAAGTTTACTCAAAACAGAAGGAGAATCAAGTGCAGAGCTAGATGGCAGTTCCTTACCTCCCCTCGTAGTTGAGGGATAAATCTTGGTTTTCTCATCTTTAAGTTCCTCATAGTGATTAGCAGATATAAATCCCAAGTGACTCAAAGAATAGAGCTATGCTCATCGGCAACGACGCCAGAAAATAGTCTTGATAACCCACAAGTATAGGGGATCGCAACAGTTTTTGAGGGTAGAGTATTCAACCTAAATTTAATGATTTGACACAAGGGGAGCCAAAGAATATTCTCAAGTATTAGCAGTTGAGTTTTCAATTCAACCACACCTAGAAAACTTAATATCTGCAGCAAAGTAATATGGAAGTAACGGTAACAGTGGCAAAAGTAATAGTAGCAGTTTTGTAGTAATTGTAATAGTGGCAACGGTAAAGTTACTAAGCAAAGATCAGTACGTGAAAAGCTCGTAGGCATTGGATCAGTGATGGATAATTATGTCGGATGCGATTCCTCATGCAACAGTTATAACATAGGGTGACACAGAACTAGCTCCAGCTCATCAATGTAATGTAGGCATGTATTCCGAATATAGTCATACGTGCTTATGGAAAAGAACTTGCATGACATCTTTTGTCCTACCCTTCCGTAGCAGCGGGGTCCTATTGGAAACTAAGGGATATTAAGGCCTCCTTTTAATAGAGTACCGGACCAAAGCATTAACACTTAGTGAATACATGAACTCCTCAAACTACGGTCATCACCAGGAGTGGTCCCGACTATTGTCACTTCGGGGTTGCCGGATCATAACACATAGTAGGTGACTATTGAATTGCAAGATAGGATCAAGAACTCACATATATTCATGAAAACATAATAGGTTCAGATCTGAAATCATGGCACTCGAGCCCTAGTGACAAGCATTAAGCATAGCAAAGTCATAGCAACATCAATCTTAGAACATAATGGATACTAGGGATCAAACCATAACAAAACTAACTCGATTACATGGTAAATCTCATCCAACCCATCACCGTCCAGCAAGCCTACGATGGAATTAATCACGTACGGTGAGCATCATGAAATTGGTGATGGAGGATGGTTGATGATGACGGCGGCGACGGATTCCCCTCTCCGGAGCCACAAACGGACTCCAGATCAACCCTCCTGAGAGAGATTAGGGCTTGGCGGCGGCTCCGTATTGTAAAACGCGATGAATCCTCCTATTTGATTTTTTCCTCCCCGAACGTGAATATATGGAGTTAGAGTTGAGGTCGGTGGAGCCTCAGGCCACGAGACAGGGGGCGCGCCCAGGGGGGCAGGCGCGCCCCCCACCCTCGTGGACAGGGTGTGTCCCCCTGGTCTTGATTCTTTCGCCAATATTTTTTATTAATTCCAAAAATATTCTCCGTGAAGTTTCAGGTCATTCCTAGAACTTCTATTTCTGCACAAAAAATAACACCACGGCAATTCTGCTGAAAACAGCGTCAGTCCGGGTTAGTTCCATTCAAATCATGCAAGTTAGAGACCAAAACAAGGGCAAAAGTGTTTGGAAAAGTAGATACGATGGAGACGTATCATCGGGCCTTGCTGACACAGAACGCTAAAGCAAATGGAAAAGAGATCACGAAACTTTAGCAAATTATTACAAAACACATTGTCTCTTATAAAGTACCAAGCCCGAGTTCTTACGCCTTGATATGTCCATTTTGCATCATGCTTTTATATCGATATTTATTGCATTATGGGCTGTTATTACACATTATGTCACAATACTTATGGCTATTCTCTCATATTTTACAAGGTTTACATGAAGAGGGAGAATGCCGGCAGCTGGGATTCTGGGCTGGAAAAGGAGAAAATATTGGAGACCTATTCTGCACAGCTCCAAAAGTCCTGAAACTCCACGAAAGTCATTTTGGGAATTAATAAAAAATATTCAGCGGAAGAAATACCTTGGGGGCAACCCACTAGGGTGGGGGCGCATCCTACCTCCCTGGGCGCGCCCCTGCCTCGTGGGCCACTGTAACGCCCGGATAATCATGCTACAGTAATCTCACGTTAATGGTGCCACGTCACCTCTGTCTCTGTAGTTAATCTCGGGTTAACTCGAAACCGCTTCAAAATTCAAATTCAAATTAATGTCAACAATAAAAGTTTTCAAAAGATATAACAAAAATGTTCGGGCTGTGCCAAAAATGGCATAAGTAATTATAGTGTAGCAATAGTGTAGCAAACTCCATTTTAGAAATTGCCTAAATGATTTAACATGAAACAAAACAGAATAGAAAATAAATAAAAGAAAGAAAATAGAAAAACAGAAAACAAACTAACAAAAAAAAGAGAAAGCAACCCCCTCCACTGGGCTTCGGCCCAGCAGGCCTCAGCCCTATTGGGCCAACCCACCGGCCCAACCGGCCACCACTCCCTCTCCTTATCCCCCACCCCCGCAAACCCTAACCTGCACCCACGCCCCACTCGCCCCACTCGCTCCCCCCCTCTCGCCCGATTTGGATCGGGATCGAGAGGAGGAGGCCGCAACTCGTTGCCTGAACCCCGATGCCGCGCCCGCGTCACCGCTCGCCTCCTCCAGCACCACCTCGTCCCCGCCGTACTCGTCGCGCTCGGCGCCTCGTCCGCCGTCGCCCGAAGGCCTCCACATCGACGGACCACCCCACCGCTGCTGCTCGTCAACGCCGCCCGGAGCTCCTCCGCCTCGTTCGTCGCCCCTTCCTCGTCTCCCCCTCAACGGCTCCATCGAGCCACGCCGACCCCCTGCTCGCCAACGCTGGTGAGGGCCACGCCCTCCCCTCTCTCCCCATCTGCCGCAGCGCCGGCCAGATTTCTTCGCGCCAGCGCATGCTCACTGCGCCTTGGCGACCCCCGCAACTCTCGCAACCCGTCGCTACACGCCATCGCAAGCCCCATCGTCCGCAACCACCAGCGTGGCCGTCCTTACCGTCACAAGGCCTTCGCCTGCCGCGCGCTTCCCCTCTGCTCGCGCGATGCCTCGCATCGGGCCGCACCGCACCGGCCTCTCGCTGCCTTGCTGGTGCCCAGCGAGGCCACAGCCTCGCCAGGTGCCCACGGCTCCGCCTCTGCCGTCGTCACCGGTTTGTCATCGGCGTCGGCCGCCCGCCGTCGGCGCCCGCCACGCCCAGATCCGGGCGACGCCACGCCACATGCCTATTCGCTGCAACGCGCACCTCCGTGTCGGCTTCGCCGCGGGGCGGCCGACCGGCGAGCCTCGCCAGGCCACCGGCCTCCCCTACTCGGCGCCTCGCCGGCTCCGCCCACCTCAGGCGTGCGCCCGGCGAACAGGTCTTTGGCACCCGGCGCCAGAACCCGCTAACCAAGATCGCCCCGGGCCTATGACACACGGGCCCCGTGCCCGGAACGATTTAAAGAAAGAAAAAAAATAAAAATAAGATAAAAATAATTAATTAATTAATTAATTAATTAACCTTGTTTAATTAACATAATTAATTAACTAACCTAACTAACCTGTTAATTAAACTAATTAAATTGGTTAATTAGTTAGCAGTATGACCAGTGGGACCCACTGTCATTTGACCACCAACCCGGTTGATCACGACGTCGAGATGACATGATGTCGACGTCATAATCCATTCTCGAATTAAATTAAATAATTAATTAAATTCTAGAAATTAATAAAATCTTTAGAAAATCATATCTTTTAAACCGTAACTTCGGATTAAATTATTTTCAACATGAAAGTTGCTCGAGCGACGAGACGGATCCGGATCGCAGCCCGCTCATCCGCCACGCGTCCCTAGCATAGTGAACCTGCAACATTTCACCTCCGGTTCATTTGTCCGAAAACACGGAACACCGGGATACTTTCCTGATGTTTCCCCCTCACCAGTATCACCTCATACCGCGATAGAACACGCCTAGCTCGCTTGTTGTCTGTTATGCACTTGCTTGCTATGTATTTACTGTTTCTCCCCTCTTCTCTCCGTAGCCCCGTGGCGATCTTTGATGCCCTGTGGGCGACTCGTCACCGACGACCCCTCCTTGTCTCGAGCAACCGTGCAAGCCCCCTTTGATCACCGGATATCGCCTATTCTTCTCTATACTGCTTGCATTAGAGTAGTGTAGCATGTTACTATTTGATTACTCCTATTACATTGCATAGCCTTCATTGTTGCTACAATCATTGATACCTTACCCGCAATCCTAAATGCTTAGTATAGGATGCTAGTTTATCATCATTGGCCCTACACTCTTGTCGATCCGCCTTGCTATACTATTGGGCGTGATCACTCGGGAGGTGATCACGGGTATATACTATACATACATACATACTATACAGATGGTGACTAAAGTCGGGTCACCGAGGAGTACCCGCAAGTGATTCTGATGAGGGGCCGAAAGGACAGTGGCTCCATCCGGTAGAGGTGGGCCTGGGTTCCCGACGGCCCCGATCGTTACTTTGTGGCGGAGCGATAGGGCAGGTTGAGACCACCTAGGAGACAGGTGGGCTGGCCTGCTCGGCGTTCGCGGATACTTAACACGCTTAACGAGATCCGGGTATTTGATCCGAGTCCGCCATTTGGTCTATACGCACTAACCATCTACGTGGGAGTAGTTATGGGTATCCCGACGTCGTGGTATCGGCCAAGCCTTCTTGACGTCGATGATCGAGCGACGCGCGGATTGGAACGTAAGCTCGCTCTTGTATTAAGGGGCTAGTTCGCTTCCGGCCGCGTTATAACGTCGTGTGTGCTCGAGGCGATGGGCCTGACCCTGCGCTTAGGTTTAGACCGGCGTCTTGACCTCTTTGTTGTGCCTAGGTGGGGCTGCGGCGTGTTGATCTTCCGAGGCGGGCATGACCCAGAAAGTGTGTCCGCCAAATGGGATCAAGCGTGTTGGGTTATGTGGTGCACCCTGCAGGAAGTTAATCTATTCGAATAGCCGTGATCTTAGGTAACAGGACGACTTGGAGTTGTACCTTGACCTTATGACAACTAGAACCGGATACTTAATAAAACACACCCTTCCAAGTGCCAGATACAACCCGGTGATCGCTCTCTAACAGGACGACGAGGAGAGGATTGCCGGGTAGGATTATGCTATGCGATGCTACTAGAGATGCTACTTGGAGATGCTACTTGGAGATGTTACTTGGAGGACTTCAATCTACTCTCTTCTACATGTCAAGCAAGACGGAGGCTGCGAGCGTAGTCTTGACGGTGATTAGCTATCCCCTCTTATTACGGCATTCTGCAGCTCACCCATCGATATGGCCTTTTACACATATACCCATGCATATGTAGTGTAGCTCCTTGCTTGCAGTACTTTGGATGAGTACTCACGGTTGCTTTCTTCCCCTTTCCCCTTTCCTTTCTTTTCGGTTGTTGCAACCAGATGTTTGGAGCCCAGAGCGACGCCACCGTCGGCATTTACTACTACTCTGGAGGTGCCTACTACTACGTGCGGGCGGCGGCGATTTACCGACTGGAGTAGTTTAGGAGGATCCTGAGCAGGAGGCTGCGCCTCTTCGATCTGATCCCATTTGTGCTAGCCTTCTTAAGGCAAACTTGCTTAACTTATGTCGTACTCAGATATTGTTGCTTCCGCGACTTCGCCTATGATCGAGCACTTGTATTCGAGCCCTCGAGGCCCCTGGCTTGTATTATGATGCTTGTACGACTTATTTATGTTTTTTAGAGTTGTGTTGTGATATCTTCCCGTGAGTCCCTGATCTTGATCGTACACGTTTGCGTGCATGATTAGTGTACGATTGAATCGGGGGCGTCACAAGTTGGTATCAGAGCCGACTGCCTGTAGGAATCCCCCTTCCACACTCCATGGCCGAAGTCGAGTCTAGACATTGCAAAAACTTTTACTAACTTGGCTGTGTGCCTTACGGGCCCATGTCGCCATTGGGTGGTACTAGGATCTTTTACTCCTCAACCTATACTCTGGGACTCTGAACTCTCTTCTATTCGGGTTAAATGAATTTTGCTAAATCTAACATTAGGATCTCGTTATCACTTTCACCGGAGAGCCCTTATTATCGATGGTCGTCACGCACTGTAAGACCACGAAGATACTCTCCGTTGTTAACTCGAGAACTTGTGTTCATCGCGTTTGCAATTCCCCTTCCACCGTAAACCCTTATGGATAACTACTTGCGCTTGTTATTCTTACCTTCATCCCCGCTGGCCTTGTTATTACAAGATACCTCAAAAACTCGTTGTTGTTTTGATAATCCTTTGAGCTTCTTGCCTTGTTGTTCTTTGTCACTGAATACCCCTACGGTTAATTCTCGCACTTATCGAGTATCCGCCATCCCGCTTGTTCGTGTTTCACAAAAGTCTTTGAAATACTATTCAATCCTCCGAAAATCCTTAGCAGCTTTATTGCTCGCAAATACTTGTCTACTAGCATTATGGATGCTTCCCATATATCCGCAATATACACTAGTATCTTTTGACACCGTCATTTTGATCCTATTGATTCAACATGTGTGCGAATGCACAGAATCATCTATCAACCCTTCTAAATTATCTTTCCGGCTCAGACATCATTTTTGAACATGAGCTGGTTCTCGACCAAACTATTTGTCGCCAATTGTGCCTCTGGTCTATCCAACTTATCCATCCTTGATCAGAGCGACTGCTTCTGATCCCTTGATTTGGAAATGACAATTCCTTTGCCAGTTTGAATTAGTTGTTTGTTTCTATAATTCAATGCCTTTGCATTGTTTCTTCCTCTGGTTGAGTACCGATGCTTACATCAGATCCCTTAAGGACCATCAAATCCTTTGTTGTATTTTATCCGACAACGTCCTTCATATTCAATCACTTTGGAAGATCTTTCCCTGATACATGATGACATTGGTAAATACTATTCCTTGATTTGGACAACCATGCTCTGCTTTCGAGCTGGTGATATTTACTATTGAAGCTTGTGGTATATGTTTCCACGATGCCCCGATGGGTTGAACCTATGCCTTCCTTAATCTGTGTGAACCCGAAAGCTTTCACGGGTCATACTCCTCTGGTAAATCACCAGGTAGGTTTCGACACTGAAATCATTTTTATTTAGAGGAGTGAATGAATTGATATGCATTAAAGAAGTGGGAGTCGACCTTGAACTTTGTGTTCATGCCCATGAAAATGATGTAGACTGTCTCGGAAGCTTCTTGCAAAATGGTTATCCAGCTGGATGATTCTTTCAGTATTCTTGAAATTGATTCCTTACAGTTATGGTTCCGACCATGCTATCTTGATCTAATATATCTGATGGGAATTCATTCCAGTGCCTCGTCTATTTTGGCAAGGTTCAAGTATCTACTGTCATAGGTCAATAGCCCGGTTCTACTTCTATCATGTTCTACCTTTGAGTATTACCCCCTGGTATCTCGAAGATGTCTTGCCATTGCACCACGTCTTACTAACTTTGTTGAGGTAATGTCTTTCCTTGTCGTAATCACTCTACGGGTTATGGGTTGTTGTCAACCGAGGACACCGACTAGTGAAATTATTCCGCACTACAAATCAAATACCCCTAGTATTTTTACTGGGAAATTCTGAACCCAATCTGGTCATTACTAGACTATCGGATGCATCCTGTCTTGCTATCTTTGACCGTGCTACCTCGTCCTTCTCTAGTGCACAAAATCTTCAGTGTGTGAGCATGACTTACGTCGAGCTTTCAACATCATGTTGCTTGTATTGAAAGGCAACTTTGGTTCCGAGCTTGCATCTTATATATTGATCCTATAACTTGCCACTTCGTCATTCCCTTGCTTGTTGACGTTGTTGTTTGATTGCATCGTCTCGAAACCACCCGGTAAATGTGTCGGATCACCTTCAACACTTTGACTTCTTCCGAGATGTCAACTGTGTTCTTGATGAGAAATACCCTCCTTGCCCTCGATGATTTTTATTATCATCGACAAGACCCTTGACTTCCTTTCATCGCGAACTTGTCCACATTATGAATACAAGTTGCTCTCCAGCTAGTGTTGTGTTCTGCCTTGAAGTATTACTGTCTTTTCTGTCGAGAATGTTGTGGGGATTGCTCCACCTCTTAGAAATTCTCGGTATGATGATACTTCTCACCATCACCATTCTTCCTTGGTCCCCGTGTTGGTTCTAACCAGGATACCAACAGATGAACGGTGCTATTTGGATTCTGCCCTTCTAGCAACCCTATTGCTTTGAAGTTAATGGTTGGCCGTTCATTCTTAAACATTTGATTATTGAATCACCATTCCGACGTTGGTTGTGCAACCCAGCCCATATTTCGGGTGCACCTTTCAACCAATGTTTAATTGTGTATGTTTTCCTCGAGCATACATCATTATACCATTTGATCTGACAAATGTTATCTCCTTGTTCACATAATTGTGGAAATCCATCTTTTTTTGTTAATCTCGATGAATTGTCGCTGATTCCATCAGCCACCTCCTCATCCTCTCGTTGGTTTACCGATGAACTCTTGTTTCGGAACTGGCTTCCATGGTTCATCTCCGAGAATCTTCGGCGTCATCTCGCCAATTTGTATCGCACCTTTTCTCCTCAAGCATTGTGAGTTTGAGGTATCCTAACACCGATCGATCTGAATCTCGGTCGATCGATGGTTGGAACATTTTTCAAGAGTTATAACACCGGTCTTTTATGACCCGGTAAGGTGATGGCATGCCCAAGACACCTGGTCGGATGCCTGCTGTTATAGTTTCCTTATTAGCAAGGTTATCCATTCTTCCATGAGGAAATTGTAAGACTTATTCTACAAGTTGTTCCCGATGGATCCTTCCTCAGATCCAAAGTCCGACCTTTGCTTGAAGACCATGTCAATACTATCTCAAGCATGTCTGTGGTACTCCGATTTTCAACAAGAACATTTGAAGCCCAATGCTAAATGTTTCTGCTCAATTATCCAAACACCGCTGTATGGCTAATGTCATGAAATTCCTCTCCCTTACATAAATGGTTTTCTACTTTCTATCCTGTCATGGATATCATGCTCGCTTGTCCTTGGGAAGGATATACCTCAAATATGTGTGTATACACATTTTCCTCCCCATTGTTCGATTAAACCCGTAATCACCTTCCTTTCCATTGGTTTGCTTAACCCTTCTTGTGATCTATATTATATAAGTAGTAGTATTCTTATGCTTATGTAAAACACCTTGGTGTACAACCGTGTCAAGAAGACCTGCTTTTTTGTTGATAGCATTCCGGTAACCACCGATGGACGAGAACTTTGCCTATTGGTCCGCCTCATTCAACGAAAGCAGAAAATGGTTTCTCTTTGTTCCTCGCCCTGGTACCGCATTGTTGTCGACATAGCCGACAAGCTATCCACTTACATGCCTCCTCACACGGTGTGCAAGATGTCACCACCTTTCCTACTTTAAACCACAGGTGGGCCCATAACCCACAGGTCCCAGGATCGAAACCTGACTCTTCTTTGCAACCCAGATTCTAATGTATCCTTTGCACCTGGCTTCGTGTGTGATTCACGAGCTAAATGCTATACCATTATTCATCCTGGAATCAAACACCATGTTATTCTCGTTGGTCAAACCCCCATTCCAGCTTCTGTCTAGTCATTGAATGATTGCCTACCCATTTGAAACTTTGGTACCATCGCATATTGCACTCAACGAATTCACTGAAATACAACTCGTGGGGGTACCTTGTATATTTCCCATTGAGTTCACCATCAGATGCCATCTTACTGGAGATGCGTTCTTCCGGAGTTTTTTTCCCTTGATCGCGTTCGTAGGACGATGGAGATCCTGAAGAAAGTATGCCGACTTCATCATGATGACCTGAAGCAGAGAAATGATGACATCAACGTAATGGATCGACCTCTTCGAGAAGAGTAACTAAGACCAAGGACACGTTAGAATTTTCGTAACCAAACCCCTTCCCCCTTACTCCACCGCTTAAATCTCGGGACGAGATTTCTTGTAGTGGAGGAGATTTGTAACGCCCAGATAATCATGCTACAGTAATCTCACGTTAATGGTGCCACGTCACCTCTGTCTCTGTAGTTAATCTCGGGTTAACTCGAAACCGCTTAAAAATTCAAATTCAAATTAATGTCAACAATAAAAGTTTTCAAAAGATATAACAAAAATGTTCGGGCTGTGCCAAAAATGGCATAGGTAATTATAGTGTAGCAATAGTGTAGCAAACTCCATTTTAGAAATTGCCTAAATGATTTAACATGAAACAAAACAGAATAGAAAATAAATAAAAGAAAGAAAATAGAAAAACAGAAAACAAACTAACAAAAAAAGAGAAAGCAACCCCCTCCACTAGGCTTCGGCCCAGCAGGCCACAGCCCTACTGGGCCAACCTACCGGCCCAACCAGCCACCACTCCCTCTCCTTATCCCCCCACCCCCGCAAACCCTAACCTGCACCCACGCCCCACTCGCCCCACTCGCTCCCCCCCTCTCGCCCGATTTGGATCGGGATCGAGAGGAGGAGGCCGCAATCGTTACTCGAACCCGATGCAGCGCCGCGTCACACCGCCTCCTCCAAACCACCTCGTCCCGCCAGATTGTCGCTCGGTGCCTCGTCCGCCGCCGCTCAAGGCCTCCACATCGACGGACCACCCCACCGCTGCTGCTCGTCAACACCGCCCGGAGCTCCTCCGCCTCGTTCGTCGCCCTTCTTCGTCTCGTTTCTCAACGGCTCCATCGAGCCACGCCGACCCTGCTGCTAACGCTGGTGAGGGCCACGCCCTCCTCTCTCTCGCCCTGCACCGCGACCGGCCAGATTTCATCAAGGCCCAACAGATGCTCACAGCGCCGCGACCCCTGCAACTCTCGCAACCTGTCGACACGCCATCGCGAGCCCTCGTCCGCAACCACCAGCGTGGCCGCCCTGCCGTGTCACGGCCGACTTTGCCGCGCCCGCGCTCCCCACTCTCGCGCGCGATGCCTCGCCGGCCGCGCCGCACCGGCCTCTGCTGCCGCAAGGCTGGTGGTGCCCGAGGCCACGGCCTCGCCTCGTGCACCCACGGCTCCGCCTCCTACCGTCGTCACCGGCTGTCACCGACGTCGGCCGCCCGCACGTCGGCGCCCCGCCGCGCCCCTGCATCCGGGCGACGCCCGCGCCCTGTGCCCATTCGCCCGCAACCGCACCCCTCCGTGCCGGCTTCCTTCGCCGGAGGCGGCCGGCCGGCGAGCCCCGCCAGGCCACCGCCTCCCCTCCGGCGCCTGCCGCTCCGCCCGACTGGCGTGGCGCCCGACGAACGGTGTTGGCACCCGGCGCCAGAATCCGCTAACTCAGATCGCCCCGGGCCTATGACACACGCCCCGTGCCTGAACGATTTAAAGAAAGAAAAAAATAAAAATAAGATAAAAATAATTAATTAATTAATTAATTAATTAATTAACCTTGTTTAATTAACATAATTAATTAACTAACCTAACTAACCTTTTAATTAAACTAATTAAATTGGTTAATTAGTTAGCAGAATATGACCAGTGGGACCCACCGTCAGTTTGACCAACAACCCGGTTGATCACGACGTCAAGATGACATGATGTCGACATAAATCCATTCTCGAATTAAATTAAATAATTAATTAAATTCTAGAAATTAATAAAATCTTTAGAAAATCATATCTTTTAAACCGTAACTCGGATTAAATTATTTTCAACATGAAAGTTGCTCAGAACGACGAGACGGATCCGGATCGCAGCCTGCTCATCCGCCACGCCCCCCTAGCATAGTGAACCTGCAACATTTCACCTCCGGTTCATTTGTCCGAAACACTAACACCGGGATACTTTCCTGATGTTTCCCCCCTCACCCAGTATCACCTCATACCGCGATAGAACACGCCTAGCTCGCTTGTTGTCTGTTATGCACTTGCTTGCTATGTATTTACTGTTTCTCCCCGCCTTCTCTCCGGTAGCCCCGTGATTTATCTTGATGCCCTGTGGACGACTACGTCACCGACGACCCCTCCTTGTCTGAGCAACCAGGCAAGCCCCCCCTTTGATCACCAGATATCGCCTATTCTTCTCTATACTGCTTGCATTAGAGTAGTGTAGCATGTTACTATTTGATTACTCCTATTCTGTTGCATAGCCTGTCATTGTTGCTACAATCATTGATACCTTACCCGCAGTCCTAAATGCTTAGTATAGGATGCTAGTTTATCATCATTGGCCCTACACTCTTGTCAGTCTGCCTTGCTATACTATTGGGCCGTGATCACTCGGGAGGTGATCACGGGTATATACTATACATACATACATACTATACAGATGGTGACTAAAGTCGGGTCAGCTCGAGGAGTACCCGCAAGTGATTCTGATGAGGGGCCGAAAGGACAGTGGCTCCATCCCGGTAGAGGTGGGCCTGGTTCCCGACGGCCCCGATCGTTACTTTGTGGCGGAGCGATAGGGCAGGTTGAGACCACCTAGGAGACAGTGGGCCTGGCCTGCTCGGCGCTCATGGATACTTAACACGCTTAACGAGATCCGGGTATTTGATCCGAGTCCGCCATTTGGTCTATAAGCACTAACCATCTACATGGGAGTAGTTATGGGTATCCCGACGTCGTGGTATCAGCCGAAGCCTTCTTGACGTCAGCGACTGAGCGGCGCGCGCCGGATTGGAACGTAAGCCTGCTCTTGTATTAAGGGGGCTAGTTCTTCTTTCGGCCGCGTTAAGAACGTCTGGTGTGCTCGGGCGATGGGCCCGCACCCTGCGCGCTTAGGTTTAGACCGGCGTCTTGACCTCTCTGTTGTGCCTAGGTAGGGCTGCGACGTGTTGATCTTCCGAGGCGGGCATGACCCAGAAAGTGTGTCCGCCAAATGGGATCAAGCGTGTTGGGTTATGTGGTGCACCCTGCAGGAAGTTAATCTATTCAATAGCCGTGATCTTAGGTAACAGGGCGACTTGGAGTTGTACCTTGACCTTATGACAACTAGAACCGGATACTTAATAAAACACACCCTTCCAAGTGTTAGATACAACCCGGTGATCGCTCTCTAACAGACGACGAGGAGAGGATTGCGGGTAGGATTATGCTATGCGATGCTACTAGAGATGCTACTTGGAGATGCTACTTGGAGATGTTACTTGAGGACTTCAATCTACTCTCTTCTACATGTCAGAAGACGGAGGCTGCCAGGCGTAGTCTTTGACAGATTAGCTATCCCCTCTTATTCTCGGCATTCTCAGCTTCAGTCCATCGATATGGCCTTTTACACATATACCCATGCATATGTAGTGTAGCTCCTTGCTTGCAGTACTTTGGATGAGTACTCACGGTTGCTTTCTCCCCTTTCCCCCTTTCCTTTCTTTTCTCGGTTGTTGCAACCAGATGTTTGGAGCCGAGGAGCGAGACGCCACCGTCGACGCGACTACTACTACTGGAGGTGCCTACTACTACGCAAGCGGGCGGCACGCGGCGACCGTGAGTAGTTTAGGAGGATCCTGCAGAGGCCTGCGCTTCTTCGACCAGATCCCAGTTTGTGCTAGCCTTCTTAAGGCAAACTTGCTTAACTTATGTCGTAGATCAGATATTGTTGCTTCCACGACTTCGCCTATGATTGAGCACTTGTATTCGAGCCTCGAGGCCCCCGGCTTGTATTATGATGCTTGTATGACTTATTTATGTTTTTAGAGTTGTGTTGTGATATCTTCCCGTGAGTCCCTGATCTTGATCGTACACGTTTGCGTGCATGATTAGTGTACGATTGAATCGGGGGCGTCACAGCCACCTGGCAGCCCTCCGGTGCCCATCTTCTACTATATGAAGTCTTTTACCCTGGAAAAAATCATAAGCAAGCTTACGGGACGAAACTCCGCCGCCACAAGGCGGAACCAATATAGGGCTCCGGCGGAGCTGTTCTGTTCTGCCAGGGAAATGTCCCTCCAGGAGGGGAAAATCATCACCATCGTCATCACCAACGATCCTCTCATCGGGAGGGGGTCAATCTCCATCAACATCTTCGCCAACACCATGTCCTCTCAAACCCTAGTTCATCTCTAGTATCAAATCATCGTACCAAAACCTCAGATTGGTACATTTGGGTTGCTGGTAGTGTTGATTACTCCTTGTAGTTGATGCTAGTTGGTTTATTTGGTGGAAGATCATATGTTCGGATCCTTAATGCATATTAATACTCCTCTGATTATGAACATGAATATGCTTTGTGAGTAGTTACGTTTATTCTTGAGGACATGGGTGAGGACATGGTATATTCCAATGCATATGCGAAACTGGTTATATTCCAATGGTAGTAGACGACAATTAACTTATTTATATGCCATAAACTAATATCAACACCCATAAAATAATCACAAATACACTACGAGTAAAAACTATATTACCGCCTAGGCCGCGCCTAGGGCACTTAGGCACCGCCTAGGCACTAGGAGAAGGCCAAGCCCCTCGCTTACGCCTACCGCTTTTTCCAACCTTGTGTGTGATGCTAGTGATTATGCTGTAGGTGCTGTTCTAGGACAAAGAGTTGATAAGAAACTGAATGTTATTCAATATGCTAGTAAAACTCTAGACAATGCTCAGAGAAATTATGCTACTACTGAAAAAGAATTCTTAGCAGTTGTATTTGTGTGTGATAAGTTCAAACCTTATATTGTTGATTCTAAAGTAACTATTCACACTGATCATGCTGCTATTAAATATCTTATGGAAAAGAAAGATGCTAAACCTAGACTTATGAGATGAGTTCTCTTGCTCCAAGAATTTGATTTGCATATTATTGATAAAAAGGGAGATGAGAACCCCGTTGCAGACAACTTGTCTAGGTTAGAGAATGTTCTTGATGACCCACTACCCATTGATGATAGCTTCCCTGATGAACAATTAGCTACCATAAATGCTTCTCGTACTGCTCCATGGTATGCTGATTATGCTAATTACATTGTTGCTAAATTCATACCACCTAGTTTCACATACCAGCAAAAGAAAAAGTTTTTCTATGATTTAAGACATTACTTCTGGGATGACCCACACCTTTATAAAGAAGGAGTAGATGGTGTTATTAGACGTTGTGTATCTGAGCATGAACAGGAACAGATCGTACGTAAGTGTCACTCCGAGGCATATGGAGGGCACCACGCTGGAGATAGAACTGCACATTAGGTATTGCAATCCGGTTTCT
Source organism: Aegilops speltoides (assembly GCA_021437245.1). Taxonomy (NCBI): domain Eukaryota; kingdom Viridiplantae; phylum Streptophyta; class Magnoliopsida; order Poales; family Poaceae; genus Aegilops; species Aegilops speltoides. The sequence continues at coordinate 94,847,848 of CM038144.1, read as the reverse complement.
ATTGACCTACTCTCTTCAAAGATGCCCGTAAGTTTGTCTTGTCTTGTGGTGAATGTCAAAGAATTAGTAAAATTAGTAGACGTCAAGAAATGCCTATGAATTATTATCTTGTTATTGAACCATTTGATGTTTGGGGCTTTGATTATATGGGACCGTTTCCTGCCTCTAATGGATATACACATATTTTAGTTGTTGTTGATTACGTTACTAAGTGGGTAGAAGCTACAACTAGTAGTGCTGATCATAACACCTCTATTAAGATGCTTAAGGAAGTTATTTTTCCGAGGTTTGGAGTCCCTAGGTACTTTATGACTGATGGTGGTTCACATTTTATTCATGGTGATTTTCGTAAAATGCTTGCTAAGTATGATATTAATCATAGAATTGCATCTCCATTTCACCCACAGTCTAGTGGTCAAGTAGAATTGAGTAACAGAGAGCTTAAATTAATCTTGCCAAAGACTGTTAATAAATCTAGAAAAAATTGGTCCAAGAAACTTGATGATGCATTATGGGCTTATAGAACTGCATATAAGAATCCTATGGGTATGTCTCCATATAAAATGGTTTATCGAAAATCTTGTCACTTACCTCTCGAACTAGAACATAAGGCATATTGGGCCATTAAAGAGCTCAATTATGATTTCAAACTTGCCTGTGAGAAGAGGTTATTTGACATTAGCTCACTTGATGAATGGAGAACCCAAGCCTATGAGAATGCCAAGTTGTTTAAAGAAAAATTTAAAAGATGGCATGACAAAAGGATACAAAAGCATGAGTTTAACGTAGGTGATTATGTGTTGCTATACAACTCTCGTTTAAGATTTTTTGCAGGAAAACTTCTCTCTAAATGGGAAGGCCCTTACGTTATCGAGGAGGTCTATCGTTCCGGTGCCATAAAAATCAACAACTTCGAAGGCACAAATCCGAAGGTGGTAAACGGTCAAAGAATCAAACATTATATCTCAGGTAATCCTATAAATGTTGAAACTAATGTTATTGAAACCGTGACCCCGGAGGAATACATAAGGGACACTTTCCGGAACGTTTCAGACTACGAAAAGGAATAGGTATGTGGTACAGTAAGTAAACCGACACCAAAACAGTTCTAACAACAATTTTTCTCCGTTATTAAAAAAATAGGAAAATAAGAAGTAGTCTGGGAAGGACACGAGGCTTCCACGAGGGTGGAGGGTGGGCCCTACCCCCCTGGGCGTGCCCCCTGCCTCGTGGGCACCTCGTGTGCTCTCCGGACTCCGTTTTCTTGCACGATATTTCTTTCGGTCGGTAAAAATTCATTATATAATCTCCCGAAGGTTTTGACCACCGTATCATGCAAATATCTTCTGCCTTTGTTTCGAGCTGTTTTTCTGACAGATCTAGAGCACCATGACGTCTTCAAGCGCCCCCCCCAAGACACATTTTTTGAGAGGGTCATCAATCCCTACCTCACGGAGGTGCTGCATCACCCTCAAACCATTGAGATGTGTGAGGGGGTGTTGCACATCCGTGATGTGGAGGGACCAAGGAGTACCGGCAGCGTGGAGACAAAGCTCGAGACAATGGAACAACAAGTTTTCAAGTGCCAAGGGATGGTGGAACGCCGACTCAACGCCAACCAGATGATGATCGCGGAGTTCACCAACAACCACAAGCTAGACGCCAAGAACATTGAGGAGTCCATCTTCAAGCTTCATGAGAAAATCGAGCACCTCCAAGCCCAGATCTATGACCTGCAAAACCAAAACTGTGAGTATGAATATAGATTCAAGAGGATGAGTTTGGCTGCAGATTTGAGGATCCCGAAGACTCGATCATCCTTCTATGATGGTGAGCCTATGCCTTGGAAGACGGACGACAAGCCCACATCATCAACAACTCCATCATCACTACCTCCGAGGACATAATCACAAGGGTATGTGTAACAGCCTAGTTTTTGGCCCTTCTCTTTTTCTTTTGATTTATTTGGTTTTTGCTCTGTTTTTCTTTTTGGAGTGGTTCTGTGGCCTTGCCACCTGGGAAATCATCCTCATTCCCCCTCCCAAGTGGCTCATCATTCTCAAAACCTTGCCAAGATCATGTCACTTCACTCTTTGACCAAACCCTAAACTCTTTTTCTAGGGAAAATTCCTGTTTCATTAAAGGAATAACCCTATCTGCCCTAGGTTGTGAAGCAACCTATATTTCTATCCATCCAAAAATCCCCAAATAATTCTCATAATTCCTTTGGGTCATATATAGCTCAAATATGCCCAAAAATTGCCTTGGCCAGTTAAAAAATAATTCCCCAATATTCCTTTTTCTATTCTGCCCTGAATGGCACTTTGTGAAGGAAGTGTCATTTATATTTTTCCTAGTGGCTCCCAACCTTTTCGGTCATGCTTATATGTCCAAATAATTGCCTCATGCACAAGTTCAACTTTATTTCCTAGCCAATCTTCCTCAGTGAATATTCAAAGTTTCTGTCAGACAGAAGGCTTTGTGAAGGAAGTACTAGCTAGGAGTATCAAAATTAGTTGAACTTTTGCACACTTCTTAATGTGCTCATATTAAACCCCTCCACCCATTTGCAGCCCCATCCAATCATCTATGTGAGCACAGGAGCAAATCTTTGATTCTTGCAATATTTTCAGGTTGTGAAGCAAGTGCATTTTATATTGCTTCAAAAATCCTGATAAATTACCAGATAATTCTTATACCCATGAAACATCTCTCCACCCAACTTGGCATCATTTCAATGAGCCATTTGATCACCAAAATTATTTCAAGTTTCTGGACAGAAATGATGTTTGTGAAGCAAGTGCCATTTTGGCTTGTCCATTTGGCATGAGCTTTTTACAGCATCTTCATATGTCCAAATAATCAAGCTTTGCCCAATCTTAGCCCAAGTTGATACTCTATGTGAGAGCATCAACATGATCTTCATTTCTGGACCAAAAATGCAGTTGTGAAGCAACTATATTAAATCTTGGTTCAAATCCCCTAAAAACCTCCAGGATCATAGTCCTTCGATAGATAAACCTCCCAGACAAACTATTTACTGAGTTACCTAGCTAGTGTCCCCACTGCACAGCACAAACACTTGGCCGCTGGTTTACTTTGGGGTCTTCTGCAAATCACTTCTTTGCCCCTGGGACGATTTGTTTCCTCATTTATACTAAGGTCACTAGGGTCATTCCACTAGACATGGTCGTCCACGCCAAAACCAGCCATTTGTTCCGGTGCCGGTGGTGATCACAATGATGTCATGAAAATCACTTGCTCTGGCTTCTTCGCACCCATGTTCTCGTTGGCTCCCTCCTCGTCTCGACCTCAAACCTTTTCCATGAGCTTCCCCGTGAGCCTTTGCATCACCCTCCATCGCTGCTTCGTCGTCGTTCACCTCAAATGCGCCGCTAGCACCATGCCCCTGCCGCATCCAGCCTCTGCCCACCATTAAAGCTTGGTCGGGAGCTCGCTCGTGAGCTCTAGAGCTCTCCTCGCCTATATAAGGACCCCCCCGAACCCCTCCGCGGCTCCCAAGCCCCTCCCCAATCCTTTAGACCACTGAAGCATCGGCATCTCGCCGGAGTTCGCCTCTGTTCGCTGTGGCCGTCCCGTATTCTCCTAAATTCCAGCGAGCCTAGTCCCTCTCCACTCCTCCCGAGCTTCCCCTTGTCCTCGCGGTTCGCCCCACCCACCTTCCCATCCCCGGAGCGCCTTGCTTCTCCGAGCACCTCCATCGCCCGAGCTCTCTGTAGCTTCCTCCGTCGCTGCGGTCTCCCCTCCTCTCCACTCCTCCCTGGCGCTCATTCTACCTCTGAACGGGACCGCCTCATCTCCACGAACCCGTAGGCATTCTCTGCTCGCCCGGGGGTGGCCGGAGTTGGGCGGGCCCCTCATCGGAGTCCGCCGCCTGTGTCCCTGTCCCCGTGAGCCGCCGTCGCCTTGCCTCTCCCCGAGGCTGCTACTGCTCCAGGAGGAGGCGCCACGCCGCCTCGTGCCCTTCGGTGGTCGCGCCCTAGCCGGAGGTGGCCGGAGCCGGCCGACCCCCTCTTGGCGCCCCTCGCCTGCTTCCTCTCCTCTGCTCACGGGAGCACAGGAGCGAGAGGAAGGAGGAACCGATCGCCCCCACCCCTTGCCAGCTCAGCATAAGTGGAAACGTAGTTTCCAAAATACGCTTTCAATTTTTCTGTCCAGGCCCCTATTTGAAAATATTTTTCTTGCAGATAGGTCCCTGGCAAAAACACCTCATAACTTCTTAATCGTAGTTCCAAATCAGGTGATCCCCAAGCCCACTTCTTCGTTTAGTCGAGACCATTCTGTTGGACACACTTTCACCATGTGTTAAAATTCTGAAAATGACCATTATGCCCTTGCCCTTATTCAGCCCCCTCTGAGAGAGTACGATTTCCGGTGTTTCGTTCCGCGAGTTTCTCGTACTTTCTGCCGGTGATTTCTTCAATCCCAGGCAACCCACACCCTGCATTTGCATCATTGTAATGCAGTGACATGGTTTAATTTATTTAAACTTGTTTAAAATATTGTTTTAGCTACTTGTGATCTGTGCATGGCATTTTCTCGGAGTGTTATTTTGATCTTGTCGTTGCCATGCTATTGTTTGGATTTCTAGGAGTTATGTTTGTAGTTGATGAGTATCATGTTGCCATTGGAGTATTAGTGGCTTGTATTATGATTGTTTCATGATGATATCAGTTAGTCTATTTTGGAGTATTACTTTGGATGTCATGCTACCTTTGGATTATTAGTGGTTAGTATGATTATTTTCATGATGCTAGTTGATGTTCTGTTGCTTGGAGTATTATTTTCGGAGATGGTGTTTACATGTGGATCTTAGCTGGATAGCTTTGTTCTGGTTATTGGAGTAGTAGGATTATTGTTTACGGATTCATCATGTTAGTAGTGTTATGCTATCCTCAGAGTATTTTGGTATGACGATATTATGCTTAGATTATTTGTTGGATATTGCTATGACTTGAATTATAGTTTGATAAGTTGACATCAGAGTATCAGTTATCACAATTGTATTTTTGGGGTTAAATTCCGTCATTAAGTTGGTCAGGTGCCGTCGAACCGGGCTTTTCCAGTGCAACCACATTTGCCGGTATGGGACGGCCCTAATGCGGTCTATTGCCGTGCCTCTGGTCGGTGCCTCTAACTAGGGAAGGTTATGGGTGTGCGCTACCCTGATCAGGTAGGCGGACATAAGCCTTGTGTGCCCGTAGTTGTCATAGCCCGTGGGTCCCCGAGTGGGATCGTTTATGTTTTGGCCACGACGGTGGACGTTGTGTCTTTGGTAGACACGGGGCGACCCATGACTTAGCCCAAAGGGGAGTGAGTCGAAGTGGCCGGGAGAGTGTCATGGCAGTAGATCGGTTTTGTCAGAACGCCGTTGGTCCACCTGAATGGGAGTGCGAGGCCATGGGTTCTGTGGTGTGGGTAAAGTGTGCTACCTCTGCAGAGTGTGTGTGTTTAATCTATTGATAGCCGCGTCCTCGGTAACGGGCATGGGTTCGTACTAGGTCACACCGTTTGATCAACACTTACATGACGGAATGACTTATAGGTGATTTATATGTGGATATTTTGAGCAGTACAGATTGGCAGGAATGTTGATGATGTTGGAGACCAAGTGTTGGTCGTGGTAGTGATCGTCAAAAAGATCACAGTTTGAGACCAAGTGTTGGTCGTGGTAGTGATCGCTGGAAGGATCACAGTTTGAGACCAAGTGTTGGTCGTGGTAGTGATCGCCGGAAAGATCATAGTTTGAGACCAAGTGTTGGTCGTGGTAGTGATCGCCGGAAAGATCACAGTTTGAGACCAAGTGTTGGTCATGGTAGTGATCGCCGGAAAGATCACAGTTTGAGACCAAGTGTTGGTCATGGTAGTGATCCCCGGAAAGATCACAGTTTGAGACCAAGTGTTGGTCATGGTAGTGATCGCCGGAAAGATCGCCGTTTGGTTTTGATCACGAGGTGATCGACATGGTATATTGCTTGGACGGTTATGTCACACCCAATATGTGACCCTATCCAAAAGGAACTCGAAGGTCCCACCAAGGATAGACCCGCATATTGAAACGCTTTTGCAAGGTGGATATCATTACATCAACATTACATAATAGGTAGGGATACATACAAAAGGCATACAATGCCACACGAATACAACATCATCTTACATAAGAGCACCATCTGACTACGGATGAAACACAAATAGAAACTCAAACGACATCCACCTCGCTAGCCCAGTGCCGACCGAACCTATCCCCGATCGAAGAAGCGAAAGAAGAACTCCAAAACAAGCAAACATCTCTCTCGCGTCATGATCATCGCATAAACCTGTACCTGGAACTGTTGTTGTAGTAATATGTGAGCCACGAGGACTCAGCAATCCCATTACCATGGGTATCAAGACTAGCAAAGCTTAATGGGAAAGTAAGGGGTAAAGTGGTGAGGTTGCAGCAGCGACTAAGCATGATATGGTGGCTAGCATACGCAAATGAGAGCGAGAAGAGAAGCAAACGGAACGGTCAAGAAGCTAGCAATGATCAAGAGGTGATCCTGAACTCCTACTTACGTCAAACATAACCAAAAACCGTGTTCACTTCCCGGACTCCGCCGAAAAGAGACCATCACGGCTACACACACGGTTGATGCGTTTTAATTCGGATCTGGTGTCAAGTTATCTACAACCGGACATTAACAAATTCCCATCTGCCACATAACCGCGGGCACGGCTTTCGAAAGATAATACCCTACAGGGGTGTCCCAACTTAGCCCATGATAAGCTCTCGCGATCAACCAAGGATATACCTACTCCCAGGAAGACCCGATCAGTCTCGGAATCCCGGTTTACAAGACATTTCGACAATGGTAAAACAAGACCAGCAAAGCCGCCCGATGCACCGACAATCCCGATAGGAGCTGCACATATCTCGTTCTCATGGCAACACCGGATGAGCAGTCCGTACAACTAAAACCAGACCTCAAGTTTCCGAGGGGCGCCAAAGGGCTTCGTTCTGACCAGCACTTAAAGAAGCAATCGCTCGGGGGCTAAAATAAAGATGACCCTCGCTCCGAAACCCAAGGGAAAAAGGGCTAGGTGAGGCAAATGGTAAAACCAAGGTTGGGCCTTCTTTGGAGTTTTATTCAAAGCGAACTGTCAAGGGGTCCCATAAATCACCCAACCGCGTAAGGAACGCAAAAATCCGGGAACATAACACCGTATGACGGAAACTAGGGCGGCAAGAGTGAAACAAAACACCAGGCATAAGGCCGAGCCTTCCACCCTTTACCAAGTATATAGATGCATTAATAATATAAGAGATATTGTGATATCCCAACATAATCTTGTCCACCATGGAGCAATCTTCAACTTCACCTGCAACTAACAACGCTATAAGAGGGGCTGAGCAAAGCGGTAACATAGCCAAGCAACGTTTCGCTAGGAAGGGTGAAAAAGGTTAGAGCTGACATGGAAAATTGGGAGGCTTGATAGAACAAGTGATAGGTAGCGCAGCAAAGCGATAGAACGAGGCAACTAGCATAGCAATGATAGTAGTGAGATCCAGGGTAGCGATCATCTTGCCTGAAATCCCGCAAGGAAGAAGAACAAGTCCAGGAAGAAGATAAACGGATGAAGCCGAACCAAGCGCAGACGAACGAATCCTCACGATCGCAACGGAACGGGAACTATCGAGAAGAAGCACACAACATGGTAAACACACAACACATAGACAAGACATGATGCACAACAAGCATTATGCATGCCAAAGCTACATGAGGCTACTCATGGCAGGAGATGATGCAAACAAGAACAACACATCAAAGCAAGTTAAATGAGGCCGGGAACAACATATAACAAATCCGGTAAGTCCTCATATGCAAATTTAGAAATTGGTCCAGAACTGAATAAACCTTATGTTCAAGTTGTTAAACAGCAAGTTAAGATGCACCAAGATGATCTACACGAGATTCTAGTCAAGTTACATATAAAGTTCATTTAGTTCGGAGCTACGGCCTAGAAGATATGAGCAAAACAAGTTAAACATGGCATTGATGCAAAATGCATAAAAACATCAAGCAAACACCTCAAAACAAGGATGCAACATGATAATATGAAACTACATGCAAATCTAAGCAAGTTTCATATAGAGCACACTCAAAACGGAGCAACGGTTCAACACACACTCTATACAAGTTTAAAGGACAAGCTGTCCAAAACAGCAACTAGGCATCTTGCAAGCATCAAAAAAATATGCTACAGCACCTCAACATAAGAACAAAAGGCATGGGCATGAAGTACAGGTAAAGCATGACAAAACATGAACACTGAGCTATCTCCAGAAAACACTAGAGCATGCTCAAAAGGACATGGCAAGATTGCAAATAATAACAGTTTCAGACTTAGCAGAAAATAACTTCAGGTTGCAATGTTTAGAGCTATCAAACAACATGTTACAGGAACTGGCAGACTAAGGCATAGCCTAGTGGTGGGAAGGGGCTGATGCCTTCCCACCCACCCAGGTTCAAGGCATGGTACTTGCAATTTGGGTTTGTTGCACCAATTATACTGTAGGGGGTTCCCTTACAGTCTTTCTATCAAAAAAACATGTTACAGGAACTTAACATGGCAAACAAAGGCATGTCATGAATCTACTAATCTCATATAACAAAAGTCCCTTACTGACCATGAGACAAAAGGGCACAGAAAATATGATGGCACCCATGTAAACATTGCAAGTGATATGATAGATTCAGACATGGCAGGAACAACAATAAGTAGGCATGTTGGTGAGCCTGAACCACTCACCACGGAGCAATACATGGCATGGCAAGGTGACCAACCATAACAAGACATGTTTATGAAGCTAAGCATGGCAAGATCATGTTCATAGCATGCTTGGATCACTAACAACAATCATGGCAACATTGAACTCAATGTTAACAGGCTAACAGCAATATTATTTAGCAAGTTTGGAGCAAGATAACAACATGTTACAGTAGGCTATAAATGCAACCAGGGGCATGTATGGATAGAGCATGACATTTATAACAAAACATCCTTAGTGAACATCTCCAGATTATGCATAGAATGACTTGTAGCAGCAGGTTTACATTGTTAGAGAACGTAGCAGAAATTCAAAATTTTCCTACGTGTCACCAAGATCTATCTATGGAGAAACCAGCAACGAGGGGAAGGAGAGTGCATCTACATACCCTTGTAGATCGCTAAGCGGAAGCGTTCAAGAGAACGGGGTTGAAGGAGTCGTGCTATTGCCGTGATTCAAATCACCGGAGATCCTAGTGCCGAACGGACGGCACCTCCGCGTTCAACACACGTACAGCCCGGTGACGTCTCCCATGCCTTGATCCAGCAAGGAGAGAGGGAGAGGTTGAGGAAGACTCCATCCAGCAGCAGCACAACGGCATGGTGGTGATGGAGGAGCGTGGCTATCTGCAGGCTTCGCCAAGCACCGCGGGAGAGGAGGAGTACTTGGGAGAGGGGGAGGGCCGCGCCAGAACTTCGTGTAAAGCTCCCATGAGCCTCCCCACTATATATAGGGGTGGAGGGGCTGGTTTCTTGCCCTCCAAGTCCATTGGGGCGTTGGCAAAGGTGGGAGGAAAGAAATCCCATCATTTCCTTCCCCACCGATTGTTATCCCCCTTTAGGGATCTTGATCTTATCCTTCGGATATGATCTTATTCCTTCTAAGGGGTATCTTGGTGCGCTTGACCAGGGGTGTGGGGCCTTTCCCCACTACCCACGTTCATGTGGGTCCCCCATGCAGGTGGGCCCCACTCCGAACCTTCTAGAACCTTATCGGTACAATACCGAAAAATCCCAACATTTTCCGGTGGCCAAAATAGGACTTCCCATATATAAATCTTTACCTCCGACCATTACGGAACTCCTCGTGACGTCCGGGATCTCATCCGGACTCAACAACATTCGGTAACCACATACAAACTTCCTTTATAACCCTAGCGCCATCGAACCTTATGTGTAGACCCTACGGGTTCGGGAACCATGCGACATGACCTAGACGTTCTCCGGCCAATAACCAACAGCGGGATCTGGATACCCATGTTGGCTCCCACATGTTCCACGATGATCTCATCGGATGAACCACGATGTCAAGGACTCAATCAATCCCGTATACAATTCCCTTTGTCTAACGGTATTGTACTTGCCCGAGATTCGATCGCTTGTATACCGATACCTTGTTCAATCTCATTACCGCAAGTCTCTTTACTCGTTCCGCAACACATCATCCCATGATCAACCCCTTGGTCACATTGTGCACATTATGATGATGTCCTACCGAGTGGGCCCAGAGATACCTCTCCGCTTACGGGAGTGACAAATCCCGCCTCGATTCGTACAACCCAACAGATACTTTCGGAGATACCAGTAGTGCACCTTTATAGCCACCCGATTCGTTGCTAGACGCTTTGGTACACCCAAAGCATTCCTACGGTATCCGGAGTTGCACAATCTCATGGTCTAAGGAAATGATACTTGACATTAGAAAAGCTTTAGCATACTTAACTACACGATCTTTGTGCTAGGCTTAGATTGTCTTGTCCATCACATCATTCTCCTAATGATGTGATCCCGTTATCAACGACATCCAATGTCCATGGTCAGGAAACCGTAACCATCTATTGATCAACGAGCTAGTCAACTAGAGGCTTACTAGGGACATGGTGTTGTCTATGTATCCACACATGTATCTGAGTTTCCTATCAATACAATTATAGCATGGATAATAAACGATTATCATGAACAAGGAAATATAATAATAACTAATTTATTATTGCCTCTAGGGCATATTTCCAACATACATAGCATCATGATATAACATATTCAGACTAGCAAAACAGCAACAGCAAGTACACTACTTAATCAGCTCGATGCACTCACTAAAAGACCCACAAAAATACATGGATGGAACCACTGTGAAGATGGCATGACATAGTTCAAAACACATGTATGGCTCAAGCTCATAAGATGCACACATCAAATGCAACAAAAATAACAAATCATCAAATTATAACAGTTTCAGCAGATTAACATCAACATGCACTCTTGCAACGATGATTCGGGCATCAAGATGACCTCAAACAAACATGGTGCAATGGAATGAAATGTAGATCATCTCACAGCGAACATTTTGATATATTACACGCACAAAACGGAGCAGTATGCATGGAGTTATGATGCGTTGAACAGAGCATGAAAAAGCTGAAAACTTAGGGACTTGGGCGAAATTCGGGGTCAACCTCCGTTTTTCAGATCTGGATCGGGGAGCGGGCACGGACTTCGAGGCGGGCCGGGCTCGCCGGAGTTGGGGTAGAAGGCGGCCGGAGCTGGGGAAGGCCGGATCTGGGCGGGCGTCGCCGGATCCCGCCGGATCTGTGGCCGGAGGCGAGGGGAGGTCGGGGCGACGTCCGGTCGGGGCCGGAGCCCTTAGCGGCGGCGCCATGGCGGGCGGAGGAGCTAGCGGCGGGCGCGGCGCACGGACGCCGGGCGAGATGCGGAGCGGCCGGGTGGCGCGGCACGAGCCCTCCTGCTCAGCGCGGAGGAGGCGGCGGGCTGCGGGGAGGCGACGCGCGGCGACGAAGGGCGGCGTGCTGCACGGGTCGGGCGGAGCGCGCCGGCCGGAGGGCGCGGGTCCAGCCGAGGCGGCGTGGACGGGAGCGGCGGCGGCGGCGGGCGGGGCGGCGGCGCGGACGAAGCTCGCGTGGGCCGGATGGGCTGGCGGGCAGCGGCGGTGGGCGGCGAAGGCGCCACGTGGAAGCTTCCGGTTGGCCGGGCGGCGGCGGGCGAACGTGTCCGGCGGCGCAGAGGAGGTGGATCTAGGGTTAGGGGGATTCATCCGCGAAAAAATGGAGGGGGAGGACCTATTTATAGATTCTGGAAGCTAGGAGAGTCCAAATGAGGTGCGGTTTTCGCCCACACGATCGTGATCAAACGACCGAGAGCATGAAGGAGTTTAGGATGGGTTATTGGGCTGACTTGGAGGGTTGCTGGGCCGCAAGAGAAAAGGGGGTTTCGGGCTGCGCGGTTAACCGTTGGAGTATCAAACGGACTCCAAATGGCACGAAACTTGACAGGCGGTCTACCTGTGGTATACCAAGGCTGCTTGGAAAACCTCAGGCCATTCCAAGAAAGTTTAATACCCGCGCATGAAAAGAGGCAAAAGGGGGCGCCGGGGGACATAGGAGTGTCGGATTGAAAAACGGAGAACGGTGAAAATGCTCGGATGCATGAGATGAACGCGTATGCAAAATGAGATGCACATGATGACATGATAAAATGCAACACGCAAGCAAATGACATGGCAACAACGGCGAATAACTGGCGGACACCTGGCGCATCAAATTCGGGGCGTTACAGGTTAGTCAAGAGAGATATGGTTATGGAGATCTAAGAGGGTGATTTATCAGTATTGTAGTAGTTTCATAGCATGCTTAGTAGTTGCTGTTGTATCATGGTAGCTGTTAATTTAGTTAACCTGCTTAATGATATGTTGTTGTCTTGCCTTGATGTTTTTGGTTGTTGTGAGCTTGCAAGTACATTCAATGTACTGACCTGGCGTGTCATGCCAGATTGCAGGTGATGTCATGATTGCTTGATTGCTTGTCGTGGTTTCTATTCGTGCGAGCTAGATCGTGTCCCAGCCAGAGTCCCTCTGGAGTGGAGTTCACCACCTTCATCGTTGTTCCGCTGTTAGAAGAGTTCCGCTGCTTCGAGTTTTTCCGCTGCTAGCTTAGAGCAAGTGTAGTATCGCAGGCGTAGTGTTGCCGTGCTGATGTGATTCTTTGAAACATCAGACCCATGTATTATTATTCTTGTAATAAGAGCTGATTTGTTCTATGTCAAGCAGTGACGTATTCCAGAGACTTCTCCTCGATCTTTGGGCTAGAATATGGGGCATTCCGGTTTCTCTGAGCCAGGGTGCCACAGGCTTGGTATCAGAGCAGGTCTGGCTGTAGGATGCCCTAGTCAGCACGAGCGGTAGAAACGGTAGAAATCGGTATTATAGAGTCTGGCTTGATGATTGCATTTGGTTGCTGCATTTGTTTGTTGCATAGCATGCATATAGCCTTAGTATTTACTAACGGTTTATCTGGTGAGTGTAGGTGGCATCGGTTCGGATCCACTACAGCTCAACCTTTGCATTTCTCCAGCCCCTTTTTCTTTCAGTGTTTGGTGTCATTTCTGTCCTAGCAGAGCGATGCCAAGTGATCCCGACACTGTTTGCAAAAATGGTGCTCAGGTATCACGCCGATGTCTTTCTTTCAATCCCGTCTATCGTTTCGGTGATGGACATGCTTCTATCCCGGATCGTTCTTCTATTTTGTCGTGTTGGCAACCCTTAATGATATTAGTTATCAAGAAAGGGCAATGTTAGCAGCCTCAATTTTTTTCCCGCTATCCTATTTCTTAGACGAGTACGGATCTTTTTCCGTCCGCTTGATAATAATGTGGATAAGATCTTCGTGTCCCACTACATGATCACCAAGTACGTCCTCGCCTCCGAGCTAGTCCAGGTTGCTATCTGGCTAAGCTAGCACTTGGTGTAGCGCTATTTACACCAATTCTTCCACACATTTATTCGTCCTCGTGCACATCATCACAGCATGCTTGATCGTAGAACCGGAGATCCCACGAGATTTGTGTGCTTAAGTAGGCATGCATATTGTGTGACTAGCAGTAATATGTGACATTGATTGTGTGTGAATTGATTGTTGTTGTGTGCTTTTGTTTAGTTGAGTTTTCTTTTGCTTCTTTCTTTTTGGGCCCCGGTGTTACATTATTATTATTTTTCCTATAAAGAGTTGCCCATCCACCGACACCGGACTCAAAGAAGCAATAAGGATTTGAAATATTTGAAAGAAGCTCAGCTAGACATTATTGGCTACCCAGTCAACTGCATTATGGGATTAAAATCTGCTCAGAATACCAATGGTGTACTGGATTGACTATCAGCATCGAGTCTACATCAGTACCAAATCCTCACAGCAGTTATGATCCAGCCAGCAGAAAGACAAGTTAGGTACAAGACCAACGATGTATTTTCAGACAGAGGTATGGATCATATATAAAGTTTTGGCTCAATAATGCATGATGCTTGAAATATGTTATCATCCGAAATAAAGGCAGAATGTAATATGCTCAAGGAAGACAGTCAAACAAAATTTTCTCATGCAAATAATCAGCCTCAGAATATTATGGGCATGTGTATGGATTTCAGTCTGCATATCGGTATGAAGTTTTGGATATAAGAAACTCAGTCTTCTTCCACACGCTATTGGAAGAAATTTATGATGCAAGGCTCCTCAATTTTTCCTTAGCATGATATGTGAACAATTTCCAACCCATGATACCCGGTCTTTCTCAACAAGATACCTTGGAAAAAGGCTTCTGACGTACGGACATGAATTTTTCTCAGCAAGCAAACCTGAGGAGAAGCTTCTCAAGTACGGAACTCGGGCTTCTCCAGCACATTACTCAGGACAAGCTTCGTGTGTAAGCTATAGATCCTTCTTCTGCACGATACCCAGACATAATATTTGAGCAGAAGTTAACAAGTCTTCCTCAGCAAGCTACTCAGATGGCTTCTCTCGTAAGCCACCCAGTCTATGTCAGTACCACAATATTGCACTATCATCAGAGATTATCTGAAGAATTGCCAATGTATGGCAGTACCGCTCAAGAACCAGACTTGCAGTAATTTTGCCAGAGGCACAATTCAGACAAAATATATGCCTACCGCAAGGATCGAGTGTCCGATGGCATATCCTTCTTCTATATTGTGAGCATGCATCCCCAGTCATATCAGTCACTCATACGAGATACGGGAAGGATCCAACAGATATACCTAAGGAAATTAAGGATCCCACAACCTCGCGAGCCAGACAAAGGAAAATAAAGATGAGCAGAAATACATATCATGAATTACAAGGATTGACAAGATCTGGAGATGACAACGCCAAATCAACAGTCTTGACAATGGTCATCAAGGCCATCATTCCCGTAATAGACAAGGTGATATCATGACACCTTCTTGTATGATTGTCCTCAACAATGAGCTCCGTACAGCTACAAACCCCTGATATATGCCATACATGTGCGGACTCAAATCAGAAAACGAGCACAAGGACTGATGTCAAAAATATTGCACTAATTGCATCCATGGTCATACGAAGAATCAAGGACAATTGTGGCCAAGATATTTCAAAATGGTATCCTGACAAATAAAATCATGATCGTAAAAAGGATGAGACTGACAGCAAAGGTATCAGGACTTTTGCACGACCATCAGGGTCTGGATACCTAAATCAGTTGGAGGCCATAATTCCATATGGATCCACAACGACATACTCTCAGTGGCCTACTCTATTTACAAGGATTTTCATATCCGCTGAGCCGCTGGTTAGTGTGGAATATCCAAGTCTGTTCTGTCAGAACCAAGATTTCTTTGCAAGCTCAGCAGTCTGACTTCAGCGGCAGCATGAAAGCATATCACAGCCTATTACCACAGATGGGTATATCGACCACATGAGAAAAACCGAAAGCCGAACAATCAGCTCAAACCCGGTATACTCACCGATGAAATCAAGTACACGGTCAGTCTGTCAGGAAAAGCATTTGTCCATCAGCCCCCTATTGGTCAAAGTCTCATGATGTAAATAATTGAGGTATGACACAACTATAAATCCATATTCCGTTATATTGCTCACGACAGAAGGCAGTCAAATCTTTCTCATGCTCGAGCCAAAGAAATAAATCAAGATAAATCAGTGCCACCTATGAGCCGTCAGATCTCGTTAGAAGATGGCCATGATATTTCTCAGCATTTATTGAAACCAGAAGGCCTGCATTTATTTGAAGTAACCCCATGACAGAAGCAAAAGGTTTCATGACCAAAGGAAAATCTATGCTCAGATCCATTGGATATCACCGCAGATATGAGAAAATTTGCGCCAGTAAAAGGATTTGGTATGTGAGAAAATACCTGTCAGAATTTGGGAAAGGTGAAGCAACCACCCCAGAGCAAGGTAAGTTAATCATCTAAAATTCTTGTGGGAACAATAAATAAAGGAAAAAAGGATACCCGAGTTGGAAACGGTGTCCTCAAGTCCTACTTGTTCCTTGAGCAACCAAATCTCGAGGACGAGATTTCTTTAAGGGGGGAAGGTTTGTAACAGCCTAGTTTTTGGCCCTCCTCTTTTTCTTTTGATTTATTTGGTTTTTGCTCTATTTTTCTTTTAGGAGTGGTTCTGTGGCTTGCCACCTGGGAAATCATCCTCATTCCCCCTCCCAAGTGGCTCATCATTCTCAAAACCTTGCCAAGATCATGTCACTTCACTCCTTGACCAAACCCTAAACTCTTTTCTAGGGAAAATTCCTTTTTCATTAAAGGAATAACCCTATCTGCCCTAGGTTGTGAAGCAACCTATATTTCTGTCCATACAAAAATCCCCAAATAATTCTCATAACTCCTTTGGGTCATATATAGCTCAAATATGCCCAAAAATTGCCTTGGCCAGTTAAAAAATAATTCCCCAATATTCATTTTTCTATTCTGCCCTCAATGGCACTTTGTGAAGGAAGTGTCATTCATAATTTTTCTAGTAGCTCCAAACATTTTTTGTCATGTTTATATGTCCAAATAATTGCATCATGCACAAGTTAAACTTTAATTTCCTAGAAAATCTTCCTCAGTGAATTTTCAAAGTTTCTGTCAGACAGAAGGCTTTGTGAAGGAAGTACTAGCTAGGAGTATCAAAATGAGTTGAACTTTTGCACACTCCTTAATGTTCTCATAATAAACCCCTCCACCCATTTCCAGCCCTATACAATCATCTATGTGAGCACAGGACGAAATCTTTGATTCTGGAAATATTTTCAGGTTGTGAAGGAAGTGCATTTTATATTGCTTCAAAAATCCTGATAAATTACCAGATAATTCTTATACCCATGAAACATCTCCCCACCCAATTGGCCATCATTTCAATGAGCCATTTGATCACCAAAGTTATTTCAAGTTTCTGGACAGAAATGATGTTTGTGAAGCAAGTGCCGTTTTGGCTTGTCCATTTGGCATGATCTTTTTACAGCATCTTCATATGTACAAATAATCAATCTTTGCCCAATCTTAGCCCAATTTGATACTCTACGTGAGAGCATCAACATGATCTTCATTTCTGGACCAAAAATGCAGTTGTGAAGCAACTATAATAAATCTTGGTTCAAATCCCCTAAAAACCTCCAGTATCATAGTCCTTCGATAGATAAACCTTCCAGACAAATTATTTAGTGAGTTACCTAGCTAGTGTCCCCACTGCACAGCACAAACACTTGGCCGCTAGTTTACTTTGGGGTCTTCTGCAAATCATTTCTTTGCCCCTGGAATGATTTGTTTCCTCATTTATACTAAGGTCACTAGGGTCATTCCACTAGACATGGTCGTCCACGCCAAAACCAGCCATTTGTTCCAGTGCCGGTGGTGATCATGATGATGCCATGCAAATCACGTGCTCTGGCTTCTTCCCGCCCCTGTTCTCGTCGGCTCCCTCCTCATCTCGACCTCAAACCTTTTCCATGACCTTCCGCGTGAGCCTCTGCATCGCCCTGCGTCGCTGCTTCGTCGTCGTTCGCCTTAAATGCGCCGCTAGCGCCATGCCGTGCCGCGTCCAGCCTCTGCCTGCCATTAAAGCTCGGTCGGGAGCTCGCTCGTGAGCTCTAGAGCTCTCCCCGCGCCTATATAAGGACCCCCGAACCCCTCCGCAGCTCCCAAGCCCCTCCCCAAGCCTTCCCAACCACTGAAGCATCGGCATCTCGCCGGAGTTCGCCTCTGTTCATCATGGCCGTCCCGTTTTCTCCTCAGTTCCGGCGAGCCTAGTCCCTCTCCACTCCTCCCGAGCTGCCCACGAGCTTCCCCTCGTCCTCGCGGTTCACCCCACCCACTTTCCCATCGCCGGAGCGCCTTGCTTCACCGAGCACCTCCACCGCCCGAGCTCTCCGTAGCTTCCTCTGTCGCAGCGGCCTCCCCTCCTCTCCACTCCTCCCCGGCGCTCATTCTACCTCTGAATGGGACCGCCTCATCTCCACGAACCCGTAGGCGTTCTCTTCTCGCTCGGGGGTGGCCGGAGTTGGCCGGGGCCCTCGCCGGAGTCCGCCGCCTATGTCCCTGTCCCCGCGAGCCGCCGTCGCCCTGCCTCTCCCCGGCGCTGCTGCTGCTCCAGGAGGAGGCGCCACGCCGCCCCGTGCCCTCCGGTGGCCGCTCCCTGGCCGGAGGTGGCCGGAGCCAGCCGGCCCCCTCTTGCCGCCCCTCCCCTGCTTCCTCTCCTCTGCTCACGGGAGCACAGGAGCGAGAGGAAGGAGACGACCCGATCGCCCCCACCCCTTGGCAGCTCAGCGTAAGTGGAAACGTAGTTTCCAAAATACGCTTACAATTTTTCTGTCTACGCCCCTGTTTGAAAATATTTTTCTTGCAGATAGGTTCCTCGCAGAAAACACCTCATAACTTTTTAACCGTAGCTCCAAATCAGGTGATTCCAAAGCCCACTTCTTTGTTTACTCGATCCCGTTCTGTTGGTAACACTTTCACCATGTGTTAACATTCTGAAAATGACCATTATGCCCTTGCCCTTATTCAGCCTCCTCCGAGAGAGTATGATTTCCGGTGTTTCGTTCCGCGAGTTTCTCGCACTTTCTCCCGGTGATTTCTTCAACCCCAAGCAAGCCACACCCTCCATTTGCATCACTGTAATACAGTGGCATGGTTTAATTTATTTAAACTTGTTTAAAATATTGTTATAGCTACCTATGATCTGGCATTTTCTCGAAGTGTTATTTTGATCTTGTCGTTGCCATGCTATTGTTTGGATTTCTAGGAGTTATGTTTGTAGTTGATGAGTATCATGTTGCCATTGTTGTATTAGTGGCCGGTATTATGATTTTTTCATGATGATATATGTTAGTCTATTTTGGAGTATTACTTTGGATGTCATGCTACCTTTGGATTATTAGTGGTTAGTATGATTATTTTCATGATGCTAGTTGATGTTCAGTTGCTTGGAGTATTATTTTTGGAGATGGTGTTTACATGTGGATCTTAGCTGGATAGCTTTGTTCTGGTTATTGGAGTAGTGGGATTATTGTTTTCGGATTCATCATGATACTAGTGTTATGCTATCCTCGGAGTATTTTGGTATGACGATATTATGCTCAGATTATTTGTTGGATATTGCTATGACTTGTATTATAGTTTGATAAGTTGACATCGGAGTATCAATTATCACAATTATATTTTGGGGGTTAAATTCATTATTGTTGGTCAGTGTCACGAACCGGCTTTTCCAAAGGTAAACACATTTGCTCAGATCACGGACATAAGCCTTGTGTGCCCGTAGTTGTTATAGCCGGCGGGTCCCCGTGTGGGATCGTTTATGTTTTGTCCATGATGGTGGTCATTGTTTCTTTGGTAGACACGGGGCCATCCATGACTTAGCCCAGAGGGGAGTGAGTCGGAGTGGCTGGGAGAGTGTCATGGTAGTAGATCGGTTTTGTCGGAACGCCGTTGGTCCACCCGAATGGGAGTGCGAGGCCATGGGTTCTGTGGTGTGGGTAAAGTGCGCTACCTCTGAAGAGTGTGTGTGTTTAATCTATCGATGGCCGCGTCCTCGGTAATGGGCATGTGTTCGTACTAGGTCACACCGTTCGATCAACACTTACATGACGAAATGACTTATAGGTGATTCATATGTGGATATTTTGAGCAGTACAGATTGGCAGGAATGTTGATGATGTTGGAAACCAAGTGTTGGTCGTGGTAGTGATCGCCGGAAAGATCACAGTTTGAGACCAAGTGTTGGTCATGGTAGTGATCGCCAGAAAGATCACAGTTTGAGACCAAGTGTTGGTCGTGGTAGTGATCGTCGGAAAGATCACAGTTTGGGACCAAGTGTTGGTCGTGGTAGTGATCGCCGGAAATATCACAGTTTGAGACCAAGTGTTGGTCGTGGTAGTGATCGCCGGAAATATCACAGTTTGAGACCAAGTGTTGGTCATGGTAGTGATCGCCAGAAAGATCACAGTTTGAGACCAAGTGTTGGTCATGGTAGTGATCGCCAGAAAGATCACAGTTTGAGACCAAGTATTGGTCATGGTAGTGATCGCCGGAAAGATCATAGTTTGAGACCAAGTGTTGGTCATGGTAGTGATAGCTGGAAAGATCACCGTTTGGTTTTGATCACGAGGTGATCGAGATGGTATATTGCTTGGACGGTTAGCCAAGAGAGATATGGTTATGGAGATCTAAGAGGGTGATTTATCAGTATTGTAGTAGTTTCATAGCATGCTTAGTAGTTGCTGTTGTATCATGGTAGCTGTTGATTTAGTTAACCTGCTTAATGCTATGTTGTTGTCTTGCCTTGATGTTTTTTGGTTGTTGTGAGCTTGCAAGTACATTCAATGTACTGACTTGGTGTGTCATGCCAGATTGCAGGTGATGCCGTGATTGCTTGATTGCTTGTCGTGGTTTCCGTTCATGCGAGCTAGATCGTGTCCCAACTAGAGTCCATGAGGAGTGGAGTTCACCACCTTCGTCATTGTTTTGCTGCTAGAAGATTTCCGCTGCTTCGAGTTGTTCCGCTGCTAGCATAGAGCAAGTGTAGTATCGCAGGCGTAGTGTCGCCGTGCTGATGTGATTCTTTGTAACATCAGACCCGTGTATTATTATTCTTGTAATAAGAGCTGATTTGTTCTATGTCAAGCAGTGTCATATTCCAGAGACTTCTCCTCGATCTCTGGGCTGGAATACGGGGCGTTCCGGTTTCTCTGCCATAGTATGGGCACTCCCCTTGGCAACTGCCAAGCTTGGGGGAGTTGCCCCGGTATCGTATCACCATCACACTTCTGTCTTTATTGTTTTCTTAGTTCGATCCTTTTGGTAATACCTTGATCTAGTAGAATAAAGTTTTGGTATGAATTAGTTTTGGGTCTTGCTTTGTGATCCCTCTGTGTAATCGAGTCCGTGAGATATATATAATAAAGATTAGTGTTGACTCAAGGGCTTGCTATCTTTCTATGATCTTATGTGCATAAAAGAGTAAAAAGAAATAAAAGAGGTCATATTGATCTTGTGGATAGTAATGACTTCACATATAGAGTGTATGATGCTTAAAAGTTGTTGAGAGTTGGCAAACATAGTTTTGGTCATCGTTGCAATTAATAGGAAGTAATAAAGAAAGAGAGGTTCTCACATATAAATACACTATCTTGGACATCTTCTATGATTGTGAGCACTCATTAAAGTATGACATGCTAAAGAGTTGATGTTGGACAAGGAAGACAACGTAATGGGTTATGTTTTGTCACATCTCAGTTAAAGTATATTGTCATGGATCATCCAAACATGTTGAGCTTTCCTTTCCCCCTCATGCTAGCCAAATTCCTTGCACCAAGTAGAGATACTGCTTGTGCTTCCAAATATCCTTAAACCCAGTTTTGCCATGAGAGTCCACCATATCTACCTATGGATTGAGTAAGATCCTTCAAGTAAGTTCTCATGTTGCATGCAATAAAAATGGCTCTCTAAATATGTATGACTTATTAGTGTGGAGAAAATAAGCTTTATATGATCTTGTGATATGGAAGTAATAAAAGTGACGGACTGCGTAATAAAGGTTCATATCACAAGTGGCAATATAACGTGACGTTCTTTTGCATTAAGATTTCATGCATCCAACCACAAAGCACATGACAACATCTGCTTCCCTCTGCGAAGGGCCTATATTTTACATTATGCAAGAGTCAAGGTGATCTTCACCTTTCCTTTTTACATTTTATCCTGTGGAAGGCACCTCGTGTTGGAAAGATCCTTATATATATATATATATATATATATAGGGTGGGTCTATTATGATAACCACCCTTAAGACCTTATTCTGCACACCAAAACACCTTATTCTGCTAACAGTACCGAGCTGACCCGTAGCTACAAACTAACCCCGCAAAAGCAAGAGACGAGCTGCACGAGGTAAAAAAAACTCCCTCCTCCGTGTCCCCACGACCTTCATCTCCTGCGCCCTCCCACCAACCACCTCCCCACGCAGCGCCCACCTCCCTCCCCACGCCGCCCCACTTCTCCCCTGCCCGCCCCACTTCCTCCCCACCTCCGAGCGGAGCACCCTACCCAACCCTTCTTCTCCGGGCGCCACCACCACCACCTCCGCCAAGGCCCCACGGCACCACCATCTACACCGCCGCCACGCCCTATTTCTCCCACACCATCCAGCGGACATCGCAGATCCGCCGCGGCCTCGGCGCTGCCTCGCCACGGATCCGCCACCGCCGGCCTCCTCGCCATGGATGCCACCACCACAGCAGCTGCCGCCGAATCCGCGAGATCCACGGGTGCCCCCTGTCCCGCCGCCAAGACCGCCCCTATCCTGCGCCCTTCCGATGGGAGGATGGGGAGGAGGTGCTCCATCGATGGCGAGGTCAACAGCAGAGGTCGTGGCCCCGCCTCCCCACTCGAAGCGCGAGGTCGCCGCTGCTCCCAGCACACCGGCGACGGACAGAGGCCGTAAGAGGAGAGTCGGATGTTGCTCGATCCGCTCTCGTGGATGCATGTCACGGCGTGGGGTGGGCAGAGGGACGAGGGAGTGTGCTCCCACGGGCGCCCTACCGTCCCTCGCAGCTTGTTTGGATCCTCGCCGGCGGTCAGGCAAGACTTATGTTGTAGCTGCAGCAGCCCGGTGACCCACCACATCGCCACCTCAGGCAGCTCGGTTGCCTCTCACCGTGCAGCTCGCTTGCCGCCTCGTGCAGCTCACCTCCGCCGATCAAACTCTCTAGCGAGTCCACATCGCGTCCGCACTACATCGCGCGGTTTGAGTGCAATTTTGATTATTTTGCAGCAGCACATCCATCCAACCCAACAAGTACAGAGTTTGTGTGTTCAAGGCAAGATCAAGAAGGCAATGCAAAGTAGTTTCGATTTCAGAGTCCCGAAAGCCTCGTGGTGCTATCCTCCCCCATAATTTTTATGTGAATTGTGTGTACAGCCTGTGTAACGGAAATGCAAGGCCAAGTTTGTTATAGAAAATGATGCTTAGATGCGATTAAGTGTAAAAACCTATGTGGTTCACTTGGCAAACAAAAGTGTCTGGTATGTAAAATTTTTGAAGCTCACTTTGTAATGTCATGTGGCTCACCTCTCGATAGTTATGTGGTCCACTTACGCCCGAGGTGAAGCTCACTTTGTAATGTCATGTGGCTCACCTCTTGATAGTTTTGCGATCCACTTACCCTCGAGGTGAAGCTCACTTTGTAATGTCATGTGGCTCACCTCTCGATAGTTTTTGCGGTCCACTTACGCCCGAAGTGAAGCTCACTTTGTAATCTCAAACGGCTCACCTCTCGATAGTTTTGCGGTCCACTTACGCCCGATCTGATGTGAAGCTCACTCTGTAATCTCATGCGGCTCAGCTCTCGATAGTGTTGCGGTTCACTTATGCCCGATGTGAAGCACACTCCACTTCCTCTCCTAACAAAATTTACGTCTAAAAAACACAATGAAGTTCGGTAGCCCGTCTGATGCAGTGCGGTATTTTGTCTGAAGCAGTGCGTTCTTCTGTCCGATGAAAGGTCCACTCGCTTGGTCAACGCGCGTAAAAATTTAATAAGTATAAAAAAGACAACAAGTACTCATGAGGTTCACTTTTGGTAGTGTTACGGTTTACTTTTGGAAGTGTTGTGGTCCACTCTCGTTCGGAAAAAAGTTGAAAAAAAGACAAGAAAAACTTGTGCGAGAAAGTTTATGTTCGACAAAAAGAAATCATGAAGTTCACTTGATTGTCTGTTGCAGTGCGGTTTTCAGTTTGAAGCAGTGCGTTCTTCTGCCCGACGACGATTTTGGTGTCACGAAAAAACAGAGTGTCCGCTTTTTGCTAATTTTAAAACTGCTTTTAAACCATAAGGAATTAGAGAGTGTGTTCTACATGAAAAAGTTGCGTCTCGTCGATATCTTTCCAATGGCATATCATTTGAATCATTTCGACAACCGGTTTGTAAAAATTTCAAAAAAAAGGCCGCTGCCACTCGTCCTCCGCTGCACGATTTTCAAAATTAACTTAAAACCGTAAGGAATCTCAAAACCATTCCTACATATGAAAGTTGCGTCTTGTCCATAGCTTTCAAACGACGTATCATACGCCTTGTTTCGACAAACGGTTCAAAAACAAGAGCAAAAACAGTACCGAAAATTTAAATTTTTTTGAAAAACAGAATTCCGCGATTTAGTAAATTTGAAACTGCTCTTAAACCGTAACGAATTAGAGAAAGATTTATATATGAAAAAGATGCGCCTCGACGATATCTATCCAACGGCGTATCATTTCCTTCATTCCAGCAAGCGGTTTAGAAAAAAACGCAAAAAAACGCTCGCTGCCACTCGTAATCCGCCGCACTATTTTCAAAACTGCTCTTAAACCGTGTGGAATCTCGAAAAGTGTTCAACATGTAGAAGTTGCGCCTAATCCATAGCTTTTCAATGGTATATTACAAGCCTCATTCCGATAAACGGTTGAAAAGTTAGAGCGAAAACAGTACCAAAAAACACCGCGTGCAATTTTTTTCGACACGAAGTTCATTAGTCTCTATTGCAGTGCTCGTCGTCAAAATGATGCAGTATATATATATATATATATATATATATATATATATATATATATATATATATATATCCAATTGGATGTAAGTTAGCATGAACTATTATTGTTGACATTACCCCTAAGGTAAAAGGTTAGGAGGCAATACTATAATCCCCTATCTTTCTCTGTGTCCGATCAAAACTCCATAACCATAAGTATTGCGTGAGTGTTAGCAATTGTGAAAAACTAAATGATAGTTGAATATGTGGACTTGCTGAAAAGCTCTTATGTTGACTCTTTCCTATGTTATGATAAATTGCAATTGCTTCAATGACTGAGATTATAGTTTGTTAGTTCTTAATGAAGTTTCTGAATCATACTTGACATTGTGAATAGATTGTTACTTGAGCATAAGAACTCATATGAGAATATATATATATATATATATATATATATATATATATATATATATATATATATGTTGCTGTTATAAGAATGATCATGATGCCCTCATGTCCGTATTTTATTTTATCGACACCTCTATCTCTAAACATGTGGACATATTTTTCGATATCGGCTTTCGCTTGAGGACAAGCGAGGTCTAAGCTTGGGGGAGTTGATACGTCCATTTTGCATCATGCTTTTATATCGATATTTATTGCATGGCTGTTATTACACGTTATGTCACAATATTTGTGGCTATTCTCTCATATTTTACAAGATTTACATGAAGAGGGAGAATGTCGGCAGCTGGGATTCTGGACTGGAAAAGGAGCAAATATCAGAGACCTATTCTGCACAGCTCCAAAAGTCCTGAAACTCCACGAAAGTCATTTTGGGAATTAATAAAAAATATTCAGCGGAAGAAATACCTGAGAGGGGCCACCCACCACCCACGAGGGTGGGGGCGCGCCCCCCTGCCTCGTGAGCCACCTGGCAGCCCTCCGGTGCCCATCTTCTGCTATATGAAGTCTTTTACCCTGGAAAAAAAATCATAAGCAAGCTTACGAGATGAAACTCCACCGCCACGAGGCAAAACCTTGGCGGAACCAATCTAGGGCTCCGACGGAGCTGTTCTGCCGGGAAACTTCCCTCCGGGAGGGGAAAATCATCACCATCGTCATCACCAACGATCCTCTCATCGGGAGGGGGTCAATCTCCATCAACATCTTCACCAACACCATCTCCTCTCAAACCCTAGTTCATCTCTTCTATCAAATCTTTGTACCAAAACCTCAGATTGGTACCTGTGGGTTGCTAGTAGTATTGATTACTCCTTGTAGTTGATGCTAGTTGGTTTACTTGGTGGAAGATCATATGTTCAGATCCTTTATGCATATTATTACTCCTCTGATTATGAACATGAATATGCTTTATGAGTAGTTACGTTTGTTCCTGAGGACATGGGTGAAGTCTTGCTATTTGTAGTCATGTGAATTTGGTATTCGTTTGATATTTTGATGAGATGTATGTTGTCTCTCCTATAGTGGTATTATGTGAACGTCGACTACATGACACTTCACCATTATTTGGGCCTAGAGGAAGGCATTGGGAAGTAATAAGTAGATGATGGGTTGCTAGAGTGACAGAAGCTTAAACCCTAGTTTATGAGTTGCTTCGTAAGGGGATGATTTGGATCCATATGTTTCATGCTATGGTTAGGTTTACCTTAATACTTCTTTTGTAGTTGCGAATGATTGCAATAGGGGTTAATCATAAGTCGGATGCTTGTCCAAGAAAGGGCAGTACCCAAGCACCGGTCCACACACATATCAAATTATCAAAGTAACGAATGTGAATCATATGAGCATGATGAAAACTAGCTTGACGATAATTCCCATGTGTCCCCGGGAGCGCTTTTCTCATTATAAGAACTTGTCCAGGCTTGTCCTTTGCTACAAAAAGGATTGGGCCACCTTGCTGCACCTTATTTACTTTCATTGCTTGTTACCCGTTACAAATTATCTTATCACAAAACTATCTGTTACCTACAATTTCAGTGCTTGCAGAGAATACGTTACTGAAACCCGCTTGTCATTTCCTTCTGCTCCTCGTTGGGTTCGACAATCTTACTTATCAAAAGGACTACGATAGATCCCCTACACTTGTGGGTCATCACGCCTCCGTGAGGCACGATACATGTTGCAGGACGGAAACATGGAGAGGTGCGGCCATCAAGCCTCTTCTTTAGCCTTGGATGTCATCGTCGCCTGCCTTGGGAGCCCCGTCGTTGATGATGTCGCCGTCATCCTTGCTTTCTGCCCCAGCCACGGGGTCGACGGCAAGGAACTTCTGCAGCAGGGCCTCCACCTGACCCTTCACGGCTTCAGCAGCGGTGACGCAGGACTCGGGGTCCATGGGCTCGAGCAAGGCGCCGAAGTCGAAGCTGGTGTCCCGAAGATAGAGATGGCTGAAGACGCGCATCATGGCCGAGGAAGAGAGCATGCAGGCCTCCCCTCCACCATGGGGACGATCCCGACGACGACTCTCTTAGGCGCAGCAACAAGCTTGGGGAGCAGTACGGCGGGGCCTTGCTCCGGGTCACCACTGGCTCCTGGTGCTCGCTCCCGATGAGATCCTGCAGCGCCTTGCGGGACCTCGCCTCAAGAGAGACCAAGGCGTCGTGCTCCATGGTGGCCGCCTCCTCGGCCTTGGCAAGGGACGCCTGGGCCGCCTCCACCTCCACCTTCAACTTCTCCAGGCGGCCACGCTCAGTGACCTGTTCCTGGGCAGCCTACACCAGCTCGGCATCACGATCAGCAACTGCAGCCTCCCGGGCCTTCAGCTCCTCCTCCTGCACCTTGAGCTGATTGGCCTAGGTGGCCTGCTGATCCCAGAGGGTCTTCAGTTCGGCCTCCACCACGCGGCACCGCTCTTGCGCGTCCTTGGCTTCCTTCAGCGCCAAGTCACGGGCGGCTGCGGCTAAGCCAGCCACCCTCCGGCCCTCCTCCTTGAATGCCACGGCTTGGCCCCAGGCCATCCGGACAGACGCATCGACTCGGAGCCACCCCGAGACCGGCTCTAGGCGCCCAGACGCCCTGCGCCCATTCGAACCCTGAAGATCATCCCGGAGCTGGTCCAGCGCGGAGCGGGCCTCCTCCAAGGCTCCAGATGCGGCGGAAGCACCATGGCCCGATGGCGTGGTGGATGGAAGAGGAGGCGCTGCTGGAATAAAGACCGGTGGAGCAGCAACAGCAGATAGGACCGGGGGCTCCGGAGATTTTGGGTCCACGGCAAGCGAGTCGGAGACAGGCGCCTCCAGAGTTAGCTCGGTTGCAGGAGCCATCTCCTCCTGAGGCTGGGTCCCGGAGCTTTGGGAGTGCAGCGCTGCTGTAGGAGTGACACAAGCTGTTGCGCCCCTCTGAGCCCGAGCTGCGGCGACCACAGCAACGCGCTTGGCCTCGCTGGCTCCAGCGTCCCCCTTCTTCCTCTTCACCGCCGGCGGCGGCCTGACATCAAACAAATATATTGAGCACTACATCGAAATCCAAGAGCAAGGGCGAGAAGGAGCACTTACTGGTCCATGGCGACATAGTTCCTCTTCAGGCCCACAAGCGCGAACTTCCCAGGCGCGGGCGGTGCTGTGTTCCCGGGAGCGGGTGAGCGCGCGGCCGGCCCCGCGTTGGATGATGGCAGCGAAGCAGGAGCGCTGCTCAGGGGAATCAGCGCCAACCTGTCCCTCTTCGGGACCCCTCGTCTCTGCTTCTTTGAAGGGGTTCCCCCGGATCTTGTGGTGACCCCAGCAGAGCACGCCGACTCCCTGACCGGGTGCGCACCAGTGTTGTCATCATCGTCGGAGAACTCGCGGAGGAGGTCGCTCTACCGCGGGGGAGAGGTCTCACCCTCCCCTCCCAGTTGGCTTCAGAGGAGTGGTCGCCAGAGGACATGTCCACGAGGGAGCCTACCGGCAGGGAAGGCTCCGTCGACACGAGGCCGCGCTCGTTGAAGATGGGCATGGCGGCGGCTATCCCCTTCCCGTCATCTCGGCGGTATAGCAGGAGGTGGTCGTCCAGGGGGGCGCCCTGGTATTTCCCAAGCAAGTAGTGCATGACCTTGCTCAGCTCCTCGTCGGGCAAGCTGTCCTGGTGTAGCCAGAGCTTGTCTTCTGCACCCCCAAGCTTCCATAAGGGGCAGGAGTGCTCCTGGAGCGGCGCCAAGAACTCCCTGACGATCATGGCCCCCGTCAGCTTCTCCACCTTCAAGTCGGCCTCCATCTTCTTCAGGAGCGGCTTTGCCAGGGGGTCGGTGAGCTTCTCATGAGACCACCCCTCCCAGGATGTCGGGAGCCCAGTTGGCAGCTCCAGCAGGGTGTGCGAGTGCTTGGCGCCCATGAAGATCCACTTGTTCTGGAAGTCCTCGACCTTCTTCCCGGCGCGGGAAATCGCGTTGCTGCCGTTGGCCGCAACGAAGCCAACGCACCCCGCACACTGGGTATCGTTCACTCAGAGGTAGAAGAAGTGGCGAAGCAACGCGACGGAGGGCATCACTCCCACGAACGCCTCACAGTAAAAGGTGAAGATGGATAGGAGGAGGATGGAGTTGGGGTGAAGATGGAGGTCTTGGATTCCATAATGGCGAAGGACATCATAGAAGAAGCGGGAGAAAGGGGTACCAGCCCGACATAAACACTCTGGAGGAAGAAGGGGTAGAAGGTACCGCCCAGAGATTCCGGCTTGGCAGAGCCGACCTGGAGCATTGTATCTCCCCCTCGTTGTCGCTGCTCGCCGTCAACTGGAGCGCGGCGGCGAGGTGCTTCTCTTCGGTAATGGTGGATGCACCCAAGGCTGGCTCGAACCAGGGTGCTGAGCGCGTAGCCGAGGCTGGAGACTTCGCCTTGCCGGAGGCCATCGGGCGCAAGATTGGTGGAGGGAATCGACGGATCTAGAGGATTTTTCGGCGCAGAGAAAGAAGGGGATCTAGAGCAAGACAACAAGAAGGCGATGGAGGCTTTGCGGCGGGCGCCAGCCTTTTTGTCAACTAGGGGCAGTTGCCGAGGCAGCATGGGGAAGTCGAAATGTCCACGTCCCAACAATCGCCACGCATCGCCCAAGGCTGCAGGTGATTAGGGGCCACGGTGCTCCGCACTTGCCCTTTGGCTTTGCCTAGAAGCCAAGTCCGAGCGTGCCTTGGGCCCGGGGGTTACTATCGGTGTTCTGGATACGGGGTTACCCAGACTTTCCTGCCTGTGGCCCGCAGCGTAGCTCCATCAACGGCCCGGTACGACCCAGTTTCAACATCAACCACTCAAGACCCTTGCCAGGGGCCAGGCCTCCCGAGGCGGACGACACCAAGACCTCCAAGGGGATCAGCCTCCTCAGGCTGGCTCCCGAGGAGCATAGATTTCTATGCAAGGCTCACCTCATGAGGTTCCGGTGATGTGAGCCATGACGATCAAGTCCAGGCGGGCGCCAGCGGGCGTAGTGTACCAGTTACCTCTTTGGTGCAAAGGAGGCAAGCAGCAGACGCGGAGTCCCGAGGAAGCTGCCAAAGGTTTCCATTTCCATGCAACAAGACCAAGACCGCCAGGATGACAGAACGGAGGTCATCGCTGAGCCCACCGCAGTGCCACGACCAGAGGCTTTTGTAGGCAAAGACCACTTTAGTCAGGATAAGATGTACTTGTTATCTCCCTTCAAATTTGGCCATTGTGGGATCCCTTCCCGCCTCCATTTGGTAAGAGGACCAAGGCCACTATAAATAGGACCTAGCCACCATGGGCAAGGGAGGGGAAGGCCGATCGGATCCATTCCACCCTCACTGGCTCACCAGCTCACTTGAGCCCAAGAACACACCTCCTAAGGTTGTTTTCCACTGTACCAATTCTTCCTTAGCCCTCGAGGCAAATCCACCACAAAGCAGGAGTAGGGTTTTACACCGCAAGGTGGCCTGAACCTGGGTAAATTGTTGTGTCCCATTTCCTTCGAGCTCTACGCGTTAGGCTATGAGATTAGCGAGTCGGTAGACTAGGGAGAGAGAGATCTCCGCATGCACCCCAGAGTTCAAACCTCTCAGGGGTTTGCAGAACCCGTAATCCGACAATTACAAAACACTAGCAATTGCAGTTGAGGCCAAGAACGTTATTTCTGATCATGGCATTGGAGTATCAGACCCACTCTTGCAGATTTCTTTCTTGCTTCTTCTGATTCTTAAGTTCTAAAGTTATCCATATCCCTAGAACTCTTAGTCTAGTTGCCCATTCTCTTGCTAAAAGGGCTTTCACAAAATAGAGTAGCTACTAGTTTTGTTTATCTTTGTACCGAAGGATCAAGATGTAACTCTAAAAAGATTTTGAAGCCGTCAACCTTCCTAAGGGGAGGTTGTTATCATACAATGCTTGGGATGCTAATAAAATGTACTAGTCCTCCCTGGAGGACTACAATTTGACAAAAAAGGATGCATGTGTATCTTTTATACATAAGAACACATCAAAAAAATTGATAAATGATGCTAAGGACCATATTCAAAACTTCTTTATTTCCAAATTTTAGCAATTTGCCATGTTCTTCACAATTAGATACCAATTTTTTTGTTAGCATGGTTGGTTTAAGAAAAAAACATTATTTGCACACGGTTTTATTAGCTGCCATGGTTTTAGAATAAAATTGGCAAATTTATGTTGATTAAATGGCTCTAGCAGGAGATGAGGCCCGACGAGCGACCGCCCCTGCCGCGCATCGACGCCGACCCTGGCGACCTCAGCATGAACAAGCTCTTGGAGCACAGACTTCCATGCACGCATCCTCCTCAGTTCTCGAAATAGAACCGAGGGAGATCACCAGCAGCCACCAAGAAGATGGTTCCTGCGCCGGTGACATTTACCGACGGTACTTTTTCTCCAAAATAGCCTTTAAAAAGTTTGCCATGATATTGGTTATTATTTTGTTGCCGTTATATGTGTAGTTGCCCTGATACAAGTACTTTTTCTCCTTATTTTCCATTATCTAAACAACAAATTTTTCCTTGATATTTATTTGTTTAAAAAATCATTTTCCTAAATTTTCCATGCCAATTTAGCTCATTCGCAAATACCATGCCTTTTTATTGAACTTAGCAATGCAAACAACTTCTTCCATGATAATAGGTAGTAAATTTGCCATGATATGTATAGTTGACATGATACAAGTACTTTTATCCACATATTTGGCATGATCTACAGAATTAATTTTCCATGATATTTTTATTGTTTTACAAAATTCATTTTTCTAAATTTTGCCGCACAAATATGTAAAATCTTTTTTAATGATCACATGTAGGAACGAAGTATGTCTACCAGAGGAGGGGGTGAATGGGAGTTTAAATTTTCTTCGGAAAACTTAAATCTCTCAAAACCCAGCAGCGAAATGAATGAAAAACAAACTACAGTGAACAAAGACAGAGTAGCGAAGGAGAACTAAAGCGTGCATCAATGTAAATTATACGAATGAAAATGCATCGAAGGTAAACATGAGTGACAAAGATAACCGATGATGCTCGATGGCGACAAGGAATTTGTTCGACCAGTTCGTCCTTCTACACAAGGACTACGTCTGGTTGGAGGGGCTGTGACTTAACATGAAAGATAAACTCTCTTCACCCTATTCTCGTTGACAATTGATTCATCAACCGATGCCGATTACTCGTGGTTGATATTTGAAGGCGATCTCCGAACCTTCACAGACTTCTTCTTCGAGAACCACAATCACTCTTTGTCTCTGAAGAAATTGACACCTAACCATCTAGAGAGTTTGCAGCTCTCGAGAGTAATAAGCGGAGCGTACTAAACTTAGATTGTTGAACCACTATCTAATTTTTCGGCTCTAGGGTTTTTCTCTCGGTGGAATTTAAACTCAAATCGCTTAGAGAGTGGGTTTCTCAACAATCTTCTCAGAATCAAATGGAGCAGCCATCGGACAAAGCCGGCGCGGGGTGGCTATTTATAGCCGCAACCTTCCCAGATGGGAAATGACCATTTTGTACACGAGGTCTAGCCAATGGCCAACTGACACATTTACAACTGTCGGATTTTGGAGCAAGGGTAACATTACTTGAGGAACAAGTAATGCTAGCTCCTCGGTCTGCGACAAATCTCTTGCAGCAAAGAGGATCAAAGTCTCTTGTTGGCATGTATTTTCTTGAAACACAAAGAGATTTCTCTCATAACTTCCATGGGATTTCGGTTTAGCATCGGAGAATCAAAAGCTTCAAACGCTACACCCCTCTTAATAGTACAGTGGTCCTACGACTCAATGAAAGAAGAAGAACAATTAAAAAAAATGCCACGTCTTCACTTCGTCTTCATTCTTCTTCGAACGCAGTCATATTCTTCGAAATGACACCGAACCAATTGATTGAACTTCAGCAATTTTTAGGAGTCACTCTTGTTAGCTTTATCTTCGGTGATAACCTTCACTGCCACGTAGGGAGATTATCTTCGTTGTTTGCATCAAACTCCTCAATACTTCAGGGACCTGTTACTCTGTGTGCACTAGCAAACATATAAGTCCCATACTGTTTATGTCAACAAACTCCAAAAACATAAGGGGACTATCATTACATCAACAATCTCCCCCTTTTTGGACAGCTGTTGACAAAACAAGTAATCATCAAAGTGAAGATAGATAAGTGAAATGTAAATCGAACAAGATTGAACTTGCGTTACTTGACTTGATGATGAAATATACCCCCCCTAAATGTATGCAGGGTCAATTGTATTTTTCAATGAAATTCCTTGCAATTCATTTACGTATAAGGAGGATTTTTCAATCAAGCGAGGTAATGATTCGCACTGATGATAGATAATCCAACGAGAATATTGTGCAATCATTCATGACTTCTGATAATAATTCCACCTGCAAAACAAATACTTCAAGAGAATAGCGCAGCAGGTGGGGTTATTATATTACAGCTCATATTAGAAGTTTTACATGAGAGCACGTCAAGTGGCATAAATAGTCTTTGAAACATACAACGCAAAAGACTCATAGACCAGAGCAAATAAGCATCAAAACCAACAAAGCAAATTTATCAAAGCTCTCATTGTAACTCTCCCCCTTTTTATCAACTAGTGTCAAAAAGGTGATGAAAAACATGAGTGAAAATAGGTGAATCTGACTCACTCCGAGGCATCGCCCGAAGAACTTCCCGAAGATGTTTCTGATTCAGAGGTGGCTGTTGTATCTTCAACGCCAGCAGCAACAGTAGATCCTTCAATACTGGATTGGGGCTGAGAAGACGAAGGCACATTGGGATCAGCCTGTTGGGTATTACGAGACAGTGTATTTCCATCAGCGGGTTTCTCAGTGGGTGATGTTGCTTCTGACTCATCGAGAAATTTGTGCAGTTGAATCCGAAGTAAATTGGTTGTTGGTTCATGAGGTGGCAGAGGCGGAGTGATCCAATCTTGAAAATCTTCAACTGATAACCCTTGATCAATATACTCATAGAGTTCTTTGAGATGAGAGGTGCTCAATTGTTTCTTGGAGAAGAACTTCCGAAGCAATTCCAGAGACACTTCTTGTTTGATCGTATGCACGACTTTCGTTTGGTTGTGGATTGCATTAAGTTCAGCAGCCAAGTGCTCTTTCTCTTGGTGAACTTTAGCCATATGCTTCAGTAGTAGTTGTTGAATGTGCATGCTCACTTCAAGATGTGAAGGAGGTTGAGTGTTTGGTTGACGATTATGCTGAGGAAGCTTTGGTCCATTGTAGGTGTTATGGTAATCAGGAGGGCTTGACACTGGTGTTTTCCCCAAAGGAAAATCTTCCATAATTTTCAGAGTATCACACACAGGAGGAATGAAACTTTTGTGACTGGCTTTTGCTAGATATTTAGCCTTCAATGCATATTCAACCACTTTCTGAATCCAGGGCGCAAATACCTTGATAGTTTTCGGGCACTGAGCTGAATCCATCAGTATGCATAGGAACATATCTTCGACATCAAAGATAAATCCTTGAGAGATAGCATGGATGGTGTTCCGAAGTACATCAGAAATAGCGTTGTCTGTATTCATCCCAGCCATCAGATAGAGGGTATAAGTGAGGATATGATATACGGTCTGATTGTCAAATGTCAAGTGCTCAGGCAGGGGAGGACCATTGTAATAACAAATTTTTTCTTCATCCATTGTGCATCAGAAATCTTCATCAGGGATCGCATCAATGTTATGAACTCGAATCTCAGTCTTGCCATGTTTGAACTGAGGGAAATGAAAGTGGGAGACAAAGTCCATAGCAGAGCATTTTATCCTTTTCCCTTCGGTCATCCATTCCATGATCCACTTTGTGCTGTCAGATTCATCACCGGAGATATATAGTGTTGCATAGAATTGAAGGATTATCTCTTTGTTCCATGGATGCTGATATGCAAAGACAGGTGTGGGACCAAAGTCTTTGATGTCTTGCAGTACTTGATTGAAGCAGCCGATGTTCTCCATCATAGCAGTATCCAGGAACTCATGAGGAAAAATCACTGTCATAAAGTATCTGCAGGTAGTATATTGCCTGTTCCTGAGTCCAGAATCAAGGAGATTCAGAGGTACGGGGCTTGCTGTATCGACTCTCTTGAAAGAACAGTGGATGGGTGTTTCGATTGAAGAGTGGCACTTTGATGCCAACGACGATTGAAAACAATGGGAGTCGCTCGCGAGAATAAGGACATGTAAGCTCATCTTCAATAGATATCACTTCATCGCCATAAATAACTGAGTCTGAGTGACGAGCGGATGCTGATTTTGCTGCAGAAGGATCAACACCTGAGGTTCTTCATGCAGTGTTGAGTGAAATTCTCAGAGGTGAAGGATTAGAGACTTGTTCGAGTGCAGAATGAGGCACCAAAGCTTTGTCAGCCACTGCGGACCGTTGAGGATTTGCGTCAGGAGTTGTTCAAGGAGCAGAGGGAAAACAGGGTCCTAGGCATTTCTCTCAAAGAGATAAACACAAACACTCAAGCAAATAGCTATGAGAGAAATGCATTCGGACAAACACTAAAACTTTCGACCGAGAAGAAATTCAACGAAAGAGAATTGTGGTGGTGTAACCCACCGTATAAGAATTGTATGACCCCGAGCATCGCACAATTATCGTGGCACCCGGTTAGTCTAGTTCTTCGTTAATGTATTCACTCTCAGAAAGAAAATTTCACTTTGTCGAAATTTTCAAACTCTTCGAGTGTTATGCACCATTCCTTCAAAGATGTGGAAGTGTTAGCATGGTTGTCGAGTCCAGCTCACTGCACGTTTGCAAAGTCTATGCTATTTAGCTCACACCGTAACACAGAGAATCTTTTCTCGTCGAGAGGCTTGGTGAAAATATTAGCGAGATTGTCTTCGGTCTTGATGTGATTGATAACAATATCCTCTCGAGCAACATGATCGCGAATAAATTGATGTCTGATGGCAATGTGCTTCATGCGAGAATGCCGCACAGGATTGTGTGCAATTTTGATGGCACTCTCATTATCATAATACAAAGGGATATGCTTGACCTTGATGCCATAGTCTTTCAATGTGTGCTTCATCCACAATAATTGAGTGCAACAAGCGCCAGCGACAATATATTCGGCTTCAGCCGTGGAGAGAGATACACAATTCTGCTTCCTTGATGACCAACAAACCAAAGATCTACCGAGAAAATGACATGTCCCTGAAGTAGATTTCCAATCAACCAAGTCACCGGCCCAATCTGAGTCTGAATATCCAACAAGATCAAACTGTGCTCCCTTAGGATACCATAAACCTAAGGTGGGGAGTGTGAGCCAAATATCTCAGAATGCGCTTGACCGCTTGGTGATGTGATTCTTTCGGTGCAGCTTGATAGCGGGCACACATGCAAACACTCAGCATGATGTCATGTCTGGATGCACATATATAAAGAAGAGAACCAATCATAGAACAATAGGCTTTCTGATCATAATCCTTACCATACACATCTGCATCCAGCTTACCATTCGTGGGCATTGGAGTTTTATAGCCCTTCATTTTGGAATCTTGCATTCTGAACTTCTTCAGGCATTCTTTCAGATATTTCTCCTGAGATATGAAAATTCCATTTGCCTATTGATGAATTTGCAGTCCGAGAAAGAACTTGAGCTCACCTATCATAGACATTTGATATTTATCGGACATCATTTTCCCGAATTCTAAGCTGCAAGCATTTTTAGTACAGCCGAAGATAATATCATCCACATAGATTTGACAAACGAATAAATCATCGTCAACCGCACGAGTGACAAGTGTGGGATCAGTGGATCCTGGCTTGAACCCTTTGTCGAGCAAAAACTTCTTCAGAGTGTCATACCAAGCTTGAGGGGCTTGCTTCAGCCCATATAAAGCTTCCTTCAACCTAGAAACTTTGTTAAGAAACTTAGGGTGTTCAAAACCAGGTGGTTGTCTAACATAAACTTCCTCATCAATTTCACCATTGAAGAAAGCAATTTTCACATCCATTTGATATAACAAGATATTGTTGTAGTTTGCATAAGCGAGAAGAATACGAATTGCCTCAAGGCATTTAACAGGAGCATATGTTTCACCGAAATCAATACCTTCTACCTTTGTGTACCTTGAGCAACAAGTCGAGATTTATTTCACACCACAATGCCATTTTCATCCAGCTTATTGCGGAAAATCCATTTCGTGCCGATGATATTGTGCTTCTTGGGATTCAATCTGTCAACCAATTCCCACACATCATTTAATTTGAATTGCATTAACTCCTCTTGCATGGGATTCATCCGTCTAGATCATTAATGGCTTCTTCATATTTGGTAGGTTCAGCTAATGAAACAAAGGAGAAACTTCCACAATAGTTAGCCAAACGAGTGCATGAGCGAGTTGTGGGTCAATAACCTGGATTCTCAATTTCATCAAGAATTAATGAAGGATCAACTCGATTTGCCACACGAGGATGCTCATTTTCTTCATGATGATCGCTGTCATTTTCATCAGCATCAGCATGTGTATCATCATTCCCTTCAGCATTGCCATTTTGACCGGTATTTGAATTTTGATTGCCATTTCCATTAGGAGGAGCATTTGCTTCGGTAGTGGCTTGACGAGTTCTGCTTCGATTCATAGGAGCATCATCATCAAAGGACTCCGGTGCATTTCCTTCAACAAGCTTGACGCTCCCAATGGCCATTTGCCAAATAGCATCTGATATCAATGGTTCGTCTATCACATTTGGCAGGTGATCCTTTTGGGAGCCGTTATATTCATCAAACCGCACATTTACCGTTTCCATAACTTTCATGTCGTGAGAGTTATAGACACGATAGACATGCGAATTTGAGCCATAACCGAGAAGAAAACCTTCATGTGCCTTAGGTACAAACTTGGAAGAATGATTCATATCAAGAATGTAACAAGGTGCACCAAAAACACGTAGATTAGAAACATTGGGTTTCTTGCCAGCGATAAGCTCATATGAAGTTTTCTTAAGGAACTTGTGAAGATAAACACGATTTATAACATGACAAGCAGTGTTAATAGCATCAGCCCAGAAACGAATGGGAGTTTTATACTCGATGAGCATTGTTCTCGCCATTTCAATGAGAGTTCTCTTCTTTCGTTCAACAACTCCATTCTGCTGGGGAGTATATGCAACAGAGAACTCATGAGTAATACCATGTTCATCAATAAATTCAGCAATATGTGTATTTTTGAACTCAGTTCCATTATCGCTTCTGACATGCTTAACTCGCACATCATATTCATTCTGGCCTTCTTAGCAAAGCTTTTGAAGATTTCTTGAATGTAGGTCTTGTCTTCGAGAAAGAATACCCAGGTGTATTGGGAGAAATCATCAACAATAACCAGACCATAATGACTACCACCAAAGCTTGCATAATTTTGAGGACCGAATAAATCCATATGAAGAATTTACTGAGGCCTTGTCGTGGTCATGACTGTTTTTGATGGGTGATGCTTCTTGGCTAATTTTCCAGCTTCACAAGCAGCACAGAGAAGATTCTTGTCAAATTTTACATCAAGAATGCCACGGAGATGATTTTTCTTCACCAGGGTTTGCAAATTTCTCATAGCTGCATGACCAAGTCTTCGGTGCCACAGCCAACCTTCTGTTGCCTTTGCAAGCAAACAAGTTTGGACTGAGGGACCCTTAGAGAAATCCACAATATAAAGATGAGCTTTTCTAGTTCCCTCAAAGACGGAGGAATGGTTAGAGGCCATGAAGACAATGCATTTTGATATAGAGAGTAGAACAATCATGCCTAAATCACATAGTTTGCCAACTGACATGAGATTGAATTCAAGAGAATGGGCAAGTAAAACATCATCAATGGACTTGTCTTTGGATATAGCAATTTTAGCTAGCCCAATTACCTTTCCTTCGTTGTTGTCACCAAAAGTGATATACTTCAGAGGAGAAGCAGTTAAGTTGAGGTCGACAAACAATGACTTGTCTCCGGTCATATGACTGGTGCGTCCACTACCCATTGTCCATTGTGTACACCTGGAGACATAGTCCCGCGGAAGAATTAGGCTTTCTTAACAACCCACATCTTTGCAGGTGGCTTCAAAACAATAGAGCAAGCAGGATATGATTTCTTTCAATAAGCATGATTGTTGTTCGATGAGGTACGAGCATAATTGAAGGAATAAGCATTGAAATTCCTTCTAGATGAATGTGCATAGTGATTGTATGCAATATGCATATACTCATTCTGTCGAATTCTTTGTGCTTGCATGGTCAGTCAAGCAGAAACAGGCAAAGCATCAACAGTTTACTTAGGCACCCAAATGACTTTCTTTGGGGGGGGGGGCATTTCTGCTCCTAGGTCCAACATAGCGAGCCACAGTCTCACCATGATGATTCTTGAACAACTTATAATTTTCCTGGGAATCATCATCGGGATATTTAGGAATAGGGGAGTTGTATCCCGAAAGTAAAGCTGGATCAAGCGTTTTGCTCTTTGCAGGAACCCACACAGTTTGAGGATATTGATGTGGTTCCTAGTAAGAACCATCTTCATTCAGTTTCCTTTGGAAACTGATACCTTCCTTTCTAGGATTTTTGTGAGGGTTGATTTCTTCAAAACATGACAGAGGGTTTGATGCCCTTTGAGAGATTTGAACATTCCTGTCAAAAGAAGATCCTTCAACCTAACATTTTCATCAGAAACAGAACCATTTTCCTCGACCGAGGGGTTAGCATTCACAAATGATTCAGCATTTGATTCAGCATTGGTTCGTTCAAGGCATTTTAAACATGGTGGCTCAAGCACTTCAGGTTTCTCTTTAAGTTGTTGGGTGAGAAGAGATTTTCTATGATCAAATCTTCATGAGCCTCTATCAGTGCCTCAAGTTCCTGCTTCCTTTTAAGGTAAATATAGGTTAAACTCTCGTGGTCTGCTGAGAGAAAATCATGACAAGTTGAGAGTTCATTCATTCATGACTTGAGAGTCGAATACTCTTTGGTCAACAACTGGTTTTTCTCCATCTCCCCAACCAACAACCCTTTAGATTTCTTGAGGATTTTCTCAATTTTCTCAAGAGAATTTTGTTGAATATTAGCAATTTTGATCAACTTAGCATGGACATCCTCATTAGAAGAATATTTATCACTGGAGTGAACCTTGTGATGTTTGGAGGATACCTTTTCTTTCGAAGCCTTGGCCATGAAGCAGTAGACAGGAGATTCATCATTGCTTCATGGATTCCCGAAGAAGTTTGTGGTAGCAGAGGAGGCACATGTTATGCCCGCCATGCTAGTGTCGGAATCCTCATCGGATTCTTCTTCTTCTTCGGAACCTGACGATTCTTCTTCATTGGAATCCATTTCCTTGCCGATGCATGCCCTGGCCTTGCGAGAGGTATTCTTGCGGTTGGAGGAGGACTTGGAAGGATTCCTTGACGAAGATCTTGAGGAAGATTTTGAAGTAGAGTTGTCCTTCTTCGTCTTGAAGAATTTCTTCGTCTTCTTCTCATCATCGGAGTCGTAGTTCTTGCTCTTGCTTTTGCCTCGATGGTTTCCCGAATCATATCTTCCACTAGCACGGATTTTAGCTTCCCAGAGAGGGTAGACCGAAATGAAGTGTCTAGGCTTTTTGCACTTGAAACAGGTGTATTCTCCAGCAGGTTTTGATGACTATTTTGAACCCCCAAAGTTGCTTGAACTTCTTTTCTGGAACTGGCTCTTATTGTGAAATCATTGGAATCTTTTCATGATTAGTGCGAGATCTTTGCTAAGTCTTTCTGGATCATCAGAATCTTCTTCGGCATTTCCATCGGAGGAAGAATCAACCACTGCCTTGAGAGCATGATTTTTGCGTAAACTTGAGCCATATAGATCTGGTTTCTCTTCTTCCTGTACCTCGTGAGTGTTTAGTCTCTCCATGATATCAGCAGAGTCAAGATCCT
The DNA here is from genome assembly GCA_021437245.1 of Aegilops speltoides. NCBI lineage: Eukaryota > Viridiplantae > Streptophyta > Magnoliopsida > Poales > Poaceae > Aegilops > Aegilops speltoides. The sequence goes on along the minus strand of CM038144.1, from coordinate 94,806,817 downwards.
TGAAGTCAGGTCATTCACGTATCTTCAGAACCAGTGTGTAAACTTTCTTAATGACTTCATGGTCATTGATGTCTTTGGCGCCGAGACCTTGAAGTTCATTCGTGATATCAGTCAGGCGATCAAAGGTTTGTTGGCAGCTTCATTTCCAATGCGCTTGAAATGATTGAACTTGGCTCGAAGAGTATCAATTCTAGCTTCTTTGTAAGTTGAAACTCCTTCATTGATCTTTTCAAGGACATCCCACAGTTCCTTCACAGATTCACACTAGCGATAGCGAAGAAATTGTACCCGATTGAGATGGCCAGCAATTTCATCTTTGGCCTAAGCATCCAGCTGAATGAGCTTATTTTCTTCGTCGGAAGGGGCTTGAGGTACAGCATTGTTGAGCCCGAATTGCACCACATTCCACATATCATCATCTATTGCTCGGAGACAGATCTTCATCTTCTCCTTCTAGAAGGGATTGCCCATCCCATCGAATATGGAATCTTGATATGCGACTTGTAGTTCACTGAAGACATACTTGAACTCCAAACTTGTTGGGGATACAACTCCGCACCCAGACCCACCCTATTGGGCTGGGTTAAGTTGTTGGCGACTTACAAGGAGAGCTGCCACAGGCCCAAGCCCAGAAGATGGTGCGAGACCCGGCGTTGTAAGCCACCCGATGGTGACTTGTATAGCAAGGCAAGGTGAATTAGAACCCGAGTCAGTTACATTGTGTAGCCTGACCCGGATTCTTGTAAGCCCAGGGGCTCGACCAGTGTATATAAAGGAGAGTCCCTACGACGGATAAACCTAAGAAACAATTGTTCAAGAGCTAGGTTAGCGATTCCGCTCCCTTGTAATCGATACTCAAGCAATACAACTCAAAGCAGGACGTATGATTTTACCTCATTGGTGAGGGGCCGAACCTGGGTAAACCCATGTCTCTCGTCCCGTTCAACCCCTTTAAGCTAACCTACGTTGCGATGGATCACCTAAGTCCTTTCACAAGGGCATTTGTCGTGACAAAACCACGACAGTTGGCGCCCACCATGGGGCCAGCACACGGTGGTTTCGAGTTCTTGAAGGGAACTTCCTAGGGATCGAGGGATACGCTGTTGGTAGTATGACTAAGAGTCGTCGTGGAAAGCTCTACATCGTTGATGCTAGCTGGGGCCCAGAGGCCAACTCAATAGAGTACGGGTATCGGGTCCCCTTCGGCGGCATCCACATCTTCATCGACAAGATTGGTGAGTCGAAGCCCGAGCCAGACATCTCCACCAACATCGTTGAGTCAGCTCGGTGCACGCGAACCGCCCAGGTTCAACCCGGCTGGAAGCATGTTTTCATCGGTATCGTACATGTCACGGATCTTGAGGAAGGTTATGTATCCAGTGGAGAGACTGCCATCTACTCAGGTGATGGGTCCTCGACCGGAGAGACGGAATCGATCTACCAACTTCGGGACGGCGAGCTTGGGACTATTCTGACAGTGACATCATTCCGGACCCCTATGAGCCGCCGTCTAGGGCTGCTACTTCATGGCTGGCACGTGGCCAGTTCTTAATTTGTCAACGACTACAGCTATGACATCCGACTCAACTGCAGCGGCGGCGTCTGGTGCTGGTGGCTCAGTTAGGCCGCCGGCTCAGGCTTTGTCAGATCTCTTGGGCACTTTGACAACTTTGCTGACAACAGAAGTCACTGCGGTGAATCAGGTAGAGCATAATGCAGAGGTTGCAAAGGTGCGAGATCAGCTAGCCAAGGCCCAGGAGGATCTCGACGCATAAAAAATCAAGATGGCAGAGGAACGAGCCCAGATAGATGCTAAATCATAGCATATCAGGGCGGAGGCTTTTCGCTTAATTTTGGATCAAAACGCCTCTAATGATGTTCTTCGCAGCAAACACCAAACCCATTTGACTTTACAGTATGAGGCGTGGAACCTTTTTAACATGCCTGAGGTAGGACCGAGTAATCCGCCAGGTATGGCCCGAGCTGTAGAGGCGCCAGGGAGTGGGCGGCGGCTCAGCCTCGCTTGCCAAACCCGCCCCGTCGGGATCAGACCCTGCCTCAGCGCTTTTCGACACCACCCGGTCATTATTCTAACCCGGTGGATAACATGTTAGCGGCGGCTACCCGGCTTAATGCGCTTCCCCTTACTGATGAGACGCCCTCGCAGTAGAGGCACAGAATGCAACTGAGCTCTTGATACGTCCATTTTGCATCATGCTTTTATATCAATATTTATTGCATTATGGGTTGTTATTACACATTATATCTGAATACTTATGGCCATTCTCTCTTATTTTACAAGGTTTACCATGAAGAGGGGAATGCCGGCACTGGAATTCGGCCGAAAAGGAGCAAACATTGAAACCTATTCTGCACTGCTCCAAAAATCCTGAAACTCCACGAAACCTATTTTTGGAATTAATAAGAATTATTGAGTGAAAGAAATACATCAAGGGGCCCACACTTTGTCCAGGAGAGTGGGGGGCGCGCCGCCCCCCTACTGGGCGCCCCCTGTCTCCTGGGCCCCCTGGTGGGCCTCCGGTGTCCATCTTCTGCTATATCAGAGCTTTTACCCTAGAAAAATTCATGGGCAATCTTACGGGACGAAACTCCGCCGCCACGAGGCGGAACCAATCTAGGGCTCTGGCGGAGCTGTTCTACCGGGGACACTTCCCTCCGGGAGGGGGAAATCATCACCAACATCATCACCAACGATCCTCTCATTGGGAGGGGTTCAATCTCCATCAACATCTTCACTAGCACCATCTCCTCTCAAAACCCTAGTTCATCTCTTGTATCCAATCTTGTATCAAAACCACAAATTGGTACATGTGGGTTGCTAGTAGTGTTGATTACTCCTTGTAGTTGATGCTAATTGGTTTACTTGGTGGAAGATCATATGTTCAGATCCTTTATGCATATTATTACTCCTCTGATTATGAACATGAATATGCTTTGTGAGTAGTTACGTTTGTTCTTGAGGACATGGGTGAAGTCTTGCTATTAGTAGTCATGTGAATTTGGTATTCGTTCGATATTTTGATGATATGTATGTTGTCTTTTCCTCTAGTGGTGTTATGTGAACGTCGACTACATGACACTTCACCATTATTTGGGCCTATAGGAAGGCATTGGGAAGTAATAAGTAGATGATGGGTTGCTAGAGTGATAGAAGCTTAAACCCTAGTTTATGTGTTGCTTCGTTAGGGGCTGATTTGGATCCATATGTTTAATGATGTGGGTAGGTTTACCTTAATACTTGTTTTGTAGTTGCGGACGCTTGCAATAGGGGTTAATCATAAGTGGGATGCTTGTCCAAGTAAGGGCAGTACCCAAGCACCGGTCCACCCACATATCAAATTATCAAAGTATCGGACGCGAATCATATGAACGTGATGAAAACTAGCTTGACGATAATTCCCATGTGTCCCCGGGAGCTCCTTTCTCATTATTAGAAATTGTCCAGGCTTATCGTTTGCTACATAAAGGATTGGGCCAACTTGCTGCACTTTATTTACTTTATTTACTTGTTGCTCGTTACTATTTATCTTATCACAAAACTATCTATCACCTACAATTTCAGTGCTTGCAGAGAAAACCTTAGTGAAAACCGCTTATCATTTCCTTCTGCTCCTCGTTGGGTTTGACACTCTTACTTATCGAAAGGACTACGATAGATCCCCTACACTTGTGGGTCATCAAGACTCTTTTCTGGCGCCGCTGCCGGGGAGTGTAGCGCTTTTGGTGAGTGGAACTTGGTAAGGAAACATTTATATAGTGTGCTGAAATTTTCTGTTACTTGTCACTATGGAAACTAATCCTTTGAGGGGGGTTGTTCGGGGTATCTTCACCCCGACCAGAAGAGCAAAGAGTTGCTCCTCAACCTACAGAACTTTATGAAAATATTTACTTTGAGATTCCTTCGGGTATGATAGAGAAACTACTAGCTAATCCATTTGCAGGAGATGGAAAATTGCATCCCGATTTACACCTTATCTTTGTGGATGAAGTTTGTGGATTATTTAAGCTTGCAGGTATTCCCGATGATGTTGTCAAAAGGAAGGTCTTCCCTTTATCTTTGAAGGGAGATGCATTGATATGGTATAGGCTATGTGATGATACGAAATCTTGGAATTATAAGCGATTGAAGTTGGAATTTCACCAGAAGTTCTATCCTATGCATTTTGTTCATCGTGATCGTAATTACATATATAATTTCTAGCCTCGCAAAGGAGAAAGCATCGCTCAAGCTTGGGGTAGGCTTAAGTCAATGTTATATTCATGTCCCAATCATGAGCTCTCCCAGGAAATGATTATTTAAAACTTTCATGCTCGGCTTTCTCTTGATAATCACATCCTGCTCGATACTTCCTGTGTTGGTTCTTATATGCTGAAGACAATTGATTTCAAATGGGACTTATTGGAAAGAATTAAACGCAACTCTAAAGATTGGGGTTCCGACGATGGTAAGGAGTCAGGTATGACACCTAAGTTCGATTGTGTTAAATCTTTTATGGATACCGATGCTTTTCATGGATTTAGCACTAAGTATGGACTTGACTCTAAGATAATAGCTTCTTTCAGTGAATCTTTTGCTACTCACATTGATCTCCCTAAAGAGAAGTGGTTTAAATATAATCCTCATGTTGAAGTGAAAGTAGTTGCACCTATTACAGTTGAAGACAAGACTGTCACCTATAGTGATCCTGTTGTTCCTACTACTTATGTTGAGAAACCTCCTTTTCCTGTTAGGATAAAGGATCATGCTAAAGCTTCGACTGTTGTTCGTAAGAGTAATACTAGAACTTATACACCTCTTGAGAAAATTAATGTTGAACCTAGTATTGCTATGGTTAAAGATCTCTTGGATGATGATTTAGATGGGCATGTTATTTATTTCAGTGGTGAGACTACTAATATTGCTAGACCACATACTAAGATACACAGACCTATCGTAGGCATGCCTGTTATTTCTGTTAAAATAGGAGATCATTGTTATCATGGCTTATGTGATATGGGTGCTAGTGCTAGTGCAATACCTTATACCTTATATCAAGAAATTATGCATGACATTGCACCCATTCAATTAGAAGACATTGATGTTACTATTAAGCTTGCTAATAGGGATACCATTAAACCTTTTGGGATTGTTAGAGATGTTGAAGTTTTGTGTGGGAAGGTTAAATACCCTGCTGATTTTCTTGTTCTTGGTTCCCCACAAGATGATTTTTGTCCCATTATTTTTGGTAGACCCTTCTTGAATACAGCTAGTGCTAAGATTGATTGTGAAAAAGATATTGTCACTGTTGGCATAGATGGTATGTCTCATGAGTTTAATTTTGCTAAGTTTCATAGACAACCTCGTGATAGGGAACCACCTAGTAAGGATGAGATTATTGGTCTTGCTTCCATTGTCGTGCCTCCTACTGATCCGTTAGAACAATATTTGCTAGACCATGAAAACGATATGTTTATGAAGGAAAGAAGGGAAACAGATGAAGTGTTCCTTAAACAGGAACCTATGCTGAAACATAACCTTCCCGTTGAAATTCTTGGGGATCCCCCTCCGCCCAAGGGTGATCCCGTGTTTGAACTCAAACCATTACCTGATAATCTTAAGTATGCTTATCTTGATGAAAAGAAAATATATCCTGTTATTATCAGTGCTAACCTTTCAGAGCAAGAAGAAGAAAGATTATTGAAAACTCTAAAGAAGCACCGAGCAGCTATTGGATATACTCTGGATAATCTTAAGGGCGTTAGTCCCATGTTATGCCAACATAAAAATAAATTGGAGGACGATGCCAAATCAGTTAGAGATCCTCAACGACGACTAAATCCCAAGATGAAAGAAGTGGTAAGAAAGGAGGTACTAAAACTCCTTGAGGCAGGTATTATTTATCCCGTTGCTGATAGTGAATGGGTAAGCCCTGTCCATTGTGTTCCTAAAAAGGGAGGTATTGCCGTTGTTCCTAATGATAAAGATGAATTGATCCCGCAAAGAATTATTACAGGTTATAGGATGGTAATTGATTTTCGTAAGTTAAATAAAGCTACTAAGAAAGATCATTACCCTTTGCCTTTTATTGATCAAATGCTAGAGAGACTATCCAAACACACACATTTCTAGTTTCTAGATGGTTATTCTGGCTTCTCTCAAATACCTGTGTCAGCAAAGGATCAATCTAAAACTACTTTTACTTGCCCTTTTGGTACTTTTGCTTATAGATGTATGCCTTTTGGTTTACGTAATGCACCTGCTACCTTTCAAAGATGCATGATGGCTATATTCTCTGATTTTTATGAAAAGATTTGTGAGGTATTCATGAATGACTTATCCGTTTATGGATCCTCTGTTGATGATAGTTTGAGCAACCCTGATCGAGTTTTGCAGAGATGCGAAGACACTAGTCTCGTCCTGAATTGGGAAAAGTGTCACTTTATGGTTAATGAAGGCATTGTATTGGGGCATAAGATCTCCGAGAGAGGTATTGAAGTTGATAAAGCCAAGGTTGATGCTATTGAAAAGATGCCATGTCCCAAGGACATAAAAGGTATAAGAAGTTTCCTTGGTCATGCCGGTTTTTATTGGAGGTCCATTAAGGACTTTTCTAAAATCTCTAGGCCTCTGACTAATCTATTACAAAAAGATATTCCTTTTGTCTTTGATGATGATTGTGTAGAAGCATTTGAAATACTTAAGAAAGCTTTGATCACTGCACCTATTGTTCAGCCACCTGATTGGAATTTACCTTTTGAAATTATGTGTGATGCTAGCGGTTATGCTGTAGGTGTTGTTCTAGGGCAAAGAGTCGATAAGAAATTGAATGTTATCCAGTATGCTAGTAAGACTCTTGATACTGCTCAGAGAAATTATGCTACTACCGAAAAAGAATTCTTAGCAGTTGTGTTTGCATGTGATAAGTTTAGACCTTATATTGTTGATTCCAAAGTTACTATTCACACTGATCATGCTGCTATTAAATATCTTATGGAAAAGAAAGATGCTAAGCCTAGACTCATTAGATGGGTTCTCTTGCTCCAAGAATTTGACTTGCATATTATTGATAGAAAGGGAGCTGAGAACCCTGTTGCAGACAACTTGTCTAGGTTAGAGAATGTTCTTGATGACTCACTGCCTATTGATGATAGCTTTCCTGATGAACAATTAGCGGTCATTAATGCTCCTCGTACTACTCCTTGGTATGCTGATTATGCTAATTACATTGTTGCTAAATTTATACCTCCTAGTTTCACATACCAGCAAAAGAAAAAGTTCTTTTATGATTTAAAACATTACTTCTGGGATGACCCACACCTTTATAAAGAAGGAGTAGATGGTGTTATTAGACGTTGTGTGCCTGAGCATGAACAGGAACAGATCCTACACAAGTGTCACTATGAATCCTATGAAGGACACCACGCTGAAGATAGAACTGCACACAAGGTACTACAATCTGGTTTTTATTGGCCTAGTCTCTTCAAAGATGCTCGTAAGTTTGTCTTATCTTGTGATGAATGTCAAAGAATAGGTAACATTAGTAGACGTCAAGAAATGCCTATGAATTATTCTCTTGTTATTGAACCGTTTGATGTTTGGGGCTTTGATTATATGGGACCTTTTTCTTACCTCTAATGGTTTTACACATATTTTAGTTGCTGTTGATTACGTTACTAAGTGGGTAGAAGCTATTCCAACTAGTAGTGTTGATCATAACACTTCTATTAAAATGCTTAAGGAAGTTATTTTTCCGAGGTTTGGAGTCCCTAGATATCTTATGACTGATGGTGGTTCACACTTTATTCATGGTGCTTTCCGTAAGATGCTTGCTAAGTATGATGTTAATCATAGAATCACATCTCCTTATCATCCGTAGTCTAGTGGTTAAGTAGAGTTGAGCAATAGAGAGATCAAATTAATTTTGCAAAAGACTGTGGATAGATCTAGAAAGAATTGGTCCAAAAAACTTGATGATGCATTATGGGCCAATAGAACTGCATACAAAAATCCTATGGGTGTGTCTCCATATAAGATGGTTTATGGAAAGGCGTGTCATTTACCTCTTGAACTTGAACATAAAGCATATTGGGCTATTAAAGAGCTCAACTATGACTTCAAACTTGCCGGTGAGAAGAGGTTGTTTGATATTAGCTCACTTGATGAATGGAGGACTCAATCCTATGAGAATGCCAAGCTATTCAAAGAAAAAGTCAAACGCTGGCACGACAAGAGGATACAAAAGCGTGAGTTTAACGTAGGAGACTATGTATTATTATTCAACTCTCGTTTAAGATTATTTTTTTCAGGAAAGCTTCTCTCCAAATGGGAAGGTCCTTACGTTATCGAGGAGGTCTATCGTTCTGGTGCCATAAAAATCAACAACTTCGAAGGCACAAGTCCGAGGGTGGTAAACGGTCAAAGAATTAAACATTATATTTCAGGTAATCCTATCAATGTTGAAACTAATATTATTGAAACCGTAACCCCTGAGGAATACATAAGGGACACTTTCCGAACGCCTCGCACTCGTAAAAGGAATAGGTATGTGGTACGGTAGGTAAACCGACTCCAAAACAACTCCAGCGGCAATTTTTATCAGTTTTGGAATATTTAAGAATTTTTGGAAGAAAGAAGTAGTCCTAAAGGGACACAAGGCCCCCACGAGAGTGGAGGGCGCCCCCCCCTACTGGGTGTGCCCCCTGTCTCATGGGCACCTCGTGTGCCTCCCGGACTCCGTTTTCTTGCATGTTACGTATTTTGGTCGGTAAAAATTCATTATATATACTCCCGAAAGTTTTGACCACCGTATCACGCAAAAATACTCTGTTTTTGTTTCGAGCTGTTTCTGTTGCAGATCAAGAGCACCATGACGTCGCCCTCCTCCAACAACGCAGACAAGGATGCTTGGCTATTAAATATAGAGCTAAAAAGGGAAGAACCGGAAGAAATCAACATGGATGAAGGGATCAAGAAGGCCATGGAGGTCCAAGCTCTAGTGGTGAAAGAAGAAAACATCCCTCAACCTTTACCTAACCTCTTTACTCCAACAGAGATTGAAGCTTTCAAGAAGATTGAGTTAGCTCGTATATAGAACAAGTATCTCACACATGAGAATATTCTGTTGAAGGATCATATTGCCGGACTCAAGGGCATTATCCGCAAGTTGGAGGAGCTTTTACGCTCAATGTGCGATTATCCACCATCATTAACAACTCCTACTTCACCACATCCGAGGACATAATCACATGGGTATGGGCACTCCCCTTGGCAACTGCCAAGCTTGGGGGAGGTGCCCCGGTATCATATCACCATCACACTCCTACCTTTACCATTTTATCTAGTTCGATCCTTTTAGTAGTATCTTGATCTAGTAGATTGAAGTTTTGATATCAAGTAGTTTTGAGCTTTGCATTGTGATTTCTTTTTGTAATCGAGTCCGTGAGCAATCTATAATAAAGATTAGTGTTGAGTCAAGGGCTTTGTTATGTTGCTATGACCTTGAGAAAGTAGAAAGAACAAAAGGGTTCATATTGATCTTATGGATAGTGATGACTTCACACATAGAAAGTATGAGGCATAAAAATTGTTGAGATTTGATAAACTTAGCCTTGGTCATCGTTGCAATTAATAGGAAGTGATAAGGAAAGAGGGGTTCACATATAAATATATTATCTTGGAAACCTTTTATAATTGGGAGCACTCATTAAGTATGACATGCTAAAAGAGTTGACGTTGGACAAGGAAGACAACGTAATGGTTTATGTTTTCCGACATCTCAGTTAAAGTATATTGTCATTGACCTTCCAAACATGTTGAGCTTGCCTTTCCCCCTCATGCTAGCCAAATCCCTTGCACCAAGTAGAGATACTACTTGTGCTTCCAAATATCCTTAAACCCAGTTTTGCCATGAGAGTCCACCATACCTACCTATGGATTGAGTAAGATCCTTCAAGTAAGTTGTCATGTTGCAAGCAATAAAAATTGCTATCTAAATATGTATGACTTATTAGGGCCGAGAAAATAAGCTTTGTATGATCTTGTTGTGGAAGTAATAAAAGCAACGGACTGCATAATAAAGGTCCACATACAAGGGGCAATATAAAGTGACGTTCTTTTGCATTAAGATTTTGTGCATCAACCATAAACGCACATGACAACCTGTGCTTCCCTCTGCGAAGGGCCTATCTTTTACTTTATGTTTTTACTTTATGCTTGAGTCAAGGTGATCCACACCTTTCCCTTTTTCATTTTATCCTTTGGCAAGATCCTCCTGTATGAAAGATCATGATATATATATCCAATTGGATGTAAGTTAGCATGGGCTATTGTTGTTGACATCACCTAAAGGTTAATACGTTGGGAAGCAACACAATAAGCCCCTATCTTTCTCAGTGTCCGGCTGAAACTCTATAACCACAAGTATTGCGTGAGTGTTAGAAATTGTAGAAGACTACAAGATAGTTGAGTATGTGAACTTGCTGAAAAGCACTATTGTTGACTCTTTCTGATGTTATGATAAATTGCAATTGCTTCAATGACTGAGATTATAGTTTGTTAGTTCTCAATGAGGTTTTTGAACCATACTTGACATTGTGAATTGACTGTTACTTGAGCATAAGAAATCATATGATAATATCTATGTATGTTGATATTATAAGAATGATCATGATGCCCTCATGTCCGTATTTTATTTTTATTGACACCTTTATCTCTAAATATGTGGACATATTTTTCGATATCGGCTTCCGCTTGAGGACAAGCGAGGTCTAAGCTTGGGGGAGTTGATACGTCCATTTTGCATCATGCTTTTATATCAATATTTATTGCATTATGGGTTGTTATTACACATTATATCTCAATACTTATGGCCATTCTCTCTTATTTTACAAGGTTTACCATGAAGAGGGGAATGCCGCAATGGAATTCGGCCGAAAAGGAGCAAACATTGAAACCTATTCTCAGACCGCTCCAAAAATCCTCAAACTCCACGAAACCTGTTTTTGGAATTAATAAGAATTATTGAGCGAAAGAAATACATCAGGGGGCCCACACTTTGGCCAGGAGAGTGGAGGGCGCCCCACCTGGGCGCGCCTCGCCTCCCCGGGCCTGGTGGGCCTCCGGTGTCCATCTTCTACTATATCAGAGCTTTTACCCTGGAAAAATTTGTGGGCAAGCTTATGGGATGAAACTCCACCGCCACGAGGCGGAACCTTGGTGGAACCAATCTAGGGCTCTAGCGGAGCTGTTCTGCCCGGGACACTTCCCTCCGGGAGGGGGAAATCATCACCAACATCATCACCAACGATCCTCTCATCAGGAGGGGGTCAATCTCCATCAACATCTTCACCAGCACCATCTCCTCTCAAAACCCTAGTTCATCTCTTGTATCCAATCTTGTATCAAAACCACAAATTGGTACCTGTGGGTTGCTAGTAGTGTTGATTACTCCTTGTAGTTGATGCTCATTGGTTTACTTGGTGGAAGATCATATGTTCGGATCCTTTATGCATATTATTACTCCTCTGATTATGAACATGAATATGCTTTGTGAGTAGTTATGTTTGTTCCTGAGGACATGGGTGAAGTCTTGCTATTAGTAGTCATGTGAATTTGGTATTCGTTCGATATTTTGATGATATGTATGTTGTCTTTTCCTCTAGTGGTGTTATGTGAACGTCGACTACATGACACTTCACCATTATTTGGGCCTAGAGAAAGGCATTGGGAAGTAATAAGTAGATGATGGGTTGCTAGAGTGATAGAAGCTTAAACCCTAGTTTATGCGTTGCTTCGTTAGGGGCTGATTTGGATCCATATGTTTAATGTTGTGGTTAGGTTTACCTTAATACTTCTTTTGTAGTTGCGGACGCTTGCAATAGGGGTTAATCATAAGTGGGATGCTTGTCCAAGTAAGGGCAGTACCCAAGCACCGGTCCACCCACATATCAAATTATCAAAGTACCGAACGTGAATCATATGAACGTGATGAAAACTAGCTTGACGATAATTCCCATGTGTCATCGGGAGCTCCTTTCTCATTATTAGAAATTGTCTAGGCTTATCCTTTGCTACATAAATGATTGGGCCAACTTGCTGCACTTTATTTACTTTATTTACTTGTTGCTCGTTACTATTTATCTTATCACAAAACTATCTATCACCTACAATTTCACTGCTTGCAGAGAAAACCTTACTGAAAACAGCTTATCATTTCCTTCTGCTCCTCGTTGGGTTCGACACTCTTACTTATCGAAAGGACTACAATAGATCCCCTACACTTGTGGGTCATCAGCTCTTGCAAACAGCAGTTGCACAGCCGGAGAAATATTCATATAACCGTGATCGGGTGCACTCAACTCCTCTTCCAAGCCGCAGTTATAGACAACGTGTTGAGTCGCCCGCGGTCTCCGGCAGTGAACAACGCCGACGACCACCCCAGGATGACCCACCCCATGGGAATAACCCACCCCTTTCTAATGCTCAGGCGATTGTGGATGAGGCCAGAGCTCGCCAAGAGGCGGAGGCTCAGTTGGCGGCGGCGACTCGGTTGGGGGCTTATCAGCAACCTCCGGTAACTCCTTTAGCCTGAGTAGGAACTGGTGTGTGTTCCAGATCTATTGGAGTACCATGCTTAGTACCAACTTTGTGTAATGAACGCCTGCCTAAGGACTTCAAGGGTCCTCGCAAGGTGCCCAATTATATAGCTGACCCCCTGGAGATCTGGATCGAGAGTTACGAGTTGGCCATGGAGATGTTAGATGTCAATGATGCTATTTGTGCCAAGTACTTTACTATGATGTTGGATGGGCCAACACGTACATGGCTAGAAGGGCTACCTCCTAATTCCATCAATTCATTGGCAGAGTTGAAAGCACAGTTCATTAAGAATTTCAAGGGACATGCAAGCAGGCTCTGACAATTATCGATCTTGGTAACTGTGTGTAGCGGGAGGATGAGTCGGCCCACCATTGGGTACGGTGGGTCTCAGAAATTATTCATTTGTCTAATAGCATTGCGGCGAATCAGGCGGCTCTGGTCTTGGAGAAGAACTATTACTTTACCCTCCCCAAGTAGAAGTTGGGGTGGCTTAAGCGTTATTGTAATGACATGGGTGAGATGATGGCGACTCTCATCAAATATGTCAACTCTGGTAACACCAAGGATCCTGGATCTGATGAGAAGAAATCCAACATGGGCAAGAAGAGTGGTAATGGCAAGGCTCAGCAGCAGAACATGGTAGGGCATACTGGTAGCAACCAGGGCAATAGTGGTAAGTGTAGACACCCCGATGGCGGGTCAGATCTAGTAGCTAATACCAACACTGGTACAAGAACCAGCGCCGCAATGGTAATGGTAAGCCACCATATGGCAAGGGAAAGCCTTTTAATCTTGAGGCAACACTTAATGACCCGTGTCCAAAGCACAGCTTTCCTGACAAGCCAGCCACTCATGCCTGGAAGGATTGTTTGGTTATGCGAGAGTTCAGGAATTACAGTCTTAATCAGAATAATGGCAACAACAATGGCCCGCCCGGCACATCAAGTTTCAGCTCTCAGGGCTCCGGCTTTGGCGGAGGCGGCTTGAATTTTGGATATCAAGGCCAAGGTAACCATGGTGGCCATAATCAACAGTCTGGTCAGGGCAACCAGCAGCAAGGTACCCAGTCAGGATATCAGAGTAATCCAAAGCAGCTCAATTATGACCAGTACCATGTTTTCACTACAAGTCTTTCCAAACGAAATCAGAAGGTTCATAAGCATGTAGTTGATGCTGTTGAGCCGACAGTACCCCAGTACCTACATGGTGAGAGCATCCGATCACATGGAGCTCGGCAGATCATCCGCCTCGGGTTGATAATCCGGGTCATCTGGCGTTGGTCGTAGCCCCTTGAGTAGGTGGCTATAAGTTCACGAAGGTGCTTATGGATGGAGGCAATAGTATTAACATCCGATATTATGATACCTTTTTTCAGATGAATTTAACTGACAAGGATCTTAAGCTGTCGTCCACAGTCTTCCATGGTGGTGCCTGGTAAGTCGGCGTACACTGTGGGAAAAATTTGCTTGGAGGTAGCCTTTGGTGATGACTATGATTACAGGGCATAAGCACTGTGGTTTGAGGTGGTCAAAATCAAAAGTCCATATCATGCCTTGTTTGTACATCCGGCTTTGCTTTGTCCCATACATCCTACCTCCATGATGGTTATAATACAACAATTTTTCCCATTTTTCTCTATAGAGAAGGACCGATTTGGAAACTCAGGATGAGGTAACCTGTGCTAGTACCTCTGCTATCTTCAAGAATGCTTGGTGGCAGTATCAGAATTACCTGAAGAAAGCGTACTTCACTGGCAAAGAAACTCATCAAATTCCCTTACGTTCTCCTAATACACATTTACTGGACGATGGCTGGGAATGCCTTGTTCTGTACTGGTTCCAAACCAAGAATGTGGTAAGGTCTATGAGCTCATTTTCTATTTTCAAGTACTATATTCTTGCGTCTTACTGTACTCTATTCATGGAGAACAAGTGCTTAAACCTGAAGAACAACTGTTCTAATTTAAGAGTCCATTGCTATCGTGCATATTGCTTTGCTCTTGTATCACTGTATTTACTCATACAAACTTATTTTTAAATTGAAGGATCCAATCAAAACTCCAATGGCACAACAGGTATGTTCACGCATGTTTCTTTAACAGGTTTGCTCTTATCAAAAGCTCTGTTGATTTCAATTTCAATTGTGTATACAATTGACTTCTCATATCATCCACATTACTAGCATCACAACAAATCCAATAGTGTTGTTGTACATGTAGACCCGTGGTACCTATCTGAAATCTTGTTGTATCGTGTAGTTTCCCACGCTTTGTATTCTTTCACTGCTGCTTTGTCTTGAACTGATATGATTTGAACCATGTCTCTATTTTGATTTGGCAAGACAATGCAATGACCATAGGACATAGATATATGTTTGTTTGATGCTTTTATTATGTACTAGTACTTGGCAATAGACGACTTGGTAGTTTAATCCTGTCCACCTTACTAATGAACTGGTTCACCGAAATGAGTTTCATATACTAGTACATGCTAAACCTGTTATGTGTCTGCTTGTTTCTTATTTTAGAATGCTGACGGAATATTGGGGAAGAGTGCCTTATTAAGCAATGGTAAAGGAAGTAATGCAGATAAGGTTCGGGATAGTGAGACATCCTTGTTGGTCTCCAACAAAGCTAATAAAATAGCTAAGGAAGACTATCTTGAAGATAGTGAGACAACTCCAAAGTCCTGTCTTGGTTTAGTGTTCGAGTTACTGGCCACTACCGCTTGCACAAGCTATTCAAATTCACTGTCTGAATCAGTTCGGTTTCTTGAGTCTCGACTACGTGATGAAAGACATTGATCACCGTCTTTGAAAAGAAGCGGAAGGATCGCGAAAGTCCTCGAGTATTCAGATGCATACTTTCCGTGCAACAAAGTTAGTATTAGAGGATTTTAGCGCCAAACAGGAGAAAGCTAATAAGCTTTCTAAGCTTATTGCCAGCATGGTGGATACCCAGGATAACCTTTCTTGATCTCTTCTGAAGTTGTTTCAGTTATGCTCTTGTTTTGCTGCCACGTTTATTTGCACTGGTGGCCAATTTTGACGGCCAATGTATGTAATATGCTGCTTTGTTCCCTATATTTGCACTGGTGGCGAACTTTGATGCCCGGTGGATGTAATATGTGTAATAGCGGTAATAGGCTAGCATTAGTAGCTTGCTTATTTATTTCTTTATTGTCTTATTTAGTTGTTTGCTTGCAGTCACTGCAGTTCTTTTTCCGCGTTTTTCTAGTGGCCACAATAACCTACTTTTGGTAACTAGGCCATAATAAACATGGCAGCACACAGACTATTGTAACCATGGGCCTCCTGCGGGCCATATGATCCATGGGCCTTCTATGAGCCATAGGATCCATTGGTCTTCTATACGGGCCATATGATCCATGGGCCTTCTATGGGCCATAGGATCCATGGGCCTTCTACGGGCCATAGGATCATGGACTTTCTATGGGACGTATGATCCATGGGCCTTCTATGGGCTGTAGGATCCATTGGTCTTCTACGGGCCGTAGGATCCATGGGCCTTCTACGGGGCATATAATCATTTTGCCAATCATGGGTCATACTATTCGTGGACCATAACGGGCCGTTAATAGGCCGTATTTGGTAACTCTATGAAAACAGCCCAACGTTTTTTTTACATGAAAACAGCCCAACGAGTTAACGGGCCACAAACTGGCCGAATGTAAACACGGGCTAAATTTGGCCCACAAACGGAACAGGCCAGTACCGGACCGTAACTAACCGAATTCTAGAAATGAGCCCAAGAATAAATGGGCCCTTAGAAGGCCGAAAGTTAACACGGGCTGGAAACGGCGGACAGAATAATGGGTCGTTGAGGGAGTCCTGGACTAGGGGGTGTCCGAATAGCCGGACTATCATCGTCGGCCGGACTCCAAGACTATGAAGATACAAGATTGAAGACTTCATCCCGTGTCCGGATTGGACTTTCCTTGGCGTGGAAGGCAAGCTTGGCAATACGGATATGTAGATCTCCTACCATTGTAACCGACTCTGTGTAACCCTAGCCCTCTCCGGTGTCTATATAAACCGGAAGGTTTTAGTCCATAGGACGAACAACCATTACAACAATCATACCATAGGCTAGCTCCTAGGGTTTAGCCTCCATGATCTCATGGTAGATCTACTCTTGTACTACCCATATCATCAATATTAATCTAGCAGGAGTAGGGTTTTACCTCCATCGAGAGGGCCCGAACCTGGGTAAAAACATCGTGTCCCTTGTCTCCTATTACCATCTGCCTAGACGCACAGTTCGGGACCCCCTACCCGAGATCCGCCGGTTTTGACACCGACATTGGTGCTTTCATTGAGAGTTCCTCTGTGTCGTCACCGATAGGCTTGATGTCTCCTTCAATCATCAACAACAACGCAGTCCAGGGTGAGACTTTTTCCGAGACAGATCTTCGTGTTCGGCGGCTTTGCATCGCGGCCAATTCGCTGGCCATCCGAGCAGATCGAAGCTACGCCCGCCGTCAGTCGATTTGAAGCCTAAACTTCACGGCCGACATCCGCGGAGACTTGATCTTCGATGGATTCGAGCCACAGTGAGCGCCGCCTTTCCGCCACGATGGGCATGATTTAGCTCGCCACGGACAGTTCCTCGAGGTCGACATGAGTCGCTCCGCCCTTAGTTCGAGCCGACCGCACAGACGAGGACGGTGGCTAGACACCACCTCGGGGCTGCAACTTCTACAAATGATAGAGCCGAATCTCGACCTTGTCCCTTGTAAAGCTCGTGACTCGAGGCGCCGGACTCCTCGCCGGACTCCAAACCTCCTGCGCCCGCCAATCAAATCCGATTACGCCGATTATGGAGTTCACCATCGGACATCTTTCAGACTCACCCTTTGGTGACATCCTCAATTCGCTAAAGTATCTATCGTTATCGAGAGCCTGGCCGGATCAGTGGTCGATGGTTGGGATGCGACGACGAAGAAATTCAAAGCCCACCCACCACCCACTTGGTAGCCATCATCCGACGATCTAACCGACATGCTAGACTACGACCAAGACATCGACGGCATGGACAACGATGTCGAGACGACAAAGAACCAAAGGCCTACAGGCAATCGGAAAGCCACCTCAACTCATGATATATATATGGTGGACACCCCAAAAGGAGCGATAATGAGGAACAACGGGACGCGGCGAAGGATAATTCCCCCGAAAAACAACCAAAACGGCGACGCAAGCGCCGCCCCAAGTCCCGCCTCGATAACAACAGCACTCATAATGACCCAGCCATAGAGCAGGGCAAACTAGTGGGCGACGAACATGCAACCAAGCAACCATCCAAACAGGATGAATCGGATAATCAACCCATCCCCGGCGAAAACAATAGTCCAGACGATCTCACACCGGACACACCACCGGAGCATAAAAACCTTCACAAAAGGCTTGTCGCCACTGCAAGAAGCTTGAAGAAGCGGAAACGAAGCTCAAAACAGCGGAAGACATACTCGTAATGAGGTGGAGCAAAGTACTCAAGACCATGGGACAAATATGGCAACAGCCACCAAACAAAGAGCTACCCGGCGCAAGCTGCCGCCTCGACCGACGAGGAGGCCGAGAGCCCCCACAACAAAAAGCAAGAGGCCGCTGGCGGATAGACGACCAGATGACAGGCCAAGAGCGACAAGCGGCGCCGCACACAAGCCGCACATGATCTCACAAAACAAATGGCCCGGTCAGTCCATTTATGGGCCAAAGAAGAGGGCCCTGTGAAGCAACACAACACGCAGAGTGTTCAAGACAACGCACACCCAATATAGGGCGCCAAGACACCCACTATGTTTCACCGATGAGGTACTGGATCTTGAATTTCCAGCGGGGTTCAAGCCCATAAACATAGAGGCATACGACGGAACAATGCACTTCGAGTCTCGGATCGAGGATTACATCCTCGCACATACATATGGCTAGAGGAGACGATCTCCACGCCATAAAATATCTGCCCCTCTCAAAGGGCCAGCTCGGCATTGGCTCAAAAGCCTCCCAGAATATACCATTGGAAGTTGGGAAGAGCTCGATGACGCGTTTAGAGCAAATTTTCAGGGGACTTATGTCCGCCTCCGATGCGACGATTTAAGTCACATAACCCAACAGCCCGAGAGTCAGTCAAGCAAATTCGAACAGGTTCCTCACAAAAGAACCAAATAGTCGACTGTCCGGACGCCGAAGCCTTAGCAGCTTTTAAACATAACGTCCGAGACGAATGGCTCGCTAGACACCTCGGCCAGGAAAAGCCAAGAACAATGGCCGCGCTAACAAGCCTCATGACCCGCTTTTGTGCGGGGGAAGATAGCTAGCTAGCAAGATGCAGCACCAGCGACCCGAGTACATCCGAGATCAGAGATGGAAACGGAAAATCACGGCGCAGAAAGGACCAGCGCCGAAATAAAGAAAAGAGCCCAAAGAACACGGCGGTCAACGCCGGATTCAAAAGCTCGCGGCCGAACAACAAAACACTGCCTCTTGAGGATAACAGTGACGAGCTATCCAACCTCAACAAAATTTTGGATCGGATATGTCAAATCCACAAGACTTCGGAAGCTCGCAAACCACACCCACCGAAATTGTTGGTATTCAAACAGTCTGGCCGACTCAACGCCAACACAAGGGGCTCGACACGCCAAGTGAGGACGACGATGAACCCCACCAACAGAAAGCACCGAAAACAAAAGACTTTCCCACAAGAAGTTAAAACAAGAAACTCACTTCATGTGATTACACGAACAATAGTGCGGCACCCGCCATAAAGACGCTGCCGCACGGTCCACCCCAAATGAATCCCGAGATTGATGTCAAACCAATTACTTTCACCACCGGATTATTCCGAGCGTCAAACGCAGGATGGACTGCTCGATATTGATCCTATAATCGACGGACTACAATTTACACAAGTCCTAATGGATGGCGGCAGCGATTTAAACCTGCTATATCCGGACACAATCCGCAAGTTGGGGATAGACCCTACTAAAATTCGCCATAGCCGCACTTCCTTCAAAGGAGTGACGCCAGGCCCTTACGCCAAGTGCACGGGCTCATTACTACTAGAAGTTGTGTTCGGATCACCCGACAACTTCCATCGCGAAAAGCTAATCTTCCATGTCGCCCCATTCAAAAGCAGCCATCAAGCACTATTGGGACGTGAAGCTTTCGCCCGCTTTAATGCAATACCGCACTACGTGTCTCTTACACTTAAAATGCCCGGTCCACGCGGCATCATCTCATTAAAAGGTCGTTAAAGACCCCGGACATGGCTAGGCGAGTCCGGTACAAATAAACTAGGGGCTCCCTAGCCGCATACCCCTTCACAAGGGGCTGCGCGTACAAACAATAAAGAGCCAATAAAAGCTCAACTTTATTCATTCATTCATACTTTGTATTCAATAAATTTTTTGCACGATTTCTTTTCAAGCTAAGTTCCTCTCTTTTTATAGATGAACAACGTGTACACCCGCCCGTGATACAAAGACAACGGAGACACAGCGCAGACGTGCAGCAGGACCCGTGGCAAGGATTCTTTTCAGATTAAGACCTCGTAGACCTTTCTCACTCTCTTGTTGATTCATATCCCACGGTTTTTCACCATAACCAACGAGGAGGTCTGGCGTTTTGGCATCGGCCGCCGTAAATTCTCGCCTGCACTGACACTAGGGGCTTAGGGCATTGTTCTCGCCATATCATAAAGACCGAATACCTTAGGGAGTGTTCGGCATCTCGAAAGTTAGGCCTTATATGCATAAGTCTCGAATCATGTCTTTGGTCAAATGTTGGGTTTGCCCGCCTCCGTGTTTTGCTGCCTTACATTCCGTATCATCGGCTAACGCGCACCAGAGAATAAACACGCCCAATATGCGACCCTATCCAAAAGGAACTCAAGGTCCCACCAAGGATAGACCCGATATTGAAACGCTTTTGCAAGGTGGATATCATTACATCAACATTACATAATAGATGGGGATACATACATAAGGCATACAATGCCACACGAATACAACAAAGATAATACATGAGATCAACATCCGACTACGGATGAAAACACAAACAAACTCAAACGACATCCACCTCGCTAGCCCAGCTGCCGACCGAACCTATCCCCGATCAAGAAGAAGCGTAAGAAGAACTCAAAGCAAGCAAGCATCGCTCTCGGCCATGATCATCGATAACCTATACCGCAATCGTTGTTGTAGTAATCAGGAGCCACGAGGACTCAGCAAATCCCATTACCATGGGTATCAAGACTAGCAAAGCTTAAAGGGAAGGAAGGGGTAAAGTGGTGAGGCTGCAGCAGCGACTAAGCAAGATATGGTGGCTAACATACGCAAATGAGAGCGAGAAGAGAAACAAAGGAACGGTCGTGAAGCTAGCAATGATCAAGAGGTGACCTCAACACCTACTTACGCCAAACATAACCTGAAACCGTGTTCACTTCCCGGACTCACGAGAAGAGACCATCATGGCTACACACGCGTTGATGCGTTTTAATTCGGATCGTGTCAAGTTATCTACAACCGACATTAACAAATTCCCATCTACCACATAACCATGGGCACGGCTCTCGAAAGTTTATACCTGCAGGGTGTCCCAACTTAGCCCATGACAAGCTCTCGCGATCAACGAAGGAATAGACCTTCTCCCAGAAGACCCGATCAGTCTCGAATCCCGTTTACAAGACATTTCGACAATGGTAAAACAAGACCAGCAAAGCCGCCCGATGCGCCGACAATCCCGATAGGAGCTGCACATATCTCGCTTTGGGCAACACCGATGAGACAAAGCTACGAGTAAAACCAGACTTGAAGTTTCCCGAGGTGGCCCAAGCAGTAGCTCGGTTCGACCAACACTTAGACAAGCACCGCCCGGGGCTAAAATAAATATGACCCTTGGGTTGGCCGACCCAAGGAAGGGATAGGTGGTGGTGAGGCAAATGGTAAAACCAAGGTTGGGCCTTCTTTGGGCAAGTTTTATCCAATGCGAACCGTCAGGGGGTCCCATAAATCACCCGACCGCGTTAGGAACGCAAAAATCCGGGAACATAACACCGGTATGACGGAAACTAGGCGGCAAGAGTGGAACAAAACACTGCATAAGGCCGAGCCTTCCACCCTTTACCAAGTATATAGATGCATTAATAATATAAGAGATATTGTGATATCCCAACATAACCCTGTCCACCAAGGAGAAATCTTCAACTTCACCTGCAACTAGCAACGCTATAAGAGGGGATGAGCAAAGCGGTAACACAGCCAAACAATGGTTTGCTAGGAATGGTGTCAAATGTTAGAGGTTCATGGCAATTTGGGAGGCTTGAGAGCAAGAGATAGGTAACGCAGCATAGCGATAGAACGAAGCAACTAGCATAGCAATGATAGTAGTGAGATCCAGGGTAGCGGTCATCTTGCCTGAAATCCCGCAAGGAAGAAGAACGAGTCCATGAAGAAGATGAAGCCACGAAGACGAACCAAGCATAGACGAACGAATCCTCACGATCGCAACGAAACGGGAACTATCGAGAAGAAGCACACAACATAGTAAACACACCACACATGAACAAGGCATGTTGCACAACAAGCATGATGCATGACCAAGCTATATTAAGCTACTCATGGCAAGAGATGATGCAAACAAGAACAACACATCAAGGCAAGTTTAAATGAGGCCGGGAACAACATATAACAATACCGGTAAGTCCTCATATGCATATTTCGAAATTGGTCCAGATCTGAACAAACCTTATGTTCAAGTAGTTAAACAGCAAGTTAAGATGCACCAAGATGATCTACACGAAATTCTAGTCAAGTTACATATAAAGTCATTAGATTCGGAGCTACGGCCTAGAAGATATGAGCAAAACAAGTTAAGCATGGCATTGATGCAAAATGCATACAAACATCAAGCAAACACCTCGAAACAATGATGCAACATGATAAGATGAAACTACATGCAAATTTAAGCAAGTTTCATATAGAGCACAATCAAAACGGAGCAACGGTGCAACACATACACTCTATACAAGTCATAGCAACAATCTGTCCATAACAGCAACTAGGCATCTTACAAGCATCAAAACAACATGCTACAACACTCGAACATAATAACAAAAGGCATGGGCATGAAGTACAGGTAAAGCACAACAAAACATGAACACTGAGCTATCTCCAGAAATCACTAGAACATGCTCCAAAACACATGGTAAGATTGCAAATAATAACAGTTTCAGACTTATCGGGAAATAACATCAGGTTGCAATGTTTAGAGCTATCAAACAACATGTTACAGGAACATATCATGGCAAACAAAGACATAGCATGATACTACTGAATTCATAGAACAAGAGTCCCTTACTGACCATGAGCCAAAAAGGCATAGAAATTATGATGGCACCCATGTAAACATGGCAAGTTATATGACAGATTCATACATGGCAGGAATAACAATAAGTAAGCATGTTGGTGAGCTTGAACCACTCACCACAGAGCAATACATAGCATGGAAAGGCAACCAACAGTAAGAAGGCATGTTTATGAAGCTAAGCATGGCAAGAACAAGTTCATAGGGTGCATGGATCACTAGTAAAACACATGGAAACAACTGAACTTAATGTAAACAGGCTGACAGCAACATTATGAAGCAACTTTAGAGCAAGATTACAACATGTTCTAGCAGGCTATAATTGCAACCAAGGGCATGAGTGGATAGAGCAAGACATGTAGATCAAAACATGTTTATAGAGCATCTCCAGATTATGCACGAAATGACTTGTAGAAGCATGTTAACATAGCAACAAAATATAATGTAATCACAAGAAAACAACAACAACAACTACCCTACTTAACAAGCTTGATACACTCAGCACACAACTCACAAAAATACATGGTTAACACCACTGGAAAGATGGCATGGCATAGATCAACATACGTGTAGACATCAACCTCATAGGATGCACACATCAATCATGGCAAAAATGAGAAATGAGCAAGTTATAACAGTTTCAGCAGATTAACATCAACATGCACTCTTCAAGCAGCCTTTCGAGCATCAAGATGAGCTCAAATGAAAATGACGCAATGTAAAGAAATGAAGTAATCGTCGAGATGAACAATTTGACATATTACACGCATGAAACGGAGCTACGGATGCAGAGATACAATGCGATGAACATGGCATGATAATGCAATAAAATGGGGACTTAGGCGAAATCGAGGTCAACCTTCGGGTTTGTGCACGCGGATCGAGGTGGACGGGATCTCGCCGGGGATCGGCGGAGGATGGCCGGAGATGGGCGAGAGGGCGCCGGAGAGGAGGGGAGGTGCTGGCCTGGCCGGATCTGGGCGGTGGCTTGCCGGATCCGCGCGGCGGGAGCCGCGGCGGCGCCCGGGCTGGCGGGCGCGAGGAGCTCCGGCCGCGGAGCTGGGCGAAGCGGTCAGGGCAGAGCCCGGCGGCGGCGGAGTCGCGCGGCGGCGATGAGGGGCTATGGCGGCGCCGGCTCGCAGGCTGCGGGCGGTGCGGGGCTGCGCCACCGGCGGTCGGGCGCGGGCGGCGGAGATCCGGCTGAGCGGCGCTCCATGGCGAAGGGAGGAGGCGGCGGCGGCGCGGCAGGGGCAGGCGGGCGACGAGCCGGCTGCCGGAGGACGGCACGCCGGCGAGGGCGGCGGCGGGCAGGGCGGCCGCTGCCGCTGCGGCTGGCGCGGCGCGCTGGGACGGATGGCGAGCCCGATCTGCCCGGGCGGGCCCGATCCGGTTCCTCGCCGCGCGCGCGAGGACGGCGGCGGGATAGGTGGCGGCGTCCGATTGGGCGCGGGGGCGGCGCGGACATGTCCGGCGGGGTCCGGACGTGTCCGACTGCGGGAGGAGGAAGAAGCTAGGGTTTCGGGGGGGATTTGACCGCGAATTTCGGGGGAGGGGCTAGTTTTATAGGTAGAGGGAGCTAGGAGAGTCTAAATGAGGTGCGGTTTTCGCCCACATGATCGTGATCGAACGACCGAGAGCATGGAGGGGAGTTTGGTGGGTTTTGGGCCACTTTGGAAGGGGTGTTGGGCTGCAACAAAAGAGGCTTCATGGTTACCCTGCTAACTGCTGGAGTATCAAACGACCTCCAAATGGCACGAAACTTGACAGGCGGTCTACCGGTGCTATACCAAGGCCGCTTGGCAAACCTCGGGCCATTCCGGGAAAGTTTAACACCCTCTCACAACAGAAGAGAAGAAGGGGACGCCGGAGGACATAGGAGTGCCGGATTGCAAAACGGACAACGGGGAAAATGCTCGGATGCATGAGATGAACACGTATGCGATGCAATGCAATGCACATGATGACATGATAAAGTGCAACACACAAGCAAATGACATGGCAACGACGGCGAATAATCAAGGACACCGGCGCGATCGAATCCGGGGCGTTACAACACTCCTCCACTAACAAGAGATCTCGTCCCGAGATCTTAGGACCGAGACGGAAGGGAAAAGGGATGAGGTGAAACAAGAACACAAGAGAAGAAGCCAAGAATCGAGAGCACTCGAGAATAAGAGAGGACCGACGAGAATGACGGAATCGAAAGCTCA
Source organism: Aegilops speltoides (assembly GCA_021437245.1). Taxonomy (NCBI): domain Eukaryota; kingdom Viridiplantae; phylum Streptophyta; class Magnoliopsida; order Poales; family Poaceae; genus Aegilops; species Aegilops speltoides. Next base: position 94,781,626 of record CM038144.1, on the reverse strand, counting down.
CGGAATCAGATAGACTAATAAACGACTCGTTCTAACCGGAGTGGTTAGAATGAGAAAAGAAACGAATAAGACTGAAAGGGTTTAGGCAGCACTCTGACTGAAAATGGAAGGAATAGAACACGAGCTAGAGAGGATGGAACTGACACTTGATGAAATCTTGAAGAATGAATTAAATCATGAAGAACCACCATGAAGAACTCCGTCGACAAGAAGATGATGAAATAAAATGAAGGATGAAAGAATAAGATGAGCCTTGTGATGATTAGATGGAGGTTCCGACGAGATGGCCGAGGAAATTTGAACTCCGGAAAAGAAAAGATGAAACACTTGGAACTAGAATTTATTCATCAAGAACAAACTCTGAAGGAACGGATTAAACACTTGGATGAAATAAGAATAAGATTTATTGAATGCTTATCCTCATCAAATTAAATTGATGACAAGCAATGGATTTCGCATACTACTTATTCTTCTTGAAAAGGATTGAGAAGTGACATATCACAAACTTGGGAAGGTCTTCATGAACCACCGGTAGGATTGAAAGAACGAATGGATTAATATGATAAACACGGAAAAAGAATCTTGAACGAACCACCCTAAGAATTCGGAAAAAAAACTGGTGAAAGAGAATGAATCACTGGGAAGAATTAGAAGAACAAATAAGCTTGAGGGGATTTAGATGCACAAGAAACGAAGAGATAACGAGCTGATTAAAGAACACTTGAACGAAACACCGGGATAATTAGAGAACGATAACTGGAATGATGGCCTCCGGTGAAAAGAAATGGAAAACAACTCCTGACATACTCCGGATGGGTAAGAAAGAATATCTGACAAACGGAATAATTCGCGAGGATAACAATGAACTATAACCACGAATCTTCGAGAGAACGGGCAAGATTTAGAGGAAAAACTCTTCCTCGATCTTCAAAGTTGAGAATGACGACGAGAAACACCACCGAAATTACTGAGATACTCCGGGAGAATGAAAAGCGAAGAGGTTGAGCCAACAATGAAATGAATTTGAAAACGATCTTGGAGAAGGCATGTGACTGATGGAATCCATTCTTACGTCACACTTTGAAAAGAATTGAGAATAACTCCGGGGAAATTAGAAGAGTCAGGTAAGATCCTAGGAAAAGACCTGTGGGTTAGGGCCCACTAAAGAGATAACACCGTTGGAAAGGGATATTAAAGAGATAGATGAAGCAATGGATGATTGAAATATTTGAATTGTTCCGGTGCATCATACTCCGGAAGGATAAAATGGCGAGAGGCGAACAAGCAAAGGGAAATACTTGAGCCGAGAGAAAGAATATGATCAACCCGAAAAACTTGAATTAAGTCCACCAGAGAAGAAGAAGAGATGATGAATGTCAAACGAGACGAGAATTCACCGGTAGAAATAATTGAGGGAAGACTGAAGAGGCTCCATACGAATGAAATAGCTTCTCGAATAGATGCTCAGACTCCGGGAAGAAAAGGGTGGGAGGGCGGGAAAAACACATGCAACTGGAAGGGGAAACCGACGAATATCTTGAAGAGAAAACACTGGTTGAAATCATTGAGGAAAGAAATCAAAGACTTCGCACGAGTAGGATGGATACTCGATTATGGACTCCGGTTCCGAGAGGAAGAAGGGTGGGCGGGTGGGAAAAACAAGGACAACTTCGGACAGGGAAAGAACATCGATCGAAAAGAGCTGAAGATTGATCTCCCAAAGACAAAGAGGTTCGAGAAGTGCACCGGATGCAAAGAGCTAAGGAACAACGATCGAAAACCATCTGCGTGATCCTAAAGAAAAATTTGAACGGGAAGAGGAGTAATTCAAAACACCTACGTCAAGGTTCCTTCCCAGAGCGATGAAGGGGCTGAGGAGTAAAAAGAATTCCTACTCTCCGATATAACTAGACTCTGAAAACAGTTTTCTTCTAGACTCAACAACGGCCAAACTACACGATCAAACAAGGGGGGCTCCTAGGGTCGGTCGAGGCTCTGATTACCAACTTGTCACACCCAATATGCGACCCTATCCAAAAGGAACTCGAAGGTCCCACCAAGGATAGACCCACATATTGAAACGCTTTTGCAAGGTGGATATCATTACATCAACATTACATAATAGATGGGGATACATACATAAGGCATACAATGCCACACGAATACAACAGCATAATACATGAGATCAACATCCGACTACGGATGAAAACACAAATAGAAACTCAAACGACATCCACCTTGCTAGCCTAGGCTGCCGACCTGGAACCTATCCCCTGATCGAAGAAGAAGCAGAAGAAGAACTCAAAGCAAGCAAGCATCGCTCTCGCGTCATGATCATCGCATAACCTGTACTCAGCAATCGTTGTTGTAGTAATCAGTGAGCCACGAGGACTCAGCAATCCCATTACCATGGGTATCAAGACTAGCAAAGCTTAAAGGGAAAGGAAGGGGTAAAGTGGTGAGGCTGCAGCAGCGACTAAGCAAGATATGGTGGCTAACATACGCAAATGAGAGCGAGAAGAGAAACAAAGGAACGGTCGTGAAGCTAGCAATGATCAAGAGGTGACCCTGAACACCTACTTACGTCAAACATAACCCAGAAACCGTGTTCACTTCCCGGACTCCGCCGAGAAGAGACCATCATGGCTACACACGCGGTTGATGCGTTTTAATTCGGATCAGGTGTCAAGTTATCTACAACCGGACATTAACAAATTCCCATCTACCACATAACCGCGGGCACGGCTCTCGAAAGTTTATACCCTGCAGGGTGTCCCAACTTAGCCCATGACAAGCTCTCGCGATCAACGAAGAATAGACCTTCTCCCAGAAGACCCGATCAGTCTCGGAATCCGGTTTACAAGACATTTCGACAATGGTAAAACAAGACCAGCAAAGCCGCCCGATCTTGCCGACAATCCCGATAGGAGCTGCACATATCTCGCTTCGAGGCAACACCGGATGAGACAGGCTCTGAGTAAAACCAGACTTGAAGTTTCCCGAGGTGGCCCCATTAGTTTCGGTTCGGACCAACACTTAGACAAGCACTGGCCCGGGGGGGGCTAAAATAAAGATGACCCTTGGGTTGGCCGACCCAAGGGAAGGGGATAGGTGGTGGTGAGGCAAATGGTAAAACCAAGGTTGGGCCTTGTTGGGCAAGTTTTATCCAATGCGAACTGTCAGGGGGGTCCCATAAATCACCCGACCGCGTTAGGAACGCAAAATCCGGGAACATAACACCGGTATGACGGAAACTAGGGCGGCAAGAGTGGAACAAAACACCAGGCATAAGGCCGAGCCTTCCACCCTTTACCAAGTATATAGATGCATTAATAATATAAGAGATATTGTGATATCCCAACATAACCCTGTCCACCGAGGAGAAATCTTCAACTTCACCTGCAACTAGCAACGCTATAAGAGGGGATGAGCAAAGCGGTAACACAGCCAAACAATGGTTTGCTAGGAATGGTGTCAAATGTTAGAGGTTCATGGCAATTTGGGAGGCTTGAGAGCAAGAGATAGGTAACGCAGCATAGCGATAGAACGAAGCAACTAGCATAGCAATGATAGTAGTGAGATCCAGGGTAGCGGTCATCTTGCCTGAAATCCCGCAAGGAAGAAGAACGAGTCCATGAAGAAGATGAAGCCACGAAGACGAACCAAGCGTGATTTAACGAATCCTCACGATCGCAACGAAACGGGAACTATCGAGAAGAAGCACACAACATAGTAAACACACCACACATGAACAAGGCATGTTGCACAACAAGCATGATGCATGACCAAGCTATATTAAGCTACTCATGGCAAGAGATGATGCAAACAAGAACAACACATCAAGGCAAGTTTAAATGAGGCCGGGAACAACATATAACAATACCGGTAAGTCCTCATATGCATATTTCGAAATTGGTCCAGATCTGAACAAACCTTATGTTCAAGTAGTTAAACAGCAAGTTAAGATGCACCAAGATGATCTACACGAAATTCTAGTCAAGTTACATATAAAGTTCATTAGATTCGGAGCTACGGCCTAGAAGATATGAGCAAAACAAGTTAAGCATGGCATTGATGCAAAATGCATACAAACATCAAGCAAACACCTCGAAACAATGATGCAACATGATAAGATGAAACTACATGCAAATTTAAGCAAGTTTCATATAGAGCACAATCAAAACGGAGCAACGGTGCAACACATACACTCTATACAAGTCATAGCAACAATCTGTCCATAACAGCAACTAGGCATCTTACAAGCATCAAAACAACATGCTACAGCACTCGAACATAATAACAAAAGGCATGGGCATGAAGTACAGGTAAAGCACAACAAAACATGAACACCGAGCTATCTCCGAAATCACTAGAACATGCTCCAAAACACATGGTAAGATTGCAAATAATAACAGCTTTAGACTTATCGGAAATAACATCAAAGTTGCAATGTTTAGAGCTATCAAACAACATGTTACAGAACATATCATGGAAAACAAAGACATAGCATGATACTACTGAATTCATAGAACAAGAGTCCCTTCTCGACCATGAGCCAAAAAGGCATAGAAATTATGATGGCACCCATGTAAACATGGCAAGTTATATGACAGATTCATACATGGCAGGAATAACAATAAGCATGTTGGTGAGCTTGAACCACTCACCACAGAGCAATACATATCATGGAAAGGCAACCAACAGTAAGAAGGCATGTTTATGAAGCTAAGCATGGCAAGAACAAGTTCATAGGGTGCATGGATCACTAGTAAAACACATGGAAACAACTGAACTTAATGTAAATAGGCTGACAGCAACATTATGAAGCAACTTTAGAGCAAGATTACAACATGTTCTAGCAGGCTATAATTGCAACCAAGGGCATGAGTGGATAGAGCAAGACATGTAGATCAAAACATGTTTATAGAGCATCTCCAGATTATGCACGAAATGACTTGTAGAAGCATGTTAACATAGCAACAAAATATAACAGAATCTGTCAGAAAACAGCAACAACAACTACCCTACTTAACAAGCTTGATACACTCAGCACACAACTCACAAAAATACATGGTTAACACCACTGGAAAGATGGCATGGCATAGATCAACATACGTGTAGACATCAATCTCATAGGATGCACACATCAATCATGGCAAAAATGAGAAATGAGCAAGTTATAACAGTTTCAGCAGATTAACATCAACATGCACTCTTCAAGCAGCCTTTCGGGCCTCAAGATAAGCTCAAATGAAAATGATGCAATGTAAAGAAGTGAAGTACTCGTTGAGACGAACAATTTGACATATTACACGCACGAAACGGAGCTACGGATGCAGAGATACAATGCGATGAACATGGCATGATAATGCAATAAAATGGGGACTTCGGCGAAATCGAGGTCAACCTTCGGGTTTGTACACGCGGATCGAGGTGGCCGGGATCTCGCCGGGGATCGTCGGAGGATGGCCGGAGATGGGCGAGAGGGCGCCGGAGAGGAGGGGAGGTGCTGGCCCGGCCGGATCCGGGCGGTGGCTCGTCGGATCCGCTGGCGAAGGGAGCCGGCGGCGGCACTCTCGGCTGGCGGCGCGGAGGAGCTCCGGCCGCCGGAGCTGGGCGAAGCGGCAGGCGAGCCAGCGGGCGGCGGCAGCTATGGCGGGCGGCAACGAGGGCTATGGCGGCGCTGCCTGCAGGCTGCGGGCGGCGCGGGGCGCCACCGGCCACGGTGATGGTGCGGGCGGCGGAGATCCGGCCGAGCGGCGGCGCCTCCGCCGGGAGGGAGGGGCGGCGGCGGCGGCGCTGGCAGGCGGCGGCGACGAGCTCCGGCCGCCGGAGGACGGTCTTGGCCGGCGGCGGGCGCGCAAGGCCGCGCAAAAGGCTGGCGGCGCGCCGCTGACGGCGGCGGGGTCTGATCTGGCCCGGGCGGGCCCGATCCGGTTCCTCGCGCCAGCGGGCAGGAGGGACGGCGGCGGGACTGGTGGCGGCGTCCGATTTGGCGCGGGGGCGGCGCGGACATGTCCGGCGGGGTCCGGACGTGTCCGGCTGTGGGAGGAGGAAGAATCTAGGGTTTCGGGGGGATTTGACCGCGAATTTTGGGGGAGGGGCTAGTTTTATAGGTAGAGGGAGCTAGAAGAGTCGCCCACACGATCGTGATCGAACGACCGAGAGCATGGAGGGGAGTTTGGTGGGTTTTGGGCCACTTTGGAAGGGGTGTTGGGCTGCAACAAAAGAGGCTTCCGCGGTTACCCGGTTAACCGTTGGAGTATCAAACGACCTCCAAATGGCACGAAACTTGACAGGCGGTCTACCGGTGCTATACCAAGGCCGCTTGGCAAACGTCGGGCCATTCCGAGAAAGTTTAACACCTGCTCACAACAGAAGAGAAGAAGGGGACGCCGGAGGACATAGGAGTGCCGGATTGCAAAACGGACAACGGGGAAAATGCTCGGATGCATGAGATGAACACGTATGCGATGCAATGCAATGCTCATGATGACATGATAAAGTGCAACACACAAGCAAATGACATGGCAATGACGGCGAATAACTGGAGGACACCTGGCGCATCGAATCCGGGCGTTCTGAGAGAACTCTCGATTGTGCCCGGTTCGCCGGCGAGCACCTCGAGAGAGAAAGCCGAAACCGATCATCATGATACAGCGAGAGACTGGTCAACCACTCGATCGACAACCGAATGTTTAGAATTCCTCCGCTTTGACGAAAGACCGCTTTCGGTCAGCACAAACGCGCGCCCGAATTCGAGGCGCGGTGCCCCTAGGGGCTATATCGTAACCCCACCCTCGAACTCCTATGGCTAAGTGAAAGTGATAAAGCATTATAGTCCGGTTGCCTCGTTTGCCACGCTACCACCTCCTTCACAGGACCAAGACATTGGATTAAGTGTGAAAATGCGCTATTTTTGCAAACACCCCCGCACCATGTGCGTGGGGCTGGTCAAGACTGCCATCTTTCAGGTTATACACAAGTATACATTAACGGCCGCACAGGAGATATCTCAATACTTGAACGCACAAGTATAAAAAGCATTTATATTATAAATATTGTTTTACAAATCATAAAGATCATTTAAACATGACATTCTTTGAGCACTACGACTCTATTGCACGAGCACCTCGCAGAACTTCCCCAAAATAGTGCTCGGCGGGTAACCGGCTCTCGTCCAAACCCCGGGTTGCAACATCTATGGCATCCATCTCCGTCCAGTATGTCTTCACACGGGCGAGGGCCATCCGTGCACCCTCTATGCAGGCCGACCGCTTCATCGCCTTGATATGCGGCACCGCCCCAAGAAATTGCTGCAATAAGCCAAAATAATTCTTCGGCTTGGGCCTATCCGGCCAGACATGAGCCACGATATCCGTCATGGCAAGTCCGGACAATCTATTCAGCTCAGCCCACTCAGCCAACCGATCGGTCAGCGGAACTGAACACTCCGGACTGTGGAATTGAGACCAAAAAAGCTCTTCCGTCTCGTGATCCTTTTGACTTCGAAAGTGCACAACGCATCTGTCGCACTCGCTGCTAAATCCATATAAGGATCCTCCGGACCCCACAGCTGGCCAAGCTGAGCATACTTCGGATCTGTGAACCTCCTGCGCAGCAGAAAGGGCTTGCCAGCCGTAATATCTCCGGCCTGGCGCAGCTCCTCTTTTACAGCCCTCATTGCAGAACGGGCATCCTTAGCTTCGGCGGTGGCCTTCTTCAGGCTTTCTTGCTCCGCTCGGTGTTCTTTTTCAAGAACCTCATAGCGGTCGGTAACATCTTTCAGCTTCACGGCCATTTCGGCCATCTCCTCCCTGCTTCGGCAGTGAGCAGCCCTTTCGGCTTCCAGCTCTTCGGCCGCCCTCGAGGTAGCCGCATCACTCCTTCTGGCCTGCTCCTTGGCTCGAGCAAGCTCTGCTCGAAGGTCCTCCATAGCAGCGGCACCATATGCATTAAACACATGTTGTAAGGAGTTAGCTTCGGCTCCCTTACTAGGTGACCACGGAGAAACAACCTACCTTGCGACTCGTCAAGTCGTTTATTGACCAGCGCGATGTCCGCATCCGCAACATCGAGTTGCCGCCTTAGTTCAACAACTCCATCGGTCCGGCTGGCCACGGACTATCCGCCACCCGTAGGAAAGGCGAAATTAATACCTAAGATTATGATCCTCGACGCACGCTGTCGCTTTCGACAACATACCGAGTCTCGAGGGCTACTATCTATCTGGTATGCGCTTTATGTGCAAAACTGTCAAAAGACATGTCATTTTTACGTACCTCAAACCCCGCCAGCAAACTTCTGACAGCATCATGCAACCCGCCTTCGGTGGATGAAATTCTTCCAATCACCATACTCATCAATGTACTGTGACCTTCTGAGATAGACGCCCTCTCAAGCAGATCCTTTAGCTCCTCCGGCCGTACACTAGTTGGTGCCGAACTCTTCAGCCCTGCCGAACTTGGGGATACCCTCCGTGATGACACCTCAGGGGCGTCCGCCCCACCTGACGGTGCGGCAGATGGAGGCGTCTCGCTCTCCATAATCTCTGGACAAAGGTCCCCCGAAGACGAGCTCATCTGAGAAGGACGGTGAGGGAGTCCTGGACTAGGGGGTGTCCGGACGGCCGGACTATCATTGTCCGCCGGACTCCAAGACCACGAAGATTGAAGACTCCGGCTCGTGTCCGGATGGTACTTTCCTTGGCGTGGAAGGCAAGCTTGGCGATACGGATATGTAGATCTCCTACCATTGTAACCGACTCTGTGTAACCCTAGCCTCCTCCGATGTCTATATAAACCGGAGGGCTTTAGTCCGTAGGACAACATACATTACAACAATCATACCATAGGCTAGCTTCTAGGGTTTAGCCTCCTTGATCTCGTGGTAGATCTACTCTTGTACTACCCATATCATCAATATTAATCAAGCAGGACGTGGGTTTTACCTCCATCGAGAGGGCCCAACACAGGTAAAAACATCGTGTCCCTCGTCTCTGTTACCATCCGCCTAGACGCACGCCGGGACCCCTACCCGAGATTCGCGGTTTGACACCGACATTGGTGCTTTCATTGATAGTTCCTCTGTGTCATCACCGATAGGCTTGATGGCATCTTCAACCAGCAACGCTGTCTAGGGTGAGACTTTTCTCCCCGGACAGATCTTCGTATCCGGCGGCTTCGCCCTGCGGGCCAATTCACTTGGCCATCTGGAGCAGATCGAAAGCTACGCCCCTGGCCGTCAGGTCAGATTTGGAAGCTTAAACTTCACAGCCAATGCCCACGGAGACTTGATCTTCGACGGACTCGAGCCACAGCCAAGCGCGTCGCACTATGATGACGTGCATGATCTAGCTCTGCCATCGAACAGTGCCCTGGTGGCCGCGCCCGGATCCGCTCCAGCCATTAGCCCGGAGCCGATCGCCCATATCGAGGGCCGGTGGATAGACGCCGCCCTGGGGGCCTCAACATCCACGGCGATGGAGCCGAACACTGATCTTGTCTCCTGCAAAACTCGTGATTCCGAGGCGCCGGACTCCTCGCGGACTCAAACCTCCCGCGCCCTACCAATCGATCGGATTGGGCGCCGTTATGGAATTCACCGCGCGGACATCTTCGATGATTTCGCCTTTTGGCGATATCTTGAATTCACTAAAGCATCTCTCGTTATCGGAGAGTCATGGCGGACTATGGCGGGATGGTTGGGGTTCGGACGACGAAGAAATTCAGATCCACCCACCACCCACTTTGTAGCCATTGTCAACGATCTAACCGACATGCTAGACTACGACTCAAGACATCGGCGCTATGGACGGCGATGCGGAGACGAAGAAAAACGAGCTTATACAAAGACGACGGGACCACCTCATCGCACGATATATATATGGTGGACACCCCAAAGGGGAGCGATAACGAGGACCAACGGGCCGCGGCAGAAGATGACCCCGCCGATAAACGACCAAAACGACGGCGAAGACGCCGCCCTAAGTCCCGCCTCGACGACAACAACACTCCCAAGGAGCCCGCGATAGGGCAGGGCTCACAATCAGACGACGAACATGCAAATAAGCAACCGTCCGAACATGACGAATCAGATAATCAATCCAAGCCCGGCGAGAACAACAGTCCGGACGACCGTATCTTGACACGTCGCGAGAGTAAGAACCTTCGGAAAAGACTCACAAGATCTGCAAGAAGCTCAAGAAGGAAAACGACGGCTCAAAACAGCGGAAGACACACTCGTAATGAGATGGAGCAAAGTGCTCAAAACCGCAGATAAATGCGGCAATGGCCACCAATCAAAGAGCTACCCAAGCGCAAGCTGCTATCGAATTGACGAAGAGGCCATAGAGCCTCCACCGTCCAAAATAAAGGGCCGCCTAGTTGGATAGGCGTCCGGATGACAGGCCAAATTATGAAAGCGGCGCCACACATAAATCCACCAACGAACTTGGAAGGATAGATGGCCCAGCCAGTCCATTTACGGCCAAAGGAGAAGGCCCCAAGAAGCAAGGCAACACGTCAATTGTCCGATGATAGCGGCACACACAAATCTGAGGGCACCGACACCCACTATGTTTCACCGATGAGGTCTTTGGACCATGAATTCCCAGGTGAAATTAAGCCCATAAACATAGAGGCCTACGATGGAACAACAGACCACAGTGCGGATAGAAGATTATATACTACATATACACATGGCCGAGGAGACGATCTCCACGCCATAAAATACCTACCCTCAAGCTCAAAGGGCCAGCCGTCATTGGCTTAAAAGCCTCCCGAAAACATTGTTGGAAGTTGGGAAGAGCTCGAGGCGCGTTTAGAGCAAATTTTCAAGGGACTTATGTCCGTCCTCCGGATCTGAGATGATCTAAGTCACATAACTCAACAGCCCGGAGAGTCGGTAGCGAAATGCAGAATGTGGTTCCTTACCAAAAGAACCAGATAGTCGACTATCCAGGACGCCAAGCCTTAGCAGCTTTCAAGCACAATGTCCGAGACGAGTGGCTCGCCAGCACCTCGGTCAAGAGAAACCGAGGACAATGTCCGCACTAACAAGCCTCATGACCCGCTTACATGCGGGAGAGGATAGCTGGTTAGCAAGATGCGTGACCAGCGACCCAAGTACATCCGAGATAAGAGATGGAACGGAAAATCACGGCGCAGAAAAAGAGCAAATACGGAATAAAGAGAAAAGCCCAAAGAGCACGGCAATCGGCCGGATTCAAAAGCTCATGCCCAATAATAAAACACAGCCTCTAAAGGATGACGGTGATGAATTGTCCAACTTAAACAAGATTTTGGGTCGGATATGTCAAATCCACAGTACCCGGAAGGCACGCAAATCACACCCACGAGGATTGTTGGGTTTTAAACAGTCCGCCGACTAAATGCCGAACACAAGGGGCTCGGCGCGTCAAGCGAAGAAGATAAACCCCACCGAGAGAAACCGGAAAACAAAAGACTTTCCCACAAGGGGTCAAAGCGATAAACTCACTTCATGTGATAATACGGAAAAATAGTGTGGCACTTTCTAAAAGAACTTGGCGGTCCAACCCAGCGAGACCAAGAGATTGGATATCAAAACCAATCACTTTCGACCACCTGGACTACTCCAGAAGCGTTCGAAATGCGGGAAGGACTCCCCTAATATTGAATCCCATAATAGGCGGATTACAATTTACTCATGTCCTAATGGACGGAGGCAGCGACTTAAACTTGCTGTATTCAAAAACAATCCGTAGGATGGGGGTAAACCCTGCTAAAATCCGACACAGCCGCACTTCCTTCAAAGGAGTGACGCGCAGCCCTTACGCCAAGTGCACGTGCTCCATATTACTAGAAGTCGTGTTCGGATCGCGAACAATTTTCGACGAGAAAATTAATTTTCACATCGTCCCATTTGAAAGTGAATATCAAGCACTCTTGGGACGAAAGGCTTTTGTCCGCTTCAACGCTATACCGCATTACGCGTCTCTTACACTCAAGATGCCCGGTCCGCGTGGCGTCATTTCAGTGCGAGGGTCACTTAAAGACCCCGGACTCGGATAGACGAATCTGGCCTCAGCAAGGGGCTCCCTAGTCGCATACCCCATCACAGGGGGCTGCGCGCACAAAACAACTGCGGGTTCATACACACCCCGCTTTAACTATTTATATTTCTTGTTTTACACATATTTTTCGCACGATTTGTTTTCGAACTAAACGTTCCTCTCTTTTTAACAGATGAACAACGTGCATACCCGTCCATGACAACGGCGCAACGGAGACACAGGCGCAGACATGCAGTAGGGACCCGTTGTGAGGATTCTTTTCAGATTAAGACCCTGCGTAGACCTTTTTTTTTACTTTCTCTTGTTGTTGTTCTCCCTTGGTTTCTTCCTATAGCCAAAGCGGAGCCTGACGCTTTGGCATCGGCCGCGTCAGAAGACCATGCCCGTACCTGGACACTAGGGGCTTAGGGCATCGTTCTGCCAATTATTATAAAGACCGAACACCTTAGGGAGTGTTCGGCGTCTCGAGTTAGGTATTATATGCATCAGCTCCGAATCATGTCTTTGGTCAAATGTTGGGTTTGCCCGGCTCCTGTGTTTTGCTGCCTTACGTTCCGTATCATCGGCTAACGCGGCACCGGAGAACTCTGCGATTGTGCCCCGTTAATTTGGCGAGCACCTCGAGAGAAAGCTGAAAACGATCATCATGATACAAAGAGACTGGTCAACCACTCGATCGACTACCGGAATGCTTAGAATTCCCGCTTTGTGAAGGACCGTTTCGGTCGAGCACTTACGCACTTTAATACGGAGATGTGCGGTGCCACCAGAGGCTATATCGTAGCCCCACCCTCGAGCTCCAGCTAAGTGAAAGTGATAAAGCATTATAGTCCGGATTGCCTAGTTAGCTCGCTACCACCTCCTTAAACAGGGACCGAGGCGTCGGATTAAGTGTGAAAGCGCTATTTTGCGAACACCCCGCACTTCTGTGCGTGGGGGCTGAAGCCAAGACTGCAATCTTTCAAGTTATACAAGAGTATCGTAAACAGCCGACAGAGTAGTTTTACTACTTGGGGCGCTAAGTATAAGCGATTATAGCATAATCATTGATTTACAAGCTAATACGTTCATTTGAGCGTGATGTTTTCGAGCACCGCGACTCTATTATCTGGCGCCACGCATAACTTCCCAGTAGTGCTCGACGAGGAGCCTTTCATCCGAACCTAGGCGGCAACAGCGGTGGCATCCATCTCCGGACAATGCACCTTCACACGGCAAGAGCCATCCGCGCGCCCTCGATGCGAGCCGACCGCTTCATCTCCTTTATATGCGGCACCGCTCCAAGGAATTGCTGCGATGGCAAATAGCTCGTCGCCTTGGACCTCTCGGCGGACATGGGCCACGATGTCGATCATGGCAAGTCCGGACAATCTATTTAGCTCGGCCCATTCGGCCAACCGGTCCATCAACGGAAGTGAGCGATCCGGACTGTGGAATTGAGACCAATACAACTCTTCCGTCTCGTGATCCTCCTGGCTCCGGAAGTGCTTAATGGCATCAGCCGCACTTGCAGCTAAATCCATATACGGATCCTCCGGACTCCACAGCCGCTCAAATTGACCATACTTTGCATCCATAAACCGCGACGCAGCAGAATAGGCTTGCCACCACGATCTCTCGGCTGGCGCGGTTCCTCCTTCATAGCCCACATTGCGGGCGGGCATCCGTAGCCGGCGGTGGCCTTCTTCAGTCTTCCGCTCCGATAAGCGCTCCTTTTCAAGAGCCTCATTGCGATCGGTAGCATCCTTTAATTTCATGGCCAATTGCCACCTCCGCCTACTTAGGCGGTCGCAGCCTTTTCGACTTTCAACTCCTCGGCCGCCCTCGAGGCAGCCGCATCACTCCTTCGGGCTTGCTCCTTAGCTAGAGCAAGTTCGCCCAAAACTCTCCACAAGCAGCAGCACCGTCATGCATTTAACACATATAATTTATCGAGGTGGGCTTGACCCCTTAATAAAGCAGCTGCGGAGAACTCTTTTACCTTGCGACTCGTCAAGTCGCCTGTTGACAAGTGCGATGTCCTCATCTGCCAAGTCAAGTTGCCGAGTTAATTCGGCAAACTCGCTAGTCCGGCTAGCCCGGACTATCCGCCACCGCATAGGAATGACGGAATTAATTACTTTAGATTTCGATCCTCGGTACGCTGTCGTTTCCGACAACCTACTGAGTCTCAGGGGCTACTATCTATACAGGGCGCATTGTTATATGCAAAACTGTTAAAAGACAAAGGGGTGCGTCATTCTCAATACCTCAAATCCCGCCAAAAACTTATGGCGGCATTACATAAACCGCTTTCGGACGAAATCCTTCAATCACCATACGCATCAACGCACGGTGATCTTCGAAATGGGCGCCCTCTCAAGCGCACTCTTTAGTTCTCCGGCGGATACTAGTGGGTGCGAACTCTCAGCCCCTCTGGACTCGGGGATACCCTCCGTGACGACACTTCGGGCTCGCCTGCCTCATCTGGCGGCGCTGCGGACGGAGGCGTATCGCTCTCCATCATCTCCGGAAGAAGGTCCCCCGAAGATGAACTCATCTGAGAAGGCTGCAGATCCGAACTGCAATACAAATATTTCGGTTACCTACAGAAGCATAAATGAAGGTATTTCCCTACTAATTAATTCCCTCTTGTCATACTCACGGCTCGTTGGAGGGTTGATCTTTTGGCAATGATTGTGCGTCCGGATTCTCTCCGGACGCCGGACCCCCCGGTGAAGATCTCTTCCCACGCTTAGGGGCTTTGGCCTCCGGATCTTCGGAGGTGGTCCTCTTCTCCCCCTGAAGGGAGGGGTTCTTGATTCCCCTCTCCTCAAACGCCCCTTTGGGCGAAATGTTAGCTCCTCTATTTTCCCCTTTGCCCCCTTATGTGGGCGCAACCTCCAACATTCTGACCAGCACGGGCTCCAGTGCGGTCTCTGGGAGGGGGGCCGGACACCTTATTAGCCTTGATCGCGGCACCCATTCCTGTGAAGCGTAACGAGTCAGGAGGCGTACTCTAGAAAGGCGTATGAACAGAAAGTCCGGACTTTGAGCTATTTACCTGAGTATCCGCCCTCCGGATGCAGACGATTTAAGTCACATAACTCAACAACCCGGAGAGTCAGCACACAAATTCTGGAACAGGTTCCTCACCAAAAAGAACCAAATAGTCGACTGTCCGGACGCCGAAGCCTTAGCAGCCTTTAAACATAACGTCTGAGACGAATGGCTTGCCAGACACCTCGGCCAGGAAAAGCCAAGGACAATGGCCGCGCTAACAAGCCTCATGACCCGCTTTTGCGCGGGGGAAGATAGTTGGCTGGCAAGATGTAGCACCAGCGACCCGAGTACATCCGAGGTCAGGGATGGAAATGGGAAACCACGATGCAGAAAAGATCAGCGGTGGACTAAGGAAAATGGCCCAAAGAGCACGGCGGTCAACGCCGGGTTCAAAAGCTCTCGGCCGAACAACAAAACACTGCCTCTTAAGGACAACAGTGACGAGCTATCCAACCTAAACAAAATCTTGGACAGGATATGTCAAATCCACAGTACCCCCGGGAAGCCTGCAAACCATACCCACAGAGATTGTTGGGTCTTCAAGCAGTCGGGCCGACTTAACACCGAACACAAGGGGCTCGACACACCAAGCGAGGACGATAACGAACCCCACAAGCAGAGCACCGGAAAACAAAAGAATTTCCCACAAGAAATCAAAACAGTAAATTCACTT
Source organism: Aegilops speltoides (assembly GCA_021437245.1). Lineage (NCBI taxonomy): Eukaryota > Viridiplantae > Streptophyta > Magnoliopsida > Poales > Poaceae > Aegilops > Aegilops speltoides. Next base: position 94,765,856 of record CM038144.1, on the reverse strand, counting down.
CAAGTGATAACAAGGAAAAATAGGGCGGCACCTACTAAAATGCAGCGCCAAGCAGGTCCCACCCCGTGGAGTCGAAATTGGATGTCAAAACCAATTACTTTCGACCATCAGGATTACTCCAAAAGTATTCGAAATGCAGGATGGACTGCTTTGATATTGGATCCTATAATCGACGGACTACAATTTACACAAGTCCTAATGGATGGCGGCAGTGATATAAACCTACTATACCAGGACACCATCCACAGAATGGGGATAGACCCTACCAAAATTCGCCATAGCAGCACTTCCTTTAAAGGAGTGACGCCAGGCCCTTATGCCAATTGTACGGGCTCCTTACTACTAGAAGTTGTGTTCGGTTCATCCGACAACTTCCGTCACGAAAAGCTAATCTTCCATATCGCCCCATTTAAAAGTAGCCATCAAGCACTATTGGGACGCGAAGCTTTCGCTCGCTTTAACGCAATACCGCATTACGCGTCTCTTACACATAAAATGCCCGGTCCACGCGGTATCATCTCATTGAAGGGAAACTTCGAGTGTTCCTCGACCGCGGAAGAACGTGAGACTACCTTGACAGCCACACACTAATACGGCTTTGCTGATCAATGCTCCTAAAACAGGTCATTCAGACCCCGGACACGGTTAAGCGAGTCCGGTATAAATAAACAAGGGGCTTATTAGCCGCATACCCCTTTACAAGGGGCTGCACGCATGAACAATGAGAGCCAATAAAGCTCAATTTTATTCATCTTTTAAATCATACTCTGTTTTAAATACATTTTTTGCACGATATTTTTCCAAACTAAGTTCCTCTCTTTTCTGGATGAACAACGTGCTACACCCGTCGAGGATACAAAGACAACGGAGACACGGTAGCGAGACATGCAGCGAGGACCCGTTACAAGGATTCTTTTTAGATTAAGACCCTGCGTAAACCTTTTTTTACTGTCTCTTGTTGATACACATCCCCGGGTTTCTTACCATAACCGAGGAGGACGCTGGCGTTTTGGCATCGGCCGCGTCAGAAGCTTTCGCGTGTACCTAGACACTAGGGGCTTAGGGCATTGTTCTGCCCGTTATCATAAAGACCGAATACCTCAGGGAGTGTTCGGCGTCTCGAGTTAGGCCTTATATGCATCAGCTCCGAATCATGTCTTTGGTCAAATGTTGGGTTTGCCCGGCTCCTGTGTTTTGCTGCCTTACGTTTTGCTCTATCGGCTAACACGGCACCAAGAGAACTACTGCGATTGTTCCCCGGTTCGGCCGGGCGAGCACCTCAGTAGAGAAAGCCGAAAACTGACTGTCATGATATAGCGAGAGACTGGTCAACCACTCGATCGACTACCAGAATGTTTAGAATTCCTCTGCTTTGACGAAGGACCGTTTCCCGGTCAGGCACACACGCGCCCTGAGTTCGGAGAGCGCGGTGCCCCCAGGGGCTATATAGTAGCCCCACCATCAAACTCCTATGGCTAAGTGAAAGTGATAAAGCATTATAGGGACAAGCGTCCGTCCAAGATAGTACACGGTGCAGCATCGAGCGAGGCTGCCCTTGCATGGATGCGCATCGCAGCCGCAGCCAGCCTCGCGTCCGCGCTCGTGGCCTCGTGAGCACGTGGCGGCCGTCGCCGGCCGGATCTCCTTGCTCCGACCTCCCCCGCTTCTGCTGCGCCCATATCCAGCCTCAGCCCGAGATGCTCTCCCTCTCCCTCCCGCAAGGACAAGCAGGTGTGCAAGATGAGCTCCCCCGACCTCGCGCCGCCCCTCCCATCCTCACCGCCAGCAGCTCCGTCGGCCTCCTCGTCGCCGCCACCCGTCCCGGCCAGCATGCTTCCACCACCTCCAGCCGGGCTGCCTGTTGGTTGCTCGTCGTGCGTCTTTTTGCCGGCAGCTCCGTCCACTGCTCGATCCGATCCGGATTGGGAGCTCCTACCCGCTCCGCCGCAGCCGTCGCTGGGCCACCCCGCCAGTTGGTGGAGTGTCCGTGGAGGTGCGAGGTGCCCCGAGCAAGCTGCCGGCTTCCGCATCCGCGAGGCTCCTGCTCGGCCTCGCCTGTCGTCTCCGCCGCCCGGTGGCTATAGCTCTGCTGGCCTCCCGCAAAACCGACCCGGCGATAGGTGGGCGGATGGCGGCGCGGGCGCCACCCCCCCCTTGTTGGCGTCTCCTCCGGCCGGTGCCGCCCGTCCCGACGTCAACACCGCCATCCTTGCGGGGGCCAGATCAGGCGGATCCATCACCAACAGGTCTTTCATGCACCATCCCGGAGGCTTCTCCCGTGTGTCCTGGTTGGGGGGACTGGCTTGGATGTTTCAGAGAGAAGACGGTGCCCGCTGATCCCATATGTTGCGCCCCAACAGCTCGTGGGGAAACGTTGGAAGGCTGGCACCTTGTCACCGAGCGCCGTCGTTCGCCATCTTCACAGGCCTTTCATCAGCCCGCTTTCAATGCCCAGCCGGCTCCTCCGTCGTGGTTGAAGGATCAATGTTTTCGGTGCCTCTCCAAAGGTCATCATGCCCACTCTTGCAGGGACCCAATTCGGTGCAGAAGCTGCCTCTATTTCGCCACACCGCCGCTTCGTCATGCAAAGAACACCAGCCACCGCCTCGCTGCTTGACGTCTTTGCTCGTCGCCCTCCCAAGTGCTGCTCCTCGCCAAGGATGCTACCATGGTAGAGGTGCCGCTGCGATGCATCCTCATGAGCAGCCGAGCTGCAAGACTGCTGATGAGAGTTGAGAGTTTTTGACGAGAGCTGAGGCGGTTACTGCGAGCTCACAATCATGCCAGATTTTCCTCCGTTGGCCAAGATCCAGGTTGATTCCAAGGGCGAGGGTGAAACAGACCCCTATGGCTGTTTCTCTCCTCATGGTAGGCACATCGCCGAGGTCGTCACTCCAGTGATGCAGGTTATGCCTGGGCTGCAGGAGCTATGTGAGGCACCATCTCCGCCTTTGTCGATGGTGCTTCCAAAGGAGATGGGCTTGGTGATGCCCATGATGCCATCTTTGCGGTGTTGGCGGCAAGCCCGCCACTGTCGTTGTGGACAATGAGGGACATGATTCGCCTCATCATGTGTGCATCTGGAGACACCTGAGTCCATCGTGTCGGTGGTACCTGTGGTTGATGATGTTGAAGCGGTCGATGTGTTGCCACCTGGTCCTTTAGAGCCCAGCCAGCCGCTTGCCTTTGTGGATCATGGAGTTTCTGACGCTTTGGTCACCCAGTCGCGGGTGACAGTTGGGCAGGTTTCTGTGCGTGACAAGGTCAACGAGATTCTCTTCGAGTTGGAGATTCATAGCTTGCTCGCACGTTTGGAGAGGGCTAGCCCTGGATCTGGCAAGAAGATTGTGGAGGAGGCTCTCAAGAGCAAGACCAAGAAGAGTAGCGCCACAGAAAAGGCGTCCGCAGCTGCTTGATGGTTGGTCACCAGTCTCTTAGGTTGTCCTTATGGCTTGTTTTTTCCACGTGGATTTGGTGGTACCTGTGGTCTTCGTTGAGGATTTCTTTGTGATGTAGCAGTGTGGGGACTGGTGGTCGTTATGTGTTGGGTATGATTGTCGGATCGATCATGTGCTTATGGGGTTGCATTCTCCGTGAGTAGTCCGCACGTGATTTGTTTGTATCGGTTTTCGCCCAGTTTTCTGTAAATTAACTGGGCAATTCTCTTCTGCTTAATTAATTAATGAGGCAAATATTTTTCCTCCATTTAAAAAAAAGCATTATAGTCCAGTTGCCTAGTTTGCTACGCTATCACCTCCTTCAAAGGACCAAGACGTTGGATTAAGTGTGAAAACGCGTTTTTTTTCAAACACCCCCGCACCATGTGTGTGGGGGCTGAAGCCGAAGACTGCCATCTTTCAGGTTATATATACATATACATTACCGGCCGCACAGGATATATTTCAATACTTGAATGCACAAGTATAAAAATGCGTTATATTATGAATATGGTTTTACAAATCATACATGTCATTTGAACATAACGTTTTTCGAGCACTACGACTCTATTAAACGAGCGCCCTGCAGGACTTCCTCAAAATAGTGCTCGGCGGGTAATCGGCTTCTGTCCGAATCTCGGGATGCAATGTCGGTGGCATCCATCTCTGCCCAGTATGTTTTGACACGGGCGAGAGCCATCTGTGCACCCTCTATGCATGCCGATCGCTTCATCGCCCTGATATGCGGCACCGCATCAAGGAATTGCTGCACTAAGCCAAAATAACTCTTCGGTTTGGGCCTTTCCGGCCACAGATGAGCCACCACATCCTTCATGGCAAGTCTGGACAACCTATTTAGCTCAGCCCACTTATCCAACGGATCGGTTAACGGAAGTGGACGCTCCGGACTATGGAATTGAGACCAAAAAAGCTCTTCCATTTCGTGATCATTTTGGCTTCGGAAGTGCACGACTGTGTCCGCTGCACTCGCCGCCAAATTCAGATAAGCATCCTCCGCACCCCACAACTGGCCCAACTGAGCATACTTCGGATCCGTGAATTTCCTACGCAGCAGAAAGGGCTTTCCAGCCGCAATGTCTCCGGCCTGACGCAGCTCCTCCTTTATAGCCCTCATCGCAGAGCGGCATCCCCGCTTCGGTGGTGGCCTTCTTGAGTCCTCTTGCCCTTTCGGCGTTCTCTTTCAAGAACCTCATAGCGGTCGGTAGCATCCTTCAGCTTCACGGCCATTCTGGCCATCTCCTCCCTGCTTCGGCAGTGAGCAGCCTTTTCAGCTTTTAGCTCTTCGGCTGCCTTCGAGGCAGCCGCATCACTCTTTCTGGCTTGCTCCTTGGCTCGAGCAAGCTCTGCCCGAAGGCCCTTCATAGCAGCGGCGCCATCTGCATCAAGCATACATGTTGTAAGGCGTGGGCATCAGCTCCCTTACCAGGTGACCACAGAGAAACCACCTACCTTGTGACTCGTCAAGTCATTTATTGACCAACACGATGTCCGCATCCGCAACGTCGAGTTGCCGCTTCAGTTTGGCAACTCTATCAGTCCGGCTGGCCACCGAACGCTCTGCCCCCTGAATAGGAACGGCGACATTTTAACACTAAGATTATGATCCTCGGCACGCCGTCACTTCTGACAACGTACCGAGTCTTAGGGGCTACTATCTATACAGGGCGCACTCTATGTGCAAAACTGTCAAAAGGTATGTCATTTTTACGTACCTCAAACCCCGGCAGTAAACTTCTGACGGCCTCATGCAACCGGCTCTCAGTGGATGAAATCCTTTCAATCACCATACTCATTGTATGGTGATCTTCTGAGATAGACGCCCTCTCGAGCAGATCCTTGACTCCTCGGCCGTACACCGATTGGTGCGAACTCTCCGCCCCACGGACTCGGGAGACCCTCCGCGATGACACCTTAGGGTCATCCGCCTGCTGACGGTCTGCGGCAGATGGAGGCGTCTCGCTCTCCATCATCTCCGACGAAGATCCCGAAGATGAGCTCTGCGAGAAGGGCCGAGATCCGAACTATAAGGTAAGAACTTCGTTATCCTCGTAAATAAAAACAGGATGTCCCTTATTACGAAACTCCCCTTTTTCTACTTACGGCTCACTGGAGGGCTGATTCCCTTGGGGAAATAGTGCGGTCGGGGCTTCCCCTGGCGCAGGACCCTCTGGTGAAGATTTCTTCCCCCGCTTTGAGGCCTTGGCCTCCGGATCTTCGGAAGCGGTCCTCTTCTCCCCCTGGAGGGAGGGATTCTCGATCCCCCTTTTCTTGAGATCCTCCTTAGCAGAGGTGGTAGTTTTCCTGTTTTCCCCTTCGCCCTCTTCTGAAGGCGCAACCTCCAGCATCTTGACTAACACGGGATCCAGCGTGGTCTCCTGGACGGGGGCCAGACACCGTATCAGTTTTGCTTGCGCTATCCACTCCTGTTCAAAGGATAGTTGGTTAAAAGGCAAATCCATGATAAATAAACGAATGGTATGTCCGGACACAGGACTACTTACTTGAGTATCCGGGCGATTGCAGCTTAGGCCGGCGTCCTCGGTCAAGTCCGGACACATCTCTTGTGATCCGAAGAACAGTTTATACATCTCCACGGGTGTCGTACCCATGAAGTGTTGAAGATCTCGCGTCCCTCCGGTTGAATTCCCACATGCGGAGGGGCAACGTTTTGATCTGAAGTATACCGAATCAGCATGACCTGCATCACTACGACCAGATTGATCTCCCTCTCTTGGAGGTCTTGAATCCGGCCCTACAATATTGGTACGTCCTTGGATGGCCCCCAGTCAAGCCTTTTGTTGACCCATGACGCCAGCCGTTGTGGAGGGCCCGAGCGAAAGGCGGGTGGGGGCACCTGCCTGCTGCCCCTGGGAGCGGTGATATAGAACCACTCCTGTTGCCACAAGCCGAGCTCCTCTTGAAAAGAGAGCCCTCGGGCCATGGAGCATCGGCCCTCTTACTTATAATTGCCCCTCCACACTCTGCCTGTCGCCCCTCGATCATCTTCGGCTCCATGTTGAAGGTCTTGAGCCACAAACCAAAGTGAGGGGTAGTGCGGAGGAAGGCTTCGCAGACAACAATGAACGATGAGATGTGGAGGATGGACTCCGGAGCCAAGTCATGGAATTCCAGCCCGTAATAAAACATGAGCCCCCTCACGAAGGGGTCCATCGGGAAGCCTAAACCCCGACAAAAGTGAGAAACGAACACGGCACTCTCACCAGGCTCGGGAGTGGGAATGACTTGCCCTTGGGCGGGCAACCTATGCGAAATCTCATAGGTTAGGTACCTGGCGTCTCTCGGCTTTAGCACGTCTTCTTCCGTGACGGAAGAGGGCATCCACCGGCCCTGTAGGTCGGAGTCGGACATTGTCGAAGGTCCGAAGCGCCCAAATCTGGAGCCTTGGGTGTTGGAACTCAGGGCGAGGGGCGGATTCGATTGAGGATCGAAGGAAAGGGACAGGCCTTGGTCTCATTATAAAGGGGGAGAATACCAAGAGCCGTCCCCGTGACCGTTTGGAACTCGCCTTTGATGGAGGGGGCGGGGCAACGGGCGCGGTTGGGTTACCCACGTCCGTATTGATGAGAATCCCGGAATAAGGGGACACGATCTCTACTTTGATAAGACGTGCCAAGGAAATCGCTTTGCTAAACAAGCTGAGGTGGAACAATAAAAACAATTCGAGTAAAGGCTTGGCCGTGGCGTGACGTCATGCTACGAAATACGTCAGCAGATTAAAGTTGTGTAAATATTATTCTCTCTACGGTGGTATGTGGAATTTATTTTGCAGAGCCAGACACTATCCTGGTGTTCACAATCTTCTATGAATTATTCGGAGGAGGAACCTGCCTTGCAATGCCGAAGACAATATGCACACCAGGCTCGTCGTCATTGAAACCTGGTTCAGGGGCTACTGAGGGAGTCCTGGACTAGGGGGTATCCGGATAGCCGAACTATCATCATTGGCCGGCTCCAGGACTATGAAGATACAAGATTGAAGACTTCGTCCCGTGTCCGGATGGGACTTTCCTTGGCGTGGAAGGCAAGCTTGGCAATACGGATATGTAGATCTCCTACCATTGTAACTGACTCTGTGTAACCCTGGCCCTCTCCGGTGTCTATATAAACCGGAGGGTTTTAGTCCATAGGACGAACAACAATCATACCATAGGCTAGTTTCTAGGGTTTAGCCTCCTTGATCTCGTGGTAGATCCACTCTTGTACTACCCATATCATCAATATCAATCAAGCAGGAGTAGGGTTTTACCTCCATCAAGAGGGCCCGAACCTGGGTAAAAACATCTTGTCCCTTGTCTCCTGTTACCATCCACCTAGACGCACAGTTCGGGACCCCCTACCCGAGATCCGCCGGTTTTGACACCGATAGTTACCTTCCTGGTTGTTTCTTATTTTCTTATTTTTTTTAATATATTCCAAAACTGACAAAAAATATTTTTGCGGATTTTTCGGAGTCCATTTACTTACCGTATCACGTACCTCCTCTTTTTTCATGATTCTGGTGTATTCCGGAAGATTTCCTTTATGTGTTCTTCCGGTGTCATAGTTTGGATAATATTGCTTTCAACATTAATGGGCGTACCTGAGATATAATGTTTTATTCTTTGCCCGTTGACAACCTTCGGGTTAGTACCTTCAGCATTATTTATTTTGATGGCTCCAGATCGATAAACCTCCTCGATAACATATGGTCCTTCCCATTTGGAGAGAAGTTTGCCAGCAAAGAATCTAAAACAAGAGTTGTACAAAAGAACATATTCTCCAACTTTAAACTCACGCTTTTGGATTCTCTTATCATGTCATCTTTTAACTTTTTCTTTAAATAACTTGGCATTTTCATAGGCTTGGGTTCTCCATTCATCTAGTGAGCTAATATCAAATAACCTCTTTTCACCGGCAAGTTTGAAATCATAGTTGGGTTCTTTAATTTCCCAATATGCTTTATGTTCTAAATCAAGAGGCAAATGACAAGCTTTTTCATAAACCATTTTATAAGGATACATACCCATGGGATTTTTATATGATGTTCTATAAGGCCAAAGTGCATCATCTAATTTCTTAGACCAATTCTTTCAGGACCTATTGCAGTTTTTTGTAATATTAACTTTATTTCTCTATTGCTAAGTTCAACTTGACCACTAGACCAAGGATGATAGGGTGATGCAATTCTATGGTTGACATCATATTTAGCAAGCATTTTACGGAAAGCATCGTGAATAAAATGTGAACCACCATCAGTCATTGAATATCTAGGGACTCCAAACCTTGGGAAAATGACTTTCTTAAGCATTTTAATGTAGGTGTTGTGATCAGCACTACTGGTTGGAATAGCTTCTACCCACTTAGTAACATAATCAACAGCAACCAAAATATGTGTATACCCATTAGAGGAAGGAAAAGGTCCCATGTAATCAAATCCCCAAACATCAAATGGTTCAACAGCAAGACATAGGCATTTCCCGGCTCTTACCAATATTTCCAATTCTTTGACATTCATCACAAGATAAAACAAACTTACGGGCATCCTTGAAGAGATTAGGCCAATAAAAACCAGATTGCAATACCTTGTGAGCAGTTCTATCTCCCGCATGATGCCCTCCATAAGCTTCAGAGTGACATTTTCGTAGGATTTGTCCCTGTTCATGCTCAGGTACACAACGTCTAATAATACCATCTACTCCTCCTTTGTAAAGATGTGGATCATCCCAAAAGTAATGTCTTAAATCATAGAAGAATTTTTCTTTTGTTGGTATGTGAAGCTAGGTGGTATATATTTAGCAACAATGTAATTAGCATAGTCAGCATACCAAGGTAAATGGCATAGTCAGCATACCAAGGAGTGTTATGAGAAACATTTATTGCATCTAATTGTTCATCAAGAAAACTATCATTAATAGGTTGTGGGTCATCAAGAATATTTTCTAGCCTAGAAAAGTTATCATCCACGGTGTACTCAGCTCCCTTTCTATCAGGGATACGTAAGTCAAATTCTTGTAGCAAAAGAACCCACCTAATGGGTCTAGGTTTAGCATCTTTCTTTTCCATAAGATATTTTATAGTAGCATGATTGGTGTGACAGTAACTTTAGAATCAACAATGTAAGATCTAAATTTATCACAAGCAAACACCACCGCTAAGAATTCTTTTTTAGTAGTAGCATAATTGCATTGGGCACTGTCTAGAGTTTTACTAGCATAATGAATAACATTTAATTACTTATCAACTCTTTGTCCTAGAACATCACCAACAGCATAATCACTAGCATCACACATAATTTCAAAAGGCAAGTTCCAATCAGGTGGTTGAACAACAGGTGCAGAAATTAAGGCTTTCTTGAGTGTTTCAAAGGCTTGTACACAATCATCATCAAAAACAAATGGAACATCCTTTTATAAAAGATTTGTAGGAGACCTAGAAATTTTAGAGAAGTATTTAATAAACCTCCTATAGAAACCAACATGACCGAGGAAACTACGAATACCTTTGATATCTCTAGGACATGGCATTTTCTCAATTGCGTCAACTTTAGCTTTATCCACCTCAATACCTCGTTCAAAAATTTTATCTCTGTAGGATCGTTGAAGGCAAGAGTGTCTAGAGGGGGGGTGATTAGACTACTCGACAAGATAAAAGTTTAGCCTTTTGATTAGGACAAGTTTTTAGCAAGTTCACAATGAAGATCAAGTCAAGCATCATGCATACAAGTCAAGCAACATACTACACATGCAATTCTAGAGTATGGGCAGCGGAAAGTAAATTGCACAAGTAGTAAAGGAGAGATGGAGAAGAGCAAACGCAATTTGGAGACACGGAGATTTTTCTCGTGGTTCCGATAAGTGGTGCTATCGTCAATCCACGTTGATGGAGACTTCAACCCACGGAGGGTAACGGCTGCGAGAGTCCACGGAGGGCTCCACCCACGAAGGGTCCACGAAGAAGCAACCTTGTCTATGCCATCATGGCTTACGCCCACGGAGGACTAGCCTTACTCGGGGTAGATCTTCACGAAGTGGGCGATCTCCTTGCCCTTACAAACTTCTTGGTTCAACTCCACATCTTGACGGAGGCTCCCAAGCGACACCTAACCAATCTAGGAGGCACCACCCTCCAAAAGGTAATAGATGGTGTTGGTGATGATGAACTCCTTGCTCTTGTGCTTCAAATGATAATCTCCCCAACACTCAACTCTCCTCACTGATTTGGCTATGGTGGAAGAAAGGATTGAGTGGAAAGCAACTTGGGAAGGCTAGAAATCAAGTTTCATATGGTGGGAGTGGAGCAACTTGATCTCAACACAAGGGTAGGTAGTTTTCTTCTCGTAAATGTAAGGTAGGAGTGGTATTTCTTTCGATGGATCTCTCCACGAATGAAGAGGAGGTGGAGGGTATTTATAGCCTCCACACAAAATCCAACCGTTACACATTTGACCAATCTCGGTCGGACCGAAGTTGACAACTCGGTGAGACCGAAAGTTCAAATCTTGTGAACGTTGGGATTTTCGTGGGACCGAAAATACAATCTCGGTTAGTCCGATTCTTCCAAAGACTAGGGTTTGCCATTCTCGGTGGGACCGACTTTCTCATCTCGGTGACACCGATTTGAGTCTGAAGGTTCTGAAAGGTTGGCAACACTAGTTTCGTAAGACCGAGTTTGGAATCGGAAAATCCGAAATTTCTAGGGTGCTGCTATGTGGTGAGGTGGTTCATCTCGGTGTGGTGAGTTTATGGAATCGGTGGGACCGAGATTACTTATGAGTATATGTTGGAATGAAAGATTGCTGATAGTTTGAGAGATAAATCACTAAGCACTTTGAGCAACCAGATCATCATCATAACCTCATCCCCTTTTAATAGTATTGGCTTTCCTATGGACTCAATGTGATCTTGGATCACTAAACCAAAAATGGAGTCTTGAGCACTTGCCAATCCTTTCCTTAGCATCCTAGGGGTCCACCTCTTCAGTCCTTTTGCCATGCCAAAGTGATTGACTTTCCTGAAACATACTTGATGAAAGCATTAGTCCAATCACAAAGTATGTTGTCATTAATTACCAAAACCACCTAGGGAGCAAATGTGCTTTCAATCTCCCCCCTTTTTGGTAATTGATGGCAACACACAAAACAGGACATCAAAGCTTACTGAAATAAAGACAGAATTATCACTAAAGCTTTGACAAACATGTAGTACACAGGCTCCCCCTACAAGTGTGCAAGATTTTCATAGATTATGGTTTTGGACTACCATAAGCACACAAGAGAGAAGAACAGGATGTGCTACATGCAGCTTGGCTATATGCATCAGAGCAGATGAGGATAAGTGAGAGATGATGCATATGTGCATGGTGATTTCTTGCAAACAAATATTCACAAGCAAGTCACCATCATGCACATTCTGCAAGATGCATATACTTACCTTGAAGTTCCTTGGCATTGTACCTGAAGAAATAAGCTTGAGAAAACAAGGTTAGATAACACAAGAGTATTCCTTCATCCAACTGCAAGAACATCAAGAGTACCAAGCCAGGGATGACATGTATGAAGAGTGTCTCATGTTGAGCACTAGCTTGAATGAGCTAACATGTCTCCCAAGGCTAAAAGATTTTCAATGAGCTCTGAGAGATTTTGCTTTTCATAAGATACCAATTGTGCTTTTCAAAAGATGTCAATTGTGAGAGCAAGGAAAGCAAAATCAAAAGAATAATGCCAAAAGTAATGTCCAATGTGAAATACGGCAAAGCTTTGATGTGATCCTCTCCCCCTTAAGGTAAGATTATTCTTCTTCTCCCTTTAACTTTTCTCTTCTCCCTTTATCTTCCAAACTCCCCCTAAGCTCCCCCTAAATCTTCTCCCCCTTTGACATCAAGTGCCGAAAAGGACAGTAAACTAGGAAGGTCAGAAAAGATGGAAGGAAAGAAGTGGGATCCTTAAGAATCACAGCTGAGCAAATTAAGTATGCAAAATAAATCATTTTAGTTGAGCTGCAGAAGATAATATCCTGGTGAATGTAAATCGGTGACACCGAATTGATATGGATCGGTGAGTCCGAAAGTCAGAGACTTAGGGCTGATCCTTTTCGGTCAAACCGAAGTATTTGAATCGGTGACGCCGAGTTTAATTCCAAGGAAATATAGAAATAATTCATCTCACTTTGCAAGGAATGTTGCAACAGATTTGCAATGAATTTGTAAAAGGATTTTCAAGGAATCGATCAGAGCAAAAAGGATATTCACAAGAACAGAAGAAATAGAAATGAAAACGATTGCTAGATGAAGTTTTTTTTTAAAATAAGAAAGAAAACTCAATGAGAGAGCATAAGAAAAAAAAGAAAAACTCCAAAACATATGTACTTCATCTAGATAGGGGTCGGCGACAAAGTCACCTATGTTTGAGTATATTGACTTAGGAGTCAAATGAGAACATTTGATCATAGGTCATACTCATCGTTTAAGCTCAAAATGGGGTTGCCATTTTTCGATTAAGCATTTGATGTGATCACATCTTTTGAAGCTGCTTGTACTCATGACTTTGAGCAAAGCTCCTTCAAGATGTGAAGAACATACCTTGGGCTTGTTGTTGCACGTACTCATGTAGGTGAACTTGATGTAGATGCTCATAGAATGTGAAGTTGGAGCACCATTTCCAATTGTATAGTTCATCTTCCTACATGGGTTAGGCAAGCAAGGAAATACTCAAGAATATCCAAGATGACAAAAGTGAAATACTAGATGTATAAGGTGTCAAAAAGGATATGTGAAATTTTGTTCCTTGAAATCAACATCCCAAAGAGCTAGATACTTGGTCAATGACAAGATTACTCATGATTTGAGTGTGTGGTAATCTTGTAGAATGTAGACCATCCAAGTACCTGCAAGGAGTTAGATGCAATACAAGGGGGCAAATGTGTCCAAGACATATGATCATCATCATAAGAGAAATATCAAGGATTAGTCAAATAGGCTCATGCCTTGCATGCATCAATGGAGTTTTCACTCCAGGTTTGAAGCATCAATGATGTTCAACTCACTCCTTAAGCGACAAAACACTTTCTCATCAAGTGGTTTTGTAAAGATATCTGCAAGCTGTTTGTCGATCGAACATGCTTAAGATCGATGTCCCCTTAGCAATGTGATCACGAATAAAATGGTGACGAACTTCAATGTGTTTCGATGCGAGAGTGTTGCACGGATTGTGTCCAATCTTAATCGCACTCTCATTGTCACAAAGCAAAGGAACATGTCTCGCATGTATCCCATAATCCTTAAGCGTCTGTGTCATCCATAGCAACCGAAAGCACAACACGAACCAGCAGCAATGTATTCTGCTTGGCGATGAGATAATGATACGAATTTTGTTTCTTGGATGACCAAGATACAAGAGATCGACCAAGGAATTGACACGTGCCGAAGTTGACTTTCTATCAACCTCATCACCGGCATAGTCCGAGTCGGAATAGCCAACAAGATCGAAAGAGGCCCTCTTAGGATACCAAATGCCAAAGTTAGGTGTGTGTATCAAATATCTCACAATTCTTTTTACAGCTTTAAGATGACATTCTTTAGGGGCTGCTTGATATCGAGCACACATGCATACACTCAACATTATGTCAGGACGAGAAGCACAGAGATATAGTAGAGAACCAATCATGGATCGATAAACCTTTTGATCAACAGGTTCTCCATCTTTAGTCAAGTCATTATGTCCACTAGTAGGCATGGGGGTTTTCATACCTTTGCTTTCTTGCATGTTGAACTTCTTGAAGAGATCCTTGGTGTACTTTGTTTGTGAGACAAAGGTACCCTCCTTAGATTGCTTGATTTGCAACCCAAGGAAGAATTTGAGTTCACTCATCATGGACATCTCATACTTCTCCGACATAAGCTTTCCAAACTTCTCACTAAAATGAGGGTTAGTTGAACCAAAGATAATATCATCAACATATATTTGGCACACAAATAGTTCACCATCAACCCTTTTCGTGAATAGCGTTGAGTCTATTTTTCCAATCTCAAATCCTTTTTCAAGAAGAAAGCTAGTCAAGCATTTGTACCAAGCTCTAGGAGCTTGTTTAAGACCATAAAGAGCTTTGTGCAATTTGTAAACATGATTAGGCTTTTAGGATTCACAAATCCGGAGGTTGTTTCACAAATACTTCCTCCTCAATTTCACCATTTAGGAAAGCACTTTTAATGTCCATTTGATAGAGAGTAATATCATGGTGGTTGGCATAAGCAAGAAGAATCGAATGGACTCAAGTCTAGCAACGGGGCATAGGTCTCACCATAGTCCATACCTTCGACTTGTGTGTAACCTTGTGCTACTGAGGCGAGCCTTGTTGCGGATGACTTGTCCATCTTCATCTTGCTTGTTCCAAAACACCCATTTGGTTCCAATGACGTTTTGGTCATCATTGGGCTTCTCTACCAAAGTCCAAACGTTGTTCCTCTCGGTTGTGTAGCTCTTCGTGCATAGCGTTCACCCAATCCGGGTCTTCAAGCGCTTCTTCTACCTTCATAGGTTCAAGACTAGAAATAAATGAGTAATGCTCACAAAAGTTAGCTAAACGAGTTTTAGAGCGAGTAATTCTCCGGTCGATGTCATTCATCATTTGTTCCACGGGATGATTCTTCTTGACTCTTGCTCGAACTCGAGATAGCTTTTGTTGTGGTCGCGGCTGAGCTTCCTCATCATCCTCATCTTCCTCTTCTTCTTCATTGTTGTTGGTGTTGTCTTGAGGTGGTGGAGAAGGAGGTTGTGGTGGATCTTCTTGTCGCACTTCCTCATCTTGGTGAGTTCCACTTGTGGACGCCTCCATTTTGCCTTGAGGTTCATCTCGCCGTGAGGTAGGGGGCTCCACATATGTAGATGAGGTACTCTCCTTCACTTCCATGGGACGGATCTTTCCAATGGATAAATCTTGAATGGCTTCCGATGGGTCCTTGTCTCCTACATCAATAGGCATTTGCTCTACTTGCGAGCCATTAGATTCATCAAACTTCACATCTACCGTCTCTTCAACCTTTCGGGTGAAATTGTTGTAGACACGGTAGGTGTGGGAGTTTGATCCATAACCGAGGAAAAAGCCTTCATGAGTTTTAGGAGCAAATTTAGACCGACGATGCTTATCAAGGATATAGCATTTTGAACCAAAGACACGAAAGTATCCCACTTGGGGTTTGTTACCGGTGAGGAGCTCATATGAAGTCTTGCCGAGGAGCTTGTGAAGATAGAGCCTGTTGATAGCATGACAAGCTGTCTCGACGGCTTCACCCCAAAAGTGCTTCGGTGTCTTGTATTCATCAAGCATCGTTCTCGCCATCTCAATGAGCGTTCGGTTCTTCCTCTCAACAACTCCATTTTGTTGAGGTGTGTACGTAGCCGAGAACTCATGTAGAATCCCTTCCTCATCGAGAAAAGAATCCACATGGGCGTTCTTGAACTCCGTTCCATTGTCGCTCCGAACTTTCTTGATCTTCACCTCAAATTGATTTTGGGCCTTTCTAGCAAAGGTTTTGAAGATTCTCTGAACCTGCGATTTGTCATCAAGGAAAAATACCCATGTAAATCTGGAAAAATCATCAACAATAACTAGACCAAAGGAGTTACCACCAAGGCTTTTGTAAGCATTGGGACCGAAGAGATCCATATGAAGAAGCTCAAGCGGTCTCCTTGTGGTCATGATGTTCTTCACGGGATGACTTCCACCTACTTGTTTTCCTGCTTGACATGCACTACAGAGTCTATCTTTGTCAAAGAAAACATCTTTAACACCAAGAATGTGATCACCTTTGATTAGCTTATCTAGATTACGCATACCAACATGTCCAAGCCTTCTATGCCACAACCAACCTTTAGCAGATTTAGCAATGAAGCAAGTTCTAGGTTGAGCTTTCTTAGTGAAATCAACGATATATAGGTCACCTCTACGGATACCAGTAAAAACCATGTTATGATTGTCACGACGAAAAACTTGGCAATCTACTTCGGTGAATGGCACATTGAATCCAAAGTCAGCTAATCTAGACACGGAAAGTAAATTGTATCCAAGTGATTCAACAAGCATGACATTTTTAATGGAGCTATCATGAGATATGGCCACCTTACCAAGGCCAAGTACCTTACCCTTGGAGTTGTCTCCAAAAGTCACATACTTGCGTGGACCATCGTTCTTTGCAAGCTCTCGAAACATGTCTTCATCTCCGGTCATGTGATCGGTGCATCCACTATCAAGAATCCACTCTTTTCCACCGGATATATAGTCTCTCAGATTTGCCATAAGACTGAGACTCTTCATGATCTTGTCTAGCTCGGTGTCCGAATCGGAGTAATCGTCATCATGCTCATGCTCATCATCATATTGACCCATAGATAATTCATCATCAATTCCTAGGTCAATTTGACAATGACTTGCATCAGTTTTGTCAGAGTGACAATAATCATCGGAATGCAATACAAGAGCATTTCTAATTCGAACATTGATAAAACCGGGATCACCCTTCTTTTTCATAAGATCACGAAGCTCAAAGAAGCATTTATCAAAGTTGGGATCATTGGGGCGCATCATATCAAACTCAATAGTCTTGTATAGAATTTCATCAAGACCTCTCAAAGAGTAGTCCGGATAAAGTTCTTCCAAGAACTTCCACATAGCATAGGCGCACTCAAAGTTTGTGACAAGCTCAAGTAAGTTATCGGGTAAGCCTCTAATGATGAGATTTACAGTTCTAAGGTTACGAAGCAAATCAAGCTCTTCATCCATAGTAGGGTGCAAGGGGTCAAATGGAGGTACATATGGGGTTTCAACATATTTGCGCAAGTTGTACATCTTAAAGATAGCAAGCATTTCAATCCTCCACGAGTTGTAGGACACTCCACCAAGAATAGGCACTCTATGACTAACACTCCCAAACGTAGACACGTCCATCTTCCTCCAATGGTGTGCAAACCAAAGCAATGGAGACCAAGCTCTGATACCAATTGTAGGATCGTTGAAGGCAAGAGTGTCTAGAGGGGGGGTGATTAGACTACTCGACAAGATAAAAGTTTAGCCTTTTGATTAGGACAAGTTTTTAGCAAGTTCACAATGAAGATCAAGTCAAGCATCATGCATACAAGTCAAGCAACATACTACACATGCAATTCTAGAGTATGGGCAGCGGAAAGTAAATTGCACAAGTAGTAAAGGAGAGATGGAGAAGAGCAAACGCAATTTGGAGACACGGAGATTTTTCTCGTGGTTCCGATAGGTGGTGCTATCGTCAATCCACGTTGATGGAGACTTCAACCCACGGAGGGTAACGGCTGCGAGAGTCCACGGAGGGCTCCACCCACGAAGGGTCCACGAAGAAGCAACCTTGTCTATGCCATCATGGCTTACGCCCACGGAGGACTAGCCTTACTCGGGGTAGATCTTCACGAAGTAGGTGATCTCCTTGCCCTTACAAACTTCTTGGTTCAACTCCACATCTTGACGGAGGCTCCCAAGCGACACCTAACCAATCTAGGAGGCACCACCCTCCAAAAGGTAATAGATGGTGTTGGTGATGATGAACTCCTTGCTCTTGTGCTTCAAATGATAATCTCCCCAACACTCAACTCTCCTCACCGATTTGGCTGTGGTGGAAGAAAGGATTGAGTGGAAAGCAACTTGGGAAGGCTAGAAATCAAGTTTCATATGGTGGGAGTGGAGCAACTTGATCTCAACACAAGGGTAGGTAGTTTTCTTCTCGAAATGTAAGGTAGGAGTGGTATTTCTTTCGATGGCTCTCTCCACGAGTGAAGAGGAGGTGGAGGGTATTTATAGCCTCCACACAAAATCCAACCATTACACACATTTGACCAATCTCGGTCGGACCGAAGTTGACAACTCGGTGAGACCGAAAGTTCAAATCTTGTGAGCGTTGGGATTTTCGGTGGGACCGAAAATACAATCTCGGTTAGTCCGATTCTTCCAAAGACTAGGGTTTGCCATTCTCGGTGGGACCGACTTTCTCATCTCGGTGACACCGATTTGAGTCTGAAGGTTCTGAAGGTTGGCAACACTAGTTTCGTAAGACCGAGTTTGGAGTCGGAAAATCCGAAATTTCTAGGGTGCGCTATGTGGTGAGGTGGTTCATCTCGGTGTAGACTGAGTTTATGGAATCGGTGGGACCGAGATTACTTATGAGTATATGTTGGAATGAAAGATTGCTGATAGTTTGAGAGATAAATCACTAAGCACTTTGAGCAACGGATCATCATCATAACCTCATCCCTTTTAATAGTATTGGCTTTCCTATGGACTCAATGTGATCTTGGATCACTAAACCAAAAATGGAGTCTTGAGCACTTGCCAATCCTTTCCTTAGCATCCTAGGGGTCCACCTCTTCAGTCCTTTTGCCATGCCAAAGTGATTGACTTTCCTGAAACATACTTGATGAAAGCATTAGTCCAATCACAAAGTATGTTGTCATTAATTACCAAAACCACCTAGGGAGCAAATGTGCTTTCAATCTCCCAAGAAAATACCTTCATTTACCATAAAGTGGCACTTCTCCCAATTCAAAACAAGATTAGTTTGCTCACATCTCTGCAAAACTCGATCAAGGTTGCTTAAGCAATCACCAAAAGAAGTTCTATAAAAGGAAAAATCATCCATGTAAACCTCAACAATCTTTTCACAAAAATCAGAGAATATAGCAGTCATACATCTTTGAAAGGTAGCAGGTGCATTGTATAAACCAAAATTCATACGTCTATAAGCATAAGTTCCAAAAGGACAAGTAAAGGTGGGTTTCTCTTGATAAGGTTGTGAGACAGGTATTCGAAAAAACCAGAATATCCATCAAGGAAACAAAAATGTGTGTGATTTGACAATCTTTCTAACATTTGATCAATAAAAGGCAGAGGGTAATGATCTTTTCTAGTAGCTTTATTTAATTTCTAAAATCGATTACCATTCTATAACCAGTGACAATTCTTTGTGGAATAAGTTCATCCTTATCATTAGGAACAACGGTAATACCTCCCTTTTTAGGGGCATAATGAACGGGACTTACCCATCTACTATCAGCTATGGGATAGATTATACCTGCTTCCAGAAGCTTCAGTATTTCTGTTCTTACCACTTCTTTCATTCAGGGCCGGTCCTGGGAGTTCGGGGGCCCGGGGCGAAACTATAATCCGGGGCCCCTATATATTACCTTGAAAATTTTCTTCTAGCTTGCCATATGCAATGTCTAGCTATGGTATCAATATTAATTTTATTCAACAATTTCTTTTCAATGTGTAAAGTTGCCGAACCTAACCTCTTTTGGGACATGTACAAACCTTACATCGAATATATAGCTATTTAAATGATGCATGTGCTTTTTATGATAGGACAAAAACAATACCTCGACCATTATCACCATATCCCGTGCTTACTTATACATGTCCTTGCTGATAAGAACTTTTGCTCTTTGATAAAGCATTAGAAAACCATCTTTCAAGACCTGTAGATTAACACAGATAACAAGTTAAATGGTATAGCTACATCAGAAACCCGTTGAAAAAAGATTAAATATTTCACTTCATATCATTTGCAGATCTAAGAAACATTATTTTCTACCCACCTTGATCCTGGAGATCTACTTCATCTGTTCCAAATATCTATCAAAAACGTCCTATAATTTGGGACGGATGTATAGTAATTTGAAATCTTCTCCTCAACCATCTGAATGTCTTCGAGATAATCCTAATTTTCCAATGCCAGGTGGAAGTCTGCTAGTGGCGACCAAGTTTTTCCCATCGGAGGAAAGACAGAAATCTCAAAATCCATACGAACGCACAAGATTCGATAAAAGAATGGAGCGAAGGGATACTTACCAGAGGCTGCCGACGAGCGTAGTGGTGTACTCCACCGTTGCCGCCGCCACGGCAATGGCGGCGATGACCTTGCCGTGATTGCGGGTGTTGACGGCGCAAAAAACAAGACATGGGGCCGTGGGCATTGTGCGCTAATATCTGGAGGGCTTGGCAACGATGGGGTCATACCGTCATGCGCTGGGCCATGCCCCATGTCTCAGCGAGGACAGTACATGGTATTGTCTACAAGCCCTGCAATCGCTAGAAAAAACAAGAGGAAGCATGACCCCTGGTTACATGCGTGCTCGAGATCGAGAGGGGCCTCAGGATCAGGGGCCGGGCGTCGCCCCCCCCTCCCAGGGCCGGCCCTGCTTTCATTTTAGGATTTAAACGTCGTTGGTGATCAACAACGGGTTTAGGATCAGGTTCCATATTAACTTTGTGCTGAAAGAGAGTGGGACTAATGCCCTCTAAATCATCAAGAGTATATCCAATGGCAGCTCGGTGCTTCTTCCGAACCTTTAATAATCTTTCTTATTCATGTTCTAAAGGGTTAGCACTAATAATAATAGGATATATCTTTTTCTCATCAAGATAAGCATATTTCAAAGTGTCTGGCAATTGTTTTAATTCAAACATGGGATCACCTTTAGGTGGAGGAGGAACTCCTAGAGTTTCAATAGGAAAATTGTGTTTAAGCAGAGGTCGTTGTTCAAATAAAATTTTATCTATTTCATTTCTTTCATGCAGATGCATATCATTTTCATGCTCTAGCAAATATTGTTCTAGTGGATCAGTAGGAGGCATAGCAATAGAAGCAAGACCAATTATTTCATCCTTACTAGGCAACTCTTTCTTATGATGCTTTCACTACTTGGAAAAATTAATCTCATGAGACTCATCAACCAAACTTACATTGACGGTTTGTTTCTCACAATCTATTTAGCATTAACGGTGTTCAAGAAAGGTCTACCAAAGATAATGGGACAAAAATCATCTTGTGGGGAATCAAGAATAAGGAAATCGGTAGGATATTTTATTTCCCACACAAGACACATCTCTAACAATCCCAAGTGGTATGATGGTATCTCTATTAGCAAGTTTAATCGTAACATCTATGTCTTCCATTTCAGCAGGTGCTATATCATTCATAATTTCTTGATATAAGGTAAAGGGATAACACTCATGCTAGCACCTATGTCACACAAACCATGATAAGAATGATATCCTATTTTGACTGAGACAACAGTCATGCCAACAACAGGTCTATGTTTATCTTTTTCATCTGGTTTGGAAATTCTAGCAGCTTCATCACAGAAGTAAATAACATGCCCATCTATATTTTCTACCAGGAGATCTTTAACCATAGCAACACTAGGTTCTACCTTGATATGTTCAGCAGGCTGGGTGTTTTAATATAGCTTTTATTGACAACAGTTGGAACTCTAGCATGTTCCTTGATCCTAACAGGGAAAGGTGGTTTTTCAATATAAGTAGTAGGAACAACTGGATCAAGATCATAGATAATAGTTTCATCTTTAACTATTACTGGTTCTTTAGTTTCTTCTTTAATAGGTGGGTGATATTGAACCACTTCTCCTTAGGGAGATTAACATGAGTAGCAAATGATTCACAAAAGGAGGCTACTATCTCAAAGTCAAGTCCATATTTAATGCTAAACTTTTGAAAAGCATCGGTATTCATAAAAGATTTAACACAATCATACTTAAGCTTAATACCTCACTCCTTACCTTCGTCGAGTTCCCAATCTTCAGACTTGCGTTTAATTCTTTCTAAAAAGATCCCACCTGAATCCAATAGTCTTCTTCATAAAGGAACCAGTACAAGAAGTATCAAGCATGGATTGATCATCACGAGAAAACCGAGCATAAAAATTCTGAATAATAATTTCTCTTGAGAGCTCATGATTGGGGCATGACTATAACATTGACTTAAGCCTCCCCCAAGCTAGAGAGATACTTTCTCCTTCACGAGTCCAAAAATTATATATATAATTCCGATCAGGATGAACTAGATGCATAGGATAATTTTTTTGGTGAAATTCCAATTTCAGTCGATTCCAATTCCAAGATCCAATATCATCGTGTAGCCTATACCATGCCAATGCTTTTTTCCTTCAAAGATAAAGGGAAAACCTTCTTTTTAGCTTCATCTTCGGGTAAAACTGCAAGCTTAAATAATCCACAAATTTCATCCACATATATCAAGTGCGTATCAGGATGTTCGGTTCCATCTCCTGCATAAGGATTAGCTAGCAGTTGTTCTATCATACCGAAGGAATTTCATAACCAATATTTTCAGTAGGTGCAGTTGGTTGTGGGGTAACTAATTGTTGTTCCGGTCGAGGTGAAGATACCCCGAACAAACCCCTCAAAGGATTGTTCTCCATAGTAATAAGTGACAATAAATTTCAGCACGTGGTAATAATTTTTCCTTACCTATTTCCACTTACCAAGAGCGCTTCACTCCCCGGCAATGGCACCAGAAAAGAGCCTTGATGACCCACAAGTATAGGGGATCAATTGTAGTACTTTCGATAAGTAAGAGTGTCAAACCCAACGAGGAGCAGAAGGAAATGACAAGCGGTTTTCAACGAGGAGCACGTTTGCCCTCCGGTGGAGCGATTCCGCCGGGGAACTTCCCTCCTAGAGGGGGAAATCATTGTCATCATCATCACCAATAACTCTCCCATCTTGGGGAGGGTAATCTCCATCAACATATTCAACAACACCATCTCCTCTCAAACACTAGTTCATCCCTTGTGTTCAATCTTTGTACCGGAACCTTAGATTGCTGCTTGTGGGTGACTAGTAGTGTTGATTACATCTTGTAGTTGATTACTATATGGTTTATTTGGTGGAAGATTATATGTTCAGATCCATTATGCTATTTAATACCCCTCTAATCATGAGCATGGTTATCATTTGTGAGTAGTTACTTTTGTTCTTGAGGTCACGGGAGAAATCTTGTTGCAAGTAATCATGTGAACTTGATATGTGTTCGATATTTTGATGATATGTATCTTGTGATTCCCTTAGTGGTGTCATGTGAACGTCGACTGATACGTCCATTTTGCATCATGTTTTCCTACATCATGATTACTTCCAACATGACTTCTCCCATGACCTCAAGAACAAAAGTAACTACTCACAAATGATAATCATGCTCAAGATCAGAGGGGTATTAAATAGCATAATGGATCTGAACATATGATCTTCCACCAAATAAACCATATAGTAATCAACTACTAGATGTAATCAACACTACTAGTGACCCACAAGTACTAGTCTGAGGTTCCGGTACAAAGATTGAGCACAAGAGATGAACTAGGGTTTGAGAGGAGATGGTGTTGTTGAAGATGTTGATGAAGATGGCCCTCCCCAAGATGGGAGAGTTGTTGGTGATGATGATGACGATGGTTTCCCCTTCGGGAGGGAAGTTCCCCTAGCAGAATCGCTCCACCGAAGGGCAAAAGTGTTTCTGCCCAAGTTCCGCCTTGAGACAGCGGCTCTTCGTCCCGAAAGTCCCCCTCTAATTTTTTTTCTAGGTCAAATGACATATATATACCAGAAGATGGGCATCGGAGGTGGGCACAACCCACCAGGGCGTGCCCTGGTGTCTTGTGCTCACCAGGGTGGCCCCCTCCGGTAGTTATTTGCTCCATTATTTCATATATTCCAAAACAATTCTTCGTAAAATTTCATCTCATTTGGAGATGTGCAGAATAGGTAACTGCGACGTAGCTTTTTCGGGTCTAGAATTCCAGCTGCCGGCATTCTCCCTCTTTGTGTAAACCTTGCATATTATGAGAAAAGGCATTATAAATACTCCAAAAAGCATTATTATGTATAAAAATATTGTAAATAACAGTAGGAAATCATGATGCAAAATGGACGTATCAGTGTACTCTCTCTCACCCCGTTGCAATCTCTACTTAAACATGGTGTTTGATTCCAATGATGTGTTGCATCTCTATTATGTGTGAGTAGTTTCTTCTTGTCCTATCATTAATTGTGATATGTTATGGTTGATATGAGTTGTATGTTATTTTAGTGTTGTCCCTTGGTGCCCATCATCTTGCACAAACGTGTGGGGTTCCCGTTGTAGGGTGTTACAACATGTTAATAATTTGCTTATAGTGGGCTGCAGGAGTGATATAAACCTAAACCTTTTTTTTTCACAAATACGCAAGTTGCGTATCTTTGTATTGATAGAAGAGGAGTACAAGCATGGGGTTACAATGCATACAAGGCCATGTACGCACTAGGCATGGTGTACAAGCGAAGGAGCACAACAGAAGGGGGCATGCTTAATACGTCTCCAACGTATCTATTATTTTTTGTTGTTCCATGCTATTATATTATCCGTTTTGAATGTTTATGGGCTTTACTTTACACATTTATATCATTTTTGGGACTAACCTACTAACCGGAGGCCCAACCCATATTGCTGTTTTTTTTTTGCCTATTTCAGTGTTTCGAAGAAAAGGAATATCAAACGGAGTCCAAACGGAATGAAACCTTTGGGAGCGTGATTTTTGGAACAAACGTGATCCAGAGGACTTGGAGTGGAAGTCAAGAAACAAACGAGGCGGCCAAGAGGGTGGAGGGTGTGCCCCCCTATTGGGCGCGTCCCCCTATCTTGTGGGCCCCTCGAGCGTCCATCGACCTACTTCTTCCTCCTATATATACCCACATACCCCAAAAACATCAGACCCGACCACGAAAAACAATTTCCACCATCGTAACCTTCTGTATCCGCGAGATCCCATCTTGGAGCCTTCGTCGGCGCTCCACCGGAGGGGGAATCGATCATGGAGGGCCTCTACATCATCTCCAAGGCCTCTCCGATGAGTTGTGAGTAGTTTAACACAGACCTTTGGGTCCATAGTTATTAGCTAGATGGCTTCTTCTCTCTCTTTGGATCTCAATACCATGTTCTCCTCGATCTTCTTGGAGATCTATTCGATGTAACTCTTTTTGCGGTGTGTTTGTCGAGATCCGATGAATTGTGGGTTTATGATCAAGTTTATCTATGAGAAATATTTGAATCTCCTCTGAATTCTTTTATGTGTGATTAAGTTATCTTTGCAAGTCTCTTCGAATTATCAGTTTGGTTTGGCCTACTAGATTGATCTTTCTTGCAATTGAAGAAGCACTTAGCTTTGGGTTCAATCTTGCGGTGTCCTTTCCCAGTGACAGCAGGGGCAACAAGGCACGTATTGTATTGTTGCCATCGAGGATAAAAAGATGGGGTTTATATCATATTATGTGAGTTTATCCCTCTACATCATATCATCTTTCTTAATGCGTTACTCTGTTCTTTATGAACTTAATACTCTAGATGCATGATGTATAGCGGTCGATGTGTGGAGTAATAGTAGTAGATGCAGGCAGGAGTTGGTCTACTTGTCACGGACGTGATGCCTATATACATGATCATGCCTAGATAATCTCATAATTATTCGCTTTTCTATCAATTGCTCGACAGTAATTTGTTCACCCATCGTAATACTTATGCTATCTTGAGAGAAGCCACTAGTGAAACCTATGGCCCCTGGGTCTATCTCTTATCATATAAGCTTTCAATCTACTTTTATTTGCAACTTTACTTTTCCAATCTATATTATAAAATACCAAAAATATATTTATCTTATCATATTATCTCTATTAGATCTCACTTTCGCAAGTGGTCGTGAAGGGATTGACAACCCCTTTATTGTGTTGGTTGCGAGTTCTTGTTTGTTTGTGTAGGTGCGTGGGACTTTTGAGGAGCCTCCTACTGGATTGATACCTTGGTTCTAAAAAACTGAGGAAATACTTACGCTACTATTACTGCATCACCCTTTCCTCTTCAAGGAAAACCAACGCAAGCTCAAGATGTAGCAAGAAGGATTTCTGGCACCGTTGCCGGGGAGGTCTTCGCTCAAGTCAAGACATACCAAGTAGCCATCACAAACCCATCTCCCTCGCATTACATTATTTGCCATTTGCCTCTCGTTTTCCTCTCCCCCACTTCACCCTTGCCGTTTTATTCGCCCTTCTTCCGTCCGATCTTGTGTTACCATGTGCCTTCTTTTGCCTTGCATCTTTGCTTGCTAAAAGTTTATGGATCCTCATCCACTTGCTAATCTCTTTAAGAGATCCCATTATGTTGAACCTATTGCTAGTGAGTTGAGTGCACTTGATTATCTTTATGAGGTTTTGCTTGAAATTCATGAATCTGAAAATTATGATGAAGTACTTTATGAAGCGATTCACTATAGATCTTTGAATAAAAAGCACGATTGCAATGATTTTATTTTAAAATCTATTGATGTCAATTGTGCTAATAATATGCAAAACCCTAAGCTTGGGGATGCTAATTTTGCTATGTCTACTACTTGTTGCAATGGTCATGATTGGGGTGATTCTTCTCTTGATCTTGAAAATTTATTTAAGCCCCATGATGTATATGAGATTGATAATAGTGTTTGCAATATTATTTAAAGTGGGTTTGGAGATAATAGTGTTTGCAATATTATTTAAAGTGGGTTTGGAAGAGTGTCAACTTTAGATCCCACATATTTGGATTTTGATCAATCTTATGAAATTTTTGATAAAAGTGGTTTGGAGAGGTCATGACTTTAGTTAATGTTAATCCCACTATTTTGGAAGAGTGTCAACTTTGCATGCATGTGGATCGTGTTGAGAATATGTTATGTGATAGCTATTTTGTTGAATTTTCCTATGATCCTACATGTAATTATTATGAGAGAGGAAAATATGGTCGTAGAAATTTTTATCTTACTAAATTACCTCTCGTCATGTTTAGATTGCTACCGTCTCTTTCTTCTTCCTTGCATATGCTAGTTTTTGCTTGCCTTGCAAATTTGTTTGCTTATAATATACCTATGCATAGGAAGTATGTTAGACTTAGATGTGTTTGTCACGTGTTTCATGATGCTCTCTTTGCGCTTCAATTCTTGTCTTTCATGTGAGCATCATTAAAATTATCAATGCCTAGCTAGGGGCGTTAAACGATAGTGTTTGTTGGGAGGCAACCCAATTTTATTTTGGTTTCTTGCTTTTTGCTTCTGTTTATTAATAAATTTATCATCTACCTTCTGTTTAGATGTGTTTTTATGTTTTAATTAGTGTTTGTGCCAAGTAGAACCTATAGGATAACCTATGGTGATAGTTAGTTTGATTCTGCTGAAAAACAGAAACTTTGCACGCACGAACATAATTTTAATAATTCACAGAAACGTGATTTTGCGTTGATTCTTTTTTCTGTAGATCAATAGACAAATTTCACAGGACTTCCTATTTTTGTAGGATTTTTAGAGTTCCATAAGTATTCGAGAGTTACAGATTGCTACAGACTGTTCTGTTTTTGACAGATTCTGCCTTTCGTGTGTTGTTTGCTTATTTTGATGCATCTATGGCTAGTATGTAAGGGTATGAACCATATAGAACTTGGAATACAGTATGTTTTACACCAATATAAATAAATAATGAGTTCATTACAGTAACTTATGCGGTGGTTTTTCTTTCTTGCACTAACGGAGCTTATGAGATTTTCTGTTGAGTTTTGTGTTGTGAAGTTTTCAAGTTTTGGGTAAAGATTTGATGGACTATGGAATAAGGAGTGGCAAGAGCCTAAGCTTGGGGATGCCCATGGCACCCCAAGATATTCAAAGAATAGCCAAAATCCTAAGCTTGGGGATTCCCTGGGAAGGCATCCCCTCTTTCGTCTTCGTTTATCGGAAACTTTACTTGGAGCTATACTTTTATTCGCCACATGATATGTGTTTTACTTGGAGCGTCTTATATGATATTAGTCTTTGCTTTTTATTTTACCACAATCATCCTTGCTGTACACACCTTTTGGGAGAAACCCATTTGATTGGAATTTATTAGAATACTCTATGTGCTTCACTTATATCTTTTTGAGCTAGATAGTTTTTGCTCTAGTGCTTCACTTATATCTTTTAGAGCACGTTGGTGGCTTAATTTTGAAGAAATTGTTAGTATCTCATGCTTCACTTATATTATTTTTAGATTCTCTTAGAACAGCATGGTATTTGCTATGGTTATAAAATTAGTCCTAGAATGATGAGCATCCAAGTTGGGTATAATAAAAAATGTCATAGGAAGTGAATTGGATGCTATGATCAATTTGATACCTGATAATTGTTTTGAGATATGGAGTGTAGTCATATTAGAGTCATGCTAGTTGGGTGATTATGAATTTAAAGAATGCTTGTGTTGAAGTTAGCAAGTCTCGTAGCATGCACGTATGGTGAAAGTTGTGTAACAAATTTGAAACATGAGGTGTTCTTAGATTGTGCATCCTTATGAGTGGCGGTCGGGGACGAGCGGTGGTCTTTTCCTACCAATCTGTCCCCCTAGGAGCATGCGCCTAGTGCTTGGTTTTTGATGACTTGTAGATTTTTGCAATAAGTATATGAGTTCTTTTTTGACTAATGTTGAGTCCATGGATTATACGCACTCTCACCCTTCCATCATTGCTAGCCTCTTCGGTACCGTGCATTGCCCTTTCTCACCTTGAGAAATGGTGCAAACTTCGTCGGTGCATCCAAACCCCGTGATATGATACGCTCTATCACACATAAACCTCCTTATATCTTCCTCAAAACAGCCACCATACCTACCTATTATGGCATTTCCATAGCCATTCCGAGATATATTGCCATGCAACTTTCCACCGTTCCATTCATCATCATGACATGCATCATCATTGTCATATTGCCTTGCATGATCATGTAGTTGACATCGTATTTGTGGCAAATCCACCATGCATAATTTTTCATACATGTCACTCTTGATTCATTGCCCATCCCGGTACACCGCCGGAGGCATTCATATAGAGTCATATCTTGTTCTAGTTTTGGGTTGTAATTCATGAGTTGTAAATAAATAGAAGTGTGATGATCATCATTATTAGAGCATTGTCCCCAAATAAAAAAAGAAAGGCCAAATAAAAAATGAAAATAAAAAGGGAGAAAGTCCAAATAAAAAAAGGCCCAAAAAAATGGGGCAATGTTACTATCCTTTTCCACACTTGTGCTTCAAAGTAGCACCATGTTCTTCATATAGAGAGTCTCATATGTTGTCACTTTCATTTACTAGTGGGAATTTTTCATTATAGAACTTGGTTTGTATATTCCTACGATGGGCTTCCTCAAAATGCCCTAGGTCTTCGTGAGCAAGCAAGTTGGATGCACACCCACTAGTTTCTTTTGTTGAGGTTTCATACATTTATAGCTCTAGTGCATCCGTTGCATGGCAATCCCTACTCCTCATGTTGACATCAATTGATGGGCATCTCCATAGCCCGTTGATTATCCTCGTCAATGTGAGACTTTCTCTTTTTTGTCTTCTCCACACAATCCCCATCATCATATTCTATTCCACACATAGTGCTATATCCATGGCTTACGCCCATGTATTGCGTGAAAGTTGAAAAAGTTTGAGATTATTTAAGTACGAAACAATTGCTTGGCTTGTCATCGGGGGTGTACAAGATGGGAGCATTTTTGTGTGACGAAAATGAAGCATGACCTAACTATATGATTTTGTAGGGATGCACTTTCTTTAGCCATGTTATTTTGAGAAGACATGATTGCTTTGATTAGTATGCTTGAAGTATTACTATTTATTATGTCAATATGAACTTTTATTTTCAAACATTTGGATCTGAACATTCATGCCACAATAAAGAAAATTACATTGAGAATTATGCTAGGTAGCATTCCACATCAAAAATTCTATTTTTATCATTTACCTACTCGAGGACGAGCAGGAATTAAGCTTGGGAGGCTTGATACGTCTCCAACGTATCTATAATTTTTTATTGTTCCATGCTATTATATTACCCGTTTTGGATGTTTATGGGCTTTACTTTACACATTCATATCATTTTTGGGACTAACCCTAAAACCCTAACCTAATAACCGGAGGCCCAGCCCGTATTGCTGTTTTTTTTGCCTATTTCAGTGTTTTGAAGAAAAGGAATATCAAACGGAGTCCAAACGGAATGAAACCTTCGGGAGTATGATTTTTGGAACAAACGTGATCCAGAGGACTTGGAGTGGAAGTCAAGAAACAAACGAGGCGGCCACGAGGGTGGAGGGTGCGCCCCCCTACTTGGCGCGTCCCCCTATCTTGTGGGCCCCTCGGGCATCCATCGACCTACTTCTTCCTCCTATATATACCCACATACCCCAAAAACATCAGAACCGACCACGAAAAACTATTTACACCATCGTAACCTTCTGTATCCGCGAGATCCCATCTTGGAGCCTTCGCCGGCGCTCCACCGGAGGGGGAATCGATCATGGAGGGCCTCTACATCATCTCCAAGGCCTCTCCGATGAGTTGTGAGTAGTTTAACACAGACCTTTGGGTCCATAGTTATTAGCTAGATGGCTTCTTCTCTCTCTTTGGATCTCAATACTATGTTCTCCTCGATCTTCTTGGAGATCTATTCGATGTAACTCTTTTTGCGGTGTGTTTGTCGAGATCCGATGAATTGTGGGTTTATGATCAAGTTTATCTATGAGAAATATTTGAATCTCCTCTGAATTCTTTTATGTGTGATTAAGTTATCTTTGCAAGTCTCTTCGAATTATCAGTTCAGTTTGGCCTACTAGATTGATCTTTCTTGCAATTGAAGAAGCGCTTAGCTTTGGGTTCAATCTTGCGGTGTCCTTTCCCAGTGACCGCAGGGGCAACAAGGCACGTATTGTATTGTTGCTATCGAGGATAAAAAGATGGGGTTTATATCATATTGTGTGAGTTTATCCCTCTACATCATGTCATCTTTCTTAATGCGTTACTCTGTTCTTTATGAACTTAATACTCTGGATGCATGATGTATAGCGGTCGATGTGTGGAGTAATAGTAGTAGATGCAGGCAGGAGTCGGTCTACTTGTCACGAACGTGATGCCTATATACATGATCATGCCTAGATAATCTCATAATTATTCGCTTTTCTATCAATTGCTCGACAGTAATTTGTTCACCCACTGTAATACTTATGCTATCTTGAGAGAAGCCACTAGTGAAACCTATGGCCCCCGGGTCTATCTCTTATCATATAAGCTTTCAATCTACTTTTATTTGCAACTTTACTTTTCCAATCTATATTATAAAATACCAAAAATATATTTATCTTATCATATTATCTCTATTAGATCTCACTTTCGCAAGTGGCCGTGAAGGGATTGACAACCCCTTTATTGTGTTGGTTGCGAGTTCTTGTTTGTTTGTGTAGGTGCGTGGGACTTTTGAGGAGCCTCCTACTGGATTGATACGTTGGTTCTCAAAAACTGAGGGAAATACTTACGCTACTATTGCTGCATCACCCTTTCCTCTTTAAGGGAAACCAACGCAAGCTCAAGACGCAGCAATGCTCAGCCCCGCTACCAACTAGAGACTAAGCGCCGGGGATGATGTGTTGCAGTCCGGTGGCGCCCGCCTTGGCCCATAGGCGCGCCTCATCCTTGATGGTCTCGGAGGTGAAGGTGATCGATGGTGTTGCTCCTTCAAAAATGCAGGCGTTGCAGTGCTTCCAAATCCACCAAGCAGATAGTATGATGAGGGAGGATAGACCCTTGAGCATAGAAGCGGGCGCGAGGTCGAGAGAGGATTGCCACCAGAGCTGGAATGGTGTGTCAGGGGAGGGGAGGCCGATGGTCACACGTGCCCAGCCGAGGATCTCATGCCAAACTTGTCGTGAGAAAGAACATCCGGCAAGGAGATGGTGCATGGTCTCCTCCTCTTGGTCGCAAAGGGTGCATTCATCGTCATGTGGCAGTCCGCGGCATGCGAGGTGCTCCGCGGTCTAGCAGCGGTCTTGCATGGCCAGCCATAAGAAAAACTTGACACGAAGAGGGGCCCAAGGTCGCCAAGTGAGCCGCCAGAAAGGATCTTCACAAGTTCCAATGAATAGAGCCTTGTAGCAGGAACTTGCAGTGTATGTAGTGGAAGAAGTCCAACGCCAATGTAGCGTGTCTGGCTCGTTGGTGAGCTGAGTGTGCCGCACCAGGCGCCAAAGCTCGACGTACTGCATCATGGCCGTCGACCCAAGCACGCCTCTGATGTCCCGCACCCAAGAGTGCCGGTGCAGGCCGTCATGCACGCAACGCTCCTTCCGAATGCGCCTGGGGACGAGAGCGAGAACGAGTGGAGCGATCTCGGCCACGGACCTGCCATTGATCCAGTGGTCGGTCCAAAATCTGCAAGCATCTCCAGCACCGAGCTGCCAAGTCGTGGAGGCTCTGAAAATTGCACTCGCGTCCACATCATGGGGGATATGGAGGTGGCTCCAGGGGCGAGAAGCGTCGGTACGCTGCAGCCAAAGCCAACGAACACGAAGAGAAATGCCCGTACGTTGAATATCACGGATACCTAGGCCATCGAGAGAGATGGGCCGGTAGATACGCTGCCAGTTGACAAGGCACTGGCCACCGTTGGCCTTGTCGGATCCTGCCCATAGAAATCCTCGGATGATCCGGTTCACCTTCTTGATGGCAGTGTTGTTGAAGGCAATGGCGGTGAGGAAGTGCGTGGGGATGGCGGTGGGAACATGGCGCACAATGGATAGGCGGTCTCCCTTGGAAAGCATGGATGCCCACCGTGTGGAGAGCTTGCGTCCAAGTTTGTCGATGATCGGTTGCAAGCTCGTGGAAGAAGCCTTGCGAACGGAGAGGGGCAGTCCGAGGTAGGTGATAGGGAAGTGAGCGACGGGGCACTGCATCTCTACGGCGATCATAGCAATGTGGTCGTCAGAGCATTGGATAGGAGTGGCCGAACACTTGTCGAAGTTGGTTTGCAGCCTAGAAGCGAGGCCAAAGACATGAAGGAGCCTGCAAACCGTGGCGAGGTCGTGGGAGTCCGGGTGGCAGAAAATGACCACGTCATCCACATAGAGGGATATGCTCGAAGCCGCATGATGGGTGGTCAGGCGATGGAGGAGCCCGAGCTCCACCACACACAACAACATGGAGTTCAACACGTCGATGACCAGGGTGAAGAGCATGGGTGAGACCGGGTCTCCTTGTCGAAGGTCGTGAGCGTGGTCGATCGGAGGCCCTAGGTGGCCGTTGATGAGAACTCTCGTGGAGGCCGTGGAAAGGAGCATGGAGATCCACTCGCGCCAACGTGGGCCAAACCCAAGGTGCTGCAGAAGTTGGAGAAGGAAGGGCCAAGACACGCTGTCGAATGCTCTAGCAATGTCCAACTTGAGAAGTATGCGTGGCTCCTTGAGGTTATGCAAGAGGCGAGCCGTCTGCTGCACAAGGAGGTAGTTGTCGTGGATACAACGTCCCGCAATGAACGCACTCTGGTTGGTGGAGACCATGTTGCTTAGCCGCGGAGCAAGGCGAAGGGAGAGAGCTTCGCAACCAGCTTGGCGAAGATTTGTATGAGACTGATGGGTCTATAGTCGAAGAGGGAGTGCACATCTGCATGCTTGGGGAGCAACGTGAGGAGGGCTTCATTGAGTTTTTGCAGGCCTCTACCATTCATGGCATAGAACTTGTCGAACGTCGCGAGGAAGTCAAGCTTGATCGTGTCCCAACAAGCAACCAAAAACTTGAAGGTAAAACCGTCGGGGCCAGGCGCCCTCCTAGTCGGCAGACACTTGACGGCATTCCAAATCTCCTCCTCGGTGAATGGCGCGTCGAGCGCGAGCAGTTCAAACTACTGCACACAAAGGACGTAAAGATCGAGCGTGATATCACGTTCGGAGGTGTTGCCGAGGACGTTGGAGGAGTGGGCGAAGGCGGCCTCGGCCATCTCATCATGGTCAGAGATAGTGCGGTTTCCGACACGCAAACTCGTCATGAGGTTTCTTTGCTTGCGATGAGCGGCATGCACTTTGAGGTAGGAGACAGCCGCATCGTCGCTCCGGAGCCAAGAGAGGCACACCCGCTGCCTTGCGATAGATCGCTCAAGGGAGGAAAGACCAAGGTAGGAAGCCTTGAGCTTTCAACGGAGCCAGGTCTCGATGAGGAATAACGGCCACGAATCTTGAGCAGCGTCAAGCCTAGAAATGAGTTCGCATGACACCTTAAGCTGTAAGGACACGTTGCCGATCAAGCGCGCACTCCAGCTTTGCAGCCTCCTACACGTCGCCTTAAGACGTGTCACGATTCGCTAGAATGGATCGTCGTCAGGCGGAATAGAAACCCAGGCCTCAAAAACCACCTGGTGGAAACCCTCCAACTTCGGCCAAAATCACTTGAAGTGGAAACGCCGCGCTCCTGGAGGGCGGGCCACACAGTCGACCAGGAGCGGGCAATGGTCGGAGGCCACGGAGGAGAGGCAGCGGAGTAGGCAGTGCGGGTGGGCGATCTCCCATCCAGAGGTGCATAGGATGCGGTCATTATGGACCAGCGTTGGGGCATCTCGCTCGTTAGACCAAGTGTACCGCCGGCCGTGCATATAGAGATCACGAAGCTCCTCATCAGCGATGAAGCGCCTAAATCTGTTCATGGTGCGATGGTTGATGTTCGAGTTGTTCTTCTCCGAGGCCGAAGCAATCATGTTGAAGTCTCCACCAATAAGCCAAGGGCCGATGCGGGACTCACGCACATCGTGCAACTCAGCAAGGAACTCTAGCTTGGCGTCATCGTCTTGTGGCCCGTACACCCCAGTAAGCCACCAATGACCATCGCCAGCCAAGGAAGAGACCAAGGCCGTAACATGGTGCTCACCGATGAGGGGATTAGAGAGGGAGATAGTAGAGCGTTGCCAAGCAAGGAGGATGCCACCGCGTGTGCCATCCGCGGGGAGGAAGAAGTAGTCCCCGAAGTACGGACCGAGCGTGTCCAAGACAATGGCGTCGGAGACAAGAGCGAGCTTTGTTTCTTGAAGACACACGATGGTAGGTGCGACAGCGGTGATCACGCTGCGGACGATCGTGCGTTTAGCGCCGGAGTTAAGACCACGGACATTCCAAAAAATTGTTTTGAGGTTACAATCCATAGGAAAAAGGGGGGAACACGTTAGAGACGTCGCAAGGCAGCTAACTAGGCCTCAATGAGCTGCCCCTAGGTAGAAGGCAGTGTGGTGGGGAGTTGCCATCCGAAGAAGTCGGCGAATGCTTGCAGCATGTCTAAAGCCAGCGGCTGCTCGAAGAGGAGAGCGTATTTGCCAAGCACCTCGTCGGAGATTGGCGCATCGTCACTAGAGATGAGGCCTAGACGGCGAAGCAAAACTCTTTTGGCTTTCATTTCGGAGTTGAGCCCCTGGTCCGCGCGGGCGATGCGGAAGCTGCGGCGAGGAGTGAAGTTGGCCGGCAGCTCCTTCTTGTGCCGCCGAGGCTTTGGCGTAGGAAGTAGAGAGGATGCCATGATAGCGATGGCATCAATGAAGGAAGAGAGAGGCACGTCGGCCGCGGGGACGTCCGTGGGCTGCATGGGCTGCATGGGCAATGGGGCCGACCTGTCATCCGGAGAATCAGCGTGTGCAACATGCAGCACAACATCCAGACAAGAGGGCGGGCCCACCAAAAGCTCGGGATCGGCAGGGTCCAAGCGGTTCGGCGCTAGCGCGAGGGCGTCGTGGGAGACAACGGACAAGCGGGGTGGGACCTCCACAGTAGGCTCGGGATCCGGCCTCGGCGCAGGATTGGTCACGAAGGAATCGCCCGCGTCAGTCTCATCAGGCGGGGTGACATGGGCAGGCCCCTCCTTGTCTCCCAACGGCTGGCGCAGCGCGGGGTCATCGGCAGGTCGAGGGAGGGGGGGTGTCGACTCCTGGTTGGCCACGCAGGATCACCTGGGGGGGCAGTTGGGCTTGGAGAGGAAGGCGCTGAGTTCGCGAATTGTTGCATATGGGATTAAAGGGGATTTAGAACTTAGTGCTATGGTTGTGGTTTACCTTAATGAATCTTTATTCGCTGCAGATGCTTGCTAGAGTTCCAATATAAGAACATATGACCCAAATACGAAAAGTATGTTAGCTTAGGCTTCTTCCTTATAAGTATGATGAGTATGACTATCGTTTCATATTCAGTTATCTAGGGACAATCCTTTTCTTTTTTGTTCTTTCAAAACCCTTTCTTTATTATCTTGTATTAACACAACACCTAACTCTTTTATTATCTCACAAAGCTATTTTTATATTCTCGTAAAGTAGTTTTATCCCTTTGTTCTAGGTAAAGCAAACATTTTGTGTGTGTAGAGTTATATCAACGTTTGATAGAACTTGAGAGAATATTAATTCTACCTTTAGCTCCTTATTGAGTTTGACACTCTTACTTATCAAAATGCTACAACTGATCCCTTACACTTCTGGGTTATCACTGCGGCTCCTTCTCCTCAAATATCACATCATCCAAATTGTTATCCCCAACCCTATTTTCTCCATCATCTCTGTTACTCTGTACTCTACCGGTGCCTTTGATCCAGAAGCTTTGTTCGACACGCGTGCCAAACCGAGTCCGAACTTGAACCTACGAGTTTTTCTGCGGAACCCTAGATTTTCCTATGCCCGTCAGAACTGTTGGGAAACGTAGTAATTTCAAAAAATTTCCTACGCACACGCAAGATCATGGTGATGCATAGCAACGAGAGAGGGAGAGTGTTGTCTACGCACCCTCGTGACCGGCGGAAGCGATCACAACGTAGAGGAAGTAGTCGACGATCTCCTCGCGATCCAACCGATCCTAGCGCCACTCCGGCGCCCCGAGTTCTTGACACACGTGCAGCTCGATGACGCCCTCGGGCTCCAATCCAAGAGAGCTTGGGAGGAGAATTCCGTCGGACGACGGCGGCGTGGTGACGATCTTGATGTTCTACCGGCGCAGGGCTTCGCCTAAGCTTTGCGACGATATGACCGAGGTGGAATATGGTGGAGGGGGGCACCGCATGTTGGGGAACGTTGCAGAAAATTAAAATTTTTCCTACGGTTTCACCAAGATCCATCTATGAGTTCATCTAAGCAACGAGTAACGGGAGAGAGCTTACGTCTACATACCACTTGTAGATCGCGTGCGGAAGCTTGCAAGGTGATGATGGAGTCGTACTCGAACGTGATTCAGATCACCGATGCCAAGTGCTGAACGGACAGCACCTCCGCGTTCAACACACGTGCGGACGAGCGACGTCTCCTCCTTCTTGATCCAGCAAGGGGAAGGAGAGGTTGAGGAAGACAAGACCACCGGCAAGACGACGGCGTGGTGATGGTGATGAAGCAAGATACTCGGCGTGGCTTCGCGAGCTCTTACGGAGGAGGAGATGTGTTGGGAGGGAGGGCTGCGCCTTGGGAGTTCGCCCAGCAGCCCCTCCTCCCCCTTTATATAGGCCCCTGGTGGCGGCCTGAGATCCAATCTCGGGGCGGCGACCAGGGGTGGAGTGCCCCCAAGCCGGTGGGCGCCCCCCCTAGGGTTTCAACCCTAGGCGCGGGGTGGGCCTGGGGCGCACCAGCCCCTGTGGGCTGGTTCCTTCCCCTATGGCCCATGGGGCCCTCCGGGATGGGTGGCCCCACCGGTGGACCTCGGGACCCTTCCGGTGGTCCCAGATTTTACCGAAACCCCAAACTTTCCCGATGGCGAAACACCACTTCCTATATATTATTCTTTACCTCCGGACCCTTCCGAACTCCTCGTGACGTCCGGATCTCATCCGGACTCCTAACAACATTCGGTATTCACATACTAGTCTTCCTACTAACCCTAGCGCCACCGAACCTTAAGTGTGTAGACCCTACGGGTCGGAGACACGCAGACATGACCGAGACGACTCTCGGGCAATAACCAACAGCGGATCTGGATACCCATGTTGGCTCCCACATGCTCCTCGATGATTTCATCGGTTGAACCACGATGTCGAGGATTCTATCAAACCACAGATGCAATTCCTTTGTCAATCGATGCGTTACTTGCCCGAGACTCGATCGTCGGTATCCCAATACCTCGTTCAGTCTCGTTACCGCAAGTCACTTTACTCGCATCAGTAATGCATGATCCCGTGACCAACACCTTGGTCACGTTGAGCTCATTGTGATGATGCATTACCGAGTGGGCCCAGAGATACCTCTCCGTCATACGGAGTGACAAATCCCGCCTCGATCCATGTCAACCCAATGATACTTTCGGAGATACCGTAATGCACCTTTATAGTCACCCGATTCGTTGTGACGTTTGATACACCCAAGGCACTCCTACGGTAACCGGAGTTACACGATCTCATGGTCGAAGGAATAGATACTTGACATTGGCAAAGCTTCTAGCAAACGAACTATACGATCTTTTATGCTATGCTTATGATTGTCTTGTCCATCACATCATTCTCCTAATGATGTGATCCCGTTATCAACGACATCCAATGTCCATAGTCAGGAAACCATGACCATCTATTGATCACAACGGGCTAGTCAACTAGAGGCTCACTAGGGACATATTTGGGTCTAAGTGTTCACACGTGTATTACGATTTCCGGATAATACAGTTATAGCATGAACAAAAGACAATTATCATGAACATTGAAATATAATAATACTTTTATTATTGCCTCTAGGGCATATTTCCAACAGTCTCCCACTTGCACTAGAGTCACTAATCTAGTTACATTGTTATGAATCGAACACCCATAGAGTTCTGGTGTTGATCATGTTTTGCACGCGAGAGAGGTTTAGTCAACGGATCTGCAACATTCAGATCCGTGTGCACTTTGCAAATCTCTATGTCTCCATCTTGAACATTTTCACGGATGGAGTTGAAACGACGCTTGATGTGCTCGGTCTTCTTGTGAAACCCGGCTCCTTGGCAAGGGCAATAGCTCCAAGTTGTCACGAAGAGTTTGATCGGCCCCGACGCATTGGGTATGACTCCTAGGTCGGTGATGAACTCCTTCACCCAAATCGCTTCATGCGCTGCCTCCGAGGCTGCCATGTACTCCGCTTCACACGTAGATCCCGCCACGACGCTTCGCTTGCAAATGCACCACTCTTCGCTCCACCATTCAACATATACACGATCCGGTTTGTGACTTAGAGTCATCGGATCTGAGTCGGCTAAGCGCCGACGTAACCCTTTACGACGAGCTCTTCGTCTCCTCCATAAACGAGAAACATGTCCTTTGTCCTTTTCGGTACTTCAGATATTCTTGACCGCTGTCCAGTGTTCCTTGCGGGATTACTTTGGTATCTTGCAACCAAACTTACGGCCAGGTTTACATCGGTCCGTACACAAGATGGCATACATAATAGATCCTATGGCTGAAGCATAGGGATGACACTCATCTCTTCTTTATCTTTTGTCAGGTCGGTGATCGAGCCGAGCTCAGCCACACCTTGTAACATAGGCAAGAACCCTTCTTGGACTGATCCATTTTGAACCTCTTCAAAATCTTATCAAGGTATGTGCTTTGTGAAAGACCTATGAGGCGTCCCGATCTATCCCTATAGATCTTGATGCCTAATATATAAGCAGCTTCTCCAAGGTCCTTCATTGAAAAACACTTGTTCAAATAGGCCTTAATGCTGTCCAGAAGTTTTGTATCATTTCCCATCAAGAGTATGTCATCTACATATAATAGGAGAAATGCTACTGAGCTCCCACTCACTTTCTTGTAAACGCAGCTTCTCCATAAGTCTCAAGATAAACCAAACGCTTTGATCATCTCATCAAAGCGAATGTTCCAACTCCGAGATGCTTGCACCAGTCCATAAATGGATCATTGGAGCTTGCATACTTTGTTAGCGTTCGAGGGTCGATAAAACCTTCCGCTGCATCATATACAGCTCTTCCTTAAGATGTCCGTTAAGGAATGCTGTTTTGACGCCCATCTGCCATATCTCATAATCATAGTATGCGGCAATTGCTAACATGATTCGGACGGACTTAAGCTTCGCTACGGAGAGAATGTCTCGTCAGTAGTCAATCCCTTGAACTTGTCGATAACCCTTAGCGACAAGTCGAGCTTTATAGATGGTAACATTACCATCCGCGTCCGCCTTCTTCTTAAAAATCCATTTATTTTCTATTGCTCGCCGATCATCGGGCAAGTCTGTCAAAGTCCATACTTTGTTTTCATACATGGATTCTATCTCGGATTTCATGGCCTCAAGCCATTTGTTGGAATCTGGGCCGCCATTGCTTCTTCATAGTTCAAGGTTCATTGTTGTCTAGCAACATTATTTCCATGACAGGTTGCCGCACCACTCAGTGCGGAACGTGTCCTTGTGGACCTTCGGGTTCAAGAAGAACTTGATCCAAGTATCTTGATCATCATCAATGATTTCCTCTTGAGTTGGTGTGGGCATTACAGAACGGTTTCTGTGCCGCACCACTTTCCTGCTCGAGAGGTAGTACTTCATCGAAGTTCTACTTTCCTCCCACTTACTTCTTTCGAGAGAAACTCTTTCTCCGAAAGCATCCGTTCTTAGCAACAAAGATCTTGCCTTCGATCTTAAGTAGAAGGTATACCCGACAGCTTCCTTAGGGTATCCTATGAATACACATTTTTCCGACTTGGGTTCGAGCTTTTCAGTTGAAGTTTCTTGACATAAGCATCGCATCCCCAAACTTTTAGAAACGATACTTAGGTTTCTTCCCAAACCATAATTCATATGGTGTCGCCTCAACGGATTTAGACGGTGCCCTATTTAAAGTGAATGTAGCTGTCTCTAGAGCGTATCCCCAAAATGACAAGGGTAAATCGGTAAGAGACATCATAGACCGCACCATATCCAATAATGTGCGATTCGACGCTCGGATACACCGTTTACCGAGGTGTTCCAGCGGCGTGAGTTGTGAAACGATTCCACATTTCTTTAAGTGTGAGCCAAATTCGTGACTTAAGTATTCTCCTCCACGATCCGATCAGAGGAACTTTATCTTTCGGTCACGTTGATTCTCCACCTCATTCTGAAACTCCTTGAACTTTTCAAAGGTCTCGGACTTGTGTTTCATTAAGTAGACATACCCATATCTACTCAAGTCATCGGTGAGAGTGAGAACATAACGATATCCTCCATGAGCCTCAACGCCATTGGACCGCACACATCGGTATGTATGATTTCCAACAAGTTGGTTGCTCGCCCATTGTTCCGAGAACGGAGTCTTGGTCATTTTGCCTAAGAGGCATGGTTCGCATGTGTCAAACGATTCATAATCAAGAGACTCTAAAAGTCCATCAGCATGGAGCTTCTTCATGCGCTTGACACCAATGTGACCAAGGCGGCGAAGCCACAAGTACGTGGGACTATCGTTATCAACTTTGCATCTTTTGGCATCCACACTATGAACATGTGTAATATTACGCCGAGATTCATCAAGAATAAACCATTGACCATCGAGCATGACCATAAAACATATCTCTCATATAAATCGAACAACCATTATTCTCGGACTTAAATGAGTAGCCATCTCAGATCAAACGAGATCCGGATACAATGTTCATGCTCAAACTTGGCACTAAATAACAATTATTGAGGTTTAAAACTAATCCCGTAGGTAAATGTAGAGGCAGCGTGCGACGGCGATCACATCGACTCTGAACCATTCCCGACGCAGCATCGTCACCTCGCCCTTCGCCACTCTCCGTTTATTCCGCAGCTCCTGCCGTGAGTTACAAATATGAGCAACGGCACCGTATCAAATACCGGTGAGTTACTATGAGTACCGGTAAGGTACACATCAATTACATGTATATCAAATATACCTTTGGTGTTGCGGCCTTCTTATCCGCTAAGTATTTGGGGCAGTTCCGCTTCAAAGACCCTTCCTTGCAATAAAAGCACTCGATCTCGTGCTTGGGTCCATTCTTTGACTTCTTCCCGCAACAAGGCTTACGGGCGCGGCAACATCCTTGCCGTCCTTCTTGAAGTTCTTCTTACCCTTGCCCTTCTTGAACTTAGTGGTCTTATTGACCATCAACACTTGATGTTCTTTCTTGATTTCAGCCTCTGCTGACTTCAAGATCGAGAACACTTCAGAATGGTCTTTACCATCCCCGCATGTTGTAGTTCATCACAAAGCTCTTGAAGCTTGGTGGGAGCGATCGAGGATTCTGTCAATGACCGCCTCATCCGGGAGGTTAATGTTCAACTGGGTCATACGAAGTGCAACCCGGACATCTTCGTGATGTGCTCACCGATGTAACTGTTTTCCTCCATCTTACAACTGTAGAACTTGTTAGAGACATCATATCTCTCGACCGGGCATGAGCTTGGAAAACTAGTTTCAGCTCTTGAACATCTCATATGCTCCGTGATGCTCAAAACGCTTTTGGAGCCCGGTTCTAAGTCAGAGAGCATGCCGCATCGAACGAGGGAGTAATCATCGAACGAGTCCGCCAGACGCTCAAATCGTCTTCTTGCAGCCGGAGAACAGTGGGTCACCTAACGGTGCTTCTAGGACATACTGTTTCTTGGCAGCTATGAGGATGATCCTCGTGTTCGGACCCGATCCGTATAGTTGCTTGCCATCATCTTTCAGCTTGGTTTTCTCTAGGAACGCGTTGAAGTTCATGTTGACATTAGCGTTGGCCATTGATCTACAAGACATATTTGCAAAGGTTTTAGACTAAGTTCATGATAATAAAGTTCTAATCAAAATTATGAACTCCCACTTAGATTAGACATCCTCTAGTCATCTAAGTGTTACACGATCCGAGTCGACTAGCCCGTGTCCGATCATCACGTGAGACGGACTAGTCATCGTCGGTGAACATCTTCATGTTGATCGTATCTTCCATACGACTCGTGTTCGACCTTTCGGTCTCCGTGTTCCGAGGCCATGTCTGCACATGCTAGGCTCGTCAAGTTAACCCTAAGTGTTTTCGCTGTAAAACTGTCTTACACCGTTGTATGTGAACGTAAGGATCCATCACACCCGATCATCACGTGGTGCTTAGAAACGATTTAACTGTAGCAACGGTGCACGCTTAGGGAGAACACTTCTTGAAATTTTATAAGGGATCATCTTATTTACTACCGTCGTCCTAAGTAAACAAGATGCATAAACATAATAAACATCACATGCAATTATAAAGTTGTGACATGATATGGCCAATATCATCAAGCTCCATTGATCTCCATCTTGGGGCTCCATGATCATCTTGTCACCGCTTGACACCATGATCTCCATCATCATGATCTCCATCATCGTGTCTTCATGAAGTTGTCACGCTAACGACTACTTCTACTTCTATGACTAACGCGTTTAGTAATGAAGTAAAGTAGTTTACATGGCGTTCTTCAATGACACGCAGTCATACAAAAAATAAAGACAACTCCTATGGCTCCTGCCGGTTGTCATACTCATCGACATGCAAGTCGTGAATCCTATTACAAGAACATGATCTCATACATCACAATTCAACATTCATCACAACTTCGCCATATCACATCACATGATCAATCGCTGCAAAAACAAGTTAGACGTCCTCTAGTTGTTGTTGCATCTTTTACGTGGCTGCGATTGGGTTCTAGCAAGAACGTTTTCTTACCTACGAATCACCACAACGTGATTTTGTCAACTTCTATTACCCTTCATAAGGGCCTGTTCATCGATTCCGCTCCAACTAAAGTGGGAGAGACAGACACCCGCCACCACCTTATGCAACTAGTGCATGTCATCGGTGGAACCGGTCTCACGTAAGCGTCACGTAAGGTTGGTCCGGCCGCTTCATCCCACAATACCGTTGAGCAAGAAAAGACTAGTAGGGCAAGTAAGATGACAAGATCAACGCCCACAACAAATTTGTGTTCTACTCGTGCATTAGAGAACTACGATAGACCTAGCTCATGATGCCACTTTGTTGGGGAACGCTGCGAAAAATTAAAAATTTCCTACGGTTTCACCAAGATCCATCTATGAGTTCATCTAAGCAACGAGTAACGGAGAGAGCTTACATCTACATACCACTTGTAGATCGCGTGCGAAGCTTGCAAGGTGATGATGGAGTCGTACTCGAACGTGATTCAGATCACCGATGCCAAGTGCCGAACGGACAGCACCTCCGCGCTCAACACACGTGCGGAGACGAGCGACGTCTCCTCCTTCTTGATCCAGCAAGGGGAAGGAGAGGTTGAGGAAGACAGCACCACCGGCAAGACGACGGGCGTGGTGATGGTGATGAAGCAAGATACTCG
This sequence comes from Aegilops speltoides, assembly GCA_021437245.1. Taxonomy (NCBI): domain Eukaryota; kingdom Viridiplantae; phylum Streptophyta; class Magnoliopsida; order Poales; family Poaceae; genus Aegilops; species Aegilops speltoides. The sequence continues at coordinate 94,721,425 of CM038144.1, read as the reverse complement.
GCAGGGGCTTCACGAGCTCTTACGGAGGAGGAGATGTGTTGGGAGGGAGGTTGCGCCTTGGGAGTTCGTCCAGCAGCCCCCTCCTCCCCCTTATATAGGCCCCTGAAGTGGCCCCCTGAGATCCAATCTCCGGGGCGGCGGCAAGGGGTGGAGTGCCCCCAAGCCAGTGGGCGCCCCACCCCTAGGGTTTCAACCCTAGGCGCGGGTGGGCCTAGGGGCGCACCAGCCCCTGTGGGCTGGTTCCTTCCCCTATGGCCCATGGGGCCCTCCGGATGGGTGGCCCCACCGGTGGACCTCGGGACCCTTCCGGTGGTCCCAGATTTTACCTAAACCCCAAACTTTCCCGATGGTCAAACACCACTTCCTATATATTATTCTTTACCTCCGGACCCTTCCGAACTCCTCGTGACGTCCGGATCTCATCCGGACTCAACAACATTCGTATTCACATACTAGTCTTCCTACTAACCCTAGCGCCACCGAACCTTAAGTGTAGACCCTACGGGTTCGAGAGACACGCAGACATGACCGAGACGACTCTCGGGCAATAACCAACAGCGGATCTGGATACCCATGTTGGCTCCCACATGCTCCTCGATGATTTCATCGGTTGAACCACGATGTCGAGGATTCTATCAAACCTCGTATGCAATTCCTTTGTCAATCGGTGCGTTATTTGCCCGAGACTCGATCGTCGGTATCCCAATACCTCGCTCAGTCTCGTTCATCGCAAGTCACTTTACTCGCATCAGTAATGCATGATCCCGTGACCAACACCTTGGTCACGTTGAGCTCATTGTGATGATGCATTACCGAGTGGGCCCAGAGATACCTCTCCGTCATACGGAGTGACAAATCCCGCCTCGATCCATGTCAACCCAACAGATACTTTCGGAGATACCGTAATGCACCTTTATAGTCACCCGCCACGCCAGTGACGCTTTGATACACCAAGGCACTCCTACGGTAACCGGAGTTACACGATCTCATGGTCGAAGGAATAGATACTTGACATTGGCAAAGCTTCTAGCAAACGAACTATACGATCTTTTATGCTATGCTTATGATTGGGTCTTGTCCATCACATCATTCTCCTAATGATGTGATCCCGTTATCAACGACATCCAATGTCCATAGTCAGGAAACCATGACCATCTATTGATCACAACGGGCTAGTCAACTAGAGGCTCACTAGGGACATATTTGGGTCTAAGTGTTCACACGTGTATTACGATTTCCGGATAATACAGTTATAGCATGAACAAAAGACAATTATCATGAACATTGAAATATAATAATACTTTTATTATTGCCTCTAGGGCATATTTCCAACACCGCACACGGCTAAGGAACGATCCGTAGATCAACTTGTGTGTTCTAGGGTGCCCCCCCTCAGATATAAAGGAGCAAGGGGGTGCGGCCGCCCTTGAGGAGGCGCGCCGAGGAGTCCTACTCCCGGAGTAGGACTCCCTTTCCTAGTTGGATTAGGATTGGGGGAGGAAAGAGGAAGGGGCGCCCCTCTTCTTGTCCTATTCGGACTAGGGGAGGCGCGCGCCTGCCCCGGCCGCCCTTCCTCTTCTCCCTCATGGCCCACTAAGGCCCAATAACCCCGGGAGGGTTCCGTAACCCGGTGTTCCTAATAAAATTCGATTTCACCCTAACCATTCCGAACTCCAAATATAGGCTTCCAATATATCAATCTTTATGTCTCGACCATTTCGAGACTCCTCGTCATGTCCGTGATCACATCCGGACTCAACTTCTTCGGTACATCAAAATACACAAACTCATAATATAACCGCCATCGAAACCTTAAGCGTGCGGACCCTACGGTTCGAGAACAATGTAGACATGACCGAGACACGCCTCCGTCAATAACCAATAGCGGGACCTGGATGCCCATATTGGTTCCTACATATTCTACGAAGATCTTTATCGGTCGCATCGCATAACATCATACGTTGTTCCCTTTGTCATCGGTATGTTACTTGCCCGAGATTCGATCGTCGGTATCCAATACCTAGTTCAATCTCGTTCGGCAAGTCTCTTTACTCGTTCCGTAATACATCATCTCACAAATAACTCATTAGTTGTAATGCTTGCAAGGCTTAAGTGATGTGTATTACCGAGGGCCCAGAGATACCTCTCCGATAATCGGAGTGACAAAACCTAATCTCAAATACGCCAACCCAACATCCGCCTTTGGAGACACCTATAGTACTCCTTTATAATCACCCGATTCGTTGTGACGCTTTGGTAGTACCAAAGTGTTCCTCCCGAACGGAGTTGCATAATCTCATAGTTATAGGAACATGTATAAGTCATGGATAAAAGCAAGAGCAACATAGTAAACAATCGTGTGCTAAGCTAATGGAATGGGTCATGTCAATCGATCATTCAACTAATGATGTGACCTTGTTAATCAAATAACAACTCTTTGTTCATGGTTAGGAAACATAACCATCTTTGATTAACAAGCTAGTCTAGTAGAGGCATACTAGTGACACTCTGCTTGTCTATGCATTCACACATGTATCATGTTTCCTAAGCATACAATTCTAGCATGAATGATAAACATTTATCATGAAATAAGGAAATAAATAATAACTTTATTATTGCCTCTAGGGCATATTTCCTTCAAGAACCCCAACCAAGACCATGCAGCACTACAAAGGAGCACCCCTTGATCAGTTTGAGCCGTGTAGAATGGGGGAGAAGACAGCAGGGGAAGATAGTCTCAACGTCGGTAGGACGCCACTGAGAGTAGAGAGAACCCTAACCCAAGGGGATTGATTCTTTTTTTAGGGGATTGAGCGAGGGGATGGGCAAACACGCAGCGGCCCAGGCGCCCAGCCCATCTTCAACTCGGCTCTTTCATTCTTAGGCTGCCACGCAGAGTCGCAGACTCGCTTCACCCCGTTTCTTTCCATCTTTTTTCCCTCTCTTCCCCATTTCAAAACTTCCAGATCCACCTAGGGTTTGCGCCTCCTCCCTCCGCCCCCATCACACAAGCCGCATCGAGGAGGACGACGCCGACCTCGGACCGCCGGAAGCACCATGGAGAAGTACGAGAAGTTGGAGAAGGTCGGGGAGGGCACCTACGGCAAGGTGTACAAGGCGCAGGACAAGGCGACGGGCCAGGTGGTGGCGCTCAAGAAGACCCGCCTGGAGATGGACGACGAAGGGATCCCGCCCACCGCGCTTCGTGAGATCTCCCTCCTCCGCCTCCTCTCCAGCTCCCTCTACGTCGTCCGCCTCCTCGCCGTCGAGCAGGCCACCAAGGGCGGCGGCGCCGGCGGTGGAGGGAAGCCCGTCCTCTACCTCGTCTTCGAGTTCCTTGACACTGACCTCAAGAAGTTTGTCGACGCCTACCGCCGTGGGCCCGCCCCTAAGCCGCTCCCAACGCAGGTCGTCAAGGTAGCGATTTTAATTCGTTTTGATGTTGCTTTGCTCTGCTCAGTTGGCTTTCCGCCGATGCTACGTCGCCTGAGTCTCCTATCCATCGATCTGAGGACTTGGCACTTTCTCATATATGCCCATTCCGAACTCTGAGTTTTGCATCGGAAATGTGCAGAACATTTGATATGCAATCAGAGCAAACTACGCTGTAAATTTTAATTCGTAATTGACATGATTAATCTTGACAATAAATTGAAGAAATTAAAACATTGAACCATTTTAAATGCCGATGAAATGTGGAATCAGAACATCATACGGTTGTATGCGTTTGTAGTTGGTTTGAATTCGTCAAAAAATATGCAAACTCTACTGCTCTAGCCTAGTTGCAGGAGACTAAATTAGGAACTAAGTAGTGCTAGTATAATGGTTGAAACTCAATGTTGACTGCTGCTGGCGTTCTCTATTTTGCATACACTCAAGTACAGATTAGGGCCCCCTCCAAATCCAGAGCTTAATTTGTTGTTAGCTTTGGAATCAATTCATCTTCATGCCTTTATTTTGAGGATGCTATCATTAATTTTCATTGGACAGCAGATGGCAGAGTCCAGTTTAATTTTGATAGGTCTGTTTCGGGCTAATAGATAACTTTCTTTACTTTCTTGTAGAGCTTTTTGTATCAGTTATGCAAAGGAATTGCACACTGCCATGGTCATGGTGTCCTTCATCGGTTAGACCTTTGTTTTCTGATTTATGTTGCTGTATTTATCGGCCCATACAACATATTGCAATTGTTGCTAATGTGATTTATGATTGTTCCTCTTTGATATCATAGGGATTTAAAGCCCCAAAATCTATTGGTTGACAAGGAGAAGATGATACTGAAAATTGCAGATCTTGGGTTAAGTAGAGCTTTTACTGTTCCTATGAAAAGCTACACCCATGAGGTACTGTTTACTCGTCTATTCATCTGTAAAATTGGACAGTGAACACTAGTTCAACATAATTTATCAGCATGGTTTAGTATGTTCCTCAGTCCTATTCCCTATTTGTGTGTTGTAGATCGTGACGCTTTGGTATAGAGCTCCTGAAGTACTGCTTGGAGCAACACATTACTCAACCGGTGTTGATATTTGGTCCATCGGATGCATCTTTGGTATGGCAATATTCCTTAATTTTGGTCTATGTCATTGAATACTGCCTCTGGACTGGTTTACAAGCCCATCTCGTACTTTGAGCCTAACTTTGACCACCGATTTAGTGAGAAAAATATAAGTTACATGCATAAACAATACACCATTGGATTCACATTTGAAAGAAGCTTTCATTGCATACTTTTTGTGGCATATAATTGTACTGAAACAGAAAGCACACCTGTACAATCACAGCAAAAATACACTAGGTAATTGATGGTCACTCCTGTCTATATGAAATAGTAGATGAGTGGTTTTGTGCTTTAGATCAGTGGAAATTGCATTTGCTCGAATGAAGGTATTGCCATAGCTGCAATTCTAAAGCCTTCAACATATGAAGTATTGCAGTTAAGAGTCAACTACCAAGATCTTAAGCTCCAATTTCGCATGGGCCTCGTGCTTTTGAATTTCTGGCCGACTCCTTCAGTTTTTCCTTGCTCTTCTTAACTTACAAGATGACATATTTTCCACTTTTGATTGAATCCCGCTCCCTGCCCCCACCGTTTGATGTTTATACTCTTTATTATTCTGTACAGCTGAGATGGTCAGAAAACAGGCTCTTTTCCCTGGTGACTCTGAGTTACAGCAACTGCTTCACATGTTCAAGTATTTTTCTCTCTTCTCTCCTGCTTCTCATTAGTACTGAGAATATGTATTTATCAACTTATCATGATAAAACTACTTTTCTTAGTTGCAAGAATATCATGCTAGTACTTTCAGAACAATCTTATTTATTGTCCTGTTCTGTTGAAAAACATGCCGGAATTTCCATGAGGTGATGCTTGCCACAATCTGGAAACATAGCAAAACTTGTTCCAATTTGAAATGGTGGACTTTATCAAACTGTTCTTTGTCAGACTCTGTCTGCTCCAATAACTGAAAACTTCTGATTCAAATTAGCACCAGTACGACATACAGTATGTCATATTTTATTAGTTAATATTTCTTCTATCGATTTTATATTGTACATGCATTGAACCGTTAATTAAAAGTGCTCGTTATCAGGCTGTTGGGAACTCCTACCGAGGAGGATTGGCCTGGAGTAACTGCTCTGAGGGACTGGCACGAGTTTCCTCAGTGGAAAGCACAAAGATTGACGCGTGCAGTCCCTACACTGGAACCAGAAGGAATTGACCTGCTATCGGTATGCTAAAAAGCTTAAATGCTAGCCCTACATTCTCTTCACTGGAAAATCGCAAACTAAACATGCACTGTGCTTCATTACTATTGCTTGTTGTTTCTCCAACTGAACAAATTCAAGTTATGAAGATATGCTTAACCATCCATTCCCTGTCATTTGTCTGCTATCTTATGATGTTAATTCTGCTGAACATTATTTTGATGCACTTGAGTTGAGTTTTACATTCATATGCCAAGGCTGCATCAAGTATGTCTAGCTATATGGGCTTACATTTCCATGTCTCGTTCCTTGCAGAAAATGCTCCAGTTCGATCCGGCGAACAGGATCTCAGCCAAAGCCGCGCTAGAGCATCCCTATTTCAACAGCCTCGACAAGTCTCAGTTCTAGCTGTTCTAGCTACCGTGTGATTTTTCTCAACTTGGTGTGCGCGCTCTGCTCACCAACTTGTTCCGCCATGAGGTCGATGCTGAAAACGCACGAAACCATGTTTCATCTACCTACAATCAGCAACGGCGTGTTGCTGGTAGTTGGCTCCCATGAGCGCCCGTCTCCTAAACCTCCAGCACTTGATTTGCCTTGAGAATTATCGACTGAAGATACTTGTTGTTCAGATCATGTAGGAGTTTTATTTGCTCTGTACGGAATTGTTTGATGAGATGTGTTTGCGGACAACAGACATTTGTGTAGCATAATAAGCTAGTACTAGTATTTGTTAAGAAAATGTTGCTTCATGACAAGTGAAGTTATTTAGAGCTGTGAAGTGGTGAGAGGCGTGTGTCCGTGGAAGGAGCTAATAGTTAGCATTTGATATGGACATTTAACATAAAGCATGATTCTGTCGGGGACATTTGGCCAGCCAAGGCGCGGGAACTGTAATGAGCATATCCAAAAATACAAGCCATTTCTATGAGCTGGCCCGGTTTAGCAAACAGTTTGCCTAATTCACATCTAGATGCTTTTTAAAGATGTCACATCTAAACTCCCATAAATATATAATGCAGCAACAAGAAATAAAAAAAATAGGATAAAGAAATAGACCACAAAGTGTATATCAGCTTAGAAATTACACACCACTTTGCCAAATTGTCATGCTAAAAAGGACTATGAACTTTCATCTGGCTTGTTTGAGGTATAGGGTTGGATGCCAGCTCACGACCAAATGTCTGTGGACACCCCGGACATATCTGTGGACATTTGGGGTCTTGTTTGGTGAATCGTAGAATAAGTCTTAAGGGCAACTCCAACGCATGAATGCATTTTGTCTGTTTAGATCCACGTCGACAGAAATCATAGCCCAATGCGCGGACATAAACCCGTTTTGTGTCCATGTGAGCGCAAATCCGCCTCAAATTTGGGCCGGGTTTGCATCCATACGAACATGAGACGACCGCGCCACGCGTTCGCTCGGTGTCCGCCCTACGGTCCTTTAAGATGGGCAGGGGCGGGGGATGCCCACTCTTCTCCCTCTCATTGCCCCCAATCGCTCGATACTGCCCAACCCTAGCCATTGTCGCATCGGCCGAGAGGGTTTCATGGCGGATATCCGGCCTCGGCCGCAGCAAAGTAGCTCAAGATACACCGCCTGCGAGCTCTCCCCGTAGACTTCCTCCACGACCCGGCATAGGACATCGACTTGCTGAACTGGGACACCTGGTTCGTGGACGAGCACGACGCGCGCCGCCGGTCCTTCTTCGCCTCCCGTGTGCGTGCTCCCAGTTCACGTGCGGCGGTTGAGGGGGAGACCGGTGAGGAGGCCGATGAGGCCTACAAGAAGGCCGTCGAGGACTCCGAGCTCGAGGAGTTCGCCAAGTGGTCGGGCCTGGCATTGATCTTAGTCGCATCGGCTGCAGGCGATGTCGTCGTGCCCAAGTCGGAACACGCGTTGGAGTCGGATTTGCCCCCAAGATAAGAATGAAAATGTCTGGATGATGATCAAAAGGCCCAAATAGATGATTGAGATTTGAAGAGATTTGAAGCAGGCAATGTATGAAGCTTTTTTTTTTCGTTCCTGTTAACCAATTCAGACGCAACGGCACCACGCTGTGCGGTGCTGTCCACGTACGGTACCGTCCATCGTCAACAGCTCGTCAAAGTTCCCTCCCCGGCCTTTTCTACGCCATCGCATCCTCATCCATGGGGTCCCCTAAATCGAAATCGAGCTCCCCCGTGGCGTCCTCCAAGCCCCCCACGCCGTCCTCCGCGAGCCACCACCAGGCGCGCCGCCGCCGCCGCCGGTGCCTCGTCGCCACCACGGCCGTCCTGCTCGCCCTGGCCGTCATCCTCGCCGTCCTCTTCCTCACCGTCCTCCGCGTCCGCGACCCCACCATCCGCCTCGTGTCCACCCAGTTCGTGGGCGCCGCCCCGCGCTTCGCGCTCCTCCCGACCCCGTCCCTCCGCCTCAACCTCACGCTCCTCGTCACGGTGTCCGTCCACAACCCCAACCTGGCCTCCTTCACCTACGCCGACGGGGGCCACGCCAACCTCTCCTACCGCGGCGCCCACGTCGGGGACGCCGAGATCGACCCGGGCGCCGTCCCGAGCCGCGGGGACGCGGAGGTCCGGGTCGCGCTCACGCTGGAGGCGGACCGGTTCGCCGCCGCCGGGGGCGCGAGGCAGCTGGCCGAGGACGTGGAGAGCCGGGCGATGCCGCTGGAATCCGCCACCACCGTCCCCGGCACGGTGCTGCTGTTGGGCGTGTTCAGGCGCCGCGCCGTGGCATACTCCGAGTGCAGGCTCGAGGTCGCCGTCATGGAGATGCGCGTCCAGAGCCACCAGTGCAACAGCAGCACCAAGCTCTGACCCCGATGATCGACGGATCTCGCCGGAGAAGATTGGGCGCGAGGCATGGCCGTCAAGGAGGCGCCACGTGCAGCCACGCCAGCGCACAGGGAGGTTTGGTGTGTGCAGTTACACGTTCGAACGTCCGCTCACCGGATTCGACCGAGGATTGAAATTTAAACAGTGGATTCCCGCAAAATCGATGCGTTTGTTCTACACGTACGTGCGAGATTGGGGATTTGTATCGGATCTGACGATAAGCTATGACTTGAACATGGTAGTGTAGTTTTTTTTCTTCTAGGAGATCACCGAGGGGAGAGTTCTCCCATGTGAATATATATATTGCTCAAAAGCCGCCAAAGCACATAGTTATTTCATGGTTTTGACTAATCCAATTTATAAGAAAAATCGGCCCAAAAACCTGAACAAGTTGGTCTTATTTATGAGAAAAATTGGACAAATTTGAACAAATAGCAGGGGAAAAATATTAAAAAAAAAATTTGAGGGTACGCAAATTGCGTACCTTAGCTTTATAGATGAAGAGAAATAAGACATACAACCGCGTCTACCACTCGCTGCGAACAACGAAGGCGACCAACTCCACACCCGAATCATACAAGGACCACCAAACACAACAACACAACTACGACACAAAAAGCCTACCCAACACCAAGCCCCTCGCCGCGTCTCGGCCGACAAGACGCCTCCTCAAGAACAAAGAATCTCCAACTTCCTTGGATTTGCCGGCGACGACCGTACATGGCGCCGGAGGAGAAAGATCCGGGCAGTGGTGAACACCGGAGAAGCGCATCATGGGACCTCGAGTCTCCCAGCACAATGCTCCCAACAGAGTAACAACCTCAGAGGTTGCCATCATGCCGATCCTACGAATCAAGGCTTTCGCCCCGGAGACAGCTGCCGATACGAGGACGCGAGGAGGATGGCGTTGCACTCGACGAAGCCTCCAAGAAGGTGAATGACACCCGCAGGTGCCATCAACGCCGGTCCGGTCACAACCGAACAGGATTTTCATCCGTGGCGCTGCACATCTCCACGCCTTCAAGATTTCGGCCGGTCCTGATCAGATGCCTCGCACCGCTGTCACCGCAGCAACTTTCCATCGAAGCCCCCCTCACTACCGAGGGAACGCGCTAAAGCTGTCACCTTCAACATCGACAAGGAGCCGCAGCAACCACCGAGCAGTGCAACGCCAGATCTGCTACGGTGGCCTTCACCCGCTCCAGGGGACTGCCACCAGAATGGATCCGACCCACACCTCCGACCACACTCCGGCACCCACACCGCCGAGGCAACGCCACATGCCTCACACGCAGCAACCGAACGCCCGCTGCCCGCCAAGACCCTTCCTAGCAAGGCCTCGCAGCGCCGCCGCCATGGCTGCGCTTGCACCGCCGCCACCGCCAGTGTCGGTGTACCACCTACACCCTCCATCCTGCTACGCCCCACGCAAGGCTCCAGACACAGCCGCTGCACTCCCCGTCGTGAGCACTCCAAGGATGCCGGCCAGCACCGACGCGCACCAAATCCGGGCGAGATCCGCGCTCCGGGCGCCGCCAGCCAGCGCCACCGACCCGTGGCAAGCCAACAGCGAGACGGGAGCGAGACGCCGCGGCAACCACCAGTCCCAGCTCCGCCAGCTCCCGGAGGACCGACCGCAGCCCGCCGGCCCATGTCGCAACACCGGCGGCGCCAACACCACCTCATACACGGCCAGGGCGTGCCAGATCCGGCCGGACCACGCCAGATCACGCCACCAGCCAGCCGCAGACCGCCTCCAACCAGCACCGCCCGCCACGCCGACGCTGGCCGAACGCGCACCGCCGCCGAGTCGCCTGACCAAGAGGAAGGCGCCCCAAGCCACGAGTGCCTCGAGGAAGGAGAAGACTCCATCGCCGGCCACAAGACGGGCTTGCCCGGCGGCCCGGCTGAAGGAAATATGCCCTAGAGGCAATAATAAAGTTATTATTTATTTCCTCATATCATGATAAATGTTTATTATTCATGCTAGAATTGTATTAACCGGAAACATAATACATTTGTGAATACATAGACAAACATATAGTCACTAGTATGCCTCTACTTGACTAGCTCATTAATCAAAGATGGTTATGTTTCCTAACCATGGACATGTGTTGTCATTTGATTAATGGGATCACATCATTAGGAGAATAATGTGATTGACATGACCCATCCCGTTAGCTTAGCACTTGATCGTTTAGTATTCTGCTATTGCTTCCTTCATGACTTATACATGTTCCTATAACTATGAGAATTGTGTAACTCCCGTTTACCGGAGGAACACTTTGGGTAATACCAAACGTCACAACGTAACTGGGTGATTATAAAGGAGTACTACAGGTGTCTCCGAAGGTACATGTTGAGTTAGCATAATTCGAGATTAGGATTTGTCACTCCGATTGTCGGAGAGGTATCTCTGGGCCTTCTCGGTAATGCTCATCACCTAAGCCTTGCAAGCATGTAACTAATGAGTTAGTTATGAGATGAAGTATTACAGAACGAGTAAAGAGACTTGTCGGTAACGAGATTGAACTAGGTATTGGATACCGACGATCGAATCTCGGACAAGTAACATACCGATGACAAAGGGAACAACGTATGTTGTTATGCGGTTTGACCGCTAAAGATCTTCAGAGAATATGTAGGAACCAATATGGGCATCCGGTCCCGCTATTGGTTATTGATTAGAGATGTGTCTCACCATGTCTACATCGTTCTCGAACCGTAGGGTCCGCACGCTTAAGGTTTCGATGACAATTATATTATGAGTTTATGTATTTTGATATACCGAAGTTTGTTCGGAGTCCCGGATATGATCACGGACATGACGAGGAGTCTCGAAATGGTCGAGACATAGAGATTGATATATTGGACGGATATATTTGGACACCGGAAAGGTTCCGGGAGAGTTTCGGAATATACCGGAGCTCTGGGAGGTTACCGGAACCCCCCGGGAAGTATATGGGCCTTATTGGGCCCATGTAGGAGGAAGGAGAAGGAGCAGGGGAGGCGCGCCCCAAGCCCAATCCGACTGGGGAGGGGGCCCCCCTTCCTTTCTCCTTCCCTCTTCCTTCCTACTACTAGTACTACTTCCTACTACTAGTACTCCTTCCTTCCCTCCAAATAAGATTAGGAAAAGAGGAAACCTACTTGGAGTAGGTTTCCTCCTCCCTATGGCGCCCCCCTTGGGCCGCCACCTCCTCCCTCCCTCCTTTATATACGGGGTAGGGGGCACCCTAGACACACAAGTTGATCATTGATCGCCCTTAGCCGTGTGCGGTGCCCCCTCCATGATATTACACCTCGATCATATTGTAGCGGTGCTTAGGCGAAGCCCCGCGACAGAGAACATCAAGATCGTCACCACACCGTCAGTCGACGGAACTCCCCTCGAGCCTCTACTAGATTGGAGATCGAGGGTGCGCCATTGAGCAGACGCGTGTCAAGAACTCGGAGGTGCCGAGTAACGGTGCTTGGATCGGTCGGACCGGAGGACGACGACTACTTCCTCTACGCTATGTTAACGCTTCCGCTTCGGTCTCACGAGGGTACGAGACAACACTCTCCCCTCGCTGCTATATCATCACCATGATCTTGCGTGTGCGTAGGAATTTTTTGAAATTACTACGCTCCCCAACAAAGGGTATCGAGCCAGTTTTTATGGTTTGATGTTATTTGCACGAGTAGAACACAAGTGAGTTGTGGGCGATATAAGTCATACTTGCTTACCAAAGATGTCATACTTTGGTTCAGCGGTATTGTTGGATGAAGCGGCCGGACCGACATTACGCCAGACGCTTACGCGAGACTGGTTTTACCGCCGTGCTTTGCACACAGTGATTAGCGGGTGTCGGTTTCTCCAACTTTAGTTGAACCAAGTGTGGCTACGCCCGGTCCTTGCGAAGGTTAAAACAGATCAACTTGACAAACTATCGCTGTGGTTTTGATGCGTAGGTGAGATTGGTTCTTGCTTAAGCCCGTAGCAGCCACGTAAAATTTGCAACAACAAAGTAGAGGACGCCTAACTTGTTTTTGCAGGGCATGTTGTGATGTGATATGGTCAAGACGTGATGCTATATTTTATTGTATGAGATGATCATGTTTTGTAACCGGTTATCGGCAATCGGCAGGAGCCATATGGTTGTCGCTTATTGTATGAAATGCAACGCTCAGTAATTGCTTTACTTTATCACTAAGCGTAGCGATAGTCGAGAAGCAATAGATGGCGAACGACAACGATGCTATGATGGAGATCAAGGTGTCGCGCCGGTGACGATGGTGATCTCGACGGTGCTTGAAGATGGAGATCACAAGCACAAGATGATGCTGGCCATATCATATCACTTATATTGATTGCATGTGATGTTTATCCTTTATGCATCTTATCTTGCTTTGATTGACGGTAGCATTTTAAGATGATCTCTCACTAATTATCAAGAAGTGTTCTCCCTGAGTATGCACCGATGCGAAAGTTCTTCGTCCGAGACACCACGTGATGATCGGGTGTGATAGGCTCTACGTTCAAATACAACGGTGCAAAACAGTTGCACACGCGAATACTCGGGTTATACTTGACGAGCCTAGCATATACAGATATGGCCTCGGAACACGAAGACCGAAAGGTCGAGCGTGAATCATATAGTAGATATGATCAACATAGAGATGTTCACCATTGAAACTACTCCATCTCACGTGATGATCGGACATGGTTTAGTTGATTTGGATCACGTAATCACTTAGATGACTAGAGAGATGTCTGTCTAAGTGGGAGTTCTTTAGTAATATGATTAATTGAACTTAAATTTATCATGAACTTAGTACCTGATAGTATTTTGCTTGTCTATGTTTGTTTGTAGATAGATGGCTCGTGTTGTTGTTCCGTTGAATTTTAATGCGTTCTTTGAGAAAGCAAAGTTGAAAGATGATGGTAGCAATTACACGGATCGGGTCCGTAACTCGAGGGTTATCCTCATTGTCGCACGAAGAGTTACGCCCCGAAGCACCGCTGGGTGCCAGCTGCTTCTGATGTAACCGACGACGTTAAGAACGTCTGCGAGCAAAGCGATGACTACTCTATAGTTCAGAGTGCCATGCTTTACGGCTTAGAACCGGTCTTCAACGACGTTTTGAACGCTCATGGAGCATATGGGATGTTCCAGAGTTGAAGTTAATATTTCAAGCAAATGCCCGGATTGAGAGATATGAAGTCTCCAATAAGTTCTATACTGCAAGATGGAGGAGAACAGTTCACGATGAGCATATACTCAAAATGTCCGGGTACAATAATCACTTGATTCAACCGGAGTTAATCTTCCGGATGATAGCGTCATTGATGTAATTCTCCAATCATCGCCACCAAGCTACAAGAGCTTTGTGATGAACTATAATATGCAAGGGATGAACAAGACTATTCCCGAGCTCTTCGCGATGTCGAAAGCCGTGGAGGTAGAAATCAAAAGGAGCATCAAGTGTTGATGGTCAACAAGACCACTAGTTTCAAGAAAAGGGCCAAAGGAAGAAGAAGGGTAACTTCAAAAGAACAGCAAACAAGTTGTCGCTCAAGAGAAGAAACCCAAGTCTGGACCTAAGCCTGAAATCGAGTGCTTCTCTTAAGCGATCGACACCGAAGCGGAACTGCCCCAAGTATTTGGCGGATAAGAAGGATGGCAAAGTGAACAAAGGTATATGTGATATACATGTTATTGATGTGTACCTTACTAATGCTCGCAGTAGCACCTGGGTATTTGATATTGGTTTTGTTGCTAACATTTGCAACTCGAAACAGGGACTACGGATTAAGCGAAGATTAGCTAAGGACGAGGTGACGATGCGCGTGGGAAATGGTTCCAAAGTCGATGTGATCGCAGTCGGCACGCTACCTCTACATCTACCATCGGGATTAGTTTTAGACCTGAATAATTGTTATTTGGTGCCTGCGTTGAGCATGAACATTATATCTGGATCTTGTTTGATGCGAGACGGTTATTCATTTAAATCAGAGAATAATGGTTGTTCTATTTATATGAGTAATATCTTTTATGGTCATGCACCCTTGAAGAGTGGTCTATTTTATTAAATCTCGATAGTAGTGATACACATATTCATAATGTTGAAGCCAAAAGATGCAGAGTTGATAATGATAGTGCAACATATTTGTGGCACTGCCGTTTAGGTCATATCGGTGTAAAACGCATGAAGAAACTCCATACTGATGGACTTCTGGAATCACTTGATTATGAATCACTTGGTACTTGCGAACCGTGCCTCATGGGCAAGATGACCAAAACACCGTTCTCCGGATCTATGGAGAGAGCAACAGATTTGTTGGAAAGCATACATACATATGTATGTGGCCCGATGAATGTTGAGGCTCGTGGCGGATATCGTTATTTTCTCACCTTCACAGATGATTTGAGCAGATATGGGTATATCTACTTGATGAAGCACAAGTCCAAACATTTGAAAAGTTCAAAGAATTTCAGAGTGAAGTAGAAAATCATCGTAACAAGAAAATAAAGTTTCTACGATCCGATCGTGGAGGAGAATATTTGAGTTACGAGTTTGGTTTACATTTGAAACAATGCGGAATAGTTTCGCAACTCACGCCACCGAACACCACAACGAAATGGTGTGTCCGAACGTCAGAATCGTATTTTACTTGATATGGTACGATCTATGATGTCTCTTACCGATTTACCGCTATCGCTTTTGGGGTTATGCTTTAGAGACGGTCGCATTCACGTTAAATAGGGCACCATCAAAATCCGCTGAGACAACGCCTTATGAACTATGGTTTGGCAAGAAACCAAAGTTGTCGTTTAAAGTTTGGGGCTGCGATGCTTATGTGAAGAAACTTCAACCAGATAAGCTCGAACCCAAATCGAGAAATGTGTCTTCATAGGATACTCAAAGGAGACTATTGGGTACACCTTCTATTACAGATCCGAGGGCAAGATTTTCGTTGCTAAATTCGGATCCTTTCTAGAGAAGGAGTTTCTCTCGAAAGAAGTGAGTGGGAGGAAAGTAGAACTTGATGAGATAATCAGATCTACTCCCTTATTGGAAAATAGTTCATCACAAGAACCGGTTCTGTGACAACTACACCAATTAGTGAGGAAGCTAATGATATTGATCATGAAACTTCAGATCAAGTTTCTCTTGAACCTCGTGAGGTCTACGAGTAAGATCCGCACTGAGTGGTACGGAAATCCTATTCGGAAGTCATGTTACTGTACCATGATGAACCTACGAACTATGAGGAAGCGATGATGAGCCCAGATTCCATAAAATGGCTAGAGGCCATGAAATCGAGATAGGATCCATGTATGAAAACAAAGTATGGACTTTGGTTGACTTGCCCAATGATCGGCAAGCCATTGAGAATAAATGGATCTTTAAGAAGAAGACTGACGCTGATGGTAATGTTACTGTCTACAAAGCTCGACTTGTTGCAAAAGGTTTTCGACAAGTTCAAGGGGTTGACTACGATGAGACTTTCTCACCCGTAGCGATGCTTAAGTCTGTCCGAATTATGTTGGCTATTGCTGCATTTCATGATTATGAAATTTGGCAAATGGATGTCAAGACTGCATTCTTGAATGGATTTCTAGAAGAAGAGTTGTATATGATGCAGCTGAAGGTTTTGTTGATCCAAAAGGTGTTGACAAAGTGTGCAAGCTCCAAAGATTCCATTTATGGACTGGTGCAAGCATCTCGAGTTGGAATAAACGCTTTGAAGTGTGATCAAAGATATGGTTTTATATGCACTTTTGGAGAAGCTCAGATTTACAAGAAAGTGAGTGGGAGCTCAGAGCATTTCTAGTTTTATATGTTGATGACATATTATTAATTGGAAATGATATAGAATTTCTGGATAGCATAAAGGGATACTTGAATAAAAGTTTTTCAATGAAAGACCTCGGAGAAGCTGCTTACATATTAGGCATCAAGATCTATAGAGATAGATCAAGGCGCTTAATAGGACTTTCACAAAGCACATACCTTGACAAAATTTTGAAAAAGTTCAAAATGGATCAGGCAAAGAAAGGATTCTTGCCTGTGCTACAAGGTGTGAAGTTGAGTCAAACTCAATGCCCGACCACAGCAGAAGATAGAGAGAAAATGAAAGATGTTCCTATGCTTCACCATAGGCTCTATCATGTATGCAATGTCTGTGTACCGACTGACGATGCTTAGCAATAAGCTTGGCGGTAGGTACCAAAGTAATCCAGAGTGGATCATCGGACAGCGGTCAAGAACATCCCGAAATACCGAAAAGGACTAAGGATATGTTTCTCGATATGGAGGTGACAAAGAGCTAGTCGTAAATGGTTACGCCGATGCAAGCTTTGACACCGATCCGGACGATTCTAAATCGCAGACCGGATACGTGTTTATATTAAACGGCGGAGCTGTGAGTTGGTGCGATTCTAAACAAAGCGTCGAGCGGAATCTACATGTGAAGCGGAGTACATAGTCGCTTCAAGCAAAGAAATGAAGGAGTCTGGATGAAGGAGTTCATTTCCGATCTAGGTGTCATACCTAGTGCATCGGGACCAATGAAGATCTTTTGTGACAATATCGTGCAATTGCCTTGGCAAAGGAATCCAGATTTCACAAGAGGACCAAGCACATCAAGAGACACTTCAATTCCATTCGGGACCAAGTCCAAGTGGGAGACATAGAGATTTGCAAGCTACATATGGATCTGAATGTTGCGCACTGCTTGACTAAGCCTCTCTCACGAGCAAAACATGATCAGCACCAAGACTCCATGGGTGTTAGAATCATTACTTGTGTAATCTAGATTATTGACTCTAGTGCAAGTGGGAGATCTGAAGGAAATATGCCCTAGAGGCAATAATAAAGTTATTATTTATTTCCTCATATCATGATAAATGTTTATTATTCATGCTAGAATTGTATTAACCGGAAACATAATACATTTGTGAATACATAGACAAACATATAGTCACTAGTATGCCTCTACTTGACTAGCTCATTAATCAAAGATGGTTATGTTTCCTAACCATAGACATGTGTTGTCATTTGATTAATGGGATCACATCATTAGGAGAATAATGTGATTGACATGACCCATCCCGTTAGCTTAGCACTTGATCGCTTAGTATTCTTGCTATTGCTTCCTTCATGACTTATACATGTTCCTATAACTATGAGAATTGTGTAACTCCGTTTACGGAGGAACACTTTGGGTACTACCAAACGTCACAACGTAATCGGGTGATTATAAAGGAGTACTACGGTGTCTCCGAAGGTACATGTTGAGTTAGCATAATTCGAGATTAGGATTTGTCACTCCGATTGTCGGAGAGGTATCTCTGGCGTTCTCGGTAATGCTCATCACCTAAGCCTTGCAAGCATGTAACTAATGAGTTAGTTATGAGATGAAGTATTACGAGCGAGTAAAGAGACTTGTCGGTAACGAGATTGAACTAGGTATTGGATACCGACGATCGAATCTCGGACAAGTAACATACCGATGACAAAGGGAACAACGATGTTGTTATGCGGTTTGACCGATAAAGATCTTCGTAGAATATGTAGGAACCAATATGGGCATCCGTGTCCCGCTATTGGTTATTGACTAGAGACGTGTCTCGTCATGTCTACATCGTTCTCGAACCGTAGGGTCCGCACGCTTAAGGTTTCGATGACAATTATATTATGAGTTTATGTATTTTGATATACGAAGTTTGTTCGAGTCCGGATATGATCACGGACATGACGAGGAGTCTCAAATGGTCGAGACATAGAGATTGATATATTGGACGGATATATTTGGACACCGGAAGGTTCCGGAGAGTTTGGGAATATACTGAGCTCCGGAGGTTTCCTAACCCCGGGAAGTATATGGGCCTTATTGGGCCCATGTAGGAGGAAGGAGAAGGAGCAAGGAGGGCGGCGCGCCCAAGCCCAATTGACTTGGGGAGGGGGCCGCCCCTTCCTTTCTCCTTCCCTCTTCCTTCCTACTACTAGTACTACTTCCTACTACTAGTACTCCTTCCTTCCCCCTCCAAATAAGATTAGGAAAAAGAGAGGAAACCTACTTGGAGTAGGTTTCCTCCTCCCTATGGCGCGCCCCCCCTTGGGCCGGCCACCTCCTCCCTCCCTCCTTTATATACGGGGGTAGGGGGGCACCCTAGGACACACAAGTTGATCATTGATCGTTCCTTAGCCGTGTGTGGTGCCCCCCTCCACGATATTACACCTCGATCATATTGTAGCGGTGAAGGAAATATGCCCTAGAGGCAATAATAAAGTTATTATTTATTTCCTTATTTCATGATAAATGTTTATCATTCATGCTATAATTGTATTAACCGGAAACATGATACATGTGTGAATGCATAGACAAAACAATATGTCACTAGTATGCCTCTACTAGACTAGCTTGTTAATCAAAGATGGTTATATTTCCTGACCATGAACAAAGAGTTGTTATTTGATTAACGAGGTCACATCATTAGTAGAATGATCTGATTGACATGACCCATTCCATTAGCTTAGCACACGATCGTTTAGTATGTTGCTACTGCTTTTATCCATGACATATACATGTTCCCGTAACTATGAGATTATGCAACTCCGTTTACGGAGGAACACTTTGGTGCTACCAAACGCCACAACGAATCGGGTGATTATAAAGGAGTACTACAGTGTGTCTCCAAAGGCGATGTTGGGTTGGCGATTTCGAGATTAGGTTTTGTCACTCCGATTGTCTGGAGAGGTATCTCTGGCCCTCTCGGTAATACACATCATCAAGCCTTGCAAGCACTACAACTAATGAGTTAGTTGTGAGATGATGTATTACGGAATGAGTAAAGAGACTTGCGATAACGAGATTGAACTAGGTATTAGATACCGACGATCGAATCTCGGCAAGTAACATACCGATGACAAAGGGAACAACGTATGTTGTTATGCGGTCCGACCGATAAAGATCTTCGTAGAATATGTAGGAACCAATATGGGCATCCAGGTCCCGCTATTGGTTATTGACCGAGACGTGTCTCGGTCATGTCTACATTGTTCTCGAACCGTAGGGTCCGCACGCTTAAGGTTTCGATGACGCTTATTATGAGTTTATGTATTTTGATGTACCAAGAAGTTCGAGTCCCGGATGTGATCACGGACATGACGAGGAGTCTCGGAATGGTCGAGACATAAAGATTGATATATTGACGGCTATATTCGGACACGGAAAGGTTCCGGAAGTTTCGGAGAAAACGGAGTGCCGGGAGGGTTACGGAACCCCGGGAAGTTATGGGCCTTAGTGGGCCAAGAGGGAGAGAGAGGGCCGCACCAGAGGTGGCGCCCCCCAGGGAGTACGAATAGGACAGGAGGGGGCGCGCCCCTTCCCTCTCCCTCTCCCTCTTTCCTTCCCCTTCTCCTTCCTAGTTGGACTAGGAAAGGGAGTCCTACTCAACTAGGAGGAGGACTCCCCCTCCTGGCGCGCCTATAGGGGCCGGCCGGCCTCCCCCTCCCTCCTTTATATACGGGGGCAGAGGGGGCACCCTAAGACACAAGTTTGATCTACGGATCGTTCCTTAGCCGTGTGCGGTGCCCCCCTCCACCATATTCCACCTCGGTCATACCGTCGCGAAGCTTAAGCGAAGCCTGCGCCATGAAACATCAAGATCGTCACCACGCCGTCGTCTTGTGGAACTCTCCCTCGACACTCGGCTGGATCGAGTACGAGGGACGCCATCGAGCTGTCGTGTGTCAAGAACTCGGGGCGCCGGAGTAACGGCGTCGGGATCGGTCGGATCGCGAGGAGAACGTCGACTACTTCCTCTACGCCAGATCGCTTCCGCTTGGGTCTCACGAGGGTACGTAGACAACACTCTCCCTCTCGTTGCTATGCATCACCATGATCTTGCGTGTGCGTAGGAAATTTTTGAAATTACTACGTTCCCCAACAAAGGCATCCGAGCCTAGGTTTTATGGTTTGATGTTTTGCACGAGTAGAACACAAGTGAGTTGTGGGCGATACAAGTCATACTACCTACCAAATGTCATACTTTGGTTCAGCGGTATTGTGAGATGAAGCGCCTGACCGACATTACGCCAGACGCTTACGCGAGACTGGTTTCACCGCCACGAGCACTCGTTGCTTAAAGGTGACCGGTGGGTGCTGTCTCTCACTTTAGTTGAACCGAGTGTGGCTACGCCCGGTCCTTGAGAAGGTTAAACGGAGTCTATTTGACGAAGTATCGTTGTGGTTTTGATGCGTGGGTGAGACTGGTTCTTGCTTAAGCCCGTAGCAGCCACGTAAAATTTGCAACAACAAAGTAGAGGACGCCTAACTTGTTTTTGCAGGCATGTTGTGATGTGATATGGTCAAGACGTGATGCTATATTTTATTGTATGAGATGATCATGTTTTGTAACCGGTTATCGGCAATCGGCTGGAGCCATATGGTTGTCGCTTTATTGTATGCAATGCAATCGCCCTGTAATGCTTTACTTTATCACTAAGCGGTAGAGATAGTCGTAGAAGCATAAGATTGGCGAGACGACAACGATGCTACGATGGAGATCAAGGTGTCGCGCTGGTGACGATGGTGATCATGGTGGTGCTGCGGAGATGAAGATCACGAAGCACAAGATGATGATGACCATATCATATCACTTATATTGATTTGCATGTGATGTTTATCCTTTATGCATCTTATCTTGCTTTGATTGACGGTAGCATTATAAGATGATCTCTCACTAAATTATCAAGAAGTGTTCTCCCGAGTATGCACCGCTGCCAAAGTTCGTCGTGCCCGCACACCACGTGATGATCGGGTGTGATAAGCTCTCGTCCATCTACAACGGGTGCAAGCCAGTTTTGCACACGCAGAATACTCGGGTTATACTTGACGAGCCTAGCATATGCGATATGGCCTCGAACACGGAGACCGAAAGGTCGAGCGTGAATCATATAGTAGATATGATCAACATAAGATGTTCACCATTGAAAACTACTCCATTTCACGTGATGATCGGTTATGGTTTAGTTGATTTGGATCACGTGATCACTTAGATGACTAGAGAGATGTTTTTCTAAGTGGGAGTTCTTAAGTAATATGATTAATTGAACTTAAATTTATCATGAACTTAGTACCGATAGTATCTTGCTTGTTTATGTTTGATTGTAGATAGATGGCTCGTCTTTGTTGTTCCGTTGAATTTTAATGCGTTCCTTGAGAAAGCAAAATTGAAAGATGATGGTAGCAATTACACGGATCGGGTCCGTAACTCGAGGATTATCCTCATTGCTGCACTGAAGAGTTACGCCTGGATGCACCGCTGGGTGCGAACTGCTTCGATGCAACCGACGACGTTAAGAACGTCTGGCGAGCAAAGCTGATGACTACTCTATAGTTCAGTGTGCCATGCTTTACGGCTTAGAACCGGGACTTCAACGACGTTTTGAACGTCATGGAGCATATGAGATGTTCCAGAGTTGAAGTTGATATTCAAATGAATGCCCGGATTGAGAGATATGAAGTCTCCAATAAGTTCTATAGCTGCAAGATGGAGGAGAATAGTTACATTAGTGAGCACATACTCGTAATGTCCGGGTACTACAATCACTTGACACAATTGGGAGTTAATCTTCCGGATGATTGTGTCATTGATGAATTCTTCAATCACGCCACCAAGCTACAAAGGCTTCGTGATGAACTATAATATGCAAGGGTTAGTAAAGACTATACCGAGCTCTTCGCAATGCTAAAGGCTGCGGAGGTAGAAATCAAGAAGGAGCATCAAGTGTTGATGGTCAATAAGACCACTAGTTTCAAGAAGAAAGGCAAAGGGAAGAAGAAGGAACTTCAAGAAGAACAGCAAGCAAGTTGTCGCTCAGAGAAGAAACCCAAGTCGGACCTAAGCCTGGCCCGAGTGCTTCTACCGCAAGCGGATCGTCATTTGGAAGCGGAACTGCCCCAAGTATTTGGCGGATAAGAAGGATGGCAAGGTGAACAAAGGTATATGTGATATACATGTTATTGATGTGTACCTTACTAGAGCTCGCAGAGCACTGGTATTTGATCTTGGTTCTGCTGCTAATATTTGCAACTCAAAGCAGGACTACGGATTGCGAACACCGCAAAGGACGAGGTGACGATCGCGTGGGAAATGGTTCCAAAGTCGATGTGATCGCGGTCGGCACGCTACCTCTACATCTACCTTCGGGATTAGTTTTAGACCTAAATAATTGTTATTTGGTGCTGCGTTGAGCATGAACATTATATCTGGATCTTGTTTGATGCGAGACGGTTATTCATTTAAATCGAGAGAATAATGGTTGTTCTATTTATATGAGTAATATCTTTTATGGTCATGCACCCTTGAGGAGTGGTCTATTTTGATGAATCTCGATAGTAGTGATACACATATTCATAATGTTGAAACCAAAAGATGCAGAGTTGATAATGATAGTGCAACTTATTTGTGGCACCGCCGTTTAGGTCATATCGGTGTAAAGCGCATGAAGAAACTCCATCTTGATGGACTTTTGGAGTCACTTGATTATGAATCACTTGGCACTTATGAACCGTGCCTTATGGGCAAGATGACCGAACCCGCTTCTCGGTACTATGGAGAGAGCAACAGATTTGTTGGAAATCATACATACGATGTATGTGGTCCGATGAATGTAGAGGCTCGTGGCGGATATCGTTATTTTCTCACCTTCACAGATGACTTAAGCAGATATGGGTATATCTACTTAATGAAACATAAGTCTGAAACATTTGAAAAGTTCAAAGAATTTCAGAGTGAAGTTGAAAATCATCGTAACAAGAAAATTAAATTTCTACGATCGATCGTGGAGGTGAATATTTGAGTTACGAGTTTGGTCTACATTTGAAACAATGCGGAATAGTTTCAAGAACTCACGCCACCCGGAACACCACAACAGAATGGTGTGTCCGAACGTCAGAATCGTACTTTACTAGATATGGTGCGATCTATGATGTCTCTTACTGATTTACCGCTATCGTTTTGGGGTTATGCTCTAGAGACGGCCGCATTCACACCGAATAGAACACCGTCGAAATCCGTTGAGACGACACCTTATAAACTATGGTTTGGCAAGAAACCAAAGTTGTCGTTTCTTAAAGTTTGGGGATGCGATGCTTATGTGAAAAAACTTCAACCCGATAAGCTCGAACCCAAATCGAGAAATGTGTCTTCATAGGATACCCAAAGGAGACAGTTGGGTACACCTTCAATCACAGATCCGAAGGCAAGACATTCGTTGCTAAGAATGGATCCTTTCTAGAGAAGGAGTTTCTCTCGAAAGAAGTGAGTGGGAGGAAAGTGGAACTTGATGAGGTAATAGTACCTTCTCCCTTACTTGAAAGTAGTTCGTCGCAGAAACCGGTTTCTGAGACATCTACACCAAGTAGTGAGGAAGTTGATGATGTTGATCATGAAACTTCAGATCAAGTTACTGCAAAACCTCGTAGATCAACCAGAGTAAGATCCGCACTAGAGTGGTACGGTAATCCTGTTCGGAAGTCATGCTACTAGATCATGATGAACCTACGAACTATGAAGAAGCGATGGTGAGCCCAGATTCGCAAAATGGCTTGAGGCCATGAAATCGAGATGGGATCCATGTATGAAAACAAAGTATGGACTTTGGTTGACTTGCCCGAGGGTAGGCAAGCAATAGAAAACAAGTGGATCTTCAAAAAGAAGACCGACGACGACGGTAATGTTATCGTCTATAAAGCTCGACTTGTCGCAAAAGGTTTTCGCAAGTTCAAGGGATTGACTACGATGAGACCTTCTCACCCGTAGCGATGCTTAAGTCCGTCCGAATCATGTTAGCAATTGCCACATTTTATGATTATGAAATTTGGCAAATGGATGTAAAGACTGCATTCTGAATGGATTTACGGAAGAAGAGTTGTATATGATGCAACCGAAGGTTTTATCGATCCAAAGGAGCTAACAAAGTATGCAAGCTCCAATGATCCATCTATGGACTGGTGCAAGCATCTCGAGTTGGAATAAACGCTTTGATAGTGTGATCAAAGCATTTGGGTTTGTCTGCACTTTTGGAGAAGCTCAGATTTACAAGAAAGTGAGTGGGAGCTCAGAGCATTTCGATATTATATGTAGATGACATATTGCTGATCGGAAATGATATAGAATTTCTGGATAGCATAAAGCGATACTTGAATAAGAGTTTTTCAATGAGAGGCTGCTTACATATTGGGCATTAAGATCTATAGAGATAGATCAAGACGCTTAATTGGACTTTCACAAAGCACATACCTTGACAAAATTTTGAAGAAGTTCAAGATGGATCAAGCAAAGAAAGGGTTCTTGCCTGTGTTACAAGGTGTGAAGTTGAGTAAGACTCAATGCCCGACCACTGCAGAAGATAGAGAGAAAATGAAAGATGTTCCTATGCTTCACCATAGGCTCTATCATGTATGCAATGCTGTGTACCGCACTGATGTGTGCCGTGCTATAAGTTTAGCAGGAGGTACCAAAGTAATCCAGAGTGGATCATCGACAGCGGTCAAGAACATCCTGAAGTACCGAAAAGGACTAAGGATATGTTTCTCGATATGGAGGTGACAAAGAGCTCATCGTAAACAGTTACGTTGATGCAAGCTTTGACACCGATCCGACGATTCTAAATCGCAGACCGGATACGATTTACACTAAACGGAGGAGCTGTCGGTTGGTGCAGTTCCAAACAAAGCGTCGTGGCGGGATCTACATGTGAAGCGGAGTACATAGCAGCTTCGAAGCAGCTAATGAAGGAGTCTGGATGAAGGAGTTCATATCCGATCTAGGTGTCATACCTAGTGCATCGGGTCCAATGAAAATCTTCGTGACAATATCGAGCAATTGCCTTAGCGAAGGAATCCAGATTTCACAAGAGGACCAAGCACATCAAGAGACGCTTCAATTCCATCCGGACTTAGTCCGTGGGAGACATAGAGATTTGCAAGATACATACGGATCTGAATGTTGCGACCCGCTGACTAAGCCTCTTCCACGAGCAAAACATGATCAGCACCAAGACTCCATGGGTGTTAGAATCATTACTATGTAATCTAGATTATTGACTCTAGTGCAAGTGGGAGATCAAGGAAATATGCCCTAGAGGCAATAATAAAGTTATTATTTATTTCCTTATTTCATGATAAATGTTTATCATTCATGCTATAATTGTATTAACCGGAAACATGATACATGTGTGAATGCATAGACAAAACAATATGTCACTAGTATGCCTCTACTAGACTAGCTTGTTAATCAAAGATGGTTATGTTTCCGACCATGAACAAAGAGTTGTTATTTGATTAACGAGGTCACATCATTAGTAGAATGATCGATTGACATGACCCATTCCATTAGCTTAGCACACGATCGCTTTAGTATGTTGCTACTGCTTTTATCCATGACATATACATGTTCCTGTAACTATGAGATTATGCAACTCCGTTTACGGAGGAACACTTTGGTGCTACCAAACGTCACAACGAATCGGGTGATTATAAAGGAGTACTACAGTGTCTCCAAAGGCGATGTTGGGTTGGCGTATTTGAGATTAGGTTTTGTCACTCCGATTGTCGGAGAGGTATCTCTGGGCCCTCTCGGTAATACACATCACTGAAGCCTTGCAAGCACTACAACTAATGAGTTAGTTGTGAGATGATGTATTACGGAACGAGTAAAGAGACTTGCCAGTAACGAGATTGAACTAGGTATTAGATACCGACGATCGAAACTCGGGCAAGTAACATACCGATGACAAAGGGAACAACGTATGTTGTTATGCGGTCTGACCGATAAAGATCTTCATAGAATATGTAGGAACCAATATGGGCATCCAGGTCCCGCTATTGGTTATTGACCGAGACGTGTCTCGGTCATGTCTACATTGTTCTCGAACCGTAGGGTCCGCACGCTTAAGGTTTCGATGGCGATTATTATGAGTTTATGTATTTTGATGTACCGAAGAAGTTCGAGTCCCGGATGTGATCACGGACATGACGAGGAGTCTCGGAATGGTCGAGACATAAAGATTGATATATTGGACGGCTATATTCGGACACGGAAAGGTTCCGGAAGTTTCGGAGAAAACCGAGTGCCGGAGGTTACCGGAACCCCGGGAAGTTATGGGCCTTAGTGGGCCAAGAGGGAGAGAGAGGGCCGCACCAGAGGTGGCGCCCCCCAAGGGAGTACGAATAGGACAAGGAGGGGGGGCGCGGCCCCCCTTTCCCTCTCCCTCTCCCTCTCTTTCCTTCCCCTTCTCCCTTCCTAGTTGGACTAGGAAAGGGGAGTCCTACTCCAACTAGGAGGAGGACTCCCCCCTCCTTGGCGCGCCTATAGGGGCCGGCCGGCCTCCCCCCTCCCTCCTTTATATACGGGGGCAGAGGGGGCACCCTAAGACACAAGTTTGATCTACGGATCGTTCCTTAGCCGTGTGCGGTGCCCCCCTCCACCATATTCCACCTCGGTCATACCGTCGCGAAGCTTAAGCGAAGCCCTGCGCCGGTGAAACATCAAGATCGTCACCACGCCGTCGTCTTGTGGAACTCTCCCTCGACACTCGGCTGGATCGGAGTACGAGGGCGTCATCGAGCTGTCGTGTGTCAAGAACTCGGGCGCCGGAGTAACGGCGTCGGGATCGGTCGGATCGCGAGGAGAACGTCGACTACTTCCTCTACGTTGTGATCGCTTCGCCGGGTCTACGAGGGTACGAGACAACACTCTCCCTCTCGTTGCTATGCATCACCATGATCTTGCGTGTGCGTAGGAATTTTTTTGAAATTACTACGTTCCCCAACAAGCGGTGCTTAGGCGAAGCCTGCGACAGAGAACATCAAGATCGTTACCACACCGTCGTCGACGGAACTCCCCTCGAAGCCTCTCTGGATTGGAGATCGAGGTGCGCCATTGAGTCTGCACGCGTGTCAAGAACTCGGAGGTGCCGGAGTAACGGTGCTTGGATCGGTCGGACCGGGAGGACGTCGACTACTTCCTCTACGTTGCGTTACGCTTCCGCTTGGTCTCACGAGGCGTACGACAACACTCTCCCCTCGTTGCTATATCATCACCATGATCTTGCGTGTGCATAGGATTTTTTTTGAAATTACTACGTTCCCCAACACCGCTGGCGGCGGCGACGGAGGGGAGGGGGAGCGGGGAGGCGGCGGCGGGGATTAGGGATCCGCCCGGGCCGCTCGCGGGAGCGGCACGGGGGACGGGGGCTACAAGTGATCTGATCCTATCAGGAAAAATATTTAAAAATAACACTTAGGACAAGGCACGCTTAGCTAGCAGACATAAGGACACAAGTAGATGTGGAATATCGTCGAGGAATCACAATACCAAACTTTGCAAGCAGCCTGACACCGCGTTGGCGTGTGTATCAAGCCCACAACACAACTCAAAAGCATCCACAATCAACGAGTACCATTGAACACGAACTTTTGCTTGGTGCTCCGCTATAGAAATTTGGAACGATTAGCAAGTTCGGGGAGGCATCTTCCGCCGTCAATGGGCAAAGATAAACCAAGATATCACCAAGAGCACGAAGCTCGCCGCAACACAACGGCATCCACGAGAGGGTCTCGAGCATGCACAACAACAACGGCGAGGCACCTTCACAAGGGAAAATAGACGACCGTCCTACGACGCCAAAGGCACGCCGCCAAACCTTGAAGAACACCACCGGACAACCACCATCGACCCCAATGCGGCCGCATCCCCACAGCCGTCAAACCCACAACAAACATGCACCACACCAATCAACCGAGCCAACCCCCAGACAATGTCTTCAAGAAAGGGTGTGACGCGGGATGTGTCACTATTGTATGTTCCTAGCGCACCTAGAGCAAGGTTTCCCCCCGAAGTCTGGTTGAGAATGAAGCCACCATGACAGCGGTGCCTCCAAGAAGGTTAGCGGTACCGACACATGGCGCCACCACCGGCTCCGGACGGAGCAGGACTTTCGCCCAAGAGAGCACAAAAAAAGACACTAGTAGATAAGATTTTTTTAGGGATACATCAGTAGATAAGGTAGATGCATGCATACAGCCATGCAGCACCACAAAGCGAGACCACGACCATGGCGTAACCGGTCCACGACAACCCATATCCGGCCGAATCCAGCCTGCCCCAAAGATAGCGTAGTTCGTTGCTCTTCTAGCCTTCTTGTTCGCGGCTACCTTCATAGCATCATGAAGGTTTGAAAAGAAATGGAAAAATAGCAGAAAAGGTGCACGAGAGCATAAACGGCTCGTCATCTTTACATATAAAAGAAAAAAAGAATATAGCAAGAAAAAAGAGAGCAAAACAAACTGCAAGGGAAGGGATTGGCAACCCCGTCTTGAAAAGAAATGGAAAAAAAATCATCTTTATATAAAAGAAAAAAGAATATAGCAGAAAAAGGTGCACGGGAGCATAAACGGCTCGTCATATTCATATAAAAGAAAAAAGACGACCGTCCTACGACGCCAAAGGCACGCCGCCAAACCTTGAAGAACACCACCGGACAACCACCATCGACCCCAATGCGGCCGCGTCCCCACAGCCGTCAAACCCACAACAAACATGCACCACACCAATCAACTGAGCCAACCCCTAGACAATGTCTTCAAGAAAGGGTGTGACGCGGGATGTGTCACTATTGTATGTTCCTAGCGCACCTAGAGCAAGGTTTCCCCCCGAAGTCTGGTTGAGAATGAAGCCACCATGACAGCGGTGCCTCTAAGAAGGTTAGCGGTACCGACACATGGCGCCACCACCGGCTCCGGACGGAGCAGGACTTTCGCCCAAGAGAGCACAAAAAAAGACACTAGTAGATAAGATTTTTTTAGGGATACATCAGTAGATAAGGTAGATGCATGCATACAGCCATGCAGCACCACAAAGCAGAGACCACGACCATGGCCAGAACCGGTCCACGACAACCCATATCCGGCCGAATCCAGCCTGCCCCAAAGATAGCGTAGTTCGTTGCTCTCCTAGCCTTCTTGTTCGCGGCTACCTTCATAGCATCCTGAAGGTTTGAAAAGAAATGGAAAAATAGCAGAAAAGGTGCACGGGAGCATAAACGGCTCGTCATCTTTACATATAAAAGAAAAAAAAGAATATAGCAAGAAAAAAAAGAGCAAAACAAACTGCAAGGGAAGGGATTGGCAACCCCGTCTTGAAAAGAAATGGAAAAAAAATCTCTTTATATAAAAGAAAAAAGAATATAGCAGAAAAAGGTGCACGGGAGCATAAACGGCTCGTCATCTTCATATAAAAGAAAAAAAGAATATAGCAAGAAAAAAAAAGCAAAACAAACTGCAAGGGAAGGGATTGGGGCAATCCCCGGCTTGAAAAGAAATGGAAAAAATCATCTTTATATAAAAGAAAAAAGAATATAGCAGAAAAAAAAGAGCAAAATTATGATGTCAGAAGTGGGGTTTGAACCCACGCCCTCGTAAGAGGACCAGAACTTGAGTCTGGCGCCTTAGACCACTCGGCCATCCTGACGTTGTTGTTGTCAAACAAAACATAAGCTAATCCGAACTCTTTTCATGGCAACTTTAGTTAAAGCGATGTTGACAAATATGACAATTTTCTGACAAAAAGTCAAACTGAAACAAAGTTGTTGTGTGTTAACAACTAAAGTTGCTACCTCGCAGCAACTAAAGCTGCGATCAAAAAACATTCGGGATGACATGCTTAAATTCCGAATGTTCGGGATTTATCTATTCCGTAAATTTACCCGCAGGAATCAATAGAATAGAGCTTCCTGAAAATCAACGGGGAGCCCTATTTTTTAAGAACATGACACGAGTGCACAGAGTATCGATCACAGCTGCAAGGAACCAACAAGACTATTGGCAAGAGAAAATTATTTTACATGCGTAGAACACACCTACTTCAGTCTTCAGGGAACACAAAATTATTTTACTGGCTTTGTTTTTACAATGCGTCTCAAGTTACTGAATCTTGAGCGGCAGAAAGTACCAACTGACGAAAGCATGCTTTGCCAATTACAAACACGTGGCGGCGTCATTGTTTTCATCAACAGGCGCGGTACATTCTCGCCACAGATGGCAATGAGAGATCATGGAAGCTTTGTGACGACAAGAGGCATGCCGAACCCAGGCTCGACAGTTAGCCGGAACAGCGGCGCGTGCCGGTACCCCGGCGACGGCGAGAAGGCGAACTTGCTCAGCAGGCGAACGAGCACCACCTTGAGCTCCACCATCGCCAGGTTCTGCCCCGCGCAAATCCTGGGCCCGTGCCCGAACGGCAGGTACATGTGCGACGGCTCGCACGCCGCCGCGGCGCCGTTCGTGAACCGGTCCGGCCGGAACTCGCCGGCGTCCTGGCCCCAGACATCCCTGTCGAGGTGCAGCATCGCGATGGCGGTCTGGACGATGGTTCCCCACGGGACGTCAAGGGCGCCAAGCTTGAAGTCCGTCAGCGCCTCGCGCACGATCAGTGACGCCGGAGGGTACAGCCGGAGAGTCTCCTGGATCACCATGGTGATCTGGAAAGAAGATGTAATGGTTAATAATGCCAATGGCGTGCCAGTTTCTTCAAGACTGATCGATGCATAACGGGAGGGATGCTTTCTCACTGTTTTGAGTCGCCGGAGGACGTCGACGTCGAGCTTTGTGCATCCATGGCACACCTCTAGAGCCTCGGCGCGGGCACGGTCCTGCCACACCGGGTGCGTGGCCAGTAACATCAGGCACCAGGTGGTGGTGACAGCTGCAGTCTCGTGCCCGGCAAAGTAGATGTTCTTGCAGTTGTCGACGATGTAGTCCTCCGCGCTGCCATTGTAGCTGGCCGGGCAATGGCTAGAGCTGTTGACAATTGAGCGCAGAAAGCCATTATGTTTAGTCTCTATGCAATTGTTGCCATTGTCGTCGTTGTTGCTGATGCTGCTTTCACGGCTGTGTTCCTTTGCGACATCGAGGATGAGTAACCGAACTTCTTGCTCCAGCTTTTGTATCTCTCGGTTGGCCTTGGTTGGCAAAACCTTCCTGTAATCAACACAATAAATTATGAAAATAATTAAGTTTCACCTTCTACCCCTAGTTGTGAGCTGTGACAACTTTTATCCTAATTATAAAATCTTGCCACATTTTACCCCTAAGTTGTGACATTGTGAATCCTTTATCCTATTTTATTTATTATTTTCGCCAAACTGCAAAGTCATCTCCCCTGCAGTATATGGTATTAAATTCCCCACCATGTCATGCACCCCACATGGACCTTAGAGATCAACCATGAATTATTGTTTATATGGGCCCAAAGCCCATCTATGATTCAACAGACTTCGCAGCTGACTGACAGCTTATGAAAAAGAAATCCTTGCGATTCAGTCAAATTCTATGATGAGTCAAATTTTGCTGCACAGGTGCTGTTAGCTGCACCACACTGCTCCTGTCCCATATCTGAATAGGAACCTGAGTTATCTGCCTAGTCAACTGTCTTGTCAAGTAAATAGGGTAAAAGTCTAAAAGCCGTCACAAAGGTCACAGCTAAGGAGTAAAATGTAGCCAGATTTTTTAAATAAAATAACTTTGTCACAGCTCACAAGATCGCAACTAGCGGGTAAACTGTGGAACTTACTCTTAATTTTATGACAAGACTAGACTAGACTTTGCCCTATGGCAAAACATCATCTAAATTTGAACCACCAGACTATTTTGAAAAAAAGAACATTCGGATATTTACATCACAATTTCAGCGGTTCCTGTCTAATGACTGAGAATGAACCTTGTTTACCCAAATCTGTTGAAAGACTTCTGAACAGATATTCATGCACAAATAGTCAAATATGCAGGTGAAGAATCACATTTCACCTTTTCTTTCTTTCCTTTTTTCATTATGGTAGATATTGTATACTTACCACACTGCAGATAATCCAACAAGTGTATCTTGCTGAGAAATCGCCTTCTGAAGCTGCCTGAGCTTGTAGAATATTTCTTCCCCTGTTGTGAAATCGCTGCCAAAACATGCCCTAGCGATTACGTCTGCCGAAAAATTCCGCAAATAACCATCCACATCTATCTCTCTACTTCCTCCTGCGTCATCAAGCATGCTCTCCCATGCTTCTAGCAGTGGGACAGAAGCCTCCACTATTAGTTCTATCATGACCTGCAAACATCATTCCTGTAATTATAATGACTTTTTGCAGAAATTTAACTATAAGGCTGGATCATGTTCTTAGTATTTCGATCCATATTTAAGCATTATCTTAAGCATCTCACAGTACCTTAATCTTCTCCATGAAGAACTCTGGTGCAACGATCTTCCTTTGATAGGCCCATATATCACCATTTGATACCAAGATGCCGTCGCCAAAGAGCGGTTTGCGAGACTTCTGAATATAAATAGGCTTCCCAAGTTCAGATGATGTACAGTGGCTCATGTCCTTGACCATGCCAGGGTCAGAAACAAACAGAATCTCCACAGCCCCTGTTGAGTAGAGGAATACCGAGCCTATTGCAATTTCACAATCCAATAGCATTGTCGTGAGAAGAATGGACCAATATAAGGAAAACAGCATGAATAAGTATTAGTATTATGAATACCATTGACATAAACCAAATAGTTGTATATTAAATCTATGTTAGATATTTGGCAATTGTTTTCGTACAATACAGTTCTGACTAGACTAAATTTCCTTAGTGTATAAATTGGCTAGAAATACATGGTCTTATGATATGAAATGAAACAACATATAAATATTTTTTCCCAGCATTTTTAAGCAACAAGCTAACTACTGATCACACATTTTGTTAAGGCATATTTGAACAGCATCTTCATGGGACAGGAAAAAAAAGATGGATGCCCAGTTCTTTTGCCAGAATCCGACCCCGGGCCGGATTCTGGGAGAATCCCCAGATTCTGGCAAAAGAACTTAGACAGGATTGTAAAACAAATGGGGCTCAAAGATTCTGGGAGAAGCTGCGTAGGGGTCGGATTCTGGGAGAATCCCCAGATTCTGGCAAAAGAACTGGGCCTATAGAAAGTCACATAGCTCTCATAGGATGCCAAATTCCAAGAGAAGTAGTATATCACCAACCAAAACAATATTACTGTACAAACAAATTTAGGGTGAAGAAAATAGGTTATACGATCAAAGTTCCGATGTTCAAGAGTAAATTTCAACATCAAGAGAAATCTTCTAGCTTTCAACTACCTGAGTTGTTCCTGACTTTTGAGAGACCATCCTACATACCCAACTAAGGTTGATAAGGATGTTGTTTGCCACCAACTATGAGCAACACGACACAGTGCAGAACATGTAACTGAGTATAATGTAGCTTTATCATTTGAACGATACGGTTGCTAGGGTGGATGCGTTACATTAATGAAGTTTATAAAGCATAAATAGAAACAGAAACAGAGACGATATGGAGTACAAGATAGTGCTGTAGGCTTTGTGGCACTGTCATGCCGAATACTGTAAAGATTGATTTGTCACCCCAACAAACTGTAGAATTTAAACTGTGTGATCTTATAGTCCCATGTCACAAGAATAAAAACATCCATGAGCAATCTAATCAATAACATACTAGAGATGAACTCAAAGCAAAGAACATGGGTACTGTTAAAAAAGACCGAACAAAAGGGTGTGGTTTTACTGCAGAGAAAATTCATGCATGGATGGAGCTTTTGACAACATACCATATGTTTCCCTCCAGATAAGGAAGTGAGGGAAGAGGGTGGATATGTAGTTACTGGTGTCTTGCTTCTGCGCAGAAACAGCGTCTTGTCGGATTCTCTTCATCTCCTGGGTGTTGCCATAGAACAAAGTAGGCCTGGGACCCCTTACACCCTGCTTCCTCAGCTTCTTTCTTATCCTCTCTGGCCTCAGCCATAGTACGTCACAGATGTACAACAGAGGTAACCCAAAAAGTATGTGAAGAAGCAGAGCTAGCAGATGAAGTTTATCCATGAGACAGGCAGAGTAGGGGAGAGAGGGGAGACTTCTTGTCAAATATATACGATAAGTGGCTACCTTGTTCATGTCCAACTACTACATAGTGCATTATGCAATCCACTAGATTCTCATCGGTTTTAGAACTCGAGGATATGAATGCTATTTTGTCTTGTCCAGTTTTTGATTCTTTATTATCTTGCTTTCAGGTCTTGGCATCTACTGACAGTATTCTGCCCAGTTGACCTTTTAGTAATACACATGTGTCGTGTATGTTGATTGATAGGTTCTCCGTTAGCAACGCAAAGCATAATTTTAAACAAAGGAGAAAATTTTATACCTGGTCACCAGATGATAAGGAAAAAAAAACATTATTACCTACAACAATGTTCCCTTGCAAGCTGAGTTATCAGATGGAAAAAACCTCAAGGCAAGAACAAAAGAAAGCACGGATATAGATTTGAGAGTAAGACTTCATTGATGATGATGCAGCTCAGCCTCTGTTGAACTGTGTAAAGTGGTGGTGAAAATAGGTGGACCGAATCCGGTAACAACTCAGAAATGATCAGAAACCCTGTATCAGCCTTTTTACAGAGACCACACCGGCAGCAATCACCTTCTGTTCCACAGATGAAATCAGACTGCATGCTGCGATTGGCACCAACTGCTTCATCGAAATCAGACTCCTCCCAACCGCACATCATACTGGTATACATGTGTTCATTTGGTTCTGCAGTGTCATGTTGAACAATGACCCGCTATGGAGATTTAGAGAAGCATCCAATCCCCCGCCATAGTTGCCAAAACAATGACCCGCTATGAACAATTCGCAAAACTGATGTTCAGTTCGATTTCGCTTACGACAGAATGGATAAAACCAGCCGTCGTGGGAGAACCAACATCTGCTTCATGGCCATGCATAGCTGAGTTGACCAGAGCTCCTGGCCCTGGATCTCGGCCTTCCTTCGCCGTCTTCTTCTGTCCTGGCAATCCCCTCCCTGCAAATAGCTGAAGCAACCTCGTTACCCACGGGAAAAGGTCCTGTGCGAACTAGGGAGCGAACTAGGGAGCGAACACCTGGTTGACCGGAGATGCCGGCGGAGCTCGCCGCTGCTAGACCGCCGACTGATCCGTCGCGTTAATTGCCAGCACAGCGCGCCGGCGAGAAGAAGGAATGGGGATTAATCCAACCTCTTACAGATACTAAAAACATCGAATGCTGCGAGAATCTCTGAGAACGGGGAGAGATCAATCGGCTACGAGGTTTACCCGGGTGAGATGGCGGGAGCAACTAGGAACGGCGACGTCGATGAGGAATGGGAATCGCAGATGAAGCGGAGGAACGCGACGACGGACGGAGTTTTTTTTTTTTTTTAGGGCGGACGGAGTGAGAGGTAGCAGTAGAATGGGGCGGAGCTCGCCGCTGCTAGACCGCCGACTGATCCGTCGCGTTAATTGCCAGCACAGCGCGCCGGCGAGAAGAAGGAATGGGGATTAATCCAACCTCTTACAGATACTAAAAACATCGAATGCTGCGAGAATCTCTGAGAACGGGGAGAGATCAATCGGCTACGAGGTTTACCCGGGTGAGATGGCGGGAGCAACTAGGAACGGCGACGTCGATGAGGAATGGGAATCGCAGATGAAGCGGAGGAACGCGACGACGGACGGAGTTTTTTTTTTTTTTTTAGGGCGGACGGAGTGAGAGGTAGCAGTAGAATGGGGTTTGGGGCTTGGAGAAGCAGCGTAGCGAGAGTGGGCCTGCTCGAGAAATCTCGGCCCATTGCCACTGAGATGGCTCGGCCGGGCCCACCATCGTGCCTCTCTCTCGCGCGCGGCCGCGCCTGCTGCGCTGCTGCCTCCCCCACCGCCGCCCACCAGCCGTCGGGCGAGGGGGCCCCGCGCGGCTCGCCTGCCGTACCATCTCCGTCGCCTCCGGGCACGACCGTGCCACCATGGTCGTGGTAATCTTCTCTTCTCACTTCTCCCCCCCTTGGGCACTCGCGGCCCAGGTTAATTTGTATGGTTACGTTTCCTGACTGCGAAAACGGTAGGTCGTGTCGCTGGAATTCGCCATGGCACTCTTAATTCAAAATCGATCTCATCTACGTACTAGTAAATGGATTAGCACCGTCACAATGTAGCTGTAACTTTTTTCTCAAATGGGCGTCATTTTGTGTCAATGTAGCTATCCTTTTTCCTTTTTGAGAAGTGTCACTGTAGCTATCAGAGGGCGAATAATGAGTCCGCAATAAAAACGGGAAATTCTATGTGTTGATTGCCCTATGTTATGTATGACATGTCAAATTATGTTGTCTAAGCTGCGTGTTGTCCATATGAACTCCCAACTCCAACAACATTGCTGAATGAACGAATTAGGCTAACCATAATGTTGTCTTTGCACACCGAGTATAGTTCATTTTTTTGGGGGGACTTTCATTCAGAGTTAGGCGTGACTTTGGCAATAAAAGAGCGTTTAATTAGTTAAATAGGTATTGTTCGCCATAGAAGAGTGTTTAATTGGTAAAATAGGTGAATTTCGCCTTAGAAAGAGTGTTTGACGTTTCATTGGCTGAATTGAGTTAGGTCCAGTCAATAATAGTTTATCTACTACTCTCTCTAAAAAAGTCTTATATTAGTTTACAGAGGTAGTACTTGTCTACTTCTAACCCTTATAACAGCAAAACAAAGAAGACCACCCGGGTACAGATACATGTGTTCATATGAGTATGTGACTATCTTCAGTGATTTTCGGGTGAGTGTATCTGCAAATTGACAACCAAGTGATAAATAAAAACTGTTGGATCTTTCTTTTCTTAATCTTTTCGTTAATTGATGAATTCTCCATGGTATATTTTTTCTTTCTCTACTAGATGTAGTGTCCCAGTAATGATGTGTACACGCTTGGGGTGATAACGTTATAGTGTAGGATGACCAGTGGTTATTGGTTTTGTGGTACCGTTTGCAGGCCCTTTTCTGAAGCATGTGACCGGTGGCGGTGCAGTGGGTTCGGCATAGTATTATTGCAGATGATTGTCAATACGCAGAATGATGAGATCATAGCTCCTGTGCATGATGAACTGCTGCTACTTGAGAATACTACTGCCAATAAAGGGGGGTTGTGTGATTCAGCAGTGATTTGAACCCCTCTAATCGGTCCCGGTGTCCATGGGTATGCAAGCGTTTCTGGCTGCCTGATGGAGGAAGTTACCGGAAGATAGATAAACTCATGCGCCATATTGTTATGCATGAACAGGAGTTCTGAGATATCTAGCATGTTTCAAATCTAGACAGATAGACATTGATCTGTAAATTCTACCAGAACAATGCAACATTTGATGGCACAAGCTTGATGCCTTGATCACGCTCATCTTCTCTGCAGGAAGGACGATGGCACTATATATGCTCTTGGAGAAAGTGGAGGGCGGCCATTGATAGGTCTAAGATTTCATGTGCAGGCATAAAGAAAGAGCTGAATTGTACTGCGATATCAGAACATATGGCACTAGTTAATTAAGGGGGCACGCGCTGCGATGCCTGAACATATTGTACTTTAACATCAGACCATAGATGGGAGAGGAAACACCTGGGGAAGGGCAGCATAGAGGAGTATATCAAAAGTAGAGCAGCAGACGCACTTGCTGCTGTACTTGGAGGGCATATACAATACGCCGTGGCACGAGGGGAGCATCAGTGCTAGCTAGCTTGATCTCTCCTTTTAAGGGCTTCCTTTCTTCCAGGCCACCATCACCACACCAGCATGTGAAAAGGCTATTATTGCCCTGAATTTGCAGATACCCAAACATGTATTGTCAGGTCAGTTCCTCCCCCTCCCTCTGTTAAACCTGCAATGTGTTGATGGTGTAAGATGTTGCTAGTCGTAATGCTAAGTGCATCGGTGTGTCCGATATTCTGGTGGCCACTAACATGCTTGCAGTGATCTCATTTGCTTCTTAAGAAAATTAGAACAAGATATGTGCAGCAGTTGATTAGAAGAAACACAATAACCACATTGTTGCTCTTGTATAAATTTCAAACAAAAACTTAGGCATTAGTAATAACTAGTGAGTATTGATTATTTAGGTAACTTTCTGCCAACAGGACACACCTAGATAAGCAATTAGGAGAATATAAAATGATGGTGGAGATCACAAAGCCGGGAGGCATGACAAGTTCC
Source organism: Aegilops speltoides (assembly GCA_021437245.1). Taxonomy (NCBI): domain Eukaryota; kingdom Viridiplantae; phylum Streptophyta; class Magnoliopsida; order Poales; family Poaceae; genus Aegilops; species Aegilops speltoides. The sequence goes on along the minus strand of CM038144.1, from coordinate 94,682,751 downwards.
AAGTATCTTTGTGCTTGCTTTGTTGGGGGATAATTTAAGGTTCTGTGTTGACCTTAATGGAAAGCCTATGACCCTAGCTATGCATATTTTCTACACACCGTAGCCTGTGTATTCTAAAGAGCTAGGTAACGCGCGCGATGATGACCTAATTAAGCCCTAAGACAACCCTTGCAATATGCTGGTGAGAAATTATGATTTAGTTAACAGCCCATGCATGCATGACTAGCAAAGCCTCTGAATTGATCATCAAAGTCAGCACAAGAAAAAGGCTCTGCCACTAGAACTGCGATCTTAGCTGAATGTTTGGAAAATAAAATTCACGCGTGGGGAAGTAGTACCAGAATCTGGATTATTGTTGACGGTCTGTTCATATTCCTGATGAAGCTGATGAGAGATGAGGGAGCTCCCTTCAGTCCAAGCATGGAGGAGGAAAGAGAGAACAATCTCCCGCTGCATTCGCTCATTCGCACAGTAAATATTGTAACATACTGGTATGCCCTGGACTAGTCTCATATCTACTGTGTGCTCGAGTGAATGAGTCGGCAGCTCGTTCAATCCCCGCTACCTCCCATGAGTGGACTGAAGTGAGCTCCCTCAAACTAATACATCCTCATCATCATCATCGTCATCATCCTCATCCTGCTGCTGCTACTCCTGCATTTTTCCAACAAAAAACTAGCTAATGGCTCAACAACTAATACAACAAACAGTAAGTAATTTGAACCCCTCTGTAAATTAATATAAGACCTTTCAGATCAGATGGAGAACTGCAAGTAATATTGATGGTGCTATATATATAACTGCTCTACACAGAGTGTTCGAGAGGGAAAGACTGCATCTAAAGAGAGATATAGCCATCCGTACGGGTAGACAGAAGATTTTTTCCCAGGAAAAATCGCATTATACCATTAGATAGGCTTAGAAGGTTAACAACATGGTTATGCATGTACTGATGAAATCAGGTGCCTTTTTTTACATCAGCTGGCTAACAGTCTTGGATGGCCACTGTTTAATAGAAAATAATTAAGGAAATAAGATATCTATCTACGCAAGCTAGCTACAAATAATTAACTTGGTGTCCTTGATAAACATGCACCAGAATTGGAAATCTTGAAGGAAAATGGATTTCCCCAAGAAATAACAGAACAACCGGCTAATAAATGACTTCAAACAAAGGGCACAACCAAGTTAAGATTCCGTTTGTGGAGGAATGAATTAGAATAAGCTATATATGAATACATGAAGATTAGAATAAATAGATATAATTGACAAACATCAGCTAGCGTAATTTCTCCTCAGCAGGAACCAGTTGGCTTAAGTTGCCAGATAATAAAATCGACTAAAGATAATAGATTGTAGCATGAAGCTACCTTAATTCGTCCGCTCAAAGAAATTGTGCACTACTAATTTCCACAGGAGATGGTATTCAAAACAGATGTAGGTCTTGCAGAAAGTGTACCAGGGTATGTTGATCATGATCTGAACATTTCAATCAAAGATTCTAAAGGAGAGGTCACTGGGGAAACACCGCGCCGCAAGTCAATCAGTACTCAGCTCTTAATCTTGCAGAACTCCAATTAAAGTCGAAAACCCTAATCTCATGTTCAGAACTTCAGATCGACACAAACACATGGCAAAAAGCACAAGAGAGAAAGAAACAACAATAGGCTTATATACTGAGATTGATGCAAGATCGATCCAAGCAATACAAACACATCCCATGAACCTATCATCAAATCAATATGGACAGTAAAGGTAGATGGAGACACATCGACAAACACATGTGGGCTATGCACGCATGCCCATATCGCATGCAATTAACCCATGCTCTCCTATCTAGAAGGGAGCAAAACAAAGCTTCAGATCAGGAATGAGCCTACCACTTGCATCAGTAAATCAAGAAAATAACACCAAGCTAATCCCACTCTTTTGCTTTCGTAAGCCCCGCAGAAGTCTATACTTGAGATCTAGGACATGATGAAGAACATGACCAATCAATATGCGACATATTTAGCAGTGAGTTGTGGTGTTCAGAAAAGCTAGATCTAGCAAGACCGACATGCGGTAGATATAGGAGCCAGGGAAGAGACCAGGGGTGATGAGATAGAGGTGAAGAAGGAGGTATATATTGGGAGAAGAATGGTCTGGTTAGTTGTTTTGCATCTTGCAAGAGGGCATCTGCAGGAAGAGATGCTCAGTGGGAGTAGGTGGTGTCTGGTGTTTACCTGTGTGGTGGGGTGCTCTCTAAATTAGTCCATTGTTGTGCCTAATTTGCTAATTGCAGCAGGTTGACCAATTCATTGTCTCTAGCTAAAACACTTGTCATTCTCTTGGGTTTTTTTAGAACAATAATGTACCAATGGTAGATGAGTTAAGTGCACGGTTGATAGAGTTTAATATGGCACCGACAGGCAGCTCCCAAGTCTAATATAGGTAATTACTACTGGCTGGAGCATTTCATGCCTGCCTTAGGCTCCATCTCGCACTGTGGTGTATTATGATAGTTTTTTTGACAAAGGGCGTTCTTTATTGACTCATGATGTCGCATCAAGTGGATACAAACACAATGAGTACATACTCGACCTCTGCACGACAAAGGATGCACATGGCAAACAAGAAAAAGGAAGAAAAAAGGACCAATAAGGTTCCGGGCTGCAACAGAGCATCAAACTGCTACCGCCCCTATTGACAATACCTGGACGACGACAAGGTTCCCCAACAACAATGCCTTTCAGCAAGGAGACGGTGCATGAACGCCGTCGACTGAACCAATCACATAGGCCAGATTGTGGGTTTTCACCTAGAAGAGAAAGATCGAATAAGCTCCATGGTGTGCCTTCAACAAGAGAGTATAAACTGAAACTACAATACTAGAAGAACTGAGACATAGGGTTTTCACCTCGAAAATTGAGACCTGGTACTCGAAGAGCACCACCATAGACGAAGTGCCCTGGGTTGCCGCCACCAACTTGCAAGAGAAGTCATGCTGTAATGTCTTGATCAGCAATGGAAACACAGATCAGAGTGAACTCCACACATCGGGCATTTGCTGAGACGCCAGATCTGCCAACGCAGACAACATTGAACATGCTAACACCTGCGCCTATTTGAGGCACACCCCGACCATCACCAAAACACAATGGATATCCACTAGAGACTATATGTCGTGTGGGCGGGATGCATGGGTAGCATGGCGTGTGAAACCCGATGACAAAGTTGCACGCACCACCACTGTCGGCTCAATTGAGCGCTCCACCGCCTATACCCATGTCAATGGATGACAAGTAGGAGTCCGGAGCCAAACAAGCTAAAGAACATGCACTCCTCCCATCACACCGGCTGGGAACCAACGCGGGAAGCCAGACATCACATGATCAAGCTGGCCGAGATCCACCTTGTCAACGCCCAAACGTGACACGTTGTGAGTCACCGTCGAAACACCCACCAACAGTGGCGTGCCTCCCAAGCGAATGAGTGTTGCACTCAGCCATCCACTGCCCTTGTTGGAGACCACTGGACCATAACCACATGCCGCCCGCCTTGCCGCCGCCACAGGTGCCGAACATGGGGAGGCCAGATCTGGCCGCCCCCACATCCACACACTACAACACAACCACGCCTCCACCGACCTACAAGCCAGCCAGGTTGCGACCGCGGCGCGCACCCACACAACCAGCTGACTCCGTGCCCACTACCATCGAAGCACTACCCGTGCCGCCAATGTGCCATTGAAGACCCACGAAGGCTCCACCAAATTTCCATAGGGCCGAGCGCCACGCCTCAGGAGAAAGCCCCGCCACCGCCATCACCGCATGGGCTTTGCCCGATGGTGGCTACTGGCGGCGGCGAGGGGAAAGGTGCAGATGAGGGGGCAGTGATGGCGCAATTAGGGTCCCCACCCATGTCACCTAGGGCTAGATGACACAGGGCCTTGGGATGGGTGGTTTCGTCTCGAAAAACCCAGAGGTTTTCTCACTTATCCTGACATATTATGATAATCTCGTTTGTCTAACTATTGCGTATTTTACCTTTTGACTAATCAACTTTTCCATGTGTTTGTGGCCATTTTGCCACGGCATTTTGTAAGATAAGTTTAGAACAAACACACTTCAGCAACCGCAACCCCAGCGTTGGCCTTTTTGGCACAGGGATCGCCACTAGGTCAGAAATAATCAGGTACTACCTTCGTCTAGGTTTACTAGGCCCCATTGTATTTTGGGTCAAATTTTGACCCCAAAATAGTCATGTCACCAAAAATTATATTGTTATATTCGTATTTGAATGTAATTTTCAATGATATTATTTTTGCTGTGTATAATTTATATTTTATTAGTCAAAATCATGGTCAAAATATGACCTAAAATATGAGAGGGACTAGTAAACCAGGACGGATGTAGTATTTCACAAGAAATGGAAGACTCCATCAAATCAGCACCTCAGTTTTTGGATGTCATCCTATTCTTGGGGAATAGTATCTGCTCTCAGATTAAGGCCAGGTTCGCTGACTCATCTTGATGGGGAGATCTCAATGTAACAAGCATCTACCTGAACAGAACAGCAGAAAAGTACATGTTGGTTATGGTACCACACTTAGTTTTTGCCATGATTGCAAGTTATTTTAATGAACCACTGAAGTTACTTTCTTTCATCTTTAAAACATTTTCAGTGAGTAGATGCAATTTTCAGCGAAAATTTAGAATGTACTTCATTCACAAATATAAGATGTTTTGGATTTCAATATGGGCTACATACGGACTGAAATGATTGAACAAATACAGTAAAACGTGTTTATATACATCCGATTCAGAAAAAAGTTGGAACATCTTATATTTGTGAATGGAGAGAGTAGCATTCTCAAGTTTCTTGACTTCTATTATGAAGAACATTAAAGTTGGGTGTGCTTGTGCGACAATTTTATCTTGGTGACTTGCTGCTCGTTGACATGTTGGTTGAAAGCCTATCTCGAGAAGAACTTTAAAGTTGGAGAGAATGGAGATGAATTCAGCTGACCCATCAGTCGGATCAAGTGTCTTGGCTTTTGGAAAATCTGGAAAGTTTTCTGTTAGGTCTATGTGGAAGTATATTCACAGGCAGGGTTTCAGGCCATACTGTACACACATTTACAAAGCGGCAAAAAAATCCAGCGAAGATGTTCTCACTTTTTTGTGCTGGTGAATAAGAAGCTGAGACGGTGCAAAGTAAAGATTCGTTTCTTCTATTTGGTATACGATCTTATGAGTTTCCCTTCGTAGCGATGTTCAAGATTTTTCTGATGATTGTCGGCATGCATTTCCCCCCTGGATTACTAAACCCACAGAAGATAATTCTCTTCACAAGAAACCATTCCAGTGAGCAAAAGCAAGAACTTCATTTTGAATGAACTCAGTCACAGTTGTTGTGTTCCTTACATAGGGTTGTCTGTTCACATTTTATGTCTGAACCCGTCTAAGAGAATGGACAGCAGCAAAGATGAAAGGAGAGAAAAACAACACTCAGATGCTACACGTCTAAATAATCACTGAAAGCAAATCACAGTACCCTAAACAATGGTGAAGATAGATACCCTACAGGTTGGCGTGCGAACAACAAAACTTAAATGGAACAAATACAGAAGCAAACACCCCCTATGGGACCACCCACTCCCTAGTTGTCGACGATGAGCTTCCGCCGCTTGTAGTTGACCATCACCTCACCCTTGATGCCGACGACCATCGCATTCCAGTCGTTCTCCGGGAACGGTGAGACCAACTCGAACTCAAAGTTCCTCAGCAGGTGTGTCCATATTGCCTTGATCTGCAGGTACGCGAAGGGCTCACCGAGGCACCCGTGCCTGCCACCCCCAAAGGAGATGTACGAGAAGGCACCCGCAACCTTGTCCTCCTCCCTCCCAGCTGCAAACCGGTCTGGGTCATACGAGTCCGGGTTCTTGAAGATATGGGGGAGCCTGTTAGCGAAAGCAGGAGATGTTGCGACAATGTGGCCCTTGGGGATATCAAACTCTTTGCCTTCCCTCGTGGTCACACTGAAGTCAGAGTGTGATTGGCGAAGCAGCATGATCAGCGGCGGGTGGAGCCGGAGTGCCTCCTTGATGCACCGGTAGAGGACATCCATCTCTGCCAAGATGTCATGATCGATCTTGTCACCATGCCTCTTCATGACCTCCTTCTGCTCCTCAACAGCCTCTGCAAAGTACTGCTGGAACTTAAGCAGGTAGGCCCCAGTCCAGGTTGAGGTGATCGAGCTGGTGTGCTGTCCAGCAAACAGGGCTGCAATAAGTAGCCCAGTCACCTCACTTTCTGTGGTCTGGCGGCCATTCTTGTACTTGGAATCAATGAAGCACTGCAGCATGTCTTCCTCGGACTGTCCAGAGGCCTTGCGGGACTTGATGATAGTGGCGAAGATCTCCGCCAAACGTGTTCGTGCCTGGTCACGGCGGCGGTGTGCAGGGATTGGGAGGTAGGGAAAGATGACACTGATTGGCAGCATCCCATTGTCAAGATCATGGAAGAGAGCAGAAACATCATCAAACAACTTTTCTCGCACCTCCCTTCCCAACAAGCATCGGCTAGCAGTCAGTATGATGAGGTGCTCCAATTCATACTTCAGATCCACAGTGCCACTTTCTCCCCACTTCGAGAAGTACTCCTGCAGGTGGGTTGGGTTTGCAAATGATATTAATCACCCAAAAGAAATGACCAGAACAAACAAACCTATACAACAACAAAAATAATTGAATAGCATATACTCCCTCCGTTCCTAAATATGTCTTTTTAGAGATTTCAATAAGGACTACATACGGATGTATATAGACATATTTTAGAATGTAGATTCACTCATTTTGTTCCGTATGTAGTCCGCTCTAAAAAGACTTATATTTAGGAAAGGAGGGAGTATGACTTATCTTGACATACTAATTAAATGCTACTCCCTCCGTTCACAAATATAAGATGTTTTGGATATTTCGATATGGACTACATACAGACTGAAATGAGTGAACAGACACACTAAAACGTGTCTATATACATCCGATTCACACAAAAAGTTAGAACATCTTATATTTGTGAACGGAGGGAGTAGCATAGTGTTAACTAGACAGAAGAATTGCAAATATTAAATCAAATGTGGAGCAACTGATTGAGAAGATGATCCGCATTATTTGTGCAAACTCTTTTTCCATTATTAGCATGACAATAATTTCTAAAAAAAACCTTGTCAATGTAATAAGGGTGACAGTCAGTATTATGAAACTAGTTGCAAGGGAGGTCAGATTCTGCAGATGTCCTGCTGCAGTATGTGTACAGGAGTATAATAATTAATCATGCTGTTCATGTTAATGCTTACATCCACATAAACCTTGTTCTGTTTCAGCTACGGGTTCATAGGGAGTCCATAAATGCAGGTCTGAGTGGAGCTTTTTAAAAGGTTTTGACCAAAAGTGCAAACTTACATACAACTTTGCAGGACAAGTTACAACGATTGTTGGTTGTGCAGGATGCCAAAATTGGACCAAACATAGCACGCCACATTGATAAACTACGATAAATGCTACTCCCTCCGTCCCAAAATACTTGTCGGAGAAATGAATAAAAATGGATGTATCAAAAACTAAGAAATGTCTAGATACATCCATTCCTTCGACAAGTATTTCCGGACGGAGGGAGTACTTCTAGAGAGAGAAATGGTTGCCACTACATGATTCTAGTATCATACTCCCTCCATTCCATATTAGTTGACACTCGAACAGATGTATATAGACGCATACAGTGCTAGATACATCCGTTTCAATGTCAACTAATATGGAATGGAGGGAGTAGTAAATAGCATCAAATTATCACCTTTCAGGACACAAAAAATGCTTGCAAAACAAGCAACTAGGCACTGGAATAACAAGCTTCAGTTATGGTACTCCAGTGCAACTATTGTATTAGAGAACTTGCCGCAAGCATTGATTTCTCTTACTCACCACGGTTCGCTACAATTGTATTACCAAATATTTTGTTTGATCCAGAAATCCAGATACATCAAACGTATGCATGCAACACATTATTCTAAGTTCTGATCATACGCGAAATGCATATTTGCATTCAAACAAATACTGGTGACCGAGCAGACCACTGGAATCATCAAAATCCGCACCGATATTTATCTTTGATTAACATAAGCATCGGCAAATTAGGCACACCAAATATCCTACATCTTCCTTTGCTAGTGCATTCCATACTCCATAGTAAGGATAAAAAGTCTCATATGAAGTGTTGTGTTCCCCTCTGACTATGATACACTGATTCAAACCCAAGAAGAAGCATCTCACTTGAGAATTACGTACAAAACAGGGGAAGGAAGGAAGAGAATAGAGCTCACCTCGGCCTCGGCAACCATCTGGTCGACGTAGCTGCGGAGCTTGTTGGCCCTGAGCGCCTCGGTGAAGAACCTGAACTGCTCCTGCCTGACCTGGTAGTCGACGTCGAAGACGACCCCGGGGCCGAAGGTGGGGACGTTGAAGCGGTAGACCTCCTGCTGGCTCATGTCGGACTCGTTGCTCTTGAAGAAGTGCGCCGAGACGTCGGGGCCGATGAGGAAGGTGATCCGGCGGGTGAGGATGGGGACGGTGAAGACGGGGCCGAGGCGGGCGTACTCGGCCCGGATGAGCGGGATGGGGCCCCGCAGGAAGCGCAGCAGCCCGCCGACGACGGGCGCCCCCGGGATCGTCGGCGGCGCACGCTTGCCGCCGCCGCCGGGGCCGAGGAGGACCCTGAGGAAGGCGACGGTGGCGAGCAGCAGCGCGGCGCCGGCGAGGAGCCACTGGGGCTGGGCGTCCGCGAGGAGATCCATCGCCGTGGCCTGGTCCGGAGCAGCCGCCGATGTTGACGTGGGTTAGAGATCGCAGAAATGGAGAGAAAGAGGGTGGGAGGAGCCTCGGTTGTATCGAAGACAAGACACACTGGGTACGCACCTCGTCCGACGCACGATTGGGGGGCGGCCGGGCGGCCGGCGAGACGGGGTGGAGGGAGGATGTAGATCTGGGAGAGTGGAGTGGCGGAGAGGGGTTTATATAAGTGGGAGGGAGCAAAGATTCCTCCGGGGAGGGGTGGTGGTGGGATCGGGACGGGATGGGGTTTACCGGGGGCGGAGCGGAAACAGGGGAGGAGAGGAGAGGAGTGGTGGTGGAGGAGGATGAAGGATCAAGGATGCACGCACCAGTCTGTATCTCGGGCCCCACATGGCTGTCTCTTGTGCGTGTCTGCTATGCTCTGCTGTTTCTAGTCGCCCAGGTGGACCTAGAAGACAGTTGTGCTCGGGATCCTCTGTTGACGCTTCTACTTGTGTCCACGGTCGCCTTTTCCTCCTAGCACTAGCCGTCACCCAAGGTTTCCCTCCTCTATCTTGTCCGGCGGCCTCTTCGGCAGCCAGAACGGTGGAGAGTGGAGACCTCATAGGTAGCCAGAAGGGTGGACTCGCTCCTTTCATTTTCAGTTTTTTTACTAGTAGGTTCTTGTTTCTCCTTGGGGTATCTATAGCTGGATTGGCTAAATTTTGCCCGGCCACGGACGCGTCCGGTCAGTGTTCAGATGTGTCCTTTTTCTTTTTAGAAAATACATACGTCCGATTTTATAAATAAAGTCACCAGGCAGAGTAATAATCATACCAAATCGAACCCAACACAGAAGGCATAACAGAGTACCAGGGCCACAACCAGTGGCACGCAGGGCCAGATAACATAAGAAGAGGCGCGCAGGCCAACAACCTACTCCCTAAGAAGAGCAAAAGACGACGCCCTTATGCAGGCGCCTCAACAACTGGAGAGGATAACAAGTTGGCAGAAGGCCGAACTTTAGTGATCATCACCTCCAGAGCATCCCGATCGGCCGACTTAGTCAATAATTTCCACTGCTGCAAGAAGATAGACATTTTAAACAGGAAATTCAGCAGGTTTGTTAGGAAAGACACCCTCGATGATGAACTTGTTCCTAGTAATCCATAGAGCCCAGCAAAGGGCGCCAAAGACCACCCAAAAAAGTTTGTTGGGGGAATCCTCTGTTTGGGGGACTGGACGCTTCTACTTGTGTCCACGGTCGCCTTTTCCTAGCTTTAGCCGTCACCCAAGGATTCCCTCCTCTCTCTCTCTTGTCCGGCGGCCTCGTCGGCGGCCAGAGCGAGACCCACCTCATAGGTAGCCAGAAGAGTGGAGACTTACTCCTTTCATTTTCATAGTTTTACTAGTAGGTCCTCGTTTCTCCTTCATAGTTTTTGTTGAGTATCGTGATTAGTTAGGAAACATAAGATAGACTAGGAATTATTCTGGCTTGTCTTGTACTCCAAGTTGATCATGTACTCCTATATATATGCCCACGAGGCTCAAGCAATAACGAACAACTATTCCACCAAACCTCTCTCTCCCTTCTAACATGGTATCTATCGCAAGTCGATCCTAAACCCTAGCCGCCGCTTCAAGACTCCGCCTGCACCGCCTCGGGCGGTCGGCCTCCATGACCGCCGCGGGGTCAGCGCCGCCAGACCTAGGGTTCGTCACCGCCATGTTGGCGGCTGCCTAGAGAGTCTTTTTTCCGAGCCCTTGCTCGGGTTTTTCGCTTCTCTCGCGGCCGTTTTTGATCGGCGTTTTTTTAGTTTTCCGATCTATTTGTGATCGGTTTGCGTCGCCGCCGTCGCCGATCCCGTCGGCGCTTCTACTCGACCCGCGCGACCAATGCCCTCTCCTCCGACCCGGTGGCACGCTGCGCGAGGCGGCCCGTCTGCCAGCCGCCGTCCGTAGCGTCGGTCCGCTTGTCGCCTCTACGGCCGTCATCGCTCGCAGACCGACCGGAACACACCGCATCGCCGCGACCGGCGGCCTCGCGCCATCGCGCGGCCAATCATAGCCGACGCCGCGCCCGCCCGCCCATCGATCCACGCCACCCGCCTCGCCCGTGTACAGACGGCGTTCGGCGGTTCTACCTCGCCGCCTCGTTCTCGCCAGATCAGCTCGTCGGCCGCCTCAACTCGAAGCGCCATTGCTTGGCAGCCCGTGCGTCTTGGCGTCTTCCGCCGTCCGTCGTCGCCGCGGCCTCATCCGGACTCCGCCGCCACAACTCCTCCATCGAGGCGTCCCGACCTCGCCGATCGGATTGATCACCCGCCGCCGCCGCGATCCGCCTCATCTACGCCGCGTGACCGACTCGCCCATTGGTTACGCTAGCGCCCGCAGTCCCGTGAAGATCGCCCCGAGTTCAAGGCGCTTCCACCGACGAGCATCGGGCTGCCGCTTCGCCGCCCGTCGGGCCGCAGCGCCGCCGCCACGTGGTTCTCTCACACCTGCACCGACCAGCGTCACCGCTGCGTCGCCCTTCTTCCGCCAGAGTGCCGCAGCCCGCGATCCTCCGCCGCTCGGGCCGTCCGCTCGAGCCATCCCGTGGCTGCACCGACCCTCGCACCGCTGCTGCGTCACCCCGTCGGGCCATAGCGAAGCGTGGCACGTGGTCCACACCATCGCCCCGAGGCCGCCCCCGCGGTTGCACCGACTTCGCGAACGCCGTTCGTCGCCGCCAGCAGCGGCGTCGCGCTCGCGGTCTCGCCACCGCCCGAGGTCTTCCGCCGTCGCCCGACCCGCCTACCGCCGCTGCTGTCGCTTCGCCGTCAGAAGCGCTGCGCGTTCATCGCTCCGCCCGTCGGCCAGCGCCGATCTCACGTGGTATCGCGCTGCGCGTCTTCCTTGGCGCTGAACGCCACCGTCTGCGCCGGTCTTAAATCCACGCTGCCGTGGCTCTTCGTCTACTTGAGCACCGCCGCCGCGACTTCCTAACCTAGCCGCCGCCGCCGCCGTCGCAGCCGCCGCCGCTCTTCTTTAGCCGCCGCCGCCGCCATTTTTAAGCCGCCGACGCCGCCTGGTCCACCCTTCGTCTTCGCCCAGCACCAGCTCGTCACCGCGTCGCCGTCATCTACCCCGACCGCTTATCTACTCCGACAACCGCGGGCGACATTGGCCTCAGCGCCGATTATGCGCCATGCAACCGTCGCCGAGTCCTTCTCTGCCGCCTCTCCGACTTCTCCGACATGGTGTACAGCTCGTGCAGTCCTCGTTCACGCATGCCCGGTCTTGGCAACACCGATCGCGTTTTCATCCACGACGTGTCCCGGGCTGGCAAGCTCGGTGCGGCGCTCGTCAACTTCGTCTTCGTCCGCTCACGCATGCCCGGCGCTTTGGCAACACCGGTGCGTGCCTTCGTCTGATGTGTCCCGGGCTTGGCAAACCCGCGCGACACGCCGTCAACAACATCTCCTTTCCGGCGCACCACTACTTGACACCATCGCGCCCATGCTAACTCGGCGCCCCTTGCGCCGCGGCTCCACGGCGACTTCCTCGACACCGCTACCCGACTCGACATCGACCACGGCATTCTTCGCACGGCTACCTCGACCACGGCTCCACCACCCACGCCTCGGCTACATCGACAAACGGCACAAAGGGCTACCGCTTTGAGCAACCTCGTTGGTTTCCACTCCAGCCACGACTCCGCGATGTGTCGACCGCTACGATCGTGGGGGGTGTCCGTCGGCTTGCCTTCGATTCTTCTCCGCCTCACCGTCTGCGTCGCTACCGCTGTGGATCATGGGGATGTTGAGTATCGTGATTAGTTAGGAAACATAAGATAGACTAGGAATTATTCTGGCTTGTCTTGTACTCCAAGTTGATCATGTACTCCTATATATATGCCCACGAGGCTCAAGCAATAACGAACAACTATTCCACCAAACCTCTCTCTCCCTTCTAACAGTTTTTATTGGGGAACGTTGCAGAAAATTAAAAAATTTCCTACGGTTTCACCAAGATCCTGAAGGAAATATGCCCTAGAGGCAATAATAAAGTTATTATTTATTTCCTTATTTCATGATAAATGTTTATCATTCATGCTAGAATTGTATTAACCGGAAACATGATACATGTGTGAATGCATAGACAAAACAATATGTCACTAGTATGCCTCTACTAGACTAGCTTGTTAATCAAAGATGGTTACGTTTCCTAACCATGAACAAAGAGTTGTTATTTGATTAACAAGGTCACATCATTAGTAGAATGATCGATTGACATGACCCATTCCTTAGCTTAGCACACGATCATTTAGTATGTTGCTACTGCTTTTATCCATGACATATACATGTTCCTGTAACTATGAGATTATGCAACTCCGCTTACGGAGGAACACTTTGGTGCTACCAAACGTCACAACGTAATCGGGTGATTATAAAGGAGTACTACAGTGTCTCCAAAGGCGATGTTGGGTTGGCGTATTTGAGATTAGGTTTTGTCACTCCGATTGTCGGAGAGGTATCTCTGGCCCTCTCGGTAATGCACATCATCAAGCCTTGCAAGCACTACAACTAATGAGTTAGTTGTGAGATGATGTATTACGGAACGAGTAAAGAGACTTGCCGTAACGAGATTGAACTAGGTATTGGATACCGACGATCGAATCTCGGCAAGTAACATACCGATGACAAAGGGAACAACGATGTTGTCATGCGGTCCGACCGACAAAGATCTTCAGAGAATATGTAGGAACCAATATGGGCATCCAGGTCCCGCTATTGGTTATTGACCATGAATAGTTCTAGGTCATGTCTACATTGTTCTCGAACCGTAGGGTCCGCACGCTTAAAGTTTCGATGATGCTATTATGAGTTTATGTATTTTGATGTACCGAAGAAGTTCGAGTCCGGATGTGATCACGGACATGACGAGGAGTCTCAAATGGTCGAGACATAAAGATTGATATATTGGAAGCCTATGTTTGGAGTTCGAATGGTTCCGGCGAAACAGAAATTTACTCTGGGAGGTTACTGGAACCCCGGGGTAAATGGGCCTCGGTGGGCCTCGAGGGAGAAGAGGAGGGCCGGCCAGAGGTGGCCGCGCCTCTCCCCCCCAGTCCGAATAGGACAAGGAGGGGGGCGGCCTCTCTCTCTTCCCTCCCCCAATCCTATTCCAACTAGGAAGGGGGAGTCCTACTCCCGGGAGTAGGACTCCTCCCGCCGCCGCCTAGCTAGGCCGGCAGGCCTCCCCCTCCCTCCTTTATATACGGGGCAGGGGCACCCTAGAACACACAAGTTTGATCTTTAGATCGTTCCTTAGCCGTGTCGGTGCCCCTCCACCATATTCCACCTCGGTCATACCGTCGCGAAGCTTAGGCGAAGCCCTGCGCCGTGAAACATCAAGATCGTCACCACGCCGTCGGTTGACGGAACTCTCCTCGACACTCGGCTGGATCGAGTACGAGGGACGCCATCGAGCTGTCGTGTGTCAAGAACTCGGGGCGCCGAGTAACGGCGCCGGATCGGTCGGATCGCGAGGAGAACGTCGACTACTTCCTCTACGCTGTGATCGCTTCCGCTTGGTCTCGAGGGTACGTAGACAACACTCTCCCCTCTCGTTGCTATGCATCACCATGATCTTGCGTGTGCGTAGGAAATTTTTGAAATTACTACGTTCCCCAACAAAGGCATCCGAGCCTAGGTTTTTCTATGGTTTGATGTTTTGCACGAGTAGAACACAAGTGAGTTGTGGGCGATACAAGTCATACTACCTACCAGCATGTCATACTTTGGTTCAGCGGTATTGTGAGATGAAGCGCCTGCACCGACATTACGCGACGCTTACGCGAGACTGGTTTCACCGCCACGAGCACTCGTTGCTTAAAGGTGACCGGTGGGTGCCTGCTCTCTCACTTTAGTTGAACCGAGTGTGGCTACGCCCGGTCCTTGAGAAGGTTAAACGGAGTCTATTTGACGAAGTATCGCTGTGGTTTTGATGCGTAGGTGAGACCGGATCTTGCTTAAACCCGTAGCAGCCACGTAAAATTTGCAACAACAAAGTAGAGGACGCCTAACTTGTTTTTGCAGGGTATGTTGTGATGTGATATGGTCAAGATGTGATGATATATTTTATTGTATGAGATGATCATGTTTTGTAACCGGTTATCGGCAATCGGCAGGAGCCATATGGTTGTCGCTTATTGTATGCAATGCAATCGCTCAGTAATGCTTTACTTTATCACTAAGCGGTAGCGATAGTCGAGAAGCATAAGATTGGCGAGACGACAACGATGCTACGATGGAGATCAAGGTGTCGCGCCGGTGACGATGGTGATCATGGTGGTGCCGCAAGATGGAGATCATGAAGCACAAGATGATGATGACCATATCATATCACTTATATTGATTTGCATGTGATGTTTATCCTTTATGCATCTTATCTTGCTTTGATTGACGGTAGCATTATAAGATGATCTCTCACTAAATTATCAAGAAGTGTTCTCCCGAGTATGCACCGTTGCCAAAGTTCGTCGTGCCCGCACACCACGTGATGATCGGGTGTGATAAGCTCTCGTCCATCTACAACGGGTGCAAGCCAGTTTTGCACACGCAGAATACTCGGGTTATACTTGACGAGCCTAGCATATGCAGATATGGCCTCGAACACGGAGACCGAAAGGTCGAGCGTGAATCATATAGTAGATATGATCAACATAAGATGTTCACCATTGAAAACTACTCCATTTCACGTGATGATCGGTTATGGTTTAGTTGATTTGGATCACGTGATCACTTAGATGACTAGAGAGATGTTTTTCTAAGTGGGAGTTCTTAAGTAATATGATTAATTGAACTTAAATTTATCATGAACTTAGTACCGATAGTATCTTGCTTGTTTATGTTTGATTGTAGATAGATGGCTCGTCTTTGTTGTTCCGTTGAATTTTAATGTGTTCCTTGAGAAAGCAAAGTTGAAAGATGATGGTAGCAATTACACGGATCGGGTCCGTAACGAGGATCATCCTCATTGCTGCATGTAAGAGTTACGCCCCGATGCACCGCTAGGTGCCAGCCTCGCCGCTAATGCAACTGCAGATGTTATGAACGTCTGGCGAGCAAAGTCGATGACTACTCTATAGTTCAAGTGTGCCATGCTTTACGGCTTAGAACCGGGACTTCAACGACGTTTTGAACGTCATGGAGCATATGAGATGTTCCAGAGTTGAAGTTGATATTCCAACAGTAATGCCCGGATTGAGAGATATGAAGTCTCCAATAAGTTCTATAGCTGCAAGATGGAGGAGAATAGTTACATTAGTGAGCATATACTCGTAATGTCCGGTACTACAATCACTTGACACAATTGGGAGTTAATCTTCCGGATGATTGTGTCATTGATGAAATTCTTCAATCACTACCACCAAGCTACAAAGGCTTCGTGATGAACTATAATATGCAAGGGTTAGTAAAGACTATACCGAGCTCTTCGCAATGCTAAAAGCTGCGGAGGTAGAAATCAAGAAGGAGCATCAAGTGTTGATGGTCAACAAGACCACTAGTTTCAAGAAGAAAGGCAAAGGGAAGAAGAAGGAACTTCAAGAAGAACAGCAAGCAAGTTGTCGCTCAGAGAAGAAACCCAAGTCGGCCCTAAACCTGAAATCGAGTGCTTCTACCGCAAGCGCATCGTCACTTGAAGCGGAACTGCCCCAAGTATTTGGCGGATAAGAAGGATGGCAAGGTGAACAAAGGTATATGTGATATACATGTTATTGATGTGTACCTTACTAGAGCTCGTAGTAGCACTGGTATTTGATATCGGTTCTGCTGCTAATATTTGCAACTCAAACAGGACTACTGATTGCTTAACTCGCAAAGGACGAGGTGACGATGCGCGTGGGAAATGGTTCCAAAGTCGATGTGATCGCGGTCGGCACGCTACCTCTACATCTACCTTCGGGATTAGTTTTAGACCTAAATAATTGTTATTTGGTGCTGCGTTGAGCATGAACATTATATCTGGATCTTGTTTGATGCGAGACGGTTATTCATTTAAATCGAGAATAATGGTTGTTCTATTTATATGAGTAATATCTTTTATGGTCATGCACCCTTGAGGAATGGTCTATTTTGATGAATCTCGATAGTAGTGATACACATATTCATAATGTTGAAACCAAAAGATGCAGAGTTGATAATGATAGTGCAACTTATTTGTGGCACCGCCGCTTAGGTCATATCGGTGTAAAGCGCTTGAAGAAACTCCATATTGATGGACTTTTGGAGTCACTTGATTATGAATCACTTGGCACTTCGAACCGTGCCTCATGGGCAAGATGACTAGAACACCGCTTCTCCGGTACTATGGAGAGAGCAACAGATTTGTTGGAAATTATACATACGTATGTATGTGGTCCGATGAATGTTGAGGCTCGTGGCGGATATCGTTATTTTCTCACCTTCACAGATGACTTAAGCGATATGGGTATATCTACTTAATGAAACATAAGTCCAAACGTTTGAAAAGTTCAAAGAATTTCAGAGTGAAGTTGAAAATCATCGTAACAAGAAAATTAAGTTTCTACGATCCGATCGTGGAGGTGAATATTTGAGTTACGAGTTTGGTCTACATTTGAAACAATGCGGAATAGTTTCAAGACTCACGCCACCCGAACACCACAACGTAATGGTGTGTCCGAACGTCGAATCGCACTTTACTAGATATGGTGCGATCTATGATGTCTCTTCTGATTTACCGCTATCGCTTTGGGGTTATGCTCTAGAGACGGCCGCATTCACATCGAATAGAACACCGTCGAAATCCGCTGAGACAACACCTTATGAACTATGGTTTGGCAAGAAACCAAAGTTGTCGTTTCTTAAAGTTTGGGGATGCGATGCTTATGTGAAAAAGCTTCAACCCGATAAGCTCGAACCCAAATCGAGAAATGTGTCTTCATAGGATACCCAAAGGAAACAGTTGGGTACACCTTCTATCACAGATCCGAAGGCAAGACATTCGTTGCTAAGAATGGATCCTTTCTAGAGAAGGAGTTTCTCTCGAAAGAAGTGAGTGGGAGGAAAGTGGAACTTGATGAGGTGATAGTACCTTCTCCCTTACTTGAAAGTAGTTCGTCGCAGAAACCGGTTTCTGAGACACCTACACCAAGTAGTGAGGAAGTTGATGATGTTGATCATGAAACTTCAGATCAAGTTACTGCAGAACCTCGTAGATCAACCAGAGTAAGATCCGCACTGAGTGGTACGGCAATCCTGTTCGGAAATCATGCTACTAGATCATGATGAACCTACGAACTATGAAGAAGCGATGGTGAGCCCAGATTCGCAAAATGGCTCGAGGCCATGAAATCGAGATGGGATCCATGTATGAAAACAAAGTATGGACTTTGGTTGACTTGCCCGAGGGTCGGCAAGCAATAGAAAACAAGTGGATCTTCAAGAAGAAGACCGACGCCGACGTAATGTTATCGTTTACAAAGCTCGACTTGTCGCAAAGGGTTTTCGACAAGTTCAAGGGATTGACTACGATGAGACCTTCTCACCAGAAGCGATGCTTAAGTCCGTCCGAATCATGTTAGCAATTGCCGCATTTATGATTATGAAATTTGGCAAATGGATGTAAAGACATTCTGAATGGATTTACGGAAGAAGAGTTGTATATGATGCAACCGAAGGTTTTATCGATCCAAAGGGAGCTAACAAAGTGTGCAAGCTCCAATGATCCATCTATGGACTGGTGCAAGCATCTCGGAGTTGGAATAAACGCTTTGATAGTGTGATCAAAGCTTTTGGGTTTGTCTGCACTTTTGGAGAAGCTCAGATTTACAAGAAAGTGAGTGGGAGCTCAGAGCATTTACGATATTATATGTAGATGACATATTGCTGATCGGAAATGATATAGAATTTCTAGATAGCATAAAAGGATACTTGAATAAGAGTTTTTCAATGAAAGACCTCGGTGGAGCTGCTTACATATTGGGTATTAAGATCTATAGAGATAGATCAAGACGCCTAATTGGACTTTCACAAAGCACATACCTTGACAAAATTTTGAAGAAGTTCAAAATGGATCAAGCAAAGAAAGGGTTCTTGCCTGTGTTACAAGGTGTGAAGTTGAGTAAGACTCAATGCCCGACCACTGCAGAAGATAGAGAGAAAATGAAAGATGTTCCTATGCTTCAGCCATAGGCTCTATCATGTATGCAATGCTGTGTACCGCACTGATGTGTGCCTTGCTATAAGCCTAGTAGGGAGGTACCAAAGTAATCCAGAGTGGATCATCGACAGCGGTCAAGAACATCCCGAAATACCGAAAAGGACTAAGGATATGTTTCTCGATATGGAGGTGACAAAGAGCTCATCGTAAACAGTTACGTTGATGCAAGCTTTGACACCGATCCGGACGATTCTAAATCGCAGACCGGATACGTATTTACACTAAACGGAGGAGCTGTCGGTTGGTGCAGTTCTAAACAAAGCGTCGTGAAGGGATCTACATGTGAAGCGGAATACATAGCAGCTTCGAAGCAGCTAATGAAGGAGTCTGGATGAAGGAGTTCATATCCCATCTAGGTGTCATACCTAGTGCATCGGGTCCAATGAAAATCTTCGTGACAATATCGAGCAATTGCCTTAGCAAAGGAATCCAGATTTCACAAGAGGACCAAGCACATCAAGAGACGCTTCAATTCCATCCGGACTTAGTCCGTGGGAGACATAGAGATTTGCAAGATACATACGGATCTGAATGTTGCGAGACCCGTTGACTAAGCCTCTTCCACGAGCAAAACATGATCAGCACCAAGACTCCATGGGTGTTAGAATCATTACTATGTAATCTAGATTATTGACTCTAGTGCAAGTGGGAGATCAAGGAAATATGCCCTAGAGGCAATAATAAAGTTATTATTTATTTCCTTATTTCATGATAAATGTTTATCATTCATGCTAGAATTGTATTAACCGAAACATGATACATGTGTGAATGCATAGACAAAACAATATGTCACTAGTATGCCTCTACTAGACTAGCTTGTTAATCAAAGATGGTTATGTTTCCTAACCATGAACAAAGAGTTGTTATTTGATTAACAAGGTCACATCATTAGTAGAATGATCTGATTGACATGACCCATTCCCTTAGCTTAGCACACGATCGCTTAGTATGTTGCTACCGCTTTTATCCATGACATATACATGTTCCTCGTAACTATGAGATTATGCAACTCCGCTTACGGAGGAACACTTTGGTGCTACCAAACGTCACAACGAATCGGGTGATTATAAAGGAGTACTACAGTGTCTCCAAAGGCGATGTTGGGTTGGCGTATTTCGAGATTAGGTTTTGTCACTCCGATTGCCGGAGAGGTATCTCTGGCCCTCTCGGTAATGCACATCATCAAGCCTTGCAAGCACTACAACTAATGAGTTAGTTGTGAGATGATGTATTACGGAACGAGTAAAGAGACTTGCCGGTAACGAGATTGAACTAGGTATTGGATACCGACGATCGAATCTCGGGCAAGTAACATACCGATGACAAAGGGAACAACGTATGTTGTCATGCGGTCTGACCGACAAAGATCTTCGTAGAATATGTAGGAACCAATATGGGCATCCAGGTCCCGCTATTGGTTATTGACCATGAATAGTTCTAGGTCATGTCTACATTGTTCTCGAACCGTAGGGTCCGCACGCTTAAAGTTTCGATGACAGTTATTATGAGTTTATGTATTTTGATGTACCAAGAAGTTCGAGTCCCGGATGTGATCACGGACATGACGAGGAGTCTCAAATGGTCGAGACATAAAGATTGATATATTGGAAGCCTATGTTTGGAGTTCGAATGGTTCCAAGTAAAACAGAATTTACTGAGTACCGGAGGTTACCTGAACCCCGGGGTAAATGGGCCTCGGTGGGCCTCGAGGAGAAGAGGAGGGCCGGCCAGAGGTGGTCACGCCTCTCCCCCAAGTCGAATAGGACAGGAGGGGGCGCGCCTCTCCTCTTCCCCCCCCAATCCTATTCCAACTAGGAAGGGGGAGTCCTACTCCCTGGGAGTAGGACTCCTCCCGGGGAGTAGGACTCCTCGGCGCGCCCTAGCTAGGCCGGCCGGCCCCCTCCCTCCTTTATATACGGGGGCAGGGGGCACCCTAGAACACACAAGTTTGATCTTTAGATCGTTCCTTAGCCGTGTCGGTGCCCCCTCCACCATATTCCACCTCGGTCATACTGTCATGAAGCTTAGGCGAAGCCCTCGCGCCGTGAAACATCAAGATCGTCACCACGCCGTCGTCTTGACGGAACTCTCCTCGACACTCGGCTGGATCGAGTACGAGGGACGCCATCGAGCTGTACGTGTGTCAAGAACTCGGGCGTCGAGTAACGGCGCCGGATCGGTCGGATCGCGAGGAGAACGTCGACTACTTCCTCTACGTTGATCGCTTCGCTTGGGTCTACGAGGGTACGTAGACAACACTCTCCCCTCTCGTTGCTATGCATCACCATGATCTTGCGTGTGCGTAGGAAAATTTTTGAAATTACTACGTTCCCCAACAGATCCATCTATGAGTTCATCTAAGCAACGAGTGATAGGAGTGCATCTACATAACCTTGTAGATCGCGAGCGAAAGCATTCAAGAGAACGGGGATGATGGAGTCGTACTCGCCGTGATCCAAATCACCGATGACCAAGTGCTGAACGGACAGCACCTCCGCGTTCAACACACGTACAGAGCGGATGACGTCTCCTCCTTCTTAATCCAGCAAGGGGGAAGGAGAGGTTGAGGAAGAAGACTCCAGCAGCAGCATGACGGCGTGGTGGTGGTGGAGAAGCAAGATCTCGGCAGGCTTCGCCAAGCAACCACGGGAGGAGGAAGAGGTGTAGCAGGAGGGAGGCGCCAAGACTCAAGGTGCGGCGGCTGCCCCCTCCCCCTCATTTATATAGGCCCCTAGGGGGGGTAGCCGGCCCTAGAGATGGGATCTCTAGGGGGGCGGCGGCCAAGGGGGTGGAGTGCCCCCCAAGGCAAGTGGAGGCGCCCCCTCCCATAGGGTTCCCAACCCTAGGTGCAGAGGGGGGCCCGGGGGGCGCACCAGCCCACCAGGGGCTGGTCCCCTCCCCACTTCAGCCCACGGGGCCCTCCGGGATGGGTGGCCCCACCCGGTGGACCCCCGGGACCCTTCCGGTGGTCCCGGTACAATACCAGGTGACCCCGAAACTTTCCTGATGGCCAAAACAACACTTCCTATATAAATCTTCACCTCCGGACTATTCCGGAACTCCTCGTGACATCCGGGATCTCATCCAGGACTCCGAACAACATTCGGTAATCACATACAAGTCTTCCTAATAACCCTAGCATCACCGAACCTTAAGTGTGTAGACCCTACGGGTTCGGGAATCATGCAGACATGACCGAGACAGCTCTCCGGCCAATAACCAACAGAGTGATCTGGATACCCATGTTGGCTCCCACATGTTCCATGATGATTTCATCGGATGAACCACGATGTCGAGGATTCGATCAACCCCGTATACAATTCCCTTTGTCAATCAGTATGTTACTTGCGCGAGACTCGATCGTCGGTATCCCAATACCTCGCTCGGTCTCATTATCGCAAGTCACTTTACTCAAATCAGTAATGCATGATCCCATGACCAAACACTTGGTCACTTTGAGCTCATTATGATGATGCAT
The DNA here is from genome assembly GCA_021437245.1 of Aegilops speltoides. Lineage (NCBI taxonomy): Eukaryota > Viridiplantae > Streptophyta > Magnoliopsida > Poales > Poaceae > Aegilops > Aegilops speltoides. The sequence continues at coordinate 94,660,234 of CM038144.1, read as the reverse complement.
TACCGAGTGGGCCCAGAGATACCTCTCCGTCATACGGAGTGACAAATCCAGCCTCGATCCGTGTCAACCCAATGAGACACTTTCGGAGATACCGTAGTGCACCTTTATAGTCACCCGATTCGTTGTGACGCTTGGTACACCCAAAGCACTCCTACGGTATCCGGGAGTTACATGATCTCATGGTCTAAGGAAAGGATACTTGACATTGGAAAAGCTCTAGCAAACGAACTACACGATCTTGTGCTATGCTTAGGATTGGGTCTTGTCCATCACATCATTCTCCTAATGATGTGATCCCGTTATCAACGACATCCAATGTCCATTGCCAGGAAACCATGACTATCTGTTGATCAACGAGCTAGTCAACTAGAGGCTTACTAGGGACATATTATGGTCTATGTATTCACACGTGTATTACGATTTCCGGATAATACAATTTTAGCATGAATAAAGACAATTATCATGAATAAGGAAATATAATAATAACCTTTTATTATTGCCTCTAGGGCATATTTCCAACAGTCTCCCACTTGCACTAGAGTCAATAATCTAGTTACATTGTGATGAATCGAACACCCATAGAGTTCTGGTGTTGATCATGTTTTGCTCGCGAGAGAGGTTTAGTCAACGGATCTGCGACATTTAGATCCGTATGTACTTTGCAAATATCTATGTCTCCATCTTGAACATTTTCACGGATGGAGTTGAAACGACGCTTGATGTGCTCGGTCTTCTTGTGAAACCCGGCTCCTTGGCAAGGGCAATAGCTCCAAAGTTGTCACGTAAGAGTTTGATCGGCCCCGACGCATTGGGTATGACTCCTAGGTCGGTGATGAACTCCTTCACCCAAATTGCTTCATGTGCTGCCTCCGAGGCTGCCATGTACTCCGCTTCACATGTAGATCCCGCCACGACGCTTCGCTTGCAAAACGCACCAGCCATCGCTCCACCATTCAACATATACACGTATCCGGTTTGTGACTTAGAGTCATCGGATCGTGTCGAAGCTAGCGCCGACGTAACCCTTTACGACGAGCTCTTCGTCACCTCCATAAACGAGAAACATGTCCTTTGTCCTTTTCGGTACTTCAGATATTCTTGATCGCTGTCTAGTGTTCCTTGCGGGATTACTTTGGTACCTTCCTACCAAACTTACGGCAAGGTTTACATCAGTGTCCGTACACAAGATGGCATACATAATAGATCCTATGGTCAAGCATAGGGATGACACTCATCTCTTCTTTATCTTTTGTCGTGGTCGGGCATTGAGCCGAGCTCAATCTCACACCTTGCAATACAGCAAGAACCCTTTCTTGACTGATCCATTTTGAACTTCTTCAAAATCTTATCAAGGTATGTGCTTTGTGAAAGACCTATGAGGCGTCTTGATCTATCCCTATAGATCTTGATGCCTAATATGTAAGCAGCTTCTCCAAGGTCCTTCATTGAAAAACACTTATTCAAGTAGGCCTTAATGCTATCCAAAAGTTCTATATCATTTCCCATCAAGAGTATGTCATCTACATATAATATGAGAAATGCTACAGAGCTCCCACTCACTTTCTTGTAAACGCAGCTTCTCCATAAGTCTCAGATAACCCAAACGCTTTGATCATCTCATCAAAGCGAATGTTCCAACTCCGAGATTCTTGCACCAGCCCATAAATGGATCGTTGGAGCTTGCATACTTTGTTAGCATCTTTAGGATCGACAAAACCTTCCGGCTGCATCATATACAATTCTTCCTTAAGATGTCCGTTAAGGAATGCCGTTTTGACGTCCATCTGCCATATCTCATAATCATAGTATGCGGCAATTGCTAACATGATTCGGACGGACTTCAGCTTTGCTACGGGAGAGAATGTCTCATCGTAGTCAACCCCTTGAACTTGTCGATAACCCTTAGCGACAAGTCGAGCTTTATAGATGGTAACATTTCCATCCGCGTCCGTCTTCTTCTTAAAGATCCATTTGTTTTCTATCGCTCACGATCATCGGCAAGTCTGTCAAAGTCCATACTTTGTTTTCATACATGGATTCTATCTCGGATCGCATGGCTTCAAGCCATTTGTTGAAATCTGGGCCGCCATCGCTTCTTCATAGTTCAAGGTTCACCGTTGTCAAACAACATGATTTCTAGGACAGGTTGCTGCATTCACTGTGCGGAACGTGTCCTTGTGGACCTCACGAAGTTCAAGAGCAACTTGATCCAAGTACCTTGATCATCATTATTATTTTCCTCTCCGGTCGGTGTAGGCATCACAGAACATTTTCCGAGCTGCACTACTTTCCTGCTCAAGAGGTAGTACTTCATCGAGTTCTACTTTCCTCCCACTTACTTCTTTCGAGAGAAACTCTTTTCCGTAAAGGATCCGTTCTTGGCAACAAAGATCTTGCCCTCGAATCTTAAGTAGAAGGTATACCCAATGGTTTCCTTAGGGTATCCTATGAAGACGCATTTTTCCGACTTGGGTTCGAGCTTTTCAAGTTGAAGTTTCTTGACATAAGCATCGCATCCCCAAACTTTTAGAAACGACAGCTTAGGTTTCTTCCCAAACCATAATTCATACGGTGTCGTCTCAACGGATTTAGACGGTGCCCTATTTAAAGTGAATGTAGTTGTCTCTAGAGCGTATCCCCAAAATGATAGCGGTAAATTGGTAAGAGACATCATAGACCGCACCATATCTAATAGAGTGCGATTACGATGTTCGACACACCGTTATTCTGTTGAGGTGTTCCAGCGGCGTGAGTTGTGAAACGATTCCACATTTCCTTAAGTGTGTACCAAATTCGTGACTTAAATATTCTCCTCCACGATCCGATCAGAGGAACTTTATCTTTCGGTCACGTTGATTCTCTACCTCATTCTGAAATTCCTTGAACTTTTCAAAGGTCTCAGACTTGTGTTTCATTAAGTAGACATACCCATATCTACTCAAGTCATCGGTGAGAGTGAGAACATAACGATATCCTCCGAGCCTCAACGCCATTGGACCGCATACATCGGTATGTATGATTTCCAATAAGTTGGTTGCTCGCCCATTGTTCCGGAGAACGGAGTCTTGGTCATTTGCCCATGAGGCATGGTTCGCATGTGTCAAATGATTCATAATCGAGAGACTCTAAAAGTCCATCAAGATGGAGCTTCTTCATGCGCTTGACACTAATGTGACCAAGGCGGCGATGCCACAAGTATGTGGGACTATCGTTATCAACTTTACATCTTTTGGTATTCACACTATGAATATGTGTAATATTACGCTCGAGATTCATTAAGAATAAACCATTGACCATCGGGCATGACCATAAAACATATCTCTCATATAAATAGAACAACCATTATTCTCGGATTTAAATGAGTAGCCATCTCATATCAAACGAGATCCAGATACAATGTTCATGCTCAAACTTGGAACTAAATAACAATTATTAAGGTTTAAAACTAATCCCGTAGGTAAATGTAGAGGTAGCGTGCGGACGGCGATCACATCGACCTTGGAACCATTCCCGACGCAAGCATCGTCACCTCGCCCTTCGCCATCTTCGCTTATTCCGCAGCTCCGCTATGAGTTACAAATATGAGCAACGGCACCGTATCAAATACCGGGAGTTACTATGAGTAATTGGTAAGGTACACATCAATTACATGTATATCAAATATACCTTTAGTGTTGCGGCCTTCTTGTCCGCTAAGTATTTGGGGCGCCCGCTTCGAGGACCCTTCCCTTTGCAATAAAAGCACTCAGTCTCAGGCTTGGGTCCATTGCTTGACTTCTTCCTGGCAAATGGTTTACCAAGCGCGGCAACATCCTTGCCGTCCTTCTTGAAGTTCTTCTTACCCTTGCCCTTCTTGAACTTGGTGGTTTTATTGACCATCAACACTTATGTTCTTTCTTGATTTCTACCTCTGCCGACTTCAGCATTGAAAATACTTCAGGAATAGTTTTCACCATCCCCTGCATATTGTAGTTCATCACAAAGCTCTTATAGCTCGGTGGGAGCGATTGAAGGATTCTATCAATGACCGCCTCGTCCGGGAGGTTAATGTCCAGCTGGGACAGGCGGTTGTGCAACCCAGACATTTTGAGTATGTGCTCACTGACAGAACTATTTTCCTCCATCTTACAACTGTAGAACTTGTTGGAGACTACATATCTCTCAACCCGGGCATGAGCTTGGAAAACCATTTTCAGCTCCTCGAACATCTCATATGCTCCGTGTTGCTGAAAACACTTTTGGAGCCCCGGTTCTAAGCTGTAAAGCATGCCGCACTGAACGAGGGAGTAATCATCAACACGTGATCGCCAAGCGCTCATAACGCCTTGGTTCTCTCGGATGGGTGCTTCACCTAGCGGTCCATCTAGGACATATGCTTTCTTAGCAGCTATGAGGATGATCTCGTGTTCCGACCCGATCCGTATAGTTGCTGCCATCATCTTTCAGCTTGGTTTTCTAGGAACGCGTGAAGTTCATGTTGACATGAGCGTTGGCCATTTGATCTACAAGACATATTTGCAAAGGTTTTAGACTAAGTTCATGATAATTAAGTTCATCTAATCAAATTATTTTAATGAACTCCTACTCATATTAGACATCCCTCTAGTCATCTAAGTGTTACACGATCCGAGTCGACTAGGCCGTGTCTGATCATCACGTGAGACGGACTAGTCATCATCGGTGAACATCTCCATGTTGATCGTATCTTCCATACGACTCATGTTCGACCTTTCGGTCTCTGTGTTCCAAGGCCATGTCTGTACATGCTAGGCTCGTCAAGTTAACCCTAAGTGTTTTTGCATGTGTAAAACTGTCTTACACCCGTTGTATGTGAACGTAAGAATCTATCACACCTGATCATCACGTGGTGCTTGAAACGATTTAACTTTAGGAACGGTGCACAGTTAGGGGAGAACACTTCTTGAAATTGTTATAAGGGATCATCTTATTTTCTACCGTCGTTCTAAGTAAACAAGATGCATAAACATAATAAACATCACATGCAATTATATAGTAGTGACATGATATGGCCAATATCATATAGCTCCTTTGATCTCCATCTTTGGGGCTCCATGATCATCTTCGTCACCGGCACGATACCATGATCTCCATCATCATGATCTCCACCATCGTGTCTTCATGAAGTTGTCACGCCAATGACTACTTCTACTTCTATGGCTAACACGTTTAGCAATAAAGTAAAGTAATTTACATGGCGTTCTTCAATGACACGCAGGTCATACAAAAATAAAGACAACTCCTATGGCTCCTGCCGGTTGTCATACTCATCGACATGCAAGTCGTGATTGCTATTACAAGAACATGATCTCATACATCACAATATATCATTCATCATTCATCACAACTTTTGGCCATATCACATCACAAGACACTTGCTGCAAAAACAAGTTAGACGTCCTCTAATTGTTGTTGCAAGTTTTTACGTGGCTTCTATAGGTGATCTAGCAAGAACGTTTTCTTACCTACGTTAAAGCCACAACGTGATTTGTCAACTTCTATTAACCCTTCATAAGGACCCTTTTCGTCGAATCCGCTCCAACTAAAGTGGGAGAGACAGACACCCGCTAGCCACCTTATGCAACTAGTGCATGTCAGTCAGTGGAACCTGTCTCACGTAAGCGTACGTGTAAGGTCGGTCCGGGCCGCTTCATCCCACAATACCGCTGAAGCAAAATAAGACCAGTAGCGGCAAGAGAGTTGACAACATCTACACCCACAACAAAATTGTGTTCTACTCGTGCAATAGAGAACTATGCATAGGCCTGGCTCATGATGCCACTATTGGGGAACGTTGCAGAAAATTAAAATTTTTCCTACGGTTTCACCAAGATCCATCTATGAGTTCATATAAGCAACGAGTGATAGGAGTGCATCTACATACCCTTGTAGATCGCGAGCAGAAGCGTTCAAGAGAACGGGGATGATGGAGTCGTACTCGCCGTGATCCAAATCACCGATGACCAAGTGCTGAACGGACAACACCTCCGCGCTCAACACACGTACAGAGCGGATGACGTCTCCTCCTTCTTGATCCAGCAAGGGGGAAGGAGAGGTTGAGGAAGAAGACTCCAGCAGCAAAGACGGGCGTGGTGGTGGTGGAGAAGCAAGATTCTCGGCAGGCTTCGCCAAGCAACCATGGAGGAGGAAGAGGTGTAGCAGGGGGAGGGAGGCGCCAAGACTCAAGGGTGCGGCTGCCCTCCCTCCCCTCCTCCTTTATATAGCCCCCCAGGGGGGTAGCCGGCCCTAGAGATGGGATCTCTAGGGGGGCGGCGGCCAAGGGGGGTGGAGTGCCCCCCAAGGCAAGTGGAGGCGCCCCCTCACCTAGGGTTCCCAACCCTAGGCGCAGAGGGGGGCCCAGGGGGGCGCACCAGCCCACCAGGGGCTGGTCCCCTCCCCACTTCAGCCCACGGGGCCCTCCGGGATGGGTGGCCCCACCCGATGGACCCCCGGGACCCTTCCGGTGGTCCCGGTACAATACGGGGTGACCCCGAAACTTTCCCGATGGCCAAAACAGCACTTCCTATATAAATCTTCACCTTCGGACTATTCCGGAACTCCTCATGACGTCCAGGATCTCATCCGGGACTCCGAACAACATTCGGTAATCACATACAAGTCTTCCTAATAACCCTAGCGTCACCGAACCTTAAGTGTGTAGACCCTACGTGTTCGGGAATCATGCAGACATGACCAAGAAAGCACTCCGGCCAATAACCAACAGCGGGATCTGGATACCCATGTTGGCTCCCACATGTTCCACGATGATTTCATCGGATGAACCACGATGTCGAGGATTCGATCAACCTCGTATACAATTCCCTTTGTCAATCAGTACGTTACTTGCGCGAGACTCGATCGTCGGTATCCCAATACCTCATTCAGTCTCGTTACCGGCAAGTCACTTTACTCGTACCATAATGCATGATCCCGTGACCAAAAACTTGGTCACTTTGAGCTCATTATGATGATGCATTACCGAGTGGGCCCAGAGATACCTCTCCGTCATACGGAGTGACAAATCCCAGTCTTGATCCGTGTCAACCCAACAGACACTTTCGGAGATACCTGTAGTGCACCTTTATAGTCACCCAGTTACATTGTGATGTTTGGTACACCCAAAGCACTCCTACGGTATCCGGGAGTTACACGATCTCATGGTCTAAGGAAAGGATACTTGACATTGGAAAAGCTCTAGCAAACGAACTACACGATCTTGTGCTATGCTTAGGATTGGGTCTTGTCCATCACATCATTCTCCTAATGATGTGATCCCGTTATCAAGGACATCCAATGTCCATAGCCAGGAAACCATGACTATCTGTTGATCAACGAGCTAGTCAACTAGAGGCTTACTAGGGACATATTATGTGTGACGCCCCCGATTCAGTCGTACACTAATCATGCACGCAAACGTGTACGATCAAAATCAGGGACTCACGGGAAGATATCACAACACAACTCTAAAACATAAATAAGTCATACAAGCATCATAATACAAGCCGGGGCCTCGAGGGCTCGAATACAAGTGCTCGATCATAGACGAAGTCGGCGGAAGCAACAATATCTGAAAGTACGCACATAAGTTAAACAAGTTTGCCTTAAGAAAGGCTAGCACAAACTAAGATACAGATCGAAGAGGCGCAGCCTCCCGCCTCGATCCTCCTAAACTACTCCCAGTCGTCGCCGGCAGCCTGCACGTAGTAGTAGGCACCTCCAAAGTAGTGGTCGCCGCCGACGGTGGCGTCTGCTCTCGATTCCAAAGATCTGGTTGCGACAACCAGAAAGAAAGGAAAGGGGAAAAAAGGGGGAGAAAGCAACCATGAGTACTCATCCAAAGTACTCGCAAGCAAGGAACTACACTACATATGCATGGGTATATGTGTAAGGAGGCCATATCAGTGGACTGAACTGCAGAAAGCCAAAATAAGAGGGGGATAGCTAGTCCTGTCGAAGACTACGCTTCTGGCAGCCTCCGTCTTGCAGCATGTAGAAGAGAGTAGATTGAAGTCCTCCAAGTAGCATCTCCAAGTAGCATCTCCAGTAGCATCGCATAGCATAATCCTACCCGGCGATCCTCTCCTCGTCGGCCCGTTAGAGAGCGATCACCGGGTTGTATCTGGCACTTGGAAGGGTGTGTTTTATTAAGTATCCAGTTCTAGTTGTCATAAGGTCAAGGTACAACTCCGGTCGCCCTTTTACCGAGGGACACGGCTATTCAATAGATTAAACTTCCTGCAGGGTGCACCACATAACCCAACACGCTTGATCCCATTTGGCCGGACACACTTTCTGGGTCATGCCCGCCTCGAAAAGATCAACACGCCGCAGCCCCACCTAGGCACAACAGAGAGGTCAAGACGCCGGTCTAAACCTAAGCGCCAGGGTCCGGGCCCATCGCCTCGAAAGCACACTCAAGACGTTATGTCTGTGGCCGGAAGCGTAACTAGCCCCTAATACAAGCGCAGCTTACGTTCCAATCCGGCGCGCCCGCTTCGATTCTTGACGCCAAGAAGGCTTCGCCGATACCACGACGTCGGGATACCCATAACTACTCCCACGTAGATGGTTAGTGCGTATAGACCAAATGGCCAGACTCAGATCAAATACCAAGATCTCGTTAAGCGTGTTATTATGAAGCAACCGCGGACGCCGATCAGGGCCAGGCCCACCTGTCTCCTAAGTGGTCTCAACCTGCCCTGTCGCTCCGCCACATAGATCCACACAGAGGGCCGTCGGGACAAAGGTCCTTTCAGCCCCCAATCCGTGAATCACTCGCGGGTACTCTTCGAGCGGACCCGACTTTAGTCACCATCTGTAATGTGTATGTATGTATAGTATATACCCGTGATCACCTCCCGAGTGATCACGGCCCAATAGTATAGCAAGGCAGACTGACAAGAATGTAGGGCCAATGATGATAAACTAGCATCCTATACTAAGCATTTAGGATTGCAGGTAAGGTATCAACAGATGTAGCAACAATGTCAGGCTATGCATCAGAATAGGATTATCGAAAAGCAGTAACATGCTACACTACTCTAATGCAAGCAGTATAGAGGAGAATAGGCGATATCTGGTGATCAAGGGGGGGGGGCTTGCCTGGTTGCTCAGACAAGGAGGGTTCGTCAACACCGTAGCCGATCGGGGTACCAGCAGCAGCATCAGTCTCGGGGTCTACCGGGGAAGAAGAGGGGGAAGAACAGTAAATATGGAGCAAACAAAACATCACAAAACATAACGAGGCAATACGCGGTGCTAGGTGTGCCCTAACGCAAAGATTAGGTGATACTGTGAAAGGGGAAACATCCGGAAAGGATTCCGGTGTTTCGTGTTTTCTTGACAGTGAACCAAGGGGGAAAGTTGCGAGTTCGATAGGTTAGGGGTGTGGCGACGAACGGGTTGCGTGATCCGAATCGCCTCGCTGCTCGAGCAACTTTCATATACAAAGTTTTTCCATCCGAACTACGGTTTATTTTATATTGATTTTAAAAGGATTTAATCATTTTCTAATTTATTAATTATTAATTAAATTAACATTATCCGAATAGTGTTTGCCGATGTCAAGATGACGTCGTAGTCAACGCCGACCGCCGACTGGTCAACCCGACATGTGGGTCCCGCATGTCATTGACTATTAACTAACCTTCTGATTAATTAACTAAACTAGGTGATTAGGTTAATCTAATCAGGATTAATTAAGTTAATTAATTAACTAATTAATATTTTAATTATTTTAATTATTTATATTATTATTATTATTAAATCTTTTTTTTAAAACCTTTTTTTTCATTCTGGGGCTGGAGGCCCCACTTGTCAGTGGCCCAGAGGGGCCATAGCGGTTCAGCAGAGGGAGGTGCAGGCGCTGGCGCGGCGTTAGGCGCCCGCCAGTCGACGGGAGGAACGGGCGGCCTCGGCGCGGCCGGCAGCGGGCGGCGCCGCCCCAGAGGCGCGGCAAGATCGCCGAACGGGCGCGGATGGTACAGCGGCTCGAGGAGCCGCGCAAGGAGGCTGTGTGGGGTTGTGTAGGGGCGCCCGGCGGCAGCGGCCATGGGCGTGGGCGGGGCGACAGTCGGGCGTCGCGAGAGTGTGTCGACCATGGCGGCGACTAAGGATGCATGTGCGAGAGAGAGAGAGAGAGGAGAGTTTCGCTCACCCCCGATGCAGGGGTTCACCGGCGAGGCTCGACGGAGTCCGTCGGGGAGGAGGCGAGGACGAGCAGTCCGGTGGCGGCAACGCGGACGAGGGCGAGGCGGCCCAGGCGGAGGCAGACGGGGGTGATGATGCATACGTCGACATGGTGGCCCCCCGGCCTCGATCCAGCGGCGTAGACGAAGCAGGGGTCGACGACGGTCCTCCCAGCGAGATCCCAGGCGGCAGGGTGAGTGCGCGGGCGGGCGAGGTCGACGGCGGCCATGGCGAGGCGGCTCCGGCGAGCGGACGAGCGGTGCGGGCTCCGGGCGGCGCCCAATCGGCGGGGCGGCGCGTCGAGGCGGCGGGTAGTTCGTAAGGGGCGACGGGATGGGTGCCGTGGGCTGTTCCTCGATCCAAATCTGGATCGGGAGGCGAAACGAACAGTGGGGGAGTGGTGGTCGTGGGGCGAGTGGGAGATCGTGGGGATGGTTGGGCTCGGTGCGAGGCGACTCGCCTCTGTCCTCGGTGTGCGGCGGCGCGAGAGGGAGTGGGAAGAATCGGGGGAGTGAGTGGGCAACGGGGTTAGGGTTTCGGGTGGGAGGCCTAGTAGGGCGCCGTGGCGGGCCGGCCTGGTTGGATGGCCAGCTGGGCTAAGGCCCAGCGCGGGGGGGGGGGGTCCTTTTGTTGTTTTGTTTTATTTCTTTTCTTTTTATTTATTCTTTCCTGTTTTGGTTTAGTTGCAATTCACTTTAGTAAAATATACACTTAGTATCTAAATTAGTATTTCAACTTAGTCCACAGTCACAAAAGTCTAAACCCCAAATAACTTAGTATGACATTTTATTAATTATAAAAGGTATTCAAATAATCGTTTTTGCTACTGTTTTACTTAATATAGTGCACTTATATACTTTATAGAAGCGTGGTTCCTTCACCAATATTTAGTATGGAATATTTGCCACCACCCAAACATTTTTGTTTTATTGTTTGAAAACTTTGTTTGTTTGCCTTGATTTTGAATTTTGAATTCGGGCGGGATTGAATCATCGCGAGGTTTACGACAGTAGGAGTGGTGACGTGGCATCATTAGCAGAGTTTTACTGTAGCCTAATTATCCGGGCGTCACAATTCTCCTCCACTACAAGAAATCTCGTCCCGAGATTTAAGAGGTAGTGAAAGGGGGAAAGGTTTGGTAACGAATCTAGCAGGTCTTCTCATCCTGGCTTGCTCTTCACGAAGAGGCCGGTCCAATCATTGATGTCTTCATTTCTCTGCTTCAGGTGATCATGGTGAAGCCAGCATCCTTTCTTCGGGAACTCCATCATACTTACAAAGGAATAAAAAGGAGGGTATTCCGGGAGAATAGACCTCTGCAAGGTTGACTATCTGGTCGATAACATCGGGAAGGTGGCGGAAAGTAACTCTCAAATAGAAACTTAAGAAAATATTGAGAGCAAAGTAGGGAGGTATCATGGGAAGTTTTGAGCGGGTAGGCAACCATTCGATGCCTGAAACAGGGCGTGAAAGGGCTCAGAGCAATCAAGAATAAGTATTGCGTCCGGCATCAGATTTGATGATCCCTCGGAAGATGGCTCGTGAATTACATACGAGGCCACACGCGAGGAGCAACCTTGGGAACAGGGGGGTGCAGGAGAGTCAGGTTTCGATCCCGTGGAACTGTGGGTTATGGGCCCACCATGTAGGTTGAAAGTAGGAAGGGTGGTGACATCTTGCACGACCGCGACAGGGAGGCATGTCAGTGAATAGCTTGTCAGCTATGCCGGCAACAATGTCGATACCAAGGACGGGGAACGAAGAGAGCAATTTTCCTGGTTGTTGAACGAGGCGAACCAATTGGCAAAGTTATCACCCATCGGTCGTTACCGTAATGTCATCAACAATAGTAACAGGGTCTTATAGACAGAGTGGTACAACAAGGTGCCTACCTAAGCAGGGAAAGGAAAATTGTGATTACACACAATGGAAAGAAAATGCGATTATCAGATTAAATAGAACAATGGAAAGGAAAATTGTGATTACACACAATTATTAGGAGTATATCCTTCCCATGTACAAGCAGAACATGGCATACAGGGTAGGAGAGCAAGTACCCAACCATTCAGATAAGAGGCAAGGATTAATCAAGATGTTACCCATACAACGGTGTTTGGATAACTGACCAAGAAACATTGAGCATCGTGCCTCCAATGTTCTTGTTGAAGAGCGGGGTATCATAGTCATGCTTCGAGGTAGCAATGATATGGTGTTTCAATCAAGGGCCAGACTTGATACACAAATGATCTATCAGGAGCAACTTATAAAATAAGTCTTACAATTTCCTCCAGAAAGAATGGTTATCCTTGCAAAAGAAATTATAATGATAGGTCATCCAATCAGGGTGCTAGGCATGACATCATATTGCCGGGTCATCAAAGGACCAACATCATAACTCCTGGAAAGTTGTCCGAACCATCATATTTGACCGAGATTCAGATTCGATTGGTGTCATGATACCTCAGACTCAGGATATCCGAGAAGAAAAGGTGCAACACAAATAGACGAAATGACATTGCAAGATCCTCGGGAAATGAACTATGGGAGAGGGTTCCTGAAACAATAATCCATTATTAAACCAAGGAGAGGATGAGGAGGTCGTTGATGGACTCAGCGACATAGCATCGAGATTTCCGAAAAGATGGATTTCCACAATTATGTGAACAAGAAGATGACACTTGTCAATTCAAATGATATAATGTTGTATGCTCTAGGAAAACATACACCATCAATCATTAGTAGAAAGGGGGGCCCGAAGTATGACCTTAGGCAGCAAGATCAATGTTAGAGTGAAGATTAAACAACCAACAGTCTAAGAAGGAACTGTCGATCCTTGACTTCCAAGCAATAGGGTTGCTAGAAGTTTTGAAATTACACATCAAAGTTAAATGGCTCGTATCCCGGTTAGAAACAACACGGGGACCAAGAAAGAATGGTGATGGTGAGAAATATCACTATACCAAGAATTCTTAAGAGGTGGAGTAATCCTCATGACATTCTTGACATAAAAGATGGTAATACCCCAAGGTAAAGAAGAACGAATGCTGGATAGCAAGGATCTCAAGGTATAACACAAAACACAAAAAAGTTTGTGTTGAACGGGAGGCAATAGAGTGGTCGATGATAACAAAAATCATCGTGGGCAAGGATGGTATTCCTCATCATGAACTCAGTTGATATCCTGGAAGAGCTCGGAATGTTGATGATGATCACGACACATTTGTCGAGAGGTTTCAAGAAGATGTAACTGATCGGTGATGACATCAAATCAACGGAAATGATGAAGCCAAAAGTCATTGGGACCATGGGTACGACACAAACTCGAAATCAAGCTTGCTGTTCAAGGACAAACGATAAGACGAGGAAGATCGATTGTAAGATCAGCTCACGGCGAAATTTGTGCTCCGAGAAGGACCCGGTAGCACAGTTAAAAATTAGCACAATGATATAGCCAATCGGACTAGGAATGGTGTGATCGGGTACAAACTCGTAAGTAAAGAAGATTACTAAAAGTTGTTGAACCGTAGTGCGGACTCGGTTCAGTTATCGGTGTCTTTGAGTGTTTAATAACTCAAAGCCCGTGAAAAATTGGAATCGGTGAGGATGTAGTACTTGATGGAGAACTCATAAGAAGTTATGCAGTCCCGTGATGATCTCGAGATACCAGGGTGTAATACTCGACGAAAGATCAAAGTAAAGGTTGGACGGGAGTATTGATCCACAGAAGACAAGTGCTTAAACTTGCCCGAGAAATGGGATCAAAGAAGAACATATGGTCGGAACCACGATTGCAAAGGATCAATTCACCGATACCAAGGAGATTATATCAAGGAAATAGTTATTATTACAAGAAGATTCCATGATAGGATCTACTTCGTGTCCATGGGCATGAACGCAAAGGTTCAAGGTCGACTCCCACTTCTCCAAAGCATAACCTTACAGTCACTTCTCGTTTCGATAATGGCATTAGTGTTGAAAGTTTTATTTGGTGAAATACCAGATGAGTATGGCCCGTGAAAACTTCCGAGTTCACACATATTAAGGAAGGCATATGTCCAACACATCGGGGCCTCTTAGGAACATATACCACAAACTTCAGGAGTAAATAACACAAGCCCGAAAGCAGAGCATGGTTGAGCAAGTAGATGATACAATTTACCAAAGGCTTTATATATCCGTGGAAAGGCTCACAAGGTTATTTGAATATGAAGGACACTGTCGGATAATAATCCAACAAAGGATCTGGTGGTCCACAAGGGGTCTGATGTGAGCATCGGTACTCAAACAGAGGAAGAAGGAATGCAAGGAGATCAGTTTATGGAAACAACTGACTAACTCAAATCTCCAATGCAAAGGAATTATGAATTCCAAGATAAGGGATCAAAAGCAATGCTCTGATTAGGGATGGATAAGATGAATAGCCTTAGGGGTACAATCATCAACAATTTGATGGGTCGAGATCCAACTCATGTTCAAAATGGCGTCTGAGCCGGAAAGATAATTTAGAATGATCAACTGATGAGTGTGTGCTTTCACACACATGTTTGAATCGAAAGGACCAAAATGACGGTGTCTAAGGATACTAACGAATTTTGCCAGACATATGGAAAGCATCCATCATGCAAGCAGACAGGTATTGCCGAGCAATAAGCTACTAAGGATTTTTGGGAGGACCGAATAGTATTTCGAAGACCATTGTGAAACACATGAACAACTGGGGATGAGCGGATACTCGAAAGTGCGAGAATTATCCGTAGGGGTATTCCGGTGACAAAGAACAGCAAGGCAGTAAGCTCAAAGGATTATCGAAACAATGACGAGTATTTCGGGGTATCTTGTAATAACAAGACCAACTGGGAATAAAAGTAAGATCGACAGGTGTAAGTATTTATCCACAGGGATGTTTCGTGGAAAGGAATTGCAAAAGCAACGGGCACAAGGTCTCGGGAGAATATCGGAAGGTATCTTCGGAATCCTTCGGTGCACAAGTAATCATCTGGACTGAAGAGGCTCTCCGGGAGAAAGTACTATCGAGAACCTAAAGTCAGAGTTAGTAAAAAAAATCTTTTAACCCGAATAGAAGAGAGATCAGATTCCCAGAGTATAGATCGAGGAGTAAAAGATCCTAATACCACCCAATGGCGACGTGGGCCCGTAAGGCACACAGCCAAGTTAGTAAAAGTTTTGCAATGTCTAGACTCGACTTCGGCCAAGGAGTTGGAAAGGGGGATTCCTACAGGCAGTCGGCTCTGATACCAACTTGTGACGCCCACGATTCAGTCGTACACTAATCATGCACGCAAACGTGTACGATCAAAATCAGGGACTCACGGGAAGATATCACAACACAACTCTAAAACATAAATAAGTCATACAAGCATCATAATACAAGCCAGGGGCCTCGAGGGCTCGAATACAAGTGCTCGATCATAGACGAGTCAGCGGAAGCAACAATATCTGAGTACAGACATAAGTTAAACAAGTTTGCCTTAAGAAAGGCTAGCACAAACTAAGATACAGATCGAAAGAGGCGCAGGCCTCCTGCCTGGGATCCTCCTAAACTACTCCTGGTCGCCGCCGTGAGCAGCCTGCACGTAGTAGTAGGCACCTCCAGTAGTGGTCGCCGCCGACGGTGGCGTCGCTCTCGATTCCAAAGATCTGGTTGCGACAACCGTAAAGAAAGGAAAGGGGAAAAAGGGGAGAAAGCAACTGTGAGTACTCATCCAAAGTACTGCAAGCAAGGAACTACACTACATATGCATGGGTATATGTGTAAGGAGGCCATATCGATGGACCGAACTGCAGAAAGCCGAATAAGAGGGGATAGCTAGTCCCGTCAAGACTACGCTCGCAGCCTCCGTCTTGCAGCATGTAGAAGAGAGTAGATTGAAGTCCTCCAAGTAGCATCTCCAAGTAGCATCTCCAAGAGCATCGCATAGCATAATCCTACCCGGCGATCCTCTCCTCGTCGCCTGCTAGAGAGCGATCACCGGGTTGTATCCGCACTTGGAAGGGTGTGTTTTATTAAGTATCCAGTTCTAGTTGTCATAAGGTCAAGGTACAACTCCGGTCGTCCTTTTACCGAGGGACACGGCTATTCAATAGATTAAACTTTCTGCAGGGTGCACCACATAACCCAACACGCTTGATCCCATTTGGCGGACACACTTTCTGGGTCATGCCCGCCTCGGAAGATCAACACGCCGCAGCCCCACCTAGGCACAACAGAGAGGTCAAGACGCCGGTCTAAACCTAAGCGCGCAGTGTCCGGGCCCATCGCCTGAAAGCACACCTGACGTTGCGACGCGGCCGAAGCGTAACTAGCCCCTAATACAAGCGCAGCTTACGCTCCAATCCGGTAGCGCCCGCCGCCGATTCTTGATGTCAAGAAGGCTTGGCCGATACCACGACGTCGGGATACCCATAACTACTCCCACGTAGATGGTTAGTGCGATAGACCAAATGGCCGACTCGGATCAAATACCAAGATCTCGTTAAGCGTGTTATTATGAAGCAACCATGACGCCGATCGAGGCCAGCCCACCTGTCTCCTAAGTGGTCTCAACCTGCCTGTCGCTCCGCCACATAGATCCACACAGAGGGCCGTCGGGACAAAGGTCCTTTCAGCCCCAATCCGTGAATCACTCATGGTACTCTTCGAGCGGACCCAACTTTAGTCACCATCCGTAATGTGTATGTATGTATAGTATATACCCGTGATCACCTCCCGAGTGATCACGCCCAATAGTATAGCAAGGCGATCGACAAGAATGTAGGGCCAATGATGATAAACTAGCATCCTATACTAAGCATTTAGGATTGCGGTAAGGTATCAACAGATGTAGCAACAATGTCGCTATGCATCGTAATAGGATTATCGAAAAGCGGTAATATGCTACACTACTCTAATGCAAGCAGATAGAGGAGAATAGGCGATATCCGGTGATCAAGGGGGGCTTGCCTGGTTGCTCGAGACAAGGAGGGTTCAATCAACACCGTAGCCGATCGGGTACCAAAGCAGCGAGATCGATCTCGGGTCTCACCGGGAAGAAGAGGGGAAGAACAGTAAATATGGAGCAAACAAAACATCACAAAACATAACGTGGCAATACGCGGTGCTAGGTGTGCCCTAACGCAGACTAGGTGATACTGCGTGAAAGGAAACATCCGGAAAGGATTCCGGTGTTTCGTGTTTTCAGACGAGTGAACCGAAGGGGAAAGTTGCGAGTTCGATAGGTTAGGGGTGTGGCGGACGAACGGGTTGCGTATCCGAATCGCCTCGCGCTCGAGCAACTTTCATATACAAAGTTTTTCCATCCGAGCTACGGTTTATTTTATATTGATTTTAAAAGGATTTAATCATTTTCTAATTTATTAATTATTAATTAAATTAACATTATGCAGAATAGTGTTTGCCGATGTCAGCATGACGTCAGTAGTCAACGTTGACCGTTGACCTGGTCAACCTGACATGTGGGTCCCGCATGTCATTGACTATTAACTAACCTTACAGATTAATTAACTAAACTAGGTGATTAGGTTAATCTAATCAGGATTAATTAAGTTAATTAATTAACTAATTAATATTTTAATTATTTTAATTATTTATATTATTATTATTATTATTAAATCTTTTTTTTAAAACCTTTTTTTTTTCATTCGGGCTGGAGGCCCCACTTGTCGCTGGCCCGTAGGGGCCATAGCGGTCGGCAGTAGGTGCGGCGCTGGCGCGGCGTTGGGCGCCCGCCTGTGTCGACGGGAGGAACGGGCGGCCTCGGCGCGACCGCAGCGGCAGCGGCGCGCTGCCCTGAGAGGCGCGGTCCAAAGATCGGCCGAACGGGCGCGGCGATGGCCGCCAAGCTGCGAGGAGCCGCGGCAAGGGAGGCTGTGCGGGGGTTGTGTAGGGGAGCGCCCGGGCGACGACGGCCATGGGCGTGGGCGGAGGGCGACAGTCAGGGGGCGTGCGCGGAGTGTGTCGACCGCGGCGGCGGACTAGGGATGCATGTGCGAGGGAGACAGAGAGGAGAGGAGAGTTTCGCTCACCCCCGATGCAGGGGTTCACCGGCGAGGCTCGACGGAGTCCGTCGGGGAGGAGGCGAGGACGAGCAGTCCGGTGGCGGCAACGCGGACGAGGGCGAGGCGGCCCAGGCGGAGGCAGACGGGGGTGATGATGCATACGTCGACATGGTGGCCCCCCGGCCTCGATCCAGCGGCGTAGACGAAGCAGGGGTCGACGACGGTCCTCCCAGCGAGATCCCAGGCGGCAGGGTGAGTGCGCGGGCGGGCGAGGTCGACGGCGGCCATGGCGAGGCGGCTCGGCGAAGCGGACGAAGCGGCGGGCTCGGGCGGCGTCCAATCGGCGAGGGGCGGCGCGGTCGTCAGGGAGGCGGGGTAGTTCGTGCGGGGCGACGGGGATGGGTGCCGTGGGCTCGTTCCCTCGATCCAAATCTGGATCGGGGAGGGCGAGAACGAACGAGTGGGGGGGGGAGTGGTGGTCGTGGGGCAGAGTGGGGAGATCGTGGGGATGGTTGGGCTCGGGTCTGAGGCGACTCGCCTCTGTCCTCGGTGTGCGGCGGCGCGAGAGGGAGTGGGAAGAATCGGGGGAGTGAGTGGGCAACGGGGTTAGGGTTTCGGGTGGGAGGCCTAGTAGGGCGCCGTGGCGGGCCGGCCTGGTTGGATGGCCAGCTGGGCTAAGGCCCAGCCAGGGGTCCTTTTGTTGTTTTGTTTTATTTCTTTTCTTTTTATTTATTCTTTCCTGTTTTGGTTTAGTTGCAATTCACTTTAGTAAAATATACACTTAGTATCTAAATTAGTATTTCAACTTAGTCCACAAATACAAAAGTCTAAACCCCAAATAACTTAGTATGACATTTTATTAATTATAAAAGGTATTCAAATAATCGTTTTTGCTCTTGTTTTACTTAATATAGTGCACTTATATACTTTATAGAAGCGTGGTTCCTTCACCAATATTTAGTATGGAATATTTGCCACCACCCAAACATTTTTGTTTTATTGTTTGAAAACTTTGTTTGTTTGCCTTGATTTTGAATTTTGAATTCGGGCGGGATTGAATCATCGCGAGGTTTACGACAGTAGGAGTGGTGACGTGGCATCATTAGCAGAGTTTTACTGTAGCCTAATTATCCGGGCGTCACATTATGGTCTATGTATTCACACGTGTATTATGATTTCCGGATAATACAATTATAGCATGAATAAAGACAATTATCATGAATAAGGAAATATAATAATAACCTTTTATTATTTCCTCTAGGGCATATTTCCAACATTTTTGACTTCCTATGTTGAGTACCTCGTAGTCGTTGTATAGTAAAGGTCGAGGTCCACGTTGCACACCCATATATACGTGCTTATGCACCCGATCAATATATCGAGAGTTGCATTGTCAAAAGTTATTCCTCTACATGGTATCATACCTATGACTCCTGACCTAACCCTTAGCCGCCGCCGCGATCTTCATCGCCGTCGCCGCTCCCAGCCGCCACCGCCATACCACGCCGCCACCATCGCGTCTTCCTCAAGCAATCGTCGCCGCCGCCCCCACCTCCCGCTTCCACCCACCCACCCTAACCCTAGCGTCATCGCTGCTGCCCCTTGCACCACAGCCGCTGCCATCCCATCCCGCCGCCGCTGCCCTCCCCTGCAGCCGTCGCCCTCCCTCCGACCGCTGTTGTCTCCTTCTATAGCCGCCGCACCTCCCTCCCTCGTGCTGCATCATGTCGTCCCTCGGCTCCTCTGTCTCCAACCGCACCAACCCGTTCGCCGTTCCCGATCTCGTCCTCATCCGCGACCTCAACATCTGCGGTCGGGTCTCCGTCATCCTCGACTACCACACCTCCACATACTATGCCTGGAAGACGTACTTCTCCCTTGTATTCCGTGAATACAATCTCCGGGATCACATCGATGGCATCATGGACTCCCGCTTCATGATGAACGATGACGAGTGGATGACCATCGACGCCACTCTCATCCACTGGTTCTACACCACCATCTTGAAGGACCTCTTCCACATAGTGGTCTCTGACGAGGGTGATGCTCACACCGTCTGGACGAAGCTCAACGGCCTCTTCACCGACAACAAGCTTCAGCGCAATGTTTTCTTGCATGGCGAGTTCTTTGGGTGTCAGCAGCCCGACTCGTCCATTGACGATTATTGCATGCGCCACAAGAAGCTCTCCGATGAGCTCTGTGACCTCGGTGAGAAGGTCTCTAACGAGCTTCTTCTCAGTACTCTCACCGCCGACTTGAATGAGGACTTCGGGAACGCTGCCTCCAATCTCACCCTCATCCCCAACCCGACGTTCCCCAAGGTTGTGGCGTACCTGAGATTGGAGGAACGACGGATGAAGATGGCGCGCGGGCTACCCATACCGCCCTCGTCGTCGGGACTACATGCGGCAGTGCCCTGCCCGCCCCTGCCCCTCAGCAGCGGGCTGGCCTGGGCGCCTACCAGTCATCGCCACCGCCAGGCTTCCCTCTCCCGCAGCCGCTGGCCCTCGCTGATCGCCGCCAGGGAGGGGCGCCCCGCCCACAGCAGCCGCAGTACCAGCCGTGGACGGGGGTCATCCACGCATACTCCATGCCCGTCTCGCGCGCCCCGTTCCCGGCTCCTTCGGCGCTCGCCCGACGGCCCATCAGGCGCTGCATGCGGCTCCGCAGCCGTACGCACCGTCATTGCCCTACAGCTACCCAGTGCCCTACGGGTCGCTGCCTCATGCCGGTGGGTTCCTTCCGCTCGCGGCGCCTCCATCGCAGCCGCAGCCTTCGGCACCGGCGCTTCCTCCGGCGCCTTGGGATCCCACGCTGCTAGCCGCACTGCACTCCGCTCCTGCTACGTCTTGAGCTTGCGTTGGTTTTCCTTGAAGAGGAAAGGGTGATGCAGCAATAGTAGCGTAAGTATTTCCCTCAGTTTTTGAGAACCAAGGTATCAATCCAGTAGGAGGATCCTCAAAAGTCCCACGCACCTACACAAATAAACAAGAACTCGCAACGAACGCAATAAAGGGGTTGTCAATCCCTTCACGGCCACTTGCAAAAGTGAGATCTGATAGAGATAATATGATAAGATAAATATATTTTTGGTATTTTATAATATAGATTGGAAAAGTAAAGATGCAAATAAAAGTAGATTGAAAGCTTATATGATAAAAGATAGACCCCGGGGCCATAGGTTTTACTAGTGGCTTCTCTCAAGATAGCATAAGTATTACGGTGGGTGAACAAATTACTGTCGAGCAATTGATAGAAAAGCGAATAATTATGAGATTATCTAGGAATGATCATGTATATAGGCATCATGTCCGTGACAAGTAGACCGACTCCTGCCTGCATCTACTACTATTACTCCACACATCGATCGCTATCCAGCATGCATCTAGAGTATTAAGTTCATAAAGAACAGAGTAACGCATTAAGAAAGATGACATGATGTAGAGGGATAAACTCATGCAATATGATATAAACCTCATCTTTTTATCCTCGATGGCAACAATACAATACGTACCTTGCTGCCCCTGCTATCACTGGGAAAGGACACCGCAAGATTGAATCCAAAGCTAAGCACTTCTCCCATTGCAAGACAGATCAATCTAGTAGGCCAAACCAAACTGATAATTCGAAGAGACTTGCAAAGATAACTTAATCACACATAAAAGAATTCAGAGGAGATTCAAATATTTCTCATAGATAAACTTGATCATAAACCCACAATTCATCGGATCTCGACAAACACACTGCAAAAAGAGTTACATCGAATAGATCTCCAAGAAGATCGAGGAGAACTTTTTATTGAGATTCAAAGAGAGAGAAGAAGCCATCTAGCTAATAACTATGGACCCGAAGGTCTGTGGTAAACTACTCACAACTCATCGGAGAGGCCTTGGAGATGATGTAGAGGCCCTCCGTGATCGATTCCCCCTCCGACGAAGCGCCGGCGAAGGCTCCAAGATGGGATCTTGCGGATACAGAAGGTTACGGCGGTGGAAATAGTTTTTCATGGTCGCTTTTGATGTTTTCGGGGTACATGGGTATATGTAGGAGGAAGAAGTAGGTTGGTGGACACTCGAGGGACCCTCGAGGGTGGGGGGCGCGCTGGGCACCCTCGTGGCCGCCTCCCTCGTTTCTTGACTTTCACTCCAAGTCCGCTGGATCACATTTGTTCCAAAAAGATCGCTCCTGAAGGTTTCACTCCGTTTGGACTCCGTTTGATATTCCTTTTCTTTGAAACTCTGAAATAGGCAAAAAACAACAATTCGGGCTGGGCCTCCGGTTAGTAGGTTAGTCCCAAAAATGATATGAAAGTGTAAAGTAAAACCCATAAACATCCAAAACGGGTAATATAATAGCATGGAACAATGAAAAATTATAGATACGTTGGAGACGTTCGAGCATCCCCAAGCTTAATTCCTGCTCGTCCTCGAGTAGGTAAATGATAAAAATAGAATTTTTGATGTGGAATGCTACCTAGCATAATTCTCAATGTAATTTTCTTTATTGTGGCATGAATGTTCAGATCCAAATGATTCAAAATAAAAGTTCATATTGACATAAGAAATAGTAATACTTCAAGCATACTAATCAAAGAAATCATGTCTTCTCAAAATAACATGGCTAAAGAAAGTTCATCCCTACAAAATCATATAGTTAGGCTATGTTTCATTTTCATCACACAAAATACTCCCATCAAGAACAACCCCGGTTTCAGCCAAGCAATTGGTTCATACTTTTTAACGCGCTTTAGCCTTTTTCAACTCTCACGCAATACATGAGCATGAGCCATAGATATAGCACTATGGGTGGAATAGAATATGATGATGGAGGTTGTGTGGAGAAGACAAAAAAGGAGAAAGTCTCACATTGATGAGGCTAATTAATGGGCTATGGAGATGCCCATCAGCTGATGTCCACATGAGGAGTAGGTATTGCCATGCAATGGATGCACTAGAGCTATAAATGTATGAAAGCTCAACAAAAGAAACTAAGTGGGTGTGCATCCAACTTGCTTGCTCACGAAGACCTAGGGCATTTTGAGGAAGCCCATCGTAGGAATATACAAGCCAAGTTCTATAATGGTAAATTCCCACTAGTATATGAAAGTGACAACATATGAGACTCTCTATATGAAGAACATGGTGCACCTTTGAAGCACAAGTGTGGAAAAGGATAGTAAATTGCCCCCTTTTTATTTTATTTTTCTTTTTTTCCTTTGGCCTTTCTTTTTTTTTCTTTGGCCTTTTTTGGCCTTTTTTGCCTTTCTTTTTTTTAATTTGGGGACAATGCTCTAATAATGATGATCATCACACTTTTATTTATTTATAACTCATGAATTACAACTCAAAACTAGAACAAGATATGACTTTATATGAATGCCTCCGGCGGTGTATCGAGATGGGCAAAGAATCAAGAGTGACATGTATGAAAAATTATGCATGGTGGCTTTGCCACAAATACGATGTCAACTACATGATCATGCAAGGCAATATGACAATGATGATGCGTGTCATGATAAACGGAGCGGAACGGTGGGAAGTTGCGTGGCAATATATCTCGGAATGGCTATGGGAATGCCATGATAGGTAGGTATGGTGGCTGTTTTGAGGAAGATATAAGGAGGTTTATGTGTGATAGAGCGTATCGTATCATGGGGTTTGGATGCACTGGCGAAGTTTGCACTAACTCTCAAGGTGAGAAAGGGCAATGCACGGTACCGAAGAGGCTAGCAATGATGGAAAGGTAAAATTGTGTATAATCCATGGACTCAACATTAGTCATAAAGAACTCATATACTTATTGCAAAAGTTTTATTGGCCCTCGAAGCAAAGTACTACTACGCATGCTCCTAGGGGGGAGGTTGGTAGGAGTTAACCATCGCGCGCCCCCGACCTCCACTCAAGGGAAGGCAATCAAAAGAGCACCCCATGCAATAAATTTGTCACACAACTTTTACCATACGTGCATGCTACGGGACTTGCCAACTTCAACACAAGCATTCTTTAAATTCATAATCACCCAACTATCATGACTTTAATATCACTACCAGCATATCTCAAAACAATTATCAAGTATCAAATTGATCATAGCATCCAATTCACTTCCTATGATAGTTTTTAGATGCCCATCATTTTAGGACCAATTTTATAACCATAGCAAATACCATGCTGTTCCAAGAGACTCTCAAAATAATATAAGTGAAGCATGAGAGATTAACAATTTCTACAAAATCAAGCCACCGCCGTGCTCTAAAAGATATAAGTGAAGCACTAGAGCAAAACTATCTAGCTCAAAAGATATAAGTGAAACACAAAGAGTATTGTAATAAATTCCAATCAAGTTGCTTTCTCCCAAAATGTGTGTACAACAAGGATGATTGTGGTAAACTAAAAAGCAAAGAATAATATCATACAAGACACTCCAAGCAAAACATATATCATGTGGCGAATAAAAATATAGCTCCAAATAAAGTTACCGATAGACGAAGACGAAAGAGGGGATGCCTTCCGGGGCATCCCCAAGCTTAGGCTTTTGGTTATCCTTTAATATCTTGGGGTGCCATGGGCATCCCCAAGCTTAGGCTCTTGCCACTCCTTATTCCATAGTCCATCAAATCTTTACCCAAAACTTGAAAACTTCACAACACAAAACTCAACAGGAAATCTCATAAGCTTCGTTAGTGCACGAAAGAAAAACCACCACATAAGGTACTGCAATTAACTCATTCTTTATTTATATTGGTGTTAAACCTACTGTATTCCAACTTCTCTATGGTTCATACCCCTACATACTAGCCATAGATGCATCAAAATAAGCAAACAACACACGAAAAACAGAATCTGTCAAAAACAGAATAGTCTGTAGCAATATGTAACTCTCGAATACTTATGGAACTCTAAAAGTCCTACCAAAATAGGAAGTCCTGGGAAATTTGTCTATTGATCTAAAGAAAAAAGAATCAACGCAAAATCACGTTTCTGTGAATTACTAAAATTATTTTCGTGCGTGCAAAGTTTCTGTTTTTCAACAGAATCAAATTAACTATCACCATAGGTTATCCTATAGGTTCTACTTGGCACAAACACTAATTAAAACATAAAAATACATCTAAACAGAAGGTAGATGTAAAATTTATTGAATAACAACAAAGAAAAATATTGGGTTGTCTCCCAACAAGCGCTTTTCTTTAAAGCCTTTTAGCTAGGCATTGGTAATTCTAATGATGCTCACATGAAAGACAAGAATGGAAGCGCAAAGAGAGCATCGTAAAACACGTGATAAACACATCTAAGTATAACATAATTCCTATGCATAGGCATATTATAAGCAAACAAATTTGCAAGGCAATCAAAAACTAGCATATGCAAGGAAGAAGAAAGAGACGATAGCAATCTCAACATGACGAGAGGTAATTTGGTAAGATAAAAATTTCTACGACCATATTTTCCTCTCTCATAATAATTACATGTAGGATCATACGCAAATTCAACAAAATAGCTATCACATGACATATTCTCAACACGATCCACATGCATGCAAAGTTGACACTCTTCCAAGATAGTGGGATTAACATTAACTAAAGTCATGACCTCTCCAAACCCACTTTTACCAAAAATATTATAAGATTGAACGTACTCCAAATATGTGGGATCTAAAGTTGACACTCTTCCAAACCCACTTTCAATATTATTGCAAACACTATTGTCAATCTCATATTCATCATGGGGCTTAAATAAATTTTCAAGATAAGAAGAATCACCCCAATCCTGATCATTGCAACAAGTAATAGGCATAGCAAAACTAGCATCCCCAAGCTTAGGGTTTTGCATATTATTAGCACAATTGACATCAAGAGAATTTATAGTAAAATCATTGCAATCATGATTTTTATTCAAAGAGTTATCATGAATCTCTTCATAAATTTCTTCATCATAATTTTTAGATTCATGAATTTCAAGCAAAGCTTCATAAAGATAATCTAGTGCACAAAACTCACTAGCAATTGGTTCATCATAACTGGATCTCTTAAAAAGATTAGAAAGTGGATGAGGATCCATAGATCTTAGCTTCTCTGTTTAGCAATAAATAAACAACTATTCCAACTAAACGACCAAACTAGCCAAGTAAGACATCAAAGCAAATGAAAAGACGAACAGAAGAAGGGCGAATAAAATGGCAAGGGTGAAGTGGGGGAGAGGAAAACGAGAGGCAAATGGCAAATAATGTAATGCGAGGGAGATAAGTTTGTGATGGGTACTTGGTATGTCTTGACTTGAGCGAAGACCTTCCCGGCAACGGCGCCATAAATCCTTCTTGCTACGTCTTGAGCTTGTGTTGGTTTTCCTTGAAGAGAAAAGGGTGATGCAGCAATAGTAGCGTAAGTATTTCCCTCAGTTTTTGAGAACCAAGGTATCAATCCAGTAGGAGGCTCCTCAAAAGTCCCACACACCTACACAAACAAACAAGAAGTCGCAACCAACGCAATAAAGGGGTTGTCAATCCCTTCACGGCCACTTGCGAAAGTGAGATCTGATAGAGATAATATGATAAGATAAATATATTTTTGGTATTCTATAATATAGATTGGAAAAGTAAAGATGCAAATAAAAGTAGATTGAAAGCTTATATGATAAAAGATAGACCCGGGGGCCATAGGTTTCACTAGTGGCTTCTCTCAAGATAGGATAAGTATTACGGTGGGTGAACAAATTACTGTCAAGCAATTGATAGAAAAGCGAATAATTATGAGATTATCTAGGCATGATCATGTATATAGGCATCACGTCCGTGACAAGTAGACCGACTCCTGCCTGCATCTACTACTATTACTCCACATATCGACCGCTATCCAGCATGCATCTAGAGTATTAAGTTCATAAAGAACAGAGTAACACATTAAGAAAGATGACATGATGTAGAGGGATAAACTCATGCAATATGATATAAACCCCATCTTTTTATCCTCGATGGCAACAATACAATACGTGCCTTGCTGCCCATGCTGTCACTGGGAAAGGACACCGCAAGATTGAACCCAAAGCTAAGAACTTCTCCCATTGCAAGAAAGATCAATCTAGTAGGCAAAACCAAACTGATAATTCGAAGAGACTTGCAAATATAACTTAATCACACATAAAAGAATTCAGAGGAGATTCAAATATTTCTCATAGATAAACTTGATCATAAACTCACAATTCATCTGATCTCGACAAACACACTGCAAAAAGAGTTACATCGAATAGATCTCCAAGAAGATCGAGGAGAACTTTGTATTGAGATTCAAAGAGAGAGAAGAAGCCATCTAGCTAATAACTATGGACCCGAAGGTCTATGGTAAACTACTCAAAACTCATCGGAGAGGCCCTGGAGATGATGTAGAGGCCCTCCGTGATCGATTCCCCCTCCGGCGGAGCACCGACGAAGGCTCCAAGATGGGATCTCGCGGATACAGAAGGTTACGGCGGTGGAAATAGTTTTTCGTTGTCGCTTCTGATGTTTTCGGGGTACATGGGTATATGTAGGAGGAAGAAGTAGGTCGGTGGATGCTTGAGAGGCCCACAAGGGTGGGGGGCGCGCTCACCTGTAGGGGGCGCGCCGGGCACCCTCGTGGCCGCCTCCCTCGTTTCTTGACTTCCACTCCAAGTCCTCTGGATCATGTTTGTTCCAAAAAGATCGCTCCCGAAGGTTTCATTCCGTTTGGACTCCGTTTGATATTCCTTTTCTTTGAAACTCTGAAATAGGCAAAAAAACAGCAATTCGGGCTAGGCCTCCGGTTAGTAGGTTAGTCCCAAAAATGATATAAAAGTGTAAAGTAAAGCCCATAAACATCCAAAACGGGTAATATAATAGCATGGAACAATTAAAAATTATAGATACGTTGGAGACGTATCAGCTCCCACACCACAAAACTACACCAGAGGCGGCGACTGATACATGGATACTAGACCTACGGCTAATATGGCTTCCAACCCCGGTAACCTCCTCATCGCTCACCCTGTCCATACGTCCAATCGTATCACCGTGAGTGACGGTTCATCCCTTCCCATCACACATATTGGTCATGCTGCTTTTCCATCCAATTCCATGCCATTATCGTTATCTAACATATTTTTCTCTCCTGACCTCATTAAAAACCTTGTTTCTATTTGTTCTTTTACACGTGAAAATCCCATCACCGCTGAATTTGACATGTTTGGCTTTTCTGTTAAGGATGCCCATACCCGGATGGTGCTCCACCAATGTGAAAGCCCTGATGAGCTCTACCCGGTCCACTCGTCCGCCTCCACCGCTGTCGTACCCATGGCGCTCTCTACCTGAGTGGACCTCTGGCATGCTCGCTTAGGACATCCCAACCTAGCCACACTTCGTCATATTCTTCAAAGTTTTTCTTTCACGTGTAATAAGATCGACGATCACACTTGTCATGCTTGTCGTCTCGGCAAACATGTTCGTCTTCCATTTAGCACTTCATCGCATGTCGCATCATACCCATTTGAGTTAATTCATAGTGACATTTGGACTTCTCCTGTTGCAAGTAAGACGGACTCTCTTTACTACCTTGTCATCCTTGATGATTTTTCGCACTATGTGTGGACCTTCCCGTTGCGGCGAAAGTCGGATGCTATCTCCACTCTCGCCGCATTTTACTCTTATGCCTTCACACAGTTTGGCCATCCCATCCATGCGTTGAAAATAGATAATGGGAAGGAGTTTGATAATCTTGCCATCCGCAACCTTCTCACCACACGTGGCACGATTTTTTGTCTCACTTGCCCATATACTTCGCAACAGAACGGGTGCGCCGAGTGTGTGCTTCACACTCTTAATGACTGCGTCCGCACGCTTCTCTTCCATGCCAACGTGCCACCATGTTTTTGGCCCGACACGCTCGCCACCGCATCACTTCTCCTTAACATTCGTCCTTGTCGTACTCGCGGGAATTTTGCGCCTTACCATCTTTTGTTCGGCACGCCACCCTATTACGAGGAGCTACGCATCTTCGGTTGTCTATGCTACCCTAGCATTGCTTCCACTACTCCTCATAAGCTAGCTCCTCGGTCTTTGGCCTACATTTTTCTCGGCTACCCACCAAACACCAAAGGCTACCACTGCTATGATCCTATCTCACATCGCGTGATCACTTCCCGACACGTTTACTTTGATGAGAAGGTTTTCCGTTTCAGCAGGTACCTTCAGATGTTGCGGCATTGCCAGCTCCCAGTGGTCCTATGGTGAGCTCCTCCGGTGATGGCCACTCGAGAGCATCTCTCGGACCGTCTCCCGGCTTTGAGGGTGCCCCTCGCGCCGCGGGTTGATAACCCACAAGTGGATCGTAACAACTTTTGAGGGTAGAGTATTCAACCCAAATTTATTGATTTGACACAAGGGGAGCCAAAGAATATTCCTAAGTATTAGAAGTTGAGCTATCAATTCAACCACACCTGGATAACTTAGTATCTGCAGCAAAGTATTTAGTAGCAAAGTAGTATGATAGTAATGGTAACAGTGGCAAAAGTAAAGATAATAGTTTTGTAGTAATTGTAACAGTAGCAACGGAAAAGTAAATAAGCGAAGCACAATATGTGAAAAGCTCATAGGCATTGGATCAGTGATGGATGATTATGTCGGATGCGATTCCTCATGTAATAGCTATAACATAGGGTGACACAGAACTAGCTCCAGTTCATCAATGTAATGTAGGCATGTATTCCGAATATAGCCATACGTGCTTATGGAAAATAACTTGCATGACATCTTTTGTCCCACCCTCCTGTGGCAGCGGGGTCCTAGTGGAAACTAGGGATATTAAGGCCTCCTTTTAATATAGAACTAGAACAAAGCATTAGCACATAGTGAATACATGAACTCCTCAAACTATGGTCATCACCGAGAAGTATCCCGATTATTGTCACTTTGGGATTGTCGGATCATAACACATAATAGGTGACTATAGACTTGCAAGATAGGATCAAGAACACACATATATTCATGAAAACATAATAGGTTCAGATCTGAAATCATGGCACTCGGGCCCTAGTGACAAGCATTAAGCATAGCAAAGTCATAGCAACATCAATATCAGAACATAGTGGATACTAGGGATCAAACCCTAACAAAACTAACTTGATTACATGGTAAATCTCATCCAACCCATCACCGTCCAGCAAGCCTACGATGGAATTACTCACGCACGGCGGTGAGCATCATGAAATTGGTGATGGAGGATGGTTGATGATGACGACGGCGACGAATCCCCCTCTCCGGAGCCCCGAACGGACTCCAGATCAGCCCTCCCGAGAGAGATTAGGCCTTGGCGGCGGCTCCGTATCGTAAAACGCGATGAAACTTCCTCTCTGATTTTTTTCTTCGTGAAACAGAATATATGGAGTTGGAGTTGAGGTCGGTGGAGCATCAGGGGGCCCACGAGACAGGGGGCGCGCCCAGGGGGGAGCCCCACCCTCATGGACAGGGTGTGGGCCCCCTGGCCTTGATTCTTTTGCTAGTATTTTTTATATTTTCCTAAACTTATCTCCATGGATTTTCAGGTCATTCCGAGAACTTTTGTTTTCTGCACAATAAACAACACCATGGCAGCTCTGCTGAAAACAGTGTCAGTCCGTGTTAGTTTCATTCAAATCATGCAAGTTAGAGTCCAAAACAAGGGCAAAAGTGTTTGGAAAAGTAGATACGTTGGAGATGTATCAACTCCCCCAAGCTTAATCCTTTGCTTGTCCTCAAGCAATTCAGTTGATAAACTGAAAGTGATAAAGAAAAACTTTTACAAAATCTGTTTGCTCTTGTTGTTGTAAAGATTATGAACTAACCATACTCACAATAACACTTAGGTCTCACATTTACTCATATCAATGGCATAATCAGCTAGCGAGCAATAATAATAAAACTCGAATGACAACACTTTCTCAAAACAATCATAATATAATATAACAAAATGGTATCTCGCTAGCCCTTTCTGAGACCGCAAAACATAACTGCATAGCACCTTTAAAGATCAAGGACTGACTAAACATTGTAATTCATGGTAAAAGAGATCCAGTCAAGTCATACCCAATATAAACCAATAGGAATGAATGCAAATGACAGTGCGCTGTCCAGCGGGTGCTTTTTAATAAGAAGGTGATGACTCAACTTAAAAGTAAATAGATAGGCCCTTCGCAGAGGGAAGCAGGGATTTGTAGAGGTGCTAGAGCTCGATTTTAAAATAGAGAT
Source organism: Aegilops speltoides (assembly GCA_021437245.1). Lineage (NCBI taxonomy): Eukaryota > Viridiplantae > Streptophyta > Magnoliopsida > Poales > Poaceae > Aegilops > Aegilops speltoides. The sequence continues at coordinate 94,628,785 of CM038144.1, read as the reverse complement.
GAATAACATTTTGAGCGGCATACTTTCACTGTCAACGCAACAACAATGAGATGGCGATATCTTCCATACTACATGCATTATAGGCGGTTCCCAAACAGAACGGTAAAAGTTCATACTCCCCCACCACCAACAAGCATCAATCCATGGCTTGCTCGAAACAACGAGTGCCTCCAACTAACAACAGCCCTGGGGGAGTTTTGTTTAATTATTTTGATTTTCTTTGATCTTTTTGGATCATGGGACTGGGCATCCCAGTTACCAGCCCTTTCTCGTGAATGAGGAGCGGAGTCCACTCCTCTTGAGAATAACCACCTAGCATGGAAGATATAGACAACCCTAGTTGAAACATGAGCTGTTCGAGCATACAAAACAGAATTTCATTTGAAGGTTTGGAGTTTGGCACATACAAATTTACTTGGAACGGCAGGTAAATACCGCATATAGGAAGGTATGGTGGACTCATATGGAATAACTTTGGGGTTTATGGAGTTTGGATGCACAAGCAATATTCCCGCTTAGTACAGGTGAAGGCTAGCAAAAGACTAGGAAGCGACCAACTGAGAGAGCGACAACAGTCATGAACATGCATTAAAATTAATTTACACCGAGTACAAGCATGAGTAGGATATAATCTACCATGAACATAAATATCGTGAAGGCTATGTTGATTTGTTTCAACTACATGCGTGAACATGTGCCAAGTCGAGTCACTCAATTCATTCAAAGGAGGATACCATCCCATCATGCCACATCACAATCATTTTAATAGCATGTTGGCACGCAAGGTAAACCATTATAACTCATAGCTAATCAAGCATGGCACAAGCAACTATAATCTCTAAATGTCATTGCAAATATGTTTACTCATAATAGGCTGAATCAGGAACGATGAACTCATCATATTTACAAAAACAAAAGAGGTCGAGTTCATACCAGCTTTTCTCATCTCAATCAGTCCATCATATATCGTCATTATTGCCTTTCACTTGCACGACCGAACGATGTGTATAATAATAATAGTGCACATGCATTGGACTAAGCTGGAATCTACAAGCATTCAACTCAAGAGAGAAGACAAAGCAATATGGGATCTAAGTTAAATAAACAATCATGCATATGAGAGCCACTAAACGTTTTCAATACGGTCTACTACTCTCGACCCCCAAAGGAAAGAAAAGAAAATAAAACTATTTACACGGGAAAGCTCCCAACAAGTAAGAAGAAGAACGAGAAATCTTTTTGGGTTTTCATTTTAATTCTACTACAAGCATGGAAATTAAACTAACTAATTTTTTTGGTTTTTCTTGAGGTTTATCAAACACACAAGAAGAAAGCGTGAAAAAGAAAATTAAACTAGCAAGGATAATACAATGAAAGAGTATGAGCATGGACAACTAGAATAGTGTGTGAACATGAATGTAAAGTCGGTGAGAAATACGTACTCCTCCAAGCTTAGGCTTTTGGCCTAAGTTGGTCTACTGCCAAGGATCGCAGCTACTCTCCCCGGTGTACTGAGGGGTGTAATCAGGATACCACTGGCTGGCCATCTCTCCGGATCCCACTGGTAAGATGATGAACGATAAGGGTCCAGTGAAGGTTCCGGCTCAGGCTTAGGCTCTGGAGTGGATGCTTGCCCTCGATGAGTGTACACCGCCTCCGGCGTGACAAGATAATTAACTGCAGTCAAATCAAACAGCAGAGGCGTAGGCAGAATAATAGTTTCATTGTGTTTCTTATTAAATCTCAAGTTATACAGGAGCATCTTATCATCATTATGAACAATAAACTCATGTGCTACCATGCTCCTGTAATCTAAAATGTAAGGAGGCAATATTGTCTCCTCTTTCTCATGGTGCCTAATAGGTATCTCAAAATGTTTAGCTAGGCGTGCAACACAGATACCTCCAAAGATGGGGCCTTTTGTACGGTTCAGGCTTAGCCATTTAGCAATGACGGCACCCATACTAAAACTATTATCACCAAACATGGCATGGAGAAGAATAATAATACCAGGAACATTGAAGTTTCCACTATTTCCACGACCAATTAAGCATCGGCTAGCAAATATGGCAAAGTAGCGTAAAACAGGAAAGTGTATGCTAGAGATTCTCGCATCGGAACCCTTCTTTGGATCCCCTACAGTAATGGTGTTAACAAAGCCATCCACATCTTTACGATGTGGTTCATCTAATTTACCCTCAAAGGGTATTCTACATACCGCACAAAAATTACGTAAAGACATTTCCTTGAATTCATCATATAAATGGAACGATACTGAAGGAGGTGATTTCTTAGGATAGTAATAAAAGTTTTGCACGAAAGTATTGGTGAGTAAGAGATACTGATCGATCCGTTCGTGGAGGAAGTCGGTGAGGCCTGCATTTTCAATCAAAGAATAAAAGTCTTCATAAATCCCGGCTTCTCTTAAGAAATCATCACAGGGACATTCACACGGCCGTACTTTCGCTACACGAGGAAGATTATATCTGGCCTTTTCCTTCTCTTTAGCTTGTTTTTCCCGGGAGCCTTGGCTAGAAGAGCCCCTCAAAAATCTCCTTAACATTTTTTGAAAATTTAGTAACTTCAAAATAAAAGTGAATAAACTAAACAAGATTGGTAGCAACTACTCCTACAAGTTCCTAGAGCCTATATCAAGCATTAGAATTACTTAGGACCTCATAAATTTGACATGTAAGCTCAAGAACAGGGTCACCTATGCAGCAAAAATTTGCAACGAATAAAGCACTAGAATAAAAACTAATTGGACCAATGGAGGAGCCACATACCAAGCAACAATCTCCCAAAGCAGTTTTGTGAATGGAGCTTTGAGCAAGGAGATCGAAAATCGCAGCAAAATGAGCTAGAACTCGTGCTTGAGCTAGATGGGGATTTTTTTGGGAAGAAGATGGAGTGTGTGGGTGCAGGAATAAGTGGAGAGGGGCCACCATGGGCCCACGAGATAGGGGGGCGCGCCCAGGGGGTGTGGGCGCGCCCTCCACCCTCGTGGCTAGGTGCCTGCCCCTCCTGCAGTGTTTTCAGTGCCTAAAATCCTCAAATATTCCATAAAAAATCATACTAAATTTGCAGGGCATTTGGAGCACTTTTATTTTCGGGATATTTTTTATTGCACGGATAAATCAGAAAACAGACAGATAATACTATTTTTGCTTTATTTAATCTAAATAACGAAAGTAAAAAGAGGGTACAGAAGGTTGTGCCTTCTATCCATCTCATGATCATCAAAATGAATCCACTAACAAGGTTGATCAAGTCTTGTCAACAAACTCATTCCGAATAACACGGAACCGGAGAAATTTTGAATAACACTAGGTTACCTCAACGGGATATGAACATCCCCAACAATAAGAATATCATACTTTTTCTTGACAGTAGGAAGAGGAAATTCAAAACCTCCAATAATGATAGTTGGAACTTTTCCAATAGAATTGATGCTATGAACTTGAGGTTGTTTCCTCGGAAAGTGTACCGTATGCTCATTACCATTAACATGAAAAGTGACATTGCCTTTGTTGCAATCAATAACAGCCCCTGCAGTATTCAAAAAGGGTCTACCAAGGATAATCGACATACTATCGTCCTCAGGAATATCAAGAATAACAAAGTACGTTAAGATAGTGACATTTGCAACCACAACAGGCACATCCTCACAAATACCGATAGGTATAGTAGTTGATTTATCAGCCATTTGCAAAGATATTTCAGTAGGTGTCAACTTATTCAATTCAAGTCTACGATATAAAGAGAGAGGCATAACACTAACACCGGCTCCAAGATCACATAAAGCAGTTTTAACATAGTTTCTTTTAATGGAGCATGGTATAGTTGGTACCCCTGGATCTCCAAGTTTCTTTGATATTCCACCCTTGAAAGTATAATTAGCAAGCATGGTGGAAATTTCAGCTTTCGGTATATTTCTTTTATTTGTAATGATATCCTTCATATACTTAGCATAAGGATTTACCTTAAGCATATCGGTTAGGCGCATACGTAAGAAGATAGGTCTAATCATTTCAGCAAAGCGCTCAAAATTCTCATCATCCTTTGTCTTGGATGGTTTAGGAGGAAAGGGCATGGGTTTTTGAACCCATGGTTCTCTTTCTTTACCGTGCTTCCTAGCAACAAATCTTTATTATCATAACGTTGATTCTTTGATTGTGGTTTATCAAGATCAACACTAGGTTCAATCTCTACTTCATTATTTTTGCTAGGTTGAGCATCAACATGAACATTATCATTAACATTATCACTAGGTTCATGTTCATCACCTGATTGTGTTTCAGCATCAGAAATAGAAATATCATTAGGATTCTCAGGTGTGTCTACAATAGGTTCACTAGAAGCATGCAAAGTTCTATCTTTTTCTTTTTCTTCTTTTTAGAAGGACTAGGTGCCTCTAAATTATTTCTTTGAGAATCCTGCTCGATTCTCTTAGGGTGGCCTTCAAGATACAAAGGTTCCTGAGTCATCCTACCAATTCTAGTAGCCACTCTAACAGCAAAGTCACGTTTATTATTTAATTCATCGAGCAAATCATTTTGAGCTTTAAGTACTTGCTCAGCTTGAGTGGTAACCATAGAAGCATACTTGCTAATGAGTTTAAGTTCATCTTTAACTCTAGCCATATAATCACTCAAGCGTCCTATTTTGAAAGCATTATTCTTTAACTCTCTACCAACATAAGCATTAAAACTTTCTTGTCTAGCCATAAAGTCATCAAATTCATCTAAGCATGGGCTATGAAATTTAGTAGAAGGAATTTCAACTTTATCATATCTATAGAGAGAATTTACCTTTACTACATGTGTCGGGTTATCAAGACAATGTGTTTCTTCAACAGGCGGTAAATTAAGACCATGTATTTCTTCAATAGGAAGAAATTCTTAACATCTTCAGCTTTAATACCCTTTTCTTTCATTGATTTCTTTGCCTCTTGCATATCTTCAGGACTGAGAAATAGAACACCTCTCTTCTTCGGAGTTGGTTTAGGAGTAGGCTCAGGAATTGGCTCAATTGGTTTAGGAATTGCCTCAGGAATTGGCTCAGGAAGAGTCCAGTTATTTTCATTAGTCAACATATTATTCAATAACAATTCAGCTTGGTCGACTGTTCTTTCCCTGAAAACACAACCATCACAACTATCCAAGTAGTCCTTGGAATCATCGGTTAGTCCATTATAAAAGATATCAAGTATTTCATTTTTCTTAAGAGGATGATCAGGCAAAGCATTAAGTAACCGGAGAAGCCTCCCCCAAGCTTGTGGGAGACTCTCTTCTTTGATTTGCACAAAATTATAAATTTCCCGCAAGGCAACTTGTTTCTTATGAGCAGGGAAATATTTAGCAGAGAAGTAATAAAACATATCCTGGGGACTACGCACACAACCAGGATCAAGAGAATCAAACCAAGTCTTAGCATCACCCTTTAATGAGAACAGAAATATCTTAAGGATATAATAATAGCAAGACTTCTCATCATTAGTAAACAGGGTGGCTATATCATTTAACTTGGTAAGATGTGCCACAACAGTTTCAGATTCAAGGCCATAAAAAGGATCAGATTCAACCAAAGTAATTATTTTAGGATCAATAGAGAATTCATAATCCTTATCAGTAACACAGATAGGTGAAGTAGCAAAAGCAGGGTCAGGTTTCATTCTAGCATTAAGAGATTCCTGCTTCCATTTAGCTAATAACTTCTTAAGATCACATCCATCTTTGCAAGCAAAAATAACTCTAGCAGCTTCCTCATTCATAACATAACCCTCAGGAACAACAGGTAATTCATAATCAGGGGGAGAACTTTCATCATCACTATCATCAATAATAGAATCTTCAATAATTTCATTTTATCTAACCCTAGCAAGTTGTTCATCAAGAAATTCACCTAATGGCACAGTAGTATCACGCACAGAAGTAGTTTCATCATAAGTATCATGCATAGCAGAAGTGGCATCATCAATAACATGCGACATATCAGAATTCATAGTAGTAGATGATGTCTACTACACAACCTTCTTCTTGTAGACGTTGTTGGGCCTCCAAGTGCAGAGGTTTGTAGGACAGTAGATAATTTCCCTCAAGTGGATGACCTAAGGTTTATCAATCCGTGGGAGGCATAGGATGAAGATGGTCTCTCTCGAGCAACCCTGCAACCAAATAACAAAGAGTCTCTTGTGTCCCCAACACACCCAATACAATGGTAAATTATATAGGTGCACTAGTTCGGCGAAGAGATGGTGATACAAGTGCAATATGGATGGTAGATATAGGTTTTTGTAATCTGAAAATATAAAAACAGCAAGGTAACTAAAGATAAAAGTGAGCGTAAACGGTATTGCAATGATAGGAAACAAGGCATAGGGTTCATACTTTCAGTAGTGCAAGTTCTCTCAACAATAATAACATAGATAGATCATATAACAATCCCTCAACATGCAACAAAGAGTCACACCAAAGCCACTAATAGCGGAGAGCAAACGAAGAGATTATGGTAGGGTACGTAACCACCTCAAAGTTATTCTTTCGGATTGATCTATTCAAGAGTTCGTACTAGAATAACACCTTAAGATACAAATCAACCAAAACCCTAATGTCACATACTCCATTGTCACCTCAAGTATCCGTGGGCATGATTATACGATATGCATCACACAATCTCAAATTCATCTATTCAACCAACACAAAGTACTTCAAAGAGTGCCCCAAATTTTCTACCGGAGAGTCAAGACGAAAACATGTGCCAACCCCTATGCAAAGGTTCATGGTCGGAACCCGGAAGTTGATCACCAAAACATACATCAAGTGGATCACGTGATATCCCATTGTCACCACAGATAAGCACGGCAAGACATACATCAAGTGTTCTCAAATCATTAAAGACTCAATCCGACAAGATAACTTCAAAGGGAAAACTCAATCCATTACAAGAGAGTAGAGGGGGGGAGAAACATCATCAGATCCAACTATAATAGCAAAGCTCGCGATACATCAAGATCGTGGCATAGAGAGAACACGAGAGAGAGAGAGAGAGATCAAACACATAGCTACTGGTACATACCCTCAGCCCCGAGGGTGAACTACTCCCTCCTCGTCATGGAGAGCGCCGGGATGATGAAGATGGCCACCGGTGAGGGACTCCCCCTCCGGCAGGGTGCCGGAATGGGCTCCCGATAGGTTTTTGGTGGCTACAGAGGCTTGCGGCGGCGGAACTCCTGATCTATCTTCGTCTTTGATGGTTTTAGGGTATATGGGAATATATAGGCGAAAGAAGTCGGTCGGGGGAGCCACGAGGGGCCCACGAGACAGGGGGCGCGCCTAGGGGGGTGGGCGCACCCTCCTATCTCCTGGCCTCCTCGAAGCTTCCCTGGCTTGTACTCCAAGTCTCCCGGATCATGTTCGTTCCAAAAATCACGCTCCCGAAGGTTTCATTCCATTTGGACTCCATTTGATATTCCTTTTCTTCGAAATACTGAAACAGGCAATAAAACAGCAATATGGGTTGGGCCTCCAGTTAATTGGTTAGTCCCAAAAGTAATATAAAAGTGTATAATAAAGCCCGTAATCATTCAAAACAGATAATAAAATAGCATGAATGCTTCATAAATTATAGATACGTTGGAGACGTATCAGCATCCCCAAGCTTAATTCCTGCTTGTCCTCGAGTAGGTAAATGATAAAAGAAAGAATTTATGAAGTGTGAATGCTAGCACGTGCACAAGTTTGATCAATGATAATTTCAATCACCTTTTCTAGCATGATTATATGTCATAACAGTAGTTCATCTCATAAAACTTCTCATGAACAAGTAACAAGCTATTCACATGTTAAAGCATAGACCATAAACTTTCTTGAAAACTAGCAAACTTCATTCTTAATCATCAAACAATTACAATTCATCTTATTTCAAGGAAGGGTCTATGTCAGAGCTTTGATTTAGCAAACTCCACATACTCAACTATCATATAGTCTTCTACAATTGCTAACACTCACGCAATACTAATGGTTATGGAGTTTCAATCAGACACTGAGAAAGATAGGGGCTTATAGTGTTGCCTCCCAATGTATTCACCTTTGGGTGATGTCAACAATAATAGTTCATGCTAACTTACATCCAATTGGATATATATATCAGGATCTTTCCAACATGAGGTGCTTGCCAAAGGATAAAATGAAAAAGGGAAAGGTGAAGATCACCTTGACTCTTGCATAAAGTAAAAGACATAAAGTAAAAGATAGGCCCTTTGCAGAGGGAAGCAGAGGTTGTCATGCGCTTTTAGGGTTGGATGCACAAAATCTTAATGCAAAAGAACGTCACTTTATATTGCCACTTGTATATGGAGCTTTATATGCAGTCTATCGCTTTTATTGCTTCCATAACAAGGTCGTATAAAGCTTATTTTATTCACACTAATAGATCATACATATTTAGAGAGCAATTTTTATTGCTTGCACCTATGATAACTTACTTGAAGGATCTTACTCAATCCATAGGTAGGTATGGTGGACTCTCATGGCAAAACTAGGTTTAAGGATATTTGGAAGCACAAGTAGTATCTCTACTTGGTGCAAGGAATTCGGCTAGCATGAGGGGGAAAGACAAGCTCAACATGTTTGAATGATCCATGACAATATACTTTAACTGAGATGTGAGAAAACATAACCCATTACGTTGTCTTCCTTGTCCAACATCAACTCTTTAGAATGTCATACTTAATGAGTGCTCACAACTATAAAAGATGTCTAAGATAGTATATTTATATGTGAAACCTCTCTTCCTTCAATATTCTTTCATGAATTGTTCAAATGACCAATACAATGCTTGCTAACCTTCAATAGATTTACAACCTCTACTTCTTAGATGTTAAGTCATTACTCCCCATGGGATAAGCAAATGATACATATATAATTTCAGATTTATGACAATCAACTCATTCAACCATTTACTCATAGGATGTAAGTGAAGCACACGAGTAAATGACAAACTAGTCCAAAAAGATATAAGTGAAGATCAATGAGTAGCTAAATAATTAAGTAGCTATATGAAGACTCCCTCTCATTAAATAATTTCAGATCTTAAGTACTTTATTCAAGCAGCAAGCAAAGCAAGATAAAATGATAATTCAAGGATAGCACAACTCATGTGAAGAAGCAAAAGCTTAGGCTCAACCTATACTAACCGGTAGTTGTTGAAGAAGAAAGGTGGGATGCCTACCGGGGCATCCCCAAGCTTAAATGCTTGAGACTTCTTGAAATATTATCTTGGGGTGCCTTGGGCGTCCCCAAGCTTGAACTTTTGTGTCTCCTTAATTCCTCTCATATCATGGTTCCTCTATTTCTCAAAAGCTTCATCCACACCAAACTCAACAAGAACTCGTGAGATAGGTTAGTATAAACCAATGCAAAACCTTATCATTTTCTACTGTAACAAATCACTAAAATTATTATTCAACATTGCATACTAAATGCCTCTGCATATTTAATACTCCTATCCTCAAATAGATTCATTAAACAAGCAAACATATGCAAACAATGCAAACATAACAGCAATCTGCCAAAACAGTACAGTCTGTAAAGAATGCAAGAGTATCAATACTTCCCTAACTCCAAAAATTATGAGAAAAATACTACGCTGTAGAAGATTTATCATAGCTCATTATGCAAAAAAATTAAACATTATATCATGCTCTGACTTTGCTAGGGAATTTTTGCAACAACGGTAAATTTTCTGTTTTCAAACAGCAACATGTATACTAGCAAAATAAGCATGGTAAAGGCTACGCTTGACATTTTTATTGAAAATAAAGATTCAAAACATTATTCTAAATAACAGCAAACAAATACTAACAAAATAAAATGACGCTCCAAGCAAAACACATATCATGTGGTGAATAAAAATATAGCTCCAAGTAAAGTTACCGATGAACAAAGACGAAGGAGGGGATACCATCCAGGGCATCCCCAAGCTTAGGCTCTTGGTTGTCCTTGAATATTGCCTTGGGGTGCCTTGGGGTGCCTTGGGCATCCCCAAGCTTAGGCTCTTTCCACTCCTTATTCCATAGTCCATCGAATCTTTACCCAAAACTTGAAAACTTCACAACACAAAACTCAACAGAAAACTCGTAAGCTCCGTTAGTATAAGAAAACAAGACCACCACATAAGGTACTGTAATGAACTAATTATTTATTTAAATTGGTGTTAAACCTACTGTATTTCGAGTTCTCTATGGTTCATACTACTTAATACTAGCCATAGATGCATCAAAATAAGGAAACAACACACGAAAAACAGAATCTGTCAAAAACAGAACAGTCTGTAGTAATCTGTATCAAACGTATACCTCTGGAACTCCAAAAATCTTACAAAATTAGGAAGTCCTAAGCAATTTTTGTACCAATCCAGTTAAAAAAGAATCAGATCAGAAGCACGTTTTGCGAATTAACAAAACTAATTTACTGGGTGCAAAAGTTTCTGATTTTCAGCAGGATCAACACAACTATCACCGTAAGCTATCCTAAGGGTCTTACTTGTCACTTCATTGAAACAAAAGCTCTAAAGCATGATTACTACAGTAGGATAATCATGTGAACACACAAAAACAATAAAGGTAAATATTGGGTTGTCTCCCAACAAGTGCTTTTCTTTAATGCCTTTTTAGCTAGGCATGATGATGACAATGATGCTCACATAAAAGATAAGAATTGAAACATGACGGGAGCATCATGAAGCATATGACTAGCACATTTAAGCCTAAACCACTTCCTATGCATAGGGATTTTGTGAGAAAACAACTTATGGGAACAATAATCAACTAGCATAGGAAGGGAAAACAAGCATAGCTTCAAAATTTGAAGCACATAGAGAGGAAACTTGACATTATTGCAATTCCTACAAGCATATGTTCCTCTCTCATAATAGTTTTCAGTAGCATCATGAATGAATTCAACAATATAACCAGCACCTAAAGCATTATTTTCATGATCTACAAGCATAGAAAATTTACTACTCTCCACATAAACAAATTTCTTCTCACGAATAGTAGTGGGAACAAACTCAACAAAATAACTATCATGTGAGGCATAATCCAATTGAAAACTAAAATCATGATGACAAGTTTCATGGTTATCATTATTCTTAATAGCATACAAGTCATCACAATAATGATCATAGATAGCAACTTTGTTCTCATAATCAATTGGAACCTCTTCCGAAATAGTGGAATCATCACTAAATAAAGTCACGATCTCTCCAAAGCCACTTTCATCAATATAATCATCATAAATAAAAGGCATGCTTTCATCATAATAAATATTCTCATCAAAACTTGGGGGACAAAAAATATCATATTCATTAAACATAGCTTCCCCAAGCTTGTGGCTTTGCATATCATTAGCATCATGGATATTCAAGGAATTCATACTAACAACATTGCAATCATGCTCATCATTCAAAGATTTAGTACCAAACATTTTATAGACTTCTCTTCTTCTAGCACTTGAGCACAATTTTCCTTTTCATCAAACTTACGAAAGATAGTAAAAAGATGAAGCGTATGAGACAAACTTAACTCCATTTTTTTGTTGTTTTCTTTTACAAACTAAAATAGTGATAAAACAAGAAACAAAAAGATTCGGTTGCAAGATCTAAAGATATACCTTCAAGCACACACCTCCCCGGCAACGGCGCCAGAAAAGAGCTTGGTTGACGGGGTGTGAGTGCCGCTTACCTAGCCTCCCCAGCAACGGCGCCAGAAAATAGCTTCGTTGATGGGGTGTGAGTGCCGCTTACCTAGCCTCCCCGGCAACGGCGCCAGAAAAGAGCTTGATGTCTATTACACAACCTTCTTCTTGTAGACGTTGTTGGGCCTCCAAATGCAGAGGTTTGTAGGACAGTAGCAAATTTCCCTCAAGTGGATGACCTAAGGTTTATCAATCCATGGGAGGCGTAGGATGAAGATGGTCTCTCTCGAGCAACCCTGCAACCAAATAACAAAGAGTCTCTTGTGTCCCCAACACACCCAATACAATGGTAAATTGTATATGTGCACTAGTTCGGCGAAGAGATGGTGATACAAGTGCAATATGGATGGTAGATATAGGTTTTTGTAATCTGAAAATATAAAAACAGCAAGGTAACTAATGATAAAAGTGAGCGTAAAAGGTATTGCAATGATAGGAAACAAGGCATAGGGTTCATACTTTCACTAGTGCAAGTTCTCTCAACAATAATAACATAGATAGATCATATAACAATCCCTCAACATGCAACAAAGAGTCACTCCAAAGCCACTAATAGCGGAGAGCAAACGAAGAGATTATGGTAGGGTACGAAACCACCTCAAAGTTATTCTTTCGTATCGATCTATTCAAGAGTTCGTACTAGAATAACACCTTAAGACATAAATCAACCAAAACCCTTATTTCACCTAGATACTCCATTGTCACCTCAAGTATCTGTGGGCATGAATATACGATATGCATCACACAATCTCAAATTCATCTATTCAACCAACACAAAGTACTTCAAAGAGTGCCCCAAAGTTTCTACCAGAGAGTCAAGACGAAAACATGTGCCAACCCCTATGCAAAGGTTCATGGTCGGAACCCGCAAATTGATCACCAAAACATAATCAAATGGTTCACGTGATATCCCATTGTCACCACAGATAAGCACGGCAAAACATACATCAAGTGTTCTCAAATCATTAAAGACTCAATCCGACAAGATAACTTCAAAGGGAAAACTCAATCCATTATAAGAGAGTAGAGGGGGGAGAAACATCATAAGATCCAACTATAGTAGCAAAGCTCGCGATACATCAAGATCGTGCCATAGAGAGAACACGAGAGAGAGAGATCAAACACATAGCTACTGGTACATATCCTCAGCCCCGAGGGTGAACTACTCCCTCCTCGTCATGGAGAGTGCCGGGATGATGAAGATGGCCACAAGTGGAAGATTCCCCCTCCGGCAGGGTGCTTGAACGGGCTCCCGAGAGGTTTTTGGTGGCTAAAGAGGCTTGCGGCGGCGAAACTCCCGATCTATCTTCGTCTCCGATGGTTTTAGGGTATATGGGAATATATAGGCGAAAGAAGTCGGTCGAGGGAGCCACGAGGGGCCCACGAGACAGGGGGGCGCGCCCAGGGGGTGGGCGCGCCCTCCTATCTCCTGGCCTCCTCGAAGCTTCCCTGGCTTGTACTCCAAGTCTCCCGGATCATGTTCGTTCCAAAAATCACGCTCCCGAAGGTTTCATTCCGTTTGGACTCCGTTTGATATTCATTTTCTTGAAATCTTTGAAACAGCAATAAAAAACAAAGAATATGGGCTGGGCCTCCGGTTAATAGGTTAGTCCCAAAAGTAATATAAAAGTGTATAATAAAGCCTGTAATCATTCAAAACAGATAATAAAATAGCATGAATGCTTCATAAATTATAGATACGTTGGAGACGTATCAGTAGCAGGTTTAGGTGTCGCAAGCTTACTAATAACGGAAGGAGAATCTAGTGCAGAGCTAGATGGCAGTTCCTTACCTCCCCTCGTAGTTGAGGGCAAAATCTTAGGGGTTGTTTGGTTTGAGACTAAGTTTGCCAAAGCTTGCCACACCTAAGGTTAGACAAATTTGACCAACTTAGGTGTGTGTTTGGTTCAAGCCACATCTTAGGCAAGCCACACTATGGTCCCACATCACATACACACAACAAGTGTGGCAAGATTCCCTTAGGCTTGCCAACTTGTGGCTCTGATTTTGAAGAACTAACCTTAGGCAACTTTGGCAACATTGTATGGCAAAGTGTGGCACTCCTAGGCCTAGAACCAAACAACCCATTAGTTCTTTCGTCTTTCAAGTTCCTCATAGTGACCAGCAGATATAAATCCCAAGTGACTCAAAGAATAGAGCTATGCTCCCCGGCAACAGCGCCAACAATTAGTCTTGATAAACCCACAAGTGTAGGGGATCGCAACAGCTTTCGAGGGTAGAGTATTCAACCCAAATTTATTGATTCGACACAAGGGGAGCCAAAGAATATTCTTAAGTATTAGCAGTTGAGTTGTCAATTCAACCACACATGGATAACTTAGTATCTACATCAAAGTATTTAGTAGCAAAGTAGTATGATAGTAATGGTAACAGTGGCAAAAGTAAACATAATAGTTTTGTAGTAATTGTAACAATAGCAACGGAAAAGTAAATAAGCGAAGCACAATATGTGAAAATCTCGTAGGCATTGGATCAGTGATGGATGATTATGTCGGATGCGATTCCTCATGTAATAGCTATAACATAGGCTGACACAGAAATAGCTCCAGTTCATCAATGTAATGTAGGCATGTATTCCGAATATAGTCATACGTGCTTATGGAAAAGAACTTGCATGACATATTTTGTCCTACCCTCCCGTGGCAGTGGGGTCCTAGTGGAAACTAAGGGATATTAAGGCCTCCTTTTAATAGAGAACTAGAACAAAGCATTAGCACATAGTGAATACATGAACTCCTCAACTATGGTCATCACCGAGAAGTATCCCGATTATTGTCACTTCGGGGTTGTCAGATCATAACACATAATAGGTGACTATAGACTTGCAAGATAGGATCAAGAACTCACATATATTCATGAAAATGTAATAGGTTTAGATCTGAAATCATGGCACTTGGGCCCTAGTGACAAGCATTAAGCATAGCAAAGTCATAGCAACATCAATCTCAGAACATAGTGGATACTAGGGATCAAACCCTAACAAAACTAACTTGATTACATGGTAAATCTCATCCAACCCATCACCGTCCAGCAAGCCTACGATGGAATCACTCAAACACGGCGTTGAGCATCATGAAATTGGTGATGGAGGATGGTTGATGATGACGACGGCGACGAATCCCCCTCTCCGGAGCCCCGAACGGACTCCAGATCAGCCCTCCCGAGAGAGATTAGGGCTTGGCGGCGGCTTCGTATCGTAAAACACGATGAAACTTTCTCTCTGATTTTTCTCTCCACAAAACGGAATATATGGAGTTGGAGTTGAAGTCGGTGGAGCATCAGGGGGCCCACGAGACAGGGGGCGCGCCCAGGGGGGAGGGCGCGCCCCCCACCCTCGTGGATAGGGTGTGGGCCCCCTGGCCTTGATTCTTTTGCCAGTAATTTTTATATTTTCCAAAACTTATCTCCGTGGATTTTCAGGTCAGTCCGAGAACTTTTGTCTTCTGCACAATAAACAACACCATGGCAGCTCTGCTGAAAACAGCGTCAGTCCAGGTTAGTTTCATTCAAATCTTGCAAGTTAGAGTCCAAAACAAGGGCAAAAGTGTTTGGAAAAGTAGATACACTGGAGATGTATCACGGGTTGAGTCTCTCCCCGCCCAGCTGCCTCGGGGCTTTACCCCTCCTCGGGTCGGTCTCGCCGATCTTGACGCCTCGCATCCCCGGTGCTCTTGGCGCCCTCGGCGCCCTCGGCATCTCTACTTCCCTCGGCGTCCTCCACGCCAGCCTCCCCGGCGTCGACGGCATCCCCTTCTACCGGTGCAGTCTCGCCCGGCGCCTCAGGGGCGATGGGTCCATCATCATCATCACTCGTGGCCGCCCTGGACCCACTGCCCCGCCCAATGACTCGCTCTCGGGCTAGCACTCTTCGCTCGAGCACGCGGTATACCAGGGATGAGTACCTTCTCGCTGCTTCCACCTCTGAGCCATCCCCTCTCCCATCGTCAGCTCGAGCTACCCTCCGGGATCCTCATTGGCTCACTGCGATGCAGGAAGAGTTTGATGCTCTCTAGCAGAACCGCACTTGGTAGCTTGTCCCTCAGCCACCCCGTGCCAACATCATCACTGGCAAGTGGGTGTTCCGGCATAAGACTCGTCCAGATGGCACTCTCGAGCACTACAAGGCTCGCTGGGTAGTTCCGGGATTTCGGCAACGCGCAGGCATGGACTTCACCGACACCTTTGCCCCAGTTGTCAAACCGGGCACGATCCGCACCGTGCTCTAGTTAGCCGTTGATAACCCGCAAGTATACGGGATAGTTGTAGCCTCTTTCGATAAGTAAGAGTGTCAAACCCAACGAGGAGCTAAAGGTAGAACAAATACTCTCTCAAGTCCTATCGGCCACTGATACGACTCTATGCACGCTTGACGTTCGCTTTACCTAGAACAAGTATGAAACTAGAAGTACTTTGTAGGTATTGTTGGATAGGTTTGCAAGATAATAAAGAGCACGTAAATAAATGGTAGGGGATGTTTAGATAAAGAAGCAATAAAGTAAATATTAGTAGAGAGCTTTTTGTTACGAGAAAGTTATTTGTCCCTAGGCAATCGATAACTAGATCGGTAATCACTATTGCAATTCTATTTGAGGGAGAGGCATAAGCTAACATACTTTCTCTTCTTGGATCATATGCACTTATGATTGGAACTCTAGCAAGCATCCGCAACTACTAAAGATTCATTAAGGTAAAACCCAACCATAACATTAAAGCATCAAGTCCCCTTTATCCCATACACAAACAACCTACTTACTCGGTTCAGGTTTCGTTTCTCCACGCCACCCACCATAAGCAAATCATGAACATATTGCAAACCCTACAGCGGGGATCCCTCACGCTTGCGCGACACGGAGAGCACCATAGGATAGCACCAATAATAAAACATGTAACTCAAACCAATCACGATCATCAATTAACCCATAGGACAAAACGGATCTACTCAAACATCATAAGATAGCCATACATCATTGGGAAATAATATATAGCATTGAGCACCATGTTTAAGTAGGGATTACAGCGGGTAAGAGAGGGGTTACACCGCTGCATAGAGGGGGGAAGAGTTGATGATGAAGGCGGCAAAGTTGTTGATGAAGATCGCGGTGATGATGATGGCCCCCAGCGGCGTTCCGGCGCCACCGGAAGCAAGGGGAGAGGGCCCCCCTTCTTATTATTCTTCCTTGACCTTCTCCCTAGATGGTAGAAGGGTTTCCATTCTAGTCCTTGGCTCCCATGGCGTGGGAGGGGCGAGAGCCCCTCCGAGATTGGATCTATCTCTCTGTCTCTCTCTATTTCTGCGTTCCCAGATTCTGCCCTTCACCGTTTCTTTTATATACGGAGATCCGTAACTCTGATTGGGGTGAATCTTTCGCCCAGATCTTTCTCATAAAATTAGCTTTCTTGCGGCAAAAGAAGAGCGTCAACCGCCTTAAGGGGGGCCCAGGAGAGTCCAGGGCGCGCCCCTATCTCCTGGCTCCCTCGGGCACCGTCTCGCGGTTATTTTACTTCCCAAAAATCACAAATATTCCAAAATAATTCTCCGTCCGTTTTTATCCCGTTTGGACTCCGTTGATATGGGGTTTCTGCGAAACATAAAACATGCAACAAACAAGAACTGGCACTGGGCACTGGATCAATATGTTAGTCCAAAAAATAGTATAAAAAGTTGCCAAAAGTATATGAAAGTTGTAGAATATTGGCATGGAACAATCAAAAATTATAGATACGACGGAGACGTATCAGCATCCCCATGCTTAATTCCTACTCGTCCTCGAGTAGGTAAATGATAAAAAAGATAAATTTTGATGTGGAATGCTACCTAGCATAATCTTGATCATGTAATCTAATCATGGCATGAATATTAAGACACGAGTGATCAAGGCAATAGTCTATCATTTGACATAAAAACAATAATACTTAGGGCATCCAAACAAACAATCATGTCTTTAAAAATACCAATGCTTCCAGAATGTTATCCCTACAAAATCATATAGTCTTGTATGCTTCCTTTTCTTAACACAAGGTACCCCTCATGCCTATCCCGGTGTCAGCCAAGCAACTGTTTCATACTTTAGTATTCTCAAACTTTTTCAACTTTCACGTAATACATGAGCGTGAGCCATGGATATAGCACTATGGGTGGAATAGAATATGATGATGGAGGTTATGAGGAGAAGACAAAAAGGGAGAAAGTCTCACATCGATGCGGCTAATCAACGGGCTATGGAGATGCCCATCAATTGATGTCAATGCGAGGAGTAGGGATTGCCATACAACGAATGCACTAGAGCTATAAGTGTATGAAAGATCAAACTGAAACTAAGTGGGTGTGCATCCAACTTGCTTGCTCACGAAGACCTAAGGCATTTGAGGAAGCCCATCGTTGGAATATACAAGCCAAGTTCTATAATGAAAAATTCCCACTAGTATATGAAAGTGACAACATAAGAGACTCTCTATATGAAGAACATGGTGCTACTTTGAAGCACAAGTGTGGAAAATGGATAGTAACATTGCCCCTTTTATTTTTCTCTTTTTTCTTTTTTTTTTCTTTTTTTCTTTTTTTGGTGGGCTTCTTTGGCCCCCTTTTTTATTTAGGCTTCTTTGGCCTTTCCTTTTTTTCTTTCTTTTTTCTTTTTTTTTTCATGGGGCAATACTATATAATGATGATCATCACACTTTTATTTACTTACAACTCAATATTACAACTCGATACTGGAACAAAGATATGACTCTATATGAATGCTTCCGGTGGTGTACCGGGATGTGCAATGATCTAGCGTAGCAATGACATCAAAAAACGAACAAGCCATGAAAACATCATGCTAGCTATCTTGCGATCATGCAAAGCAATATGACAATGAATGCTCAAGTCATGAATATGATGATGGAAGTTGCATGGCAATATATCTCGGAATGGCTATGGAAATGCCATAATAGGTAGGTATGGTGGCTGTTTTGAGGAAGATATAAGGAGGCCTATGTGTGATAGAGCGTATCATATCACGGGGTTTGGATGCACCGGTGAAGTTTGCGCCAACTCTCAAGGTGAGAAAGGGCAATGCACGGTATCGAAGAGGCTAGCAATGATGGAAGGGTGAGAGTGCGTATAATCCATGGACTCAACATTAGTCATAAAGAACTCACATACTTATTGCAAAAATTTATTAGCCCTTGAAACAAAGAACTACGCGCATGCTCCTAGGGGGAGGTTGGTAGGAGTTAACCATCACGCGCCCCCGACCTTCGCGCAAAGATAAACAATCAAAATACAAAGCGCGCCAATTTGGTTACATAGTTAGTAGACCATACGTGCATGCTTCGGGAATCACAAACCTTAACACCAACATCCTTACTAAACACAACCATCTACTAGTACCTCCCACATATTATCACCACTATATCGCAAAACTATTGCAAGGAATCAAACATATCATATTCAGTGATCCACAAGTTTATGTAGGATTTTATGACTAACCATGTGAACGACCAATTCCTGTCATCTCTCTAAATAGATATAAGTGAAGCAAGAGAGCTTAATTCTTTCTACAAAAGATATGCCCACGCTCTAACAAATATAAGTGAAGCAAAAGAGCATTCTACAAATGGCGGTTTTCTATGTGAAGATAAACATGCAATCCAAACTTCAAATGATATAAGTGAAGCACATGAAGCATTCTATAAAGCCATACTCAAAAGATTTAAGTGAAGTGCAATGAGCATTCTATAAATCAACCAAGGACTATCTCATACCAGCATGGTGCATAAAAGAAAAATGAAAACTAAATGCAAAAGGCGCTCCAAGACTTGCACATATCGCATGAACGAAACGAATACGGAAACATACCGATACTTGTTGAAGAAAGAAGGGATGCCTCGGGCATTGTTGGGGAACATAGCAGAAATTCAAAATTTTCTACGCATCACCAAGATTAATCTATGGAGTAACTAGCAATGAGAAAGAGGGGAGTGCATCTTCATACCCTTGAAGATCGCGATGCGGAAGCGTTGCAAGAACGCGATTGGTGGAGTCGTTCACTAAGCGATTCAGATCGCGGCCGAATCCGATCTAAGCACCGAACAACGGTGCCTCCGCGTTCAACACACGTAAAGCCCATGGACGTCTCCTCCTTCTTGATCCAGCAAGAGGAGAGGAGAAGTTGAGGGAGAGCTCCGGCAGCACGACGGCGTGGTGGTGGAGCTTGCAGTTCTCCGGCGGAGCTTCGCCAAGCACTACTACTACTAGAGAGGTGTTGGGGAGGGAGAGGGCTGTGCCAGGGGAAGGGTCAAGCTCCCATGCGCCTACCCACTATATATAGGGGTGGAGGAGGCTGGTTTCTTGCCCTCCAAGTCCATTGGGGCGTTGGCAAAGGTGGGAGGAAAGAAATCCCATCATTTCCTTCCCCACCGATTGTTATCCCCCTTTTTTAGGGATCTTGATCTTATCCATTCGGGATATGATCTTATTCCATCTAAGGGGGATCTTGGTGCGCCTTGACCAGGGGTGTGGGGCCTTGCCCCCACTACCCACGTTCATGTGGGTCCCCCCATGCAGGTGGGCCCCACTCCGGAACCTTCTAGAACCTTCCCGGTACAATACCGAAAAATCCGAAACATTTTCCGGTGGCCAAAATAGGACTTCCCATATATAAATCTTTACCTCCAAACCATTCCAAAACTCCTCGTGACATCCGGGATCTCATCCGGGACTCTGAACAACATTCGGTAACTGCACACTAATTCCCATAACAACTCTAGCATCACCGAACCTTAAGTGTGTAGACCCTACGGGTTCGGGAATCATGCAGACATGACCGAGACAGCTCTCTGGCCAATAACCAACAGCGGGATCTGGATACCCATGTTGGCTCCCACATGTTCCATGATGATCTCATCGGATGAACCACGATGTCAAGGATTCAAGCAATCCCGTATACAATTCCCTTTGTCAATCGGTACGTTACTTGCCCGAGATTCGATCGTCGGTATCCCAATACCTCGTTCAATCTCGCACGCAAGTCACTTTACTCGTTCCGTAATGCATGATCCCGTGACTAACTACTTAGTCACATTGAGCTCATTATGATGATGCATTACCGAGTGGGCCCAGAGATACCTCTCCATCACACGGAGTGACAAATCCCAGTCTCGATTCGTGCCAACCCAACATACACTTTCGGAGATACCCGTAGTGCACCTTTATAGCCACCTAGTTACGTTGTGACGTTTGGCACACCCAAAGCATTCCTACCGTATCCGGCAGTTGCACAATCTCATGGTCTAAGGAAATGATACTTGACATTAGAAAAGCTTTTAGCAAACAAACTACACGATCTTGTGCTATGCTTAGGATTGGGTCTTGTCCATCACATCATTCTCCTAATGATGTGATCCCGTTATCAATGACATCCAATGTCCATGGTCAGGAAACCATAACCATCTATTGATCAACGAGCTAGTCAACTAGAGGCTCACTAGGGACATGTTGTGGTCTATGTATTCACACATGTATTACGGTTTCCAGTTAATACAATTATAGCATGAACAATAGACAATTATCATGAACAAGGAAAAATAACCATTTTATTATTGCCTCTAGGGCATATTTCCAACAATCTCCCACTTGCACTAGAGTCAATAATCTAGTTCACATCACTATGTGATCGTAATGAATCCAACACCCATGGGGTTTGATCATATCTCGTTTGTGAGAGAGGTTATTAGTTAATGGGTATGAACCTTTCAGATCCTTGTGTGCTTTACAAATCTCTACGTCATCTTGTAGATGTAGCTACCACACATTATTTGAAACTATTCCAAATAACTGTTCTACTATATGAATCCGGTTTACTATTCAGAGTCATCCAGATTAGTGTCAAAGTTTGCATCGACGTAACCCTTTACGACGAACTATTTTACCACCTCCATAATCGAGAAAAATTCCTTAGTCCACTAGTCACTAAGGATAACTTTGACCGTTGTCCTGTGATCCATTTCTGGATCACTCTTGTACCCCTTGACTGACTCATGGCAAGGCACACTTCAGGTGCAGTACACAACATAGCATACTGTAGAGCCTACGTCTAAAGCATAGGGGATGACCTTCATCCTTTCTCTCTCTTTAGCTGTGGTCAGGTCTTGAGTCTTACTCAATACTCACACCTTATAACACAGCTAAGAACTCCTTCTTTGCCGACCTATTTTGAACTCCTTCAAAATCTTGTCACGGTGCGTATTCATTTGAAAGTACTATCAAGCGATTTTTGATCTATCCTTATAGATCTTGATGCTCAATGTTCAAGTATCTTAATCCAGGTTTTCCATTGAAAAACACTTTTCAAATAACCCTATATGCTTTCCAGAAATTCTACATCATTTCCGATCAACAATATGTCAACAACATATACTCATCAGAAATGCTATAGTGCTCCCACTCACTTCTTTAGAAATACAAGTTTCCAATAAATTTCGTATAAACCTAAAATCTTTGATCATCTCATCAAAGCATATATTCCAACTCCGAGATGCTTACTCCAGTCCTTAGAAGGATTGCTGGAGCTTTGCATACCTGTTAGCATCTTTTAGGATTGACAAAACCTTCTGGTTGTATCCCATACAACCTTTCCTCAAGAAAATCGTTGAGGAAACAATGTTTTGACATCCTATCTGCAAGATTTCATAAATAATACAGGAACTGCTAATATAATTTCAACATACTCTTAGCATCGCTACGAGTGAGAAAGTCTCATCATAGTCAACTCCTTGAACTTGTCAGAAAACATCTTAATGACAAGTTGAGCTTTCTTAATGGTGATAC
Organism: Aegilops speltoides; assembly: GCA_021437245.1. Classification (NCBI taxonomy): domain Eukaryota; kingdom Viridiplantae; phylum Streptophyta; class Magnoliopsida; order Poales; family Poaceae; genus Aegilops; species Aegilops speltoides. The sequence goes on along the minus strand of CM038144.1, from coordinate 94,606,195 downwards.
TTACCATCATTGTCCGTCTTCCTTTTAAAATCCATCTGTACCCAACAGCCTTATGACCATCAAGTAGTTCTTCCAAAGTCTATACTTTGGTTTCATACATGGATCCTCTCTCGGATTTCATGGCCTCGAGCCATTCATCGGAATCTGGGCCCACCATCGCTTCTCCATAGCTCGTAGGTTCATTGTTGTCTAGCAACATGACCTTCAAGACAGGATTACCGCACCACTCTGAAGCAGTACGCGTCCTTGTCGACCTACGAGGTTTGGTAGTGACTTGATCCGAAGTTTCATGATCACTATCATCATCTTCCACTTCAACTGGTGTAGGCGCCACAAGAACAACTTCCTGTGCCCTGCTACACACTAGTTGAAGTGACGGTTCAATAACCTCATCAAGTCTCCACCATCCTCCCACTCAATTCTTTCGAGAGAAACTTTTCCTCGAGAAAGGACCCGATGCTAGAAACAATCCCTTTTGCTTCCAGATCTGAGACAGGAGGTATACCCAACTATTTTGGGTGTCCTATGAAGATGCATTTATCCGCTTTGGTTTCGAGCTTATCAGCCTGAAACTTTTTCACATAAGCGTCGCAGCCCCAAACTTTATAAGAAATGACAGCTTAGGTTTCTATAAACCATAGTTCATACGATGTCATCTTAATGGAATTGTGTGGTGCCCTATTAAAGTGAATGCGGTTGTGTCTAATGCCTAACCCATAAACGATAGTGTTAATTCGATAAGAGACATCATGGTATGCACCATATCCAATAGGGTGCAGTTACGATGTTCGGACACACCATCACACTATGGTGTTCCATGCGGTATTAGTTGTGAAACAATTTCCACAATGTCTTAATTGTGTGCCAAACTCGTAACTCAGATATTTATCTCTATGATCATATCATAGACATTTTATCCTCTTGTCACGACGATCTTCAACTTCACTCTGAAATTACTTGAACCTTTCAATAATTCAGATTTGTGTTTCATCAAGTAAATATACTAAGAATCTACTCAAATCATCTATGAAGTAAGAGCATAACGATATTCATCAAGTGCCTCAAAGACTCATTGGATTGCACACATCAAATGTATTACTTTCAACAAGTTGCTCTCTTGTTCCATCTCACTGAAAACGAGGCCTTTCAGTCATCTTGCCCATGTGGTATGATTTGCATGTCTTAACTGATTCAAAAACAAGTGAGTCCAAACGATCCATCTGCATGGAGTTTCTTCATGCGTATATACCAATAGACGTGGTTCGCATGTCTCAATCTTTTAAAAAAACGAGTGAGTCCAAAGATCCATCAATATGGAGCTTCTTCATGCGTTTTATACCAATATGACTTAAGTGGTAGTACCACAAGTATGTGGTACTATCATTACTATCTTATATCTTTTGGCACGAACATGTGTATCACTACGATCGATTCAATAAACCATTCATTTTAGGTGCAAGACCGTTGAAGGTATTATTCAAATAAATAGAGTAACCATTATTCTCCTTAAATGAATAATCGTATTGCGATAAACATTATCCAATCATGTTTATGCTCAACGCAAACACCAAATAACAATTATTTAGGTTTAACACCAATCTCGATGGTAGAGGGAGCATGCGATGCTTGATCACATCAACCTTGGAAACACTTCCAACACACATCGTCATCTCACCTTTAGCTAGTCTCCGTTTATTCCGTAGCTCTTTTATTTCGAGTTACTAACACTTAGCAACCGAACCGGTATCTTAATACCCTGGTGCTACTAGGAGTACTAGTAAAGTACACATTTAATACAATGTATATCCAATATACTTCATCAACCTTGCCACCTTCTCATCTACCAAGTATCTAGGGTAGTTACGCTTCAAAGACTGTTCCTCATTACGAAGCACTTAGTCTCGGGTTTGGGTTCAACCACGGTTTCTTCACTAGAGCAGAATCGATTTGTCGTCTCATGAAGTATTCCTTCTTGCCCTTGCCCTTCTTGAAACTAGTGGTTTTACTAACCATCAACAACTGATGCTCCTACTCAATTTCTACTTTCGCGGTGTCAAACATCGCGAATTGCTCAAGGATCATCATGTCTATCCCTGATATGTTATAGTTCATCACGAAGCTCTAATAGCTTGGTGGCAGTGACTATGGAGAACCATCACTATCTCATCTAGAAGATTAACTCCCACTCGATTCAAGTGATTGTAGTACTCAGACAATCTGAGCACATGCTCAATGATTGAGCTTTTCTCCCTTAGTTTGCAGGTTAAGAAACTTGTCAGAGGTCTCATACCTCTTGACGTGGGCACGAGCCTGAAATCCTAATTTCAGCTCTTGGAACATCTCATATGTTCTGCGACGTTTCAAAAAATGTCTTCCCTGCCTCAATTCTAAACCGTTTAACATTACGCATTGAACTATCATGTAGTCATCAAAACGTGTATGTTAGATGTTCGCAACATCCACAAACGACACTCGAGGTTCAGCACACCGAGCGGTGCATTAAGGACATAAGCCTTCTGTGCAGCAATGAGGACAATCCTCAGTATACGGACCCAGTCCGCATAATTGCTACTATCAACTTTCAACTAAAATTTTGTCTAGGGACATATCTTAAACAGCAGAACTAAAGCACAAGCTACGACATAATTTGCAAAGTCCTTTTGACTATGTTCATGATAATTAAGTTCATCTTATGAACTCCCACTCAGATAGACATCCCTCTAGTCATCTAAGTGATACATGATCCGAGTCAACTAGGTCGTGTCCGATCATCATGTGAGACGGACTAGTCATCATCGGTGAACATCTCCATGTTGATCGTATCTACTATACGACTCATGTTCGACCTTTCGGTCTCTTGTGTTCCGAGGCCATGTTTGTACATGCTAGGCTCGTCAAGTCAACCTAAGTGTTTTGCGTGTGTAAATCTGGCTTACACCGTTGTATGTGAACGTTAGAATCTATCACACCCGATCATCACGTGGTGCTTCGAAACAACGAACTTTCGCAACGGTGCACAGTTAGGGGGAACACTTTCTTGAAATTTTAATGAGGGATCATCTTATTTATGCTACCGTCGTTCTAAGAAAATAAGATGTAAACATGACAAACATCACATGCAAATCATAAAGTGACATGATATGGCCAATATCATCTTGCGCCATTGATCTCCATCTTGAGGCACGACATGATCACCTTCGTCACCGGCATGACACCATGATCTCCATCATCATGATCTCCATCATCATGTCTTCATGAAGTTGTCTCTCCAACTACTACTTCTACTACTATGGCTAACGGTTTAGCAATAAAGTAAAGTAATTACATGGCGTTTTCAATGACACGCAAGTCATACAATAAATTAAGACAACTCCTATGGCTCCTGCCGGTTGTCATACTCATCGACATGCAAGTCGTGATTCCTATTACAAGAACATGATCAATCTCATACATCACATATATCATTCATCACATTCTTTTGGCCATATCACATCACATAGCATACCATGCAAAAACAAGTTAGACGTCCTCTAATTGTTGTTGCATGTTTTACGTGGCTGCTATGGGTTTCTAGCAAGAACATTTCTTACCTATGCAAAAGCCACAACAGTGATATGCCAATTCCTATTTACCCTTTATAAGGACCCTTTTCATCGAATCCGATCCGACTAAAGTGGGAGAGACTGGCACCCGCTAGCCACCTTTATGCAACAAGTGCATGTCAGTCGGTGGAACCTGTCTCACATAAGCGTACGTGTAAGGTCGGTCCGGCCGCTTGATCCACGATGCCACCGAATCAAGATAGGACTAGTAACGGTAAGAAAATTGAACAAACCAACGCCCACAACTTCTTGTGTTCTACTCGTGCATAGAATCTACGCAATAGACCTAGCTCATGATGCCACTGTTGGGGAACGTAGCAGAAATTCAAAATTTTCTACGCATCACCAAGATCAATCTATGGAGTAACTAGCAACGAGAGAGAGGGGAGTGCATCTTCATACCCTTGAAGATCGCGATGCGGAAGCGTTGCAAGAACGCGGTTGGTGGAGTCGTTCACTAAGCGATTCAGATCGCGGCCGAATCCGATCTAAGCACCGAACAACGGTGCCTCCGCATTCAACACACGTACATCCCAGGGACGTATCCTCCTTCTTGATCCAGCAAGGGGAGAGGAGAAGTTGAGGGAGAGCTCCGGCAGCACGACGGCGTGGTGGTGGAGCTTGCGCCTCCCAGAGCTTCGCCAAGCACTACTACTACGGAGGAGGTGTTGGGAGGAGAGGGCTGCGCCAGGAAGGGTCAAGCTCCCATGCGCCTCCCACTATATATAGGGGTGGAGGGGCTGGTTTCTTTCCTCCAAGTCCATTGGGGCGTTGGCAAGGTGGGAGGAAAGAAATCCCATCATTTCCTTCCCCACCCATTGTTATCCCCTTTTTAGGGATCTTGATCTTATCCTTCGGATTTTGTCTTATTCCTTCTAAGGAGGGATCTTGGTGCGCCTTGAACAGGGGTGTGGGGCCTTGCCCCACTACCACGTTCATGTGGGTCCCCCATGCAGGTGGGCCCCACTCCGAACCTTCTAGAACCTTCCCGTACAATACCGAAAAATCTTGAACATTTTCCGGCAAAATAGGACTTCCATATATAAATCTTTACCTCCGAACCATTCCGAACTCCTCATGACGTCCGGGATCTCATCCAGACTCAAACAACATTCGTAATCGCACACTAATTCCCATAACAACTCTAGCGTCACCGAACCTTAAGTGTATAGACCCTATGGGTTCGGGAATCATGCAGACATGACCGAGACAGCTCTCTGGCCAATAACCAACAGCGGGATCTGGATACCCATGTTGGCTCCCACATGTTCCACGATGATCTCATCGGATGAACCACGATGTCAAGGATTCAAGAAATCCCGTATACAATTCCCTTTGTCAATCGGTACGTTACTTGCCCGAGATTCGATCGTCGGTATCCCAATACCTCGTTCAATCTCGTTACCGGCAAGTCACTTTACTCGTTCCGTAATGCATGATCCCGTGACTAACTACTTAGTCACATTGAGCTCATTATGATGATGCATTACCGAGTGGGCCCAAAGATACCTCTCCGTCACACGGAGTGACAAATACCACTCTCGATTCGTGCCAACCCAACATACACTTTCGGAGATACCCGTAGTGCACCTTTATAGCCACCTAGTTACGTTGTGACGTTTGGCACACCCAAAGCATTCCTACGGTATCCGGGAGTTGCACAATCTCATGGTCTAAGGAAATGATACTTGACATTAGAAAAGCTTTTAGCAAACGAACTACACGATCTTGTGCTATGCTTAGGATTAGGTCTTGTCCATCACATCATTCTCCTAATGATGTGATCCCATTATCAATGACATCCAATGTCCATGGTCAGGAAACCATAACCATCTATTGATCAACGAGCTAGTTAACTAGAGGCTCACTAGGGACATGTTGTGGTCTATGTATTCACACATGTATTACGGTTTCCAGTTAATACATTTATAGCATGAACAATATACAATTATCATGAACAAGGAAATATAATAATAACCATTTTATTATTGCCTCTAGGGCATATTTCCAATAGGCATCCCCAAGCTTGAGCTCTTGCCTCTCTTCCTTTTCCTCATATCGAGACCTCTCGATTAGACACTTCATCCACACAAAACTTCGACAGAAAACTCGGTAAGATTCGTTAGTATAATAAAGCAAATCACCACTCTAAGTATTGTTCGAAACCAATTCATATTTTGTTTTTGCATTGTGTCTACTGTAATATAACTTTTCCATGGCTTAATCCACTAATATAAATTGATAGATTCATCAAAACAAGCAAACTATGCATCAAAAACAGAATCTGTCAAAAACAGAATAGTTTGTAGCAATCTGAACATCCACCATACTTATGGTGCCCCAAAAATTCTACCAAAATTAGGACAAATGCAAAAGAATCAGAACCGTTTGACGTTCCAGATAAAAATGTAAAATTGTGCACTACAGCCAAAGTTTCTGTCCTGCACCGTACAAACCAACAAGCATTGTAAACATCCTAAAGGCAAACCTTGGCACATTATTTTTATCATACAATGGAATTATACAAGGGGATAATTATTTTTGATGAAGAGTTTCTGTAATCAAGATTCACAAAGTTTCCGTGAGCATGAACAAAGTTCAAGGCTAGCTCCCACTTCAACAATGCTTGTCTCTCTCACTTTCACTTCCCTTTTTGAAAAGTTTTAGGTTCCCCTCTTTATTTTTTTTTGTTTTTAGACTACATAAAAGCACTCAACAGAAATAAATGACTCTCTAAAACTTCCGGGTTGTCTCCCTGGCAGCGCTTTCTTTAAAGCCATTAAGCTAGGCGTATAGTGATCAAGTAATGGATCCACCCGGATCCCAAGGTATATCAAAGCCAATTTTAATTAACAATTATTTGTGATTTAGTAGTGAGCACAAAGTAACATATATCATGCAACAACGAAGTCTAACCCTCTTCCTATGCATCGGCATGTCATAAAAGAACAATTCATGCACACATAGTAAAGGCCAATGCATAGTATAAACAGTTTCTTGCAATTCTATAATATTGGAAACATAAAGAGGCAGAGATATAGTTCCTCTCTCATAATAATTGCAAGTAGGAGCAGCAAGCACATACATATTACATTCATCAAAATCATCATGAGCAATGGTAAAAGGCAACCCATCAATATAATCCTTACTAAGTGCAAACTTCTCCGATATAGTGTAGTCGGGAGAATTCAAAAAGATAATAGGACTATCATGCGTGGGTGCAATAGCAACAATTTCATGTTTAACATAAGGAACTATAGCAAGTGCATCTCCATAAGCATAATTCATATTGGCATCTTGACCACAAGCATAACAAGCATCATCAAAAAGGGATATTTCAAGAGAATCAATGGGATCATAACAATCTTCATAGCAATCATCCTTCGCTAAGCATGAAGGGAAATTAAACAATGTATGAGTTGAAGAGTTACTCTCACTAGAAGGTGCGCACGGGTAGCTAATCCGCTCTTCCTCCTTTTGTTCTTCGCTCTCCTCATCATTTTTTTCATCCAATGAGCTCATAGTTTCATCAATTTCTTCTTTCATAGACTCCTGCAAAATATTATTCTCTTCTTGGACAGCAGAGACTTTCTCAATAAATGCATCAATATTGTAATTGTATTCATAATTCTTATAACAATATTTAAGTATAGCAAAATTTTCAGGTCTATAAACTGAATCATAAAAATCATCAAACTCTTTAACATAGATTCAATCTCATAAGCACCCATAAAAGCAACAAATTCTTCTATTTGTTCCACATCATAGTAATCATATACACCATTAGCATAAGAAGCTAAGGTTTTATTATCATTGAATTTGCATGAAAAGGGAAGGTGTGGAGCCTTGATCCTAGAGCAACAAGTATAATCATGCATCAAGCATAGTTTACGAGCATACCAACGTAATATATGAATTTGATCCCATAATAGTTTCCCTTTTTGTGTCAATCAATAATCCCTAAAGTATTCACGTTGATCCAACGTGTCTCCCATAACATAATTGAATGGGTTTTTCTCAGGATTATCAAGGTAGTACATAATATCTTGAACATAACGAGCATCGAGGGTTTTAGGAGGTTCCCCATCTCCATGAGTAGCAAGTACACCTAAATTTTTTGGTATTTCGTGTTCCATATCCATAACTAAAGATAGAGAATAACTTAGAACAACAAATAAAAATTACTTAGTGATAAAGGAAACAAGCACACACAATAATATTCACCCCATGCTATGACTCCCCGGTCTTGATAACCCGCAAGTATATGGGATAGTTGTAGCCTCTTTCGATAAGTAAGAGTGTCAAACCCAACGAGGAGCTAAAGGTAGAACAAATACTCTCTCAAGTCCTATCGGCCACTGATACGACTCTACGCACGCTTGACGTTCGCTTTACCTAGAACAAGTATGAAACTAGAAGTACCTTGTAGGTGTTGTTGCATAGGTTTGCAAGATAATAAAGAGCACGAAAATAAAAGGTAGGGGCTGTTTAGATAAAGAAGCAATAAAGTAAATATTAGTAGAGAGCTTTTTGTTACGAGAAAGTTATTTGTCCCTAGGCAATCGATAACTAGACCGGTAATCACTATTGCAATTCTATTTGAGGGAGAGGCATAAGCTAACATACTTTCTATTCTTGGATCATATGCACTTATGATTGGAACTCTAGCAAGCATCTGCAACTACTAAAGATTCATTAAGGTAAAACCCAACCATAGCATTAAAGCATCAAGTCCCCTTTATCCCATACGCAAACAACCTACTTACTCGAGTCTGTGCTTCTGTTCACTCACGCCACCCACCATAAGCAAATCATGAACATATTGCAAACCCTACAGCAGGGATCCCTCACGCTTGCACGACACGGAGAGCACCATAGGACAGCACCAATAATAAAACATGCAACTCAAACCAATCACGATCATCAATTAACCCATAGGACAAAACAGATCTACTCAAACATCATAAGATAACCATACATCATTGGGAAATAATATATAGCATTGAGCACCATGTTTAAGTAGAGATTACAGCGGGAAAGAGAGGGGTTACACCGCTGCATAGAGGGGGGAAGAGTTGGTGATGAAGGGGGTGAAGTTGTTGATGAAGATCAGGTGATGATGATGGCCCCGTGGCGTTCCGCGCCACCGAAGCAAGGGGAGAGGGCCCCTTCTTCTTCTTCTTCTTCCTTGACCTTCTCCCTAGATGGGAGAAGGGTTTCCCTTCTGGTCCTTGGCTCCCATGGCGTGGGAGGGGCGAGAGCCCCTCCGAGATTGGATCTATCTCTCTGCCTCTCTCTGTTTCTGCGTTCCCAGATTCTGCCCCTTCACTGTTTCTTTTATATCCGGAGTTCCGTAACTCCGATTGGGGTGAATCTTTCGCCCAGATCTTTCTCATAAAATTAGCTTTCTTGCAGCAAAAGAAGTGCGTCAACTGCCTTACGGGGGGCCCCAGGAGAGTCTAGGGAGTGCCTGCCTCCCTGGAGCGCGCCCCCTATCTCCTGGCCCCCTCGGGCACCATCTCGCGTTGATTTTACTTCCCAAAAATCACAAATATTCCAAAATAATTCTCCGTCCATTTTTATCCCGTTTGGACTCCGTTTGATATGGGGTTTCTGCGAAACATAAAACATGCAACAAACAGAACTGACACTGGGCACTGGATCAATATGTTAGTCCCAAAAAATAGTATAAACAGTTGCCAAAAGTATATGATAGTTGTAGAATATTGGCATGGAACAATCAAAAATTATAGATACGATGGAGACGTATCAGCCGTATCTCGTGCCTAGCCGGTGCACCAGTTGGACGTCTCCAATGCTTTTCTGCATTGGTGATGACCCACAGGTATAGGGGATCTATCATAGTCCTTTCGATAAGTAAGAGTGTCGAACCCAACAAGGGGCAAAAGGAAATGAAAGCGATTTTCAGTAAGGTATTCTCTGCAAGCACTAAAATTATCAGTGAATATCGGTAACAGATAGTTTTGTGATAAGGTAATTCATAATGGGTAACAAGTAACAAAAGTAAACAAGGTGCAACAAGGTGGCCCAATCCTTTTTGTAGCAAAGGACAATCCCGGACAAACTCTTATATAAAGCAAAGCGCTCCCAAGGACACATGAGAATTACTGTCATGCTAGTTTTCATCATGCTCATATGATTCACGTTCGTTACTTTGATAATTTGATATGCGGGTGGACCGGTGCTTGGGTGCTTCCCTTACTTGGACAAGCCTCCCACTTATGATTAACCCCTCTCGCAAGCATCCGCAACTACGAAAGAAGAATTAAGGTAAACCTAACCATAGCATGAAACATATGGATCCAAATCAGCCCCTTACGAAGCAACGCATAAACTAGGGTTTAAGCTTCTGTCACTCTAGCAACCCATCATCTACTTATTACTTCCCAATGCCTTCCCCTGGGCCCAAATCATGGTGAAGTGTCATGTAGTCGACGTTCACATAACACCACTAGAGGAGAGACAACATACATCTCATCAAAATATCGAACGAATACCAAATTCACATGATTACTTATAACAAGACTTCTCCCATGTCCTCTGGAATGAACGTAACTACTTACAAAGCATATTCATGTTCATAATTAGAGGGGTATTGAATAGCATTAAGGATCTGAACATATGATCTTCCACCGAATAAACCAACTAGCATCAACTACAAGGAGTAATCAACACTACTAGCGACCCACATGTACCAATCTGAGGTTTTCAGACAAAGATCGGATACAAGAGATGAACTAGGGTTTGAGAGGAGATGGTGCTGGTGAAGATGTTGATGGAAATTGACCCCCTCTCAATGAGAGGATCGATGGTGATGACAATGGCGATGATTTCCCCCTCCTGGAGTGATGTTTCCTCGGCAGAACAGCTCTGCCGGAGACCTAGATTGGTCCTGCCTAGGTTCCGCCTCGAGACGGCGGCGCTTCATCTTGAAAACTTCTCCATTATTTTTCCAGGGCAAAAGACACCATATAGCAGAATATGGACATTAGGGGCCTACTAGGGGGCCCACGAGGCAGGGGGCGCGCCCACGGGGGTAGGGCGCGCCCTCCACCCTCGTGGCTCACTGGTGGCCCCCTCTGGTGCTTTCTTCGCCCAATATTTTTAATATATTCCAAAACTAATTTCTGTGAAGTTTCAGGACTCTTGGACTTGTGTAGAATAGGTCTAATATTTGCTCCTTTTCTAGTCCAGTATTCCAGCTACCGGCATTCTCCCTCCTCATGTAAAGCTTATAAAATAAGAGAGAAAAGGCATAAGTATTGTGATATAACTAGAAGATACCCCGCGCGTTGCTGCGGGATTCTATACACTTTTTTTCACAGAATGTTTATATATAAGTGGTGAAGAACATTAAGATCCAATTCCATATGAAATATACTATAGATCAATGCGCCAAAAAAGAGAGTACATATTTGATATTTATAATAGCTAAAAGTAAATACATAAAAATTTACTGTGGGAAGAAATTCCTACAGTTTCAGGTAAAAAAAAGTAGTACCCCCCTATAATAACATGAAAGTACTATTTCCATTTGAAAAATATTACACATTTGTGCGTTAGAAAATTGAGAACCATGAAAATTCATATTGCCTGAAGGTAGTGTTCCTAGAGCTAGCAAGCGTATGAAGATGCTGATCTCAAATCCAAGGGAATTGTGCTGATTCAATATAGAATCCCGTTCAAAAAAATATTGATAGAATATGCTAAACCCGCGAGAAAAATAAGAATATATACTAAGACAATGGTGGCTGAATGAACTAAAAAGAGGTGTGTGCTCTAACTTTAAAAAAAGCTGCCACATATGAGAAACATTATATTAATAGCAAAACATTTTAATTCAAAAAGCAAGCACGTGGTTTGCCAATCATCTAACTTGGTCTCCCCCATCAAGTCCATGAACATCCAAAGTGCTCCTAGCTTCAACGCTGCTGCCAAATCGTCTTGCCGTCGCCAACCCTAGGCTGGAGCAAACATAACGCCAACCATTAATGAATGGAAAAAAAATATGAATCATGAGCTTCTAAGGCGGATGAGGAAGATCTTTGGGGTCGACGGGGTCACACTGGAGGCTGTAGCACCCACGACGGGAGTCCGATGATGTAACATGTTAAGAAGGGAAGTTAGAGGCGACCCTTCACAAAAACGAACATCGGCATTGTGGTAGAAAAAGGAAGCAAAATAGACTTGCCGGTGTTGATTCGCATTGCTGGTGCCGCCGGTGATTTGTCGTCCCGCCTGCGAGTTCGTAGGGTCTTCATCATCCATCTCTCTGATTGTTATACGGGAGGATGTAAGCTGCTGGCTTGGAGGAAAGTTGTAGGGTCGTAGGAGACGATGGTGACTGGCGGCCAAATCACTAAGAGCGCCAAGAAACCATGACTGGCCAATTCCATACCAGTGGCAGCTGCAGCTAGCTGTACATATTCCGTCTCATTGATCCATGCAGTCCGAATCTGGGATTATATCTGCCAGCCGGGGTAGGAACTCGCCGACGTGACCTATGGCCAGCAGAACGCTGGATAGTGGAGACGTATGGGGATGTAGCCCTATAAAGTACCGATGCTGAGAGCGGCCGGCCGCTCGACTTCCTCGTGAATTAAATAATACTATTTGGCACTAAATGTGTGGTACAGTGGGAGATGAAATGGAAGGACGTAATGCGTAATGCATGAATGGGTCGTGGCTTGTGAAGAAGAAAGAAAGCCACACGGTGGGAAAACCCTTTGGGTGCAGTTTACGCGAAATGAAGATTTAATTTGTTGCTAACGTGGCAGTTGCATGTGTGGAAAAATTGTGATGATGTGGCCAGCTACATGCCGTATGTAGTGATGTGGGATGTGTACATGTGGATTGATGATGTGGATAGGTCGCATGTCAAGAGAAATGAGATAGTGGGGATGAACTATTTAGGTATTATAGATGTTTAGTAACAACCCATAATGCAATAAATATTGATATAAAAGCATGATGCAAAATGGACGTATCAACTCCTCGAAGCTTAGACCTCGCTTGTCCTCAAGGGAAAGCCGATATCGAAAAATATGTCCACATGTGTAGAGATAGAAGTGTCGATAAAATAAAATATGGACATGAGGGCATCATGATCATCTTTAGAATAGCAACATATATTGTCATATAATTTCTTATGCTAAAGTAACAATCTATTCATAATGTGAAGTATGAATCAGAAACTTCGTTGAAAATTAACAAACAATGATCTCAGTCATTGAAGCAATTGCAATTTATCATAACATAGGAAAGAGTCAATATAAGAGCTTTTCAGCAAGTCCACATACTCAACTATAATTTATTCTTTCAAAATTGCTAACACTCACGCGATACTTATGGGTACAAAGTTTGAATCGAACATAGAGAAAGATAGGGGCTTATAGTTTCGTCTCCCAACCTTTTACCTCAAGGGTAATATCAACAATAATACTTTATGAAAACCTACATCCGAGTGGATATATATATCAGGATCTTCCCAACACATAGTGCTTGCCAAAGGATAAAGTGTAAAAAGGAAAGGTGAAGATCACCATGACTCTTGTATGAGGGTAGAATGTAAAAAATAAAAGATAGGCCCTTCGCAGACGGAAGCAGAGGTTGTTATGCGCTTTTATGGTTGGATGCACGAAATCTTAATGCAAAAGAACGTCACTTTACATTGCCACTTGTGATAGGGACCTTTATTATGCAGTCCGTCGCTTTTATTTCGCTCGTATAAAGCTTATTTTCTTCACACCAATAGATCATGCATATTTAGAGAGCATTTTTTATTGCTTGCACCGATGACAACTTACTTGAAGGATCTTACTCAATCCATAGGTAGATATGGTGGACTCTCATGGTAAAACTGGGTTTAGGGATGTTTGGAAGCACAAGTAGTATCTCTACTTGGTGCAAAGAATTTGGATACCATGAGGGGGAAAGGCAAGCTCAACATGTTCGAAGATCCATGACAATATAACTTATTCGGGTATAAGGAAACATAACCCATTACATTGTCTTCCTTGTCCAACATCAACTTTTTAGCATGTCATATTTTAATGAGTGCTCACAAATACAAAAGATGTCCAAGATAGTATATTTATATGTGAAAACCTCTCTTTCTTTATTACTTCATATTAATTGCAACGATGACCAAAACTATGTTTGTCAACTCTCAACACCTTTTATTCATCATACTCTTTATATGTGAAGTCATTACTCTCCATAAGATCAATATGATCTTTTTATTTCTTTTTATTCTTTCTTTAATTCCCTCAAGATCATAGCAAGACAGCAAAGCCCTCAACTCAAAACTACTCTTTATTATATATAACTCAGGGACTCGATTACATAGATAGAGATCAAAACAAACTCAAAGCTAGATCATACTAAAACTTTATTCTACTAGATCAAGATATAACCAAAAGGATCGAACTAAGAAAAACGATAAAGATAGAAGTGTGATGGTGATATGATACCGGGGCACTTCCCCCAAGCTTGGAGTTGCCAAGGGGAGTGCCCATACCCATGTATTTATGTCTCTTTCTTCGGAGGTGGTGATGATGGAGTTGTTGATGGTGTAGGCTTGTCATCCATCTTCCAAGGCATAGGCTCACCATCATAGAAGGATGAACGAGTCTCCAGGATCCTCAAATCTGCAGCCAAACTCATCCTCTTGAATCTATATTCATACTCATAGGTTTGGTTTTGCAGGTCATAGATCTGGGCCTGGAGGTGCTCGATTTTCTCGTGAAGCTTGAAGATGGCCTCCCCGATGTTCTTGGCATCCAGCTTGTGGTTGTTGGTGAACTCCGCGATCATCATGTGATTGGTGTTGAGTCCACGTTCCTCCATCCCTTGGCACTTGAAAACTTGTTGCTCCATTGCATCGAGTCTTGTCTACACGCTTCCGGTCCTCTTCAGTCCCTCAACATCGCAGATGTGCAGCACCCCCTCATGCATCTTAATGGTTTGAGGATGTTGCAGCACCTTCGTGAGGTAAGGGTTGATGACCTTCTCGAAAAACTTGTCCTTGGGGGCGCTTGGAGATGTCATGGTGATCTAGATCTGTCAGGAAAACAACTCGAAACAAAAACAGAGGATTTTGCCATGGTACGGTGGTCAAAACCTTTGGGAGATTATATAATGAATTTTTACCGACCAAAAGAAGTATCGTGCAAGAAAACGGAGTCCGGAGGGCAGACGAGGTGGCCACGAGGCTGGGGCGTGCCCTCCACCCTCGTGGATGCCTCATGTCGCTTTCGGACTACTTTTAAATTTCCTAATTTTTTAAATATTCCAAAACCGAGAAAAATTGCTATTTGAACAGTTTTGGAGCCGGTCTAGTTACCGTACCACATACCTATTCTTTTTTAGAGTCTGAAACGTTCTGGAAAGTTTCCCTTATGTATTCCTCCGGGGTTACGGTGTTAATAACATTGGTTTCAACATTTATGTGAGATATAATGGTTGATTCTTTGACCGTTTACCACCTTCGCGTTTGTGCCTTCGGCGTTGTTGATTTTGATGGCGCCGGAATGATATACCTGCTCGATAATGTAAGGACCTTCCCATTTAGAGAGAAGTTTTCCTGCAAAAAATCTTAAACGAGAGTTGTATAGAAAAACATAATCACCTACATTAAACTCACGCTTTTGTATCCTTTTGTCATGCCATCTTTTAAATTTTTCTTTAAACAACTTGGCATTCTCATAGGCTTGGGTTCTCCATTCATCAAGCGAGCTAATGTCAAATAACCTCTTCTCACCGGCAAGTTTGAATCATAATTGAGCTCTTTAATAGCCCAATATGCCTTATGTTCTAGTTCGAGAGGTAAGTGACACGCCTTTCCATAAACCATTTTAAACGGAGACATACCCATAGGATTTTTATAAGCAATTCTATAGGCCCACAATGCATCATCAAGTTTCTCGGACCAATTCTTTCTCGATCTATTAACAGTCTTTTGCAAAATTAATTTAATTTCTCTATTACTCAATTCTACTTGACCACTACTGAGGATGATATGGAGATGCAATTCTATGATTGACATCATACTTAGCAAGCATTTTATGAAAAGCACCATGAATAAAATGTGAACCACCATTAGTCATTACATATCTAGGGACTCCAAACCTCAAAAGAAATAACTTCTTTAAGCATCATAATAGAAGTGTTATGATCAACACTACTAGTTGGAATAGCTTCTACCCACTTAGTAACATAATCAACAACAACTAAAATATGTGTATATATACCCATTGGAGGAAGGAAAAGGTCCCATATAATCAAAGCCCCAAACATCAAATGGTTCAATAACAAGTGAATAATTCACAGGCATTTCTTGACGTCTACTAATATTACCAGTTCTTTGACATTCATCACAAGACAAGACAAACTTATGGGCATCTTTGAAAAGAGTAGGCCAATAAAAACCGGATTGCAATACCTTATGTGCAGTTCTATCTCCAGCATGGTGTCCTCCGTAAGCCTCGGAGTGACACTTGCGTAGGATCTGTTCATGTTCATGCTCAGGTACACAATGTCTAATAACACCATCTACTCCTTCTTTATAAAGGTGTGGGTCATCCCAAAAGTAATGTCTTGAATCATAGAAAAACCTTTTGTTTTGCTGGTATATGAAGCTAGGTGGGTCTAAATTTAGCAACAATGTAATTAGCATAATCAGCATACCATGGAGCAGTACGAGAAGTATTTATGGCAACTAATTGTTCATCAGGAAAGCTATCATCAATAGGTAGTGGGTTATCAAGAACATTTTCTAACCTAGACAAGTTGTCTGCAACGGGGTTCTCAGCTCCCTTTCTATCAATAATATGCAAATCAAATTCTTGTAGCAAGAGAACCCATCTAATAAGTCTAGGTTTAGCATCTTTCTTTTCCATAAGATATTTAATAGCAGCATGATCAGTGTGAACAGTTACTTTGGAGTCAACAATATAAGATCTGAACTTATCACAAGCAAATACGACTGCTAAAAATTCCTTTTCAGCAGTAGCATAATTTCTTTGAGCCTGTCTAGAGTTTTACTAGCATGATGGATAACATTTAATTTCTTATCAACTCTTTGTCCTAGTACAACACCAACAACATAATCACTAGCATCACACATAATTTCAAAGGGTAAATTCCAATCAGGTGGCTGAACAATAGGTGTAGAAATCAAGGCCTTCTTAAGTATTTCAAATGCTTCTACACAATCATCATCAAAAACAAAAGGAACATCTTTTTGCAAGAGATTAGTGAGAGGCCTAGAAATTTTAGAGAAGTCTTTAATAAACCTCCTATAGAAACCAACATGACCAAGGAAACTTCTTATACCTTTGATATCTTTAGGACACGACATCTTTTCAATAGCATCTACTTTAGCTTTATCAACTTAAATACCTCTTTAAGAAATTTTATTCCCCAAGACAATACCTTCATTAACCATAAAGTGGCACTTCTCCCAATTCAAGACAAGATTAGTCTATTCACATCTCTGCAAAACTTGATCAAGGTTGCTTAAGCAATCATCAAGAGAAGTTCCCTAAATGGAGAAATCATCCATGAAAGCCTCAACAATCTTTTCGCAAATGTCAGAGAATATAGCAGTCATACATCTTTCAAAGGTCGCATGTGCATTGCATAAACCAAAAGTCATACGTCTATAAGCAAAGGTGCCGAAAGGACAAGTAAAAGTGGTCTTTTCCTGCTCCTCTTTTGACACAGGTATTTGAGAGAAGCCAGAATTGATGGGGAACGTAGTAATTCAAAAAAAATTCCTACGATCACGCAAGATCTATCTAGGAAATGCATAGCAACAAGACGGGAGAGTGTGTCTACATACCCTCGTAGATCGAAAGCGGAAGCGTTTAGTAACGCTATTGATGTAGTCAAATGTCTTCACGATCCAACCGATCCAAGTACCGAACGTACGACACCTCCGTGTTCATCACACGTTCAGCATAATGACGTCCCTCAAGCTCTTGATCCAGTTGAGGACGAGGGAGAGTTCCGTTAGCACGATGGCGTGGTGACTGTACATCTCCAACGTATCTATAATTTTTGATTGTTCCATGCTATTATATTATCTGTTTTGGATGTTTAATGGGCTTTAATATGATCTTTTATATTATTTTTGGGACTAAACTATTAATCGAGGGCCCAGTGCCAGTTTCTGTTTTTTTGCCTATTTTAGAGTTTTGCAGAAAAGGAATACCAAACGGAGTCCAAACAGAGTGAAACCTTCGTGATGATCTTTCTTGGACCGAAAGCAAACCAGAAGACTTGGAGATGAACTCGAAAACGTAACGAGGAGGCCACGAGGCAGGACGGCACGCCCCCACCCTCGTTGGCCCCTCGTAGCTCCACCGACCTAGTTCTTTTGCCTATATATACTCTTATACCCTAAAAACATCAGGGGGAGCCACGGAACCACTTTTCCACCGCGGCAACCTTCTGTACCCATGAGATCCCATCTTGGGGCCTTTTTCGGTGATCTGCCGGAGGGGGAATCGATCATGGAGGGCTTCTACATCAACACCACTACCTCTCCGATGAAGCGTGAGTAGTTTACCATAGACCTTCGGGTCCATAGTTATTATCTAGATGGCTTCTTCTCTCTCTTTGATTCTCAATACAAAGTTCCCCTCGATGTTCTTGGAGATCTATTCGATGTAATATTCTTTTGCGGTGTGTTTGCCGAGACCCGATGAATTGTGGATTTATGATCAAGATTATCTATGAATATTATTTGGTTCTTCTCTGAATTCTTATATGCATGATTTGATATCTTTGCAAGTCTCTTCGAATTATTGGTTTCGTTTGGCCTACTAGATTGATCGTTCTTTCCATGGGAGAAGTGCTTACCTTTTGGTTCAATCTTGCGGTGTCCTTTCCCAGTGACAGTAGGGGCAGCAAGGCACATATTGTATTGTTGCTATCAAGGATAAAAATATGGGGTTTATATCATATTGCTTGAATTTATCCCTCTACATCATGTCATCTTGCTTAATGCGTTACTCCGTTCTTATGAACTTATTACTCTAGATGCATGCTGGATAGCGGTCGATGTGTGGAGTAATAGTAGTAGATGCAGGCGGGAGTCAGTCTACTTGACACGGACGTGATGCCTATGTCCATGATCATTGCCTTAGATGTCGTCATAATTATGCATTTTTTAATCAATTGCTTGCAGTAATTTGTTCACCCACCATAATACATGCTATCTCGAGAGAACCCCCTAGTGAAATCTATGGCCCCCGGGTCTCTTTTCCATTATATTGCATCTCTTTTCCAAATTATTACATCTTGTTTACATCTTGCTACTTTCCGATCTACTATTTTGCAATCTTTACTTTCCAATCTATATATCAAAAATACCAAAAATATTACTTTACTATCTCTATCAGATCTCACTTTTAGGAGTGACCGTGAAGGGATTGACAACCCCTTTATCGTGTTGGTTGCAAGTTCTTGATTGTTTGTGCAGGTATTCGGTGACTTGTGCATCGTCTCCTACTTGATTGATACCTTGGTTCTCAAAAACTGAGGGAAATACTTACGCTACTTTGCTCATCACCCTTTCCTCTTCAAGGGAAAACCAACGCAAGGTCAAGAGGTAGCAAGAAGGATTTCTGGCACCGTTGCCGGGGAGATCTTCGTCAAGTCAAGCCATACCAAGTACCCGTCATAAACTCTTCTCCCTTGCATTACATTATTCGCCATTCGCCTCTCTTTTTCCTCTCTCCCACTTCTAAAATGATTTTTGAAAACCTCTGCCTTTTCTTTGCCCCTCTTCTGTTTGTCTCTTCTCACTTGCTTCTTGTGTGCTCGTTTGTTAGTGCAGTTTGTTGCCATCATGTCTGGACCTGGGGAGGTTATCGTTGAAAATCTTGAAGAAGCACTTGAGTCTTGTTCTTTGAAACATGAAACTAAAACTCCATCTAATTAAAAAACAAAAATCATTAAAAAAGTATTATCCAAGAATTCTTTGATTGCACAGGATCCATGCCTATTAATAAAAAGTCTATTCTTCTTGAGACCAACTGTTATGCTGATGCCATTGTTATGCTTGTTGAGAAACTAGAAAAAAAATTGTGCATATCCATCCCACTTTGCAAAACGTGTTTTATGAACTTCCCAATATCAATCACCCTATAGCCAAAAAAGATTGCCACTATTATCCTTATGCGCGAATTCGATTTTATAATACAAGAAGCTAGGGATATTTTTTCTTTCTATAAAAAAGATGTTGAACACCCTCTGATTATAGATATTTTGTATGATAAAGAAACCATGCGTAGTTTGGAAGCTAGAGACTATCAATCATATAGTGAAAATCTTAGGAAGAGAGTTCCCCATTCTGAAATATCTCAATCTTTGTACCTTGAAGCCTTTGAGCAGTTTGACTGGATTACTAGAGGAATTCATGTAGGGTTCAATAGGGATTGGTTGAATAAAATGATGAAGGAACCCGTTAGGAATGAACTACGTATTTTATATGATGATATATATGGTGACGATCCCAACTATGGGTTTATGAATGTTAAAATTACAAACCAAAGCCCTTTCCATGATTTAAGTTCTTCTTCTAGAAGGGAAATAAGGGAAAGAATATATTTGTTAAGATGAGTTTTGGAGGATTTGATGAGGAAAGAATTGCATGCCGGAGATGGCAATACCTAGTACTATTCTAGTTTTTATGCCTAGCTAGGGGCGTTAAACGATAGCGCTTGTTGGGAGGCAACCCAATTTTATTTTTATTCTTTACTTTTTGCTCATGTTTAGTAATAAATAATTCATATAGCTTATTTTTATATGTGGTTTTTTGTTTTAATTAGTGTTTGTGCCAAGTAGAACCTTTGGGAAGACTTGGGTGAAGTCTTTGCGATCTTGCTGTAAAAAACAGAAACTTTTGTGCTCACGAGAATAGCTGTCAGTTTTTACAGAAGAGTGATTTTAGGTTGATTATTTTTTTCATAAGATTAATAGAAAAATTCCTCAACTCCACCAATTTATTTCAGAATTTTTGGAGTTACAGAAGTATTCGAAAGTTACAGATTACTACAGACTATTCTGTTTTTGACAGATTCTGTTTTTCGTGTGTTGTTTGCTTATTTTGATGAATCTATGAGTAGTATCGGGGGGTATGAACCATAGAGAAGTTAGAATACAGTAGGTTTAACACCAATATAAATAAAGAATGAGTTCATTACATTACCTTAAAGTGGTGGTTTATTTTCTTATACTAACGGAGCTCATGAGGTTTTCTGTTGAAGTTTTGTGTTGTGAAGTTTTCAAGTTTTGGGTAAAGATTTGATGTATTTTGGAATAAGGAGTGTCAAGAGTGAAAGATCATGGATGTCGCCTAGGGGGGGGGGTGAATAGGTGCTTTAAAAAAATTATGGTTTAGGCTTGAACAAATGCGGAATAAACCTAGCGGTTATTTTGTCAAGCACAAAACCTAAAACGACTAGGCTCACCTATGTGCACCAACAACTTGTGCTAAGCAAGATAAACAACTATGTGATAGCAAGATTTATGACAAGAAACAATATGGCTATCACAAAAGTAAAGTGCATAAGTAAAGAGCTTGGGTAAGAGATAACCGAGGCATGCGGAGACGATGATGTATCCCAAAGTTCACACCCTTGCGGATGCTAAACTCCGTTTGGAGCGGTGTGGAGGCACAATGCTCCCCAAGAAGCCACTATGTCAGGACCCCGACTCAATGCCACATAGATTTAGCATGTAACACCTCATATCACTTTGCGGCTTCACGCACGGTATTCCCACGGGTGTCGCCTTACCTTTGCCCGGGACCGTTTGCGCCTTTTGGCACACGTATATGATAGTGTCGCTAGCATCCATATGATAAGGAGCCCAGTGACATGGCTAGTCGTAAACCCAAAGTGGCACAAACTTACAGGACAGCATCCATGACCCAAAGATCGAGCGTGTCGGTCATCAGCGAATAAGTTCGGGCTGTAGCACTGGCTAGCAGGACTCGTAAACCGGGCAGTAGCGGCTAACAGACTCCGAGACTCAACGTGTGACATTTCCCGAAGGACAGACCTGAACGAAGAAGGACACATGCCGGCGAGCCTAAGTGTTCGGAGCAGTAGCAAGCTACCATGGCTCGGTGGAAACACTAGGAGACATTTCCCGGTAAGAGAGGCTACTAAAGATAAACAACTAGATAGTCAGATCCCACACATACCAAGCATTTCAATAACATACACACAATATGCTCGATATGTGCAAATACAACATGGCATCACAACATGACTCTACGACTCAAGTATTTATTCATTAGGCTCCGAGGAGCGAGATATTACAAACATGGGTCTCATGACCCAACATTCAGAGCATACAAGTCAAAGCACAAGCGGAAGCTAATATGTCTGAGTACAGACATCTACAAATGAAAAAGGCTTAGAAGCCTGACTATCTACCAGATCCTACCGAGGGCACAAGATCGTAGCTGAGGTATCAAGCTAAACGTCGAAGTCCACGCAGAACTACTAGTGAGACGTAAGTCTCTCTGCAAAAACATAAAATAGGCAAACGTGAGTACAAATGTACCCAGCAAGACTTACATCAGAACTATCTACATATGCATCATTATCAACAAAGGGATGGTGGAGTTTAACAACAGCAAGCCAGCTTTGACTCGGTGGCTATCCTAAACTACATTGCAAGTAACTCTTTTGAGGTGGCGCACGAGTCCACATATTCACCATATCAATACACCACTATGGATCCGCTCCGTCTCCCTCACGAGAACGCCATCCATAGCACTCACGCTTATCTTGCGCATTTTGGAGTATCCACTTTCACTTGTCTATGAACTGTACAAGGGTCCAAGTTTCCATATCCGAGGAATCCGGCTATTCAATAGATAATGATAACCTGCAGGGTGTACTTCTTCACACACGCTCTCGCCACTTATCGCCTCAGACACGTCATGTACCTCGGCAACCTTCAAGCGGAAACCGGGTGAGGGAGTCGGCCACGCCTACCTAAACACTCAAGTCTCTCGTCCGGGTTTATCGCCTATTCGGGTTCCATCCGCAAGGAGATCCGCCGGGTGTCGCTCACGGCCCCAAACGATGTGAGCAGGTTCCCAAGCCCACCATCCGGTGCCACTTGGTACACCGTGCCATCAGGCCTAGTCTGTCCCAAGCCCACCTGTCTTGGGTGCCACTTGGTAGACTACTAACACTACCTACAAACACGAAACTAGTTGCAACTCCGGACAGAGAACAAGGGTGATTAAGAAGCCGAGAGGGTCAATTAAGGATCCCAATGAGTGGTAGTAGCTGTTCATGGATCACAAACACGTAACTCGGTTCCTAAGGACGGCTGCAATGAGACAACCCACCATGTACTCCTACATGGCCTCTCACCGCTACCTTTACCAAATCGTGTTCACACATTTAGCTCTCAACAGTAGGACATGTTCACACACCTCCGATTCATTCCCGATGAATCAGACCTGACACAACTCTAAGCAATAGCAGGCATGACAAACAAGCATGAATGAGTAGGCACATCAGGGCTCAAACAACTCCTACTCATGCTAGTGGGTTTCATCTATTTACTGTGGAATGACAGGTCATGCAGAGGATAAAGGGGTTCAACTACCGCAGCATGTAACAGTTGAAAAGTTGTTGTCCTAATGCAGTAAAAGAGAGCAGGAGCGAGAGAGTGGGATTGTATCGTAATGAACAAGGGGGTTTTGCTTGCCTGGCACTTCTGAAGATAGTATAGTTCTTCATTGGTGTCATCGATCACATCGTCGAAACGCGTCTATCGAGAGGGGGCAATTACCGGGAACAGAGAGGAAACACAATCAATGCAATGCAACAATATGATGCATGAATGTGAAATGGCAATATGCTGTTGATTGAGCTAATGCAACTAACAACAAGTTAAATGAAGTTGGTTTGAACACTAGGTTCAAATTCAAACTCCATATGTGATTTCTTAAATGCCATTTAATTGAATTGTCCTAAACAGTAGCCATAAGTTGTTTTAACATGCATGAAAATAGTACAGATGGATAGATTGGATTTTTCTGATCATTTTTCATATATAAATTATTTCATTCTGAGCTACGGTTGATTTTATATGATTTTTAGAAGTTTTGGGCATTTTCTGAAAATAAATAAATCAAATAGATTTATTTAAAATCCAGAAAAGCATTACTGCGTCATCCTGACGTCAGAATGACATCATCAAGTCAACAGCGTCAGCCCAGGTCAAGCCTGACGCTGGGACCCACTGGTCAGTGACTAGGCTAATTAATGAGACTGTTGGTGCTAATTTAGTCCTAACTAAAAGTGTCGATGGGGCTGGGCCCACATGTCGATGGCGGTGAGGTGGTAATTAGATGGGGTTTAATCCTAATGACCGACACGTCGGCGATCGCCGGAGTTTACGGCGGCGAAACAAAACAGACGGCGGCGCTGCTCGGGATTGCGCTTCGGGCGGTGGTTTGGCGCTACCGGGGCACTAGGGAGGAGCTCTTGCTCGTCGCATCCAAAGGAAGACGGGAGGCAGCGAGGTGGCCGGAGTTGGGCACGGCGTCGACCTCGGCGGCGACCGGAGCTCGGGGGCTTGCGGGGACGCGGTTGCGGCGGCCGTGGCGATGTGCGATTGGCACCTACGGCGTCTACGTGGTGCGGTGAGTACGATGGGCGCATGCCCGGGACCAAATGGTCACCGGAACATCACCGGCGAGCAGCGGCGGCGGCGGGTTTGGCCGACAAAGGCGACGCTTCTGGCGTGTGAGCGAGAATGGAGAGGGGAAGAAGGGGCAGGAGCTCACATCGGGGTCGGAGATGGTCTCAGCGAGCTCGGGACGCGGAGACGGCGGCAAATCAACGGCGGCAATCCTCGGTGGCCGAGGAGGGGAACGCGGAGCTGGCGGCATCCAGGGGCTTCCGCGCCTTCTGGGTGAGGATGAAGAGGGGGCAAGGCGGAGCTTCTGGGGGCGTCGGCGGGCGGGTGGTGGCTGTGGCGGAGTTCGACGGCGTGTCCATGGGGCTTGGCCATGGCGGGAATGGGCGAGGGAGAGAGACAGAGGAGGGAGAGGGCACGGGGAGAGAGAGGGGCCCGGGGGGGGTGCGTGGCATGCTCAGGGCGTCGGGGGAGTGAAGCAGGCAGGGTGGAGGTGGCCTGCGCGTGGCCAGCAGGCGGCGAGCACGCGCCCCTGTCCTTCTGTCCAAGGAGGAAGACGACAGGAGCCAAAGGTGGTGGGCTGGGCCGCAGGAGAGCTGGGCGGTGGGGTGAGAGGTGGCGCCAGTGCTTCTCTCTCTAACTCTCTTTCTGTTCTTCTATTTACATTATTTTGTTTTGATTTGATTTAGAATATCAAATCATTTTATAAACTTTCTGTAAGTTGTTATGTGATCTCAGGACTAGCCCAAGGTCACATGCAACCTACAAAAATGTTTGGGCTTTATTTCTTATATATTAGAAATAAATCCAACTCAAATATGTCATTGATTTAATTCAAAAGGCCCAAAATAAATATTTCAGTCACTCCAAAAATATTGGTTTGCATTTTACCTCATGCCAATATTTTTACAGAATAACAGGAACATTTTCTTGGACTCATTTGATGAGATTTAAATGTTGGTTATTTTTAGAGGTTTTCTGAGGCTTTGAAAATTCCTCAATTCAAATTTCACTTGAATTTAAACATGATGCAGCAACCAAGCTAGTCCAAGGCCAGGGTAAAGCTAGGGATGTGACAACTCACCCCTACTAAATAAGAATCTCGTCCCGAGATTCAAGTTGTGAGGTAAGAAAATAGAGGGACACAAGCTAACACGATCTTCATGATCCAACTGCCCTCATCGTTGATATTGATTCATTGCTCCAAATTGATCTTGACATCTTTGCTTTCGAGATCTTCATCTAACACGACGACGGAAGAAGGAAATTTTATCGAAAAGGATTATTGAAGCTCTTCATACCAGACTAATGGCAATTCACAAACGATCGTTTGAAGGAATTCAAAGAAATGGCATACTCAGTTTGGAAAGGAAACTACGGTTATAGGGCAATTCGGCAAATGGAAGGCACATTCCAATTGATACCGAGGATGTAACCTAGTGACTGAGTGTGCTCTCAAGAACTTGAGCATTTCCATATTCATCAAGGTTTTACCAACATCCGTGTCAAGGATCCTGGCAACACAACGTACTACCGTGATGAACAGCGATGGACGATGCAGATGAAAAGGAAGATAACCTTCTCAGATTTCACCTTAGCGGGGCCAAGGAAACAAAATCTGGATGATCGACCGAGAGACATTTAGCACTCCGCTTCTAATGTTCTCCTTGATGTACCAATTTAACCCAATACCAGTCGGTATCTGGAACACCAAGTAATGGTCTGACTTCGGGAGAACAAAGGATCCATAAGGAACAACTTCTAAAATAAGTCGCACGACATCCTTATGGAGAGGATGGTTAACTTGCTCAGTTAAGATGCTACAATAATAGATTTTCGGCTAGGTGTGTCGGCCAACATCAACCTTGTTGGGACCTACATCATAGATCTTAGAATAGTTCCAACCATCATATCTGCTTGAGATTCAGATCTGGTCGGTAACAGGACATTTCAGACATCATGTCTGGAAAGGAAATTTTGCAACACAAATCGACAAGACGATGTTGCGAGATTCTCAAGAAATGAACTACGATAGCAAACTCCAAGGCATGAGCTAGTTCTGCTACACACATGTGACACGATGTTCTAGACAAACATGACCACGTGGTAGTCTTACAATAAAACACTACCGAGTTCTGGTTGGGAATCATCATTGAAATAACAAAGTCATGTGCATGTCCTTCTGGGCCCTTCGGGAATAGCATTTGAACTTCTTATCCTTGAACAAATCAATCAGTGGCTTGGTGTGCTAAGGAATCCATATGGAGTGGAGGTAATTAATCTACAAACCATAGAATACATTCGCACATGCATAACTGACTTGGGATGATTCCAAAGGAAGCAAAACAATCTTTCTCGAACTCACGACAGCAACTTGCACCAAATGCACATGAATTCAAGGAAGTCACTACTTTCATCCAAACATATGCTTCATGAACAAAACATGAAGGCATTGTTTACAAAGTTTCCAACACTAGCTTAATGTTTAACACGAATCATGGGGAAGACAAGATGCTGCTGATGGGCTCAACAGCAACTCATCGGAATTTCCATATCACTGGACTTCCACCACTATGTGAACAATGTGATAGTATTGGTCAGACCAAAAGATGTAATGGTGTATGCTCTAGGAATCAACCACGAGTAAGACAACATTATGAATATCGTTGGTTCTAACTTGATTTGACGATAGCCCATACTCAAATCAAAGATGAGGTAAGACAATAGGCCCAACAACTGATCACGAGGATCAATCAATGAGGATAACATCTTTCTTCGATACACACACAAGGATAACCCTTTGGAATGAACTGAGTCGAACAAGCTTTTATCTTCCAACTCTCCAAGTTGTTGTTTAGCTTAACCAACTAGCTCAGGGTATCCAACACGAATCCTTGGAGAAAGGGTGGGTTCGAAAACCAACTTGATCACGAGCTCAACATAGCGGTCAGGTGACAACCTGGTGATACTTCCGAGAAGATAATCGGAAAATCAGGAACCACCGATATGTTACTAAGCTCGAGAACAATCTTGCTTTTCAGGGCAAGACGATATGATCAATAGAGCAAGGGTTTGAATAATCCTAACTCATTGATCGAAGGGTGCACCGGAAATAAGGACTAGGTGGCACGATCAATTTTAGAATGATGATTCAAGAACCAACACGCTAAGAATGAGAGTATTGTCCATTAACTACCAAGCAATGGAGTTGCTAGGAGTATAGATTTCACACATCACGATTCACTTGTCGGCATTCCGGTTGCGACAACACGAAACCGAGGAATGAATAATGATGGCGAGAAGTATCACTATGTCAAGAGTTCATAGGATGGTGTGCAATTCCCATGACATTCTTGATATAAAGATGGTAATACTCCAGGGTAGAACAGAGCAAAAGCTGGATTGGCATTTTGATCTGCGGAGTACAACTGCTTTGACCCAATCCTGGATATGGATGAGGTACTGGAGTTTGTTTCTCCTAGTCATCCTGGATTAGAATGGCTTGACGGACCACAAGGGTAATAGGCATCGATGAACGAATGCACGCATAATCTTGACTATCAATTGATAGATGAAGGTCGGAATATAACTTAAGAGGGACAACTCAAAGGAACATATATCTTTCTGAGTTGTGGATGCATAGATTAGTATGTCGAGCAAAGCTCAACATTTCTTCCGGATAACCCATGCAGAAGGTAGAACTGGCAGATTCACAATATAGAATGGAGAACTCATCAAGAGCACTCTGGTTGTGATCTTTGGGTTCAAAAGAACTCCTGCCAAGAATGGTTCATGGTATTTGGAAGAACGATATACCACGGACCTCGAGGACTATTGCAAAGGTTACTAATAACCTAAAGGTACTAGCAAATACTAACAACATGAGGTAGGGTGAATCTCGGGTTCAAAACCCAAGGAGTAGAATACCTACTACTAAGTGGCATCACGGGATGCTTTCGAGAATAAAGGCCAAAATCATCACACTGGGAACATATAAATGGCTAGATTACTAGGTGATCCCCTAAGACACCTAGGGTCATAATAATAACTCCAACATATATGTCGAGGCAATAGAGTACCTCAACTCAGCAATTAGTGTGATTAACTTTGGCCTAAAAGGACATCGAGAACAGGAGGAAGGATTTGCAAATGCATCGATCGTTTAGAAACACAGGATGACTCGGACGACAAAGATAACGGCTGTAAATGCTCAAAAAGATTTGAGACATCATGCAAAATGGTGGCATAACCACTCGATCATCACAATATCAAGGTTTGAGATCAACAATCAACATACGGAAGTAGTAGGAACTTAACGAGGCTTGAAACCAACAATCCTATAAGTCTACGGATTAGTAACACGTGATCCTAATAGAGAGAAGAAAACCTAGTTCCTTAACCCCGTAGGAAAGATAGGATGACTTCGGATCGAAGGCCATAAGGTATAAGGAGTAAAAAGAGCCTTACGTTCCATCCCACAATCAATTCCCTACATATAACTAAAGCATTTCTAGACTCAACTTCGACCAAGATGGCTTGGTAATCCTGAGCAAATCAAGCTCGATACCAAAGCTGTCGGGACCCGACTCAATGCCACATAGATTTAGCATGTAACACCTCATATCACTTTGCGGCTTCACGCACGGTATTCCCAGGTGTCGCCTTACCTTTGCCGGGACCGTTTATGCCTTTTGGCACACGTATATGATAGTGTCGCTAGCATCCATATGATAAGGAGCCGGCTGACATGGCTAGTCGTAAACCCAAAGTGGCACAAACTTACGAGGACAGCATCCATGACCCGAGATCGAGCGTGTCGGTCATCAGCGAATAAGTTCCGGCTGTAGCACTGGGCTAGCAGGACTCGATAAACCGGGCAGAAGGCGGGCTAACAGACTCGGTACTCAACGCGTGACATTTCCCGAAGGACAGACACGAGAACGAAGAAGGACACATGCCGGCCAGCCTAAGTGTTCCGAGCAGAGCAAGCTACCATGGCTCGGTGGAAACACTAGGAGACATTTCCGTAAGAGAGGCTACTAAAGATAAACAACTAGATAGTCGGATCCCACACATACCAAGCATTTCAATAACATACACACAATATGCTCGATATGTGCAAATACAACATGGCATCACAACATGACTCTACGACTCAAGTATTTATTCATTAGGCTCCGAGGAGCGAGATATTACAAACATGGGTCTCATGACCCAACATTCAGAGCATACAAGTCAAAGCACAAGCGGAAGCTAATATGTCTGAGTACAGACATCTACAAATGAAAAAGGCTTAGAAGCCTGACTATCTACCAGATCCTGCCGATGGCACAAGATCGTAGCTGAGGTATCAAGCTAAACGTCGAAGTCCACGCGGAACTACTAGTGAGACGTAAGTCTCTCTGCAAAAACATAAAATAGGCAAACATGAGTACGAATGTACCCAGCAAGACTTACATCAGAACTATCTACATATGCATCATTATCAACAAAGGGGATGGTGGAGTTTAACAGCAGCAAGCCAGCTTTGACTCGGTGGCTATCCTAAACTACGACTGCAAGTAACTCTTTTGAGGTGGCGCACACGAGTCCACATATTCACCATATCAATACACCACTATGGATCTGCTCCCGTCTCCCTACGAGAACGCCATCCATAGCACTCACGCTTATCTTGCGCATTTTGGAGTATCCACTTTCACTTGTCTATGAACTATACAAGGGGTCCATGTTTCCATATCCGAGGAATCCGGCTATTCGAATAGATAATGATAACCCTGCAGGGGTGTACTTCTTCACACACGCTCGCCACTTATCGCCTACAGACACGTCATGTACCTCGGCAACCTTCAAGCGGAAACCGGGCGAGGGAGTCGGCCACGGCCTACCTAAACACTCAAGTCTCTCGTCCAGGTTTATCGCCTATTCGGGTTCCATCCGCAAGGAGATCCGGCCGGGGTGTCACTCACGGCCCCAAACGATGTGAGCAGGGTTCCCAAGCCCACCATCCGGGTGCCACTTGGTACACCGTGCCACTATGCCTAGTCTGTCCCAAGCCCACCTGTACTGGGTGCCACTTGGTAGACTACTAACACTACCTACAAACACCAGAAACTAGTTGCAACTCCTGGACAGAGAACAAGGGTGATTAAGAAGCCGAGAGGGTCAATTAAGGATCCCAATGAGTGGTAGTAGCTATTCATGGATCACAAACACAGAACTCAGTTCCTAAGGACGGCTGCAATGAGACAACCCACCATGTACTCCTACATGGCCTCTCACCGCTACCTTTACCAAATCGTGTTCACACATTTAGCTCTCAACAGTAGGACATGTTCACACACCTCCGATTCATTCCCGATGAATCAGACCTGACACAACTCTATGCAATAGCAGGCATGACAAACAAGCATGAATGAGTAGGCACATCAGGGCTCAAACAACTCCTACTCATGCTAGTGGGTTTCATCTATTCTTGTGGAATGACAGTCATGCAGAGGATAAAGGGTTCAACTACCGCAGCATGTAACAGTTGAAAAGTTGTTGTCCTAATGCAGTAAAAGAGAGCAGGAGCGAGAGAGTGGGATTGTATCGGAATGAACAAGGGGGTTTTGCTTGCCTGGCACTTCTGAAGATAGTATAGTTCTTCATTGGTGTCATCGATCACATCGTCGAAACGCGTCTATCGAGAGGGGGCAATTACCGGCAACAGAGAGGAAACACAATCAATGCAATGCAACAATATGATGCATGAATGTGACATGGCAATATGCTGTTGATTGAGCTAATGCAACTAACAACAAGTTAAATGAAGTTGGTTTGAACACTAGGTTCAAATTCAAACTCCATATGTGATTTCTTAAATGCCATTTAATTGAATTGTCCTAAACAGTAGGCATAAGTTGTTCTAACATGCATGAAAATAGTACAGATGGATAGATTGGATTTTTCTGATCATTTTTCATATATAAATTATTTCATTCTGAGCTACGGTTGATTTTATATGATTTTTAGAAGTTTTGGGCATTTTCTGAAAATAAATAAATCAAATAGATTTATTTAAAATCCAGAAAAGCATTACTGCGTCATCCTGACGTCAGAATGACATCATCAAGTCAACAGCGTCAGCCCAGGTCAAGCCTGATGCTGGGACCCACTGGTCAGTGACTAGGCTAATTAACAGAGACTGTTGGTGCTAATTTAATCCTAACTAAAAGTGTCGGTGGGGCTGGGCCCACATGTCGATGGCGATGAGGTGGTAATTAGATGGGGTTTAATCCTAACGATCGACACGTCGGCGATCGCCGGAGTTTAGCCGGGCGGCGAAAGCAAAAACGACGGCGGCGCTGCTCGGGATTGCGCTTGAGGCGGTGGTTTGGCGCTTTGGGGCACTAGGGAGGAGCTCTTGCTCGTCCGCATCCAAAGGAACGGACGGGAGGCCGCGAGGTGGCCGGAGTTGGGCACGGCGTCGACCTCGGCGGCGGCCGGAGCTCGGGGGAGTGCGGGGACGCGGTTGCGGCGGCCGTGGCGATGTGCGATTGGCACCTACGGCGTCTACGTGGTGCGATGAGTACGATGGGCGCATGCCCGGGACCAAATGGTCACCGGAACATCACCGGCGACGAGCGCAGGCGGCGGCGGGTTTCGGTCAACAAGGGGGCGACGGCTACGGTGTGTGAGAGCGAGAATGGAGAGGGGAAGAAGGGGCAGGAGCTCACATCGGGGTCGGAGATGGTCTCAGCGAGCTCGGGACGCGGAGACGGCGGCAAATCAACGGCGGCAATCCTCGGTGGCCGAGGAGGGGAACGGCGGAGCTGGCGGCATCCAGGGCTTCCGCGCCTTCGTGCAGGTGAGGATGAAGAGGGGGCGGGCGGAGCTTCTGGGCGTCGGCGGCGGGGTGGTGGCTGTGGGCGCGGAGTTCTGACAGCGTGTCCATGGGGGCTTCGGCCATGGCGGGAATGGGCGAGGAGAGAGACAGAGGAGGAGAGGGCACGGGGAGAGAGAGAGGGGCCCGGGGGGGTGCGTGGCGTGTTCAGGGCGTCGGGGGAGTGAAGCGAGGCGGGGTGGAGGTGGCTGCGCGGCCAGCAAGCAGCGGCGAGCACGCGCCTGCCCTTCCGGCCCAAGGAGGAAGACGACAGGAGCCAGGCGGTGGTGGGGTGGGCAGAAGGAGGCTGGGCGGTGGGCTGAGAGGTGGCGCCAGTACTTCTCTCTCTAACTCTCTTTTCTGTTCTTCTATTTACATTATTTTGTTTTGATTTGATTTAGAATATCAAATCATTTTATAAACTTTCGTAAGTTGTTATGTGATCTCAGGACTAGCCCAAGGTCACATGCAACCTACAAAAATGTTTGGGCTTTATTTCTTATATATTAGAAATAAATCCAACTCAAATATGTCATTGATTTAATTCAAAAGGCCCAAAATAAATATTTCAGTCACTCCAAAAATATTGGTTTGCATTTTACCTCATGCCAATATTTTTACAGAATAACAGGAACATTTTCTTGGACTCATTTGATGAGATTTAAATGTTGGTTATTTTTAGAGGTTTTCTGAGGCTTTGAAAATTCCTCAATTCAAATTTCACTTGAATTTAAACATGATGCAGCAACCAAGCTAGTCCAATGCCAGGGTAAAGCTAGGGATGTGACACACTAGGGCCACCGTAATCTCCTCACGCCCTCGCACAATGCAAGATGTCATGATTCCACTAAGGGACCCTTGAGGGCGGTCACCGAACCCGTACAAATGGCGACCCTTGGGGGAGGTCACCGAACCCGTACACTTTGGCAACCCTTGGAGGCGGTCACCGGTACCCGTCAAATTGCTCGGGGCGATCTCCACAACCTAATTGGGGACCCCGATGCATGCCTGGAGCTTCACACCACAATGATTGAGCTCCGAACACCACCAACCGTCTAGGGCGCCCAAGCACCCAAGAGGAACAAGCTCAAGGGTACCAAGCACCCAAGAGTAATAAGCTTATCAACTTGAAACTTCCACGTATCATGTGGAGAACTCAAACCGATGCACCAAATGCAATGGCAAGGGCACACGGAGTGCCCAAGTCCTTCTCTTCCAAATCCTACCAAAGTAACTAATGCTAGGGAGGAAAATGAGAGGAAGAACAAGAAGGAGAACACCAAGAACTCCAATATCTAGATCCAAGGGGTTCCCCTCACATAGAGGAGAAAGTGATTGGTGGAAATGTCGATCTAGATCTCCTCTCTCCTTTCCCTCAAAAACTAGCAAGAATCCATGGAGGGATTGAGAGATAGCAAGCTCGACGAAGGTCAACAATGGGGGAAGAACACGAGCTCAAAGGGATAAGGTTCATTGGGGAAGAAGACCCCCTTTTATAGGAGGGGGTAAATCCAACCGTTATGCTCACAGCCCGCACAGAGCGGTACTACCGCTGCCGGAGCGGTATTACCAATATGGCAAGCAGGCATAGGGCAACCAGGGCTGAGGGAGAAGAAGTACATGCACTAGGGCGGTACTACCATGCAGTGCGTGTACTACTACGATAAGCGATAAGCGTCCGCTCCCTACAAATTACCATTGGAAAACAGAGGAGGGCAGCGAGCTGAGCAGCAGTTGGAGCGGACGTAGGAGCGGTACTACCGCTAATAAGCAGTACTACCGCGTCCTACTGTCGTCCCTACTACCGCTCCCCTGCGTGGTCCTTTACAGAAACCCGACACGAAAAATTGAGACCACAGTAGGGACGGTAGTACCAGCGGCACTAACAAGCGGTACCACCACCCGGACTGCGGTACTACCGCTTAGCACCCAGCATCCGTGCCTACTTCTGTGCGCGCCAACGTTCTGGGCTAGAGGCAGTGGTACTACCGCTCCCTTGAGTAGTACTACAACACACCACAGAGGCTTTAGCACTTGGAGCCTACAAAACGCAGCTAAAGATAACAGATGGATCCAATAAAACCATAACTGCCATAACTTCTGCATGAGCTCTGAATTGAGCAAACTCAAGAAGAGGCAGGGGAAGTATGCCTAATAGAAAGAGGAGAGAAACCTCCAACAGATAAGAACTGGCAGAACCTCCAACATCGAAATCATCATAGAAGATGCATGTGAACTCCCTTTTCGATGAACTCGAGCTTGTCATCAAGATGACCATAAGCTAGAAATCTCGCAAACCGAACCAAACAAGAACCAAGAAAGATGATGCAAGGATGCAATGGGTTGAGCTCTCTATGAACAATACGACCAAGCTACTCATCGAGAGCCCCCCTTGATAGTACGACAATCGATCCTATAACCCAGTCTCCCAACTACCACCATGAGACCGGTAAAATAGAAAACCTATCAAGGGCAAACCTTTGCCTTGCACATGGTCCACTTGAGCAAGATGATGATGATCTTGACTCCCTCAAGTTGGACCACCGTTCGTGATTGTGTTGGCTCGATGAAGACTAGTTGATTGCCCCCCATACTCCACTATGGGTGAGCCACTCTTCCACACATATTCACAAGTCCATCGTCACCACAATGGACGGCAGGCTTCAAGCACTTGATCTCTTTGTGATGCTCCGCTTGAACTTGCACACCGGAACCTAACCCCATAATGGACTCTCATGAATACCATGGGTTAGCATACAAAGCATAATGGACAATGCTTACCATACCAGGGGATCCCTTGGTACATCTTGTACGCTTTGTGAGTTGATCACTTTGATTTACTCTTTGACTTAGTCTTGATCAACCTCTCAAATGACCAATCTTTAGGTAATTCCTTGAATAGCACCTTGGTCATCACAAACTCTCCTTGAAACCAACAAATGGACTCCAAGAAAAGCCTATGGACAAATCCTTCAAATATAACTCAAGGCAACCATTAGTCCATAGAGATTGTCATCAATTACCAAAACCAAACATGGGGGCACCGCATGTTCTTTCAAAGAGCCTAAGCTTGGGGATTCCCAAGGCACCCCAAGGTAAAATTCAAGGACAACCAAAAGCCTAAGCTTGGGGATGCCCCGGAAGGCATCCCCTCTTTTGTCTTCGTCTATCGGTAACTTTACTTGAGGCTATATTTTTAT
Source organism: Aegilops speltoides (assembly GCA_021437245.1). Classification (NCBI taxonomy): domain Eukaryota; kingdom Viridiplantae; phylum Streptophyta; class Magnoliopsida; order Poales; family Poaceae; genus Aegilops; species Aegilops speltoides. The sequence goes on along the minus strand of CM038144.1, from coordinate 94,570,826 downwards.
TCACCACATGATACGTGTTTTGCTTGGAGCGTCTTGTATGATTTGAGTCTTTGCTTTTTAGTTTACCACAATCATCCTTGCTGTACACACCTTTTGTGAGAGACACGCATGAATCGTGATTTATTAGAATACTCTATGTGCTTCACTTATATCTTTTGAGCTGGACAATATTGCTCTAGTGCTTCACTTGTATCTTTTTAGAGCACGGCGGTGGTTTTATTTTATAGAAATTGTTGATATCTCATGCTTCACTTATATTATTTTGAGAGTCTTTTAGAACAGTATGGTAATTTGCTTTGGTTATAAAATTAGTCCTAATATGATGTGCATCCAAGATGGGTATAATAAAAACTTTCATATAAAGTGCATTGAATACTATGAGAAGTTTGATTCTTTATGATTGTTTTGAGATATGAAGATGGTGATATTAGAGTCATGCTAGTAGAGAAGTTGTGAATTTGAGAAATACTTGTGTTAAAGTTTGTGATTCCCATAACATGCACGTATGGGAACCGTTATGTGATGAAGTTGGAGCATTGTTTATTTATTGGTTGTCTTCCTTATGAGTGGCGGTCGGGGATGAGTGATGGTATTTCCCTACCAATCTATCCCCCCTAGGAGCATGCGCGTAGTACTTCGTTTCGATAACTAATAGATTTTTGCAATAAGTATGTGAGTTCTTTATGACTAATGTTGAGTCCATGGATTATATGCACTCTCACCCTTCCACCATTGCTAGCCTCTCTAGTGCCGCGCAACTTTCACCGGTACCATACACCCACCATATATCTTCCTCAAAACAGCCACCATACCTACCTATTATGGAATTTCCATAGCCGTTCCGAGATATATTGCCATGCACCTTTCCACCGTTCTGTTTATTATGACACGCTCCATCATTGTCATATTGCTTTGCATGATCATGTAGTTGACATCGTATTTGTGGCAAAGCCACCATTCATAATTTTTCATACATGTCACTCTTGAATCATTGCACATCCCGGCACACCGCCGGAGGCATTCACATAGAGTCATATTTTGTTCTAGGTATCGAGTTGTAATTCTTGAGTCGTAAGTAAATAAAAGTGTGATGATCTCCATTATTACAGCATTGTCCCAGTGAGGAAAGGATGATGGAGACTATGATTCCCCCACAAGTCAGGATGAGACTCCGGACAAAAATATATAAAAAAGGCCATAAAAGGGAGAAAAGCCCCAAATAAATAAATAAATGAGAGAAAAAGAGAGAAGGGGCAATGCTACTATCCTTTTTCCACACTTGTGCATCAAAGTAGCACCATGATCTTCATGATAGAGAGTCTCCTATGTTGTCACTTTCATATACTAGTGAGAATTTTTCATTATAGAACTTGGCTTTTATATTCCAATGATGGGCTTCCTCAAAAGTGCCCTAGGTCTTCGTGAGCAAGCAAGTTGGATGCACACCCACTTAGTTTCTTTTTGAGCTTTCATATATTTATAGCTCTAGTGCATCCATTGCATGGCAATCCCTACTCACTCAGATTGATATCTATCGATGGGCATCTCCATAGCCCATTGATACGCCTAGTTGATGTGAGACTATCTTCTCCTTTTTGGTCTTCTCCACAACCACCATTCTATTCCACCTATAGTGTTATGTCCATGGCTCACGCTTATGTATTGCGTGAAGATTGAAAAAGTTTGAGAACATCAAAAGTATAAAACAATTGCTTGGCTTGTCATCGGGGTTGTGCATAATTAAATACTTTGTGTTATGAAGATAGAGCATAACCAGACTATATGATTTTGTAGGGATAGCTTTCTTTGGCCATGTTATTTTGAGAAGACATGATTGCTTTGTTAGTATGCTTGAAGTATTATTATTTTTTATGTCAATATTAAACTTTTGTCTTGAATCTTTCGGATCTGAACATTCATGCTACAATAAAGAAAATTACATTTGATAAATATGTTAGGTAGCATTCCACATCAAAAATTATGTTTTTATCATTTACCTACTCGAGGATGAGCAGGAATTAAGCTTGGGGATGCTTGATACGTCTCCAACGTATCTATAATTTGTGATTGTTCCATGCTATTATATTATCTGTTTTGGATGTTTAATGGGCTTTAATATGCTCTTTTATATTATTTTTGGGACTAACCTATTAACCGAGGGCCTAGTGCCGGTTTCTGTTTTTTTTTGCCTATTTTAGAGTTTTGCATAAAAGGAATAACAAATGGAGTCCAAACGGAATGACACCTTTGCGATGATCTTTCTTGGACCGAAAGCAAACCAGAAAACTTGGATAAGAAGTCGAAAACACAACGAGGAGGCCACGAGGCAGGAGGGCGCGCCCCCACCCTCATGGGCCCCTCGTAGCTCCACTGACCTAGTTCTTTCGCCTATATATACTCTTATACCCTAAAAACATCAGGGGGAGCCACGAAACCACTTTTCCACCACCGCAACCTTATGTACCCATGAGATCCCATCTTGGGGCCTTTTCCAGTGATCTGCCGAGGGGGAATAGATCACGGAGGGCTTATACATCAACACCATTACCTCTCTGATGAAGCGTGAGTAATTTACCATAGAACTTTGGGTCCATAGTTATTAGCTAGATGGCTTCTTCTCTCTCTTTGGTTCTCAATACAAAGTTCTCCTCGATGTTCTTAGAGATCTATTCGACGTAATATTCTTTTGCGGTGTGTTTGCCGAGATACGATGAATTGTGGATTTATCATCAAGATTATCTATGAATATTATTTGGTTCTTCTCTGAATTCTTATATGCATGATTTGATATCTTTGCAAGTCTCTTCGAATTATCGGTTTAGTTTGGCCTACTAGATTGATCTTTCTTGCCATGGGAGAAGTGCTTAGCTTTGGGTTTAATTTTGCGCTATCCTTTCGCAGTGACATTAGGGGCAGCAAGGCATGTATTGTATTGTTGCCATCGAGGATAAAAAGATGGGGTTTATATCATATTGCTTGAGTTTATCCCTCTACATCATGTCATCTTGCTTAATGCGTTACTCCGTTCTTATGAACTTAATACTCTAGATGCTTGCTGGATAGCGGTCGATGTGTGGAGTAATAGTAGTAGATGCAGCGAGGAGTCGGTCTACTTGAGATGGACGTGATGCCTATGTTCATGATCATTGCCTTAGATGTCGTCATAATTATGTGTTTTTTATCAATTGCCCGGCAGTAATTTGTTCACCCACTGTAATACATGTTATCTCGAGAGAAGCCACTAGTGAAACCTATGGCCCCCGGGTCTCTTTTCCATTATATTGCATCTCTTTTCCATATTATTAAATCTCGTTTACATCTTGCTAGTTTCGGATCTACTGTTTTGCAATCTTTACTTTCCAATCTATATATCAAAAATACAAAAAAATATTACTTTACTATCTCTATCAGATCTCACTTTTGCGAGTGACCGTGAAGGGATTGACAACCCGTTATCGCATTGGTTGCAAGTTCTTGATTGTTTGTGCAGGTATTCGGTGACTTGTGCGTCGTCTCCTACTGGATTGATACCTTGGTATTCAAAAACTGAGCGAAATACTTACGCTACTTTGCTGCATCACCCTTTCCTCTTCAAGGGAAAACCAACACAAGCTCAAGAGGTAGTAGTGACGGTGTTGATGATGTTGCCGGTGCAGGACTTTGCCTAAGTATTACGACGGTATGACCGAGGTGTTAAACTGTGGAGGGGGGCACCGCACACGGCTAAGAGAACAACTGTTGTGCTTTGGGGTGCCCCCCTGCCCACGTATATAAAGGAGGGAGGAGGAGGAGGCTGGCCAAGGAGGGCGCGCCTATAGGGGGAGTCCAACTAGGATTCCCAAACCTTGTTGGAGTCCCCTTCCTTTTCCAAGAGGGGGAGAGAGGGAAAGATGTGGAGAGGTAGAAGGATAGAGGGGGGGGGCGCCGTCCCCTCCTAGTCCTAGTCGGACTAGCCATTGGGGGGGGAGCCACCCTGCGGCCCTCCTCTCCTTTTCCACTAAAGCCCATAAGGCCCATTAATCCCTCGGGGGGTTCCGGTAACTTCCCGGTACTACAGAAATGCCCGAACCTTTCCGAGACCTTTCCGGTGTCCGAACATAACCTTCCAATATATCAATCTCTATGTCTTAACCATTTCGAGACTCCACGTCACATCCGTGATCTGTCTGGGACTCCGAACAAAGTTCAGTCATCAAAAACAGATAACTCATAATACAATCGTCATCGAGCGTTAAGCGTGCGGACCCTACAGGTTCGAGAACTATGTAGACATGATCGAGACACATCTCAGATCAATAACTAATAGCGGAACATGGATGCTCATATCGGCTCCTACATATTCTACGAAGATCGTTACCGGTCAAACTGCATAACAACATACGTTGTTCCCTTTGTCATCGGTATGTCACTTGCCCGAGATTCGATCGTCGGTATCATCATACCTAGTTCAATCTCGTTACCGGCAAGTCTCTTTACTCGTTCCGTAATGCATCATCCCGCAACTAACTCGTTAGTCACATTGCTTGCAAGGCTTATAGTGATGAGCATTACCGAGAGGGCCCAGAGATACCTCTTCGGAGACAACTATAGAGCATCTTTATAATCACCAAGTCACGTTGTGGCGTTTGATAGCACATAAGGTGTTCCTTTGGTATTCGGGGGTTGCATAATCTCATAGTCTGAGGAACATGTATAAGTCATGAAGAAAGCAGTAGCAATGAAACTATAACCAGCTTTGATAGTGAATCATAATCTAAGCTAACAGATGGGTCTTGTCCATCGCATCACTCTCCTAATGATGTGATCCCATTCATCAAATGACAACACATGTCTATGGTTAGGAAACAAAACCAGCTTTGATAAACTAGCTAGTCAAGTAGAGGCATACTAGGGACACTATGTTTTGTCTATGTATTCACACATGTACTAAGTTTTTGGTTAATACAATTCTAGCATAAATAATAAACATTTATCATGATATAGGGAAATATAAATAACAACTTTATTATTGCCTCTAGGGCATATTTCCTTCAGTCTCCCACTTGCACTAGAGTCAATAATCTAGATTACAAAGTAATGATTCTAACATCCATGGAGTCTTGTTGCTGATCATGTTTTGTTCGTGGAAGAGGTTTAGTCAATGGGTCTGCAACATTCAGATCCGTATGTATTTTGCAAATCTCTATGTCTCCCTCTGACACTTGATGACGGATGGAATCGAAGCGTCTCTTGATGTGCTTGGTTCTCTTGTGAAATCTGGATTCCTTTGCCAAGGCAATCGCACCAGTATTGTCACAAAAGATTTTCATTGGACCCGATGCACTAGGTACGACACCTAGATCGGATATGAACTCCTTCATCCAGACTCCTTCATTTGCTGCTTCTGAAGCAGCTATGTACTCCGCTTCACACGTAGATCCCGCCATGACACTTTGCTTGGAACTGCACCAACTGACAGCTCCACCATTCAATATAAATACATATCAGGATTGCGACTTAGAGTCATCCGGATTAGTGTCAAAGCTTGCATCAACGTAACCATTTACGATGAGCTCTTTGTCACCTCCATAAACGAGAAACATACCCTTTGTCCTTTTCAGGTATTTTAGGATGTTCTTGACCACTGTCCAGTGCTCCACTCCGGGATTACTTTGGTACCTCCCTGGTATACTTATAGCAAGGCACACATCAGGTCTGGTACACAACATTGCATACATGATAGAACCTATGGCTGAAGCATAGGGAATGACTTTCATTTTCTCTCTATCTTCTACAGTGGTCGGGCATTGAGTCTGACTCAACTTCACACCTTGTAACACAGGCAAGAACCCTTTCTTTGACTGATCCATTTTGAACTTCTTCAAAACTTTATCAAGGTATGTGCTTTGTGAAAGTCCAATTAAGCGTCTTGATCTATCTCTATAGATCTTGATGTCCAATATGTAAGCAGCTTCACTGAGGTCCTTCATTGAAAAACTCTTATTCAAGTATCCTTTTTTGCTATCCAGAAATTCTATATCATTTCCAATCAATGATGTGTAATCCACATATAATATTAGAAATGCTACAGAGCTCCCACTCACTTTCTTGTAAATACAGGCTTCTCCAAAAGTATGTATAAAACCATATGCTTTGATCACACTATCAAAGAGTTTATTCCAACTCCGAGAGGCTTGAACCAGTCCATAAATGGATCATTGGGGCTTGCACACTTTGTTAGCACCCTTTGGATTGAAAAAACCTTCTGGTTGCATCATATACAACTCTTCTAGAAATCCATTAAGGAATACGGTTTGGACATCCATTTGCAAAATTTCATAAGCATAAAATGCAGCAATTGCTAACATGATTCAGACAGACTTAAGCATCGCTATGGGTGAGAAAGTCTCATCGTAGTCAACTCCTTGAACTTGTCAAAAACCATTAGCAACAAGTCAAACTTTGTAGACATTAACATTAACGTTAGCATCGGTCTTCTTCACTACAAAAAAAAGACACATCCGTGACATTTTGGGCCGAACAGATTTTTTTTGTCATACATATGACACTTCTATGATGATAATTGTGACAAAACCCGGTATCATCATAGATGTGGTGGGCTCCTACTTCTATGACAAAAAGTCATGACAAAAAATGGGCTTTTCGTCTTCGGCGGGCCGGAGACGCAGCTGCATGACATTCTTTGGGCCGTCCATGACGGAAAAAACTGTGGTAGAAGCGAGGGCGAGGAAAATTTCGGGGAGTTCCGCTATGGTGGGAGGCGGGGCGAGTGGCGCGTTGCTTGTCTCAGACACGCACGCTGCAGCGCGAGGTGTTAGCTCTAATCAACCCGAGCGAGGCATTGGGCTCTAATCGAACCCGGCGATTGCTGCGCGAGCTATCGTTCTTCGAACCCGAGCGATCGATCGATGGCTATTAATCAATCCGATCGGCGATTCGCCGCTCTCGCTGCTAAGCAAGCCGATCGATTGGATGAATAGTGGCGTTGGAGGGGGTTTGGATGAGCGATGAGTGGTGGCGTTGCCTCTGGATGAAACAGACCACGTGGTGTGGAGGGCTGGATGAGCGATGAGCGATGGAGGGTGCACATGGAGGGTGGTTGAGCGATGGCGGTGGAGTAGCGCATGGTGGAGGCTGGATGAGCAGGAGCCCGTGGAGGCTGGAGGAGGTCAACGGTAGCCCGTGGAGGCTGCAGGAGGTCGACGGTGGAGATGAATAGTATCCCGTGGAGTCCCGTTTTGCGGTACGCCACACCCCTCCCGATGAACAGGACCCCCGTTTCGACCGTAGCGCTCCAACACAAGTCCGTTTCATCCGTTTTGTGGTATGCCACACCCATCCCGATCAACAGGACCCCCTTTTCGACCGTAGGAGGTCTGTTTCCTCCGTTTTGCGGTACGCCACACCCCTCCCGATCAACAGGACTCCCGTTTCGACCGTAGGAGGTCCGTTTCATCCGTTTTGCGGTACGCCACACCCCTCCCGATCAACAGGACCCCCGTTTCGACCGTAGGAGGTACGTTTCCTCCATTTTGCAGTACGCCACACCCCTCCCGATGAACAGGATCCCGTTTCGAACGTGGCTGGTCGAACACAAGGCCGTTTCCTCCATTCTGCGGTACGCCAGGCCTCGTTTCCATCGCCTGTTCCGTCCAAGCCCTCCCGATGAACATGACCACGCATTCCGTTCCGACCCAGCCAGTTGGCTCCCATGCGTTCGTTGCCTCCCGATGAACACGACGCATTTCGTTGCCTTCCCATGAACACGACGCATTCCGTTACCTCCCCATGAACATGACGACGATGCTGTTTCTCCGTTCCGACCCAGTCATGTACACGAGCCCTGGCCGTACGCATGCGTGAGTAGGCGTTCGAGACCCTGCCCATATGTACGTACATGGCCGTAATTTCTTTCTTGCACCCTGGTCGCTGTACGTACGTGTACATGCTTCGTGCGCGCCTCTACTACGACACGTGCGCGCCTCTACAACGACCAGTATGTACGTACACGTTCGCGACCAGAATGACAACGCTACGTACACTTCGACCAGGTGGGTCCCGACTGTCAGGCACTTCCTTGCGTGCGAAAATGTAGCTGGTGGGTCCCAGTAGTCAGAGGGGCGAATCATTTTTTTTGCCCAGACGCACTTCCTTTGTATGCGAAGATGTAGCTGGTGCGTCCCAGCAGTCAGGGGGGTGAATCATTTTTTTTACCAGGACGCACTTCCTTGCGTGCGAAGATGTAGCTGGTGGGTCCCAGTAGTCAGGGGGCAAATCGTTTTTTTGCCCGAACACACTTCCTTGTGTGCGAAGATGTCGCTGGTGGGTCCCAGCAGTCAGGGGGCGAATCATTTTTTTGCCTGTAATATGGACGCACTTCCTTGCGTGCGAAGATGTAGCTGGTAGGTCCCAACAGTCAGGGGGGAAACGTTTTTTTCGCGAAATACGTTGGCCTGTCCGGTGGGTCCCTGCTGTCAGGTGGAGGAATCATTATTTTCCGCGTAATAAGGAGGCACTTCCTTGCGGCTGCCGTGGACCCAGCTGTCAGCCTCTCCATGTACAGTACTCTTCCGATGGAATTCAGTCGTTGACCACATTGACCATGCCGCTCCGAGAGCACCACGGCGGTGGACGACGGCGAGGCCTAGGAAGGGGACGACATGAAGCCGGGGAAGACGCAGCAGTGGATGCCCACGTGAAGAGGAGTACGAGGGTTCACTGGTTCGGCTGCGGTGTGAGGCTGCTGTTGCCGCAGAATAACAGGGGGTGTGGGTGAGTAGAGGGATGGCATGGCCAGCGGAGGGAGTAGTAGGGGGTGGTGAGGCCTCCGCGGCATCCTGGCCGCCACGGAGGCGGGAGCACGCAGACGACCGGGCGCTGGTTTGGGCGGCCGGAGCAAGAAGACCAGAGGTTGAAGAAGCACTACGGCTGTTGGATGAACATCGTACGGTAACAGGAGCTAGAATCGTTCATATTGACTAAGTTGACAAAGCCTTCCGTCCCCGTCAACTTGGTAGGCCCACAAGTCAGCCTCCCACTATGTTGGGTTCCAGCTGGCAGGGGGAGTATTCATTTTTTTGTGCGTAATAAGGAGGCGCTTCCTTGCGTGCGAAGATAGCTGGTGGGTCCGACATGTCAGCGGGGAACACTTTTTTTCGCGAAATACAGAGGCCCTTCCGGTGGGTCCCAGATGTCAGGTGGAGGAATCATTATTTTGCACGTAATAAGGAGGCATTTCCTTGTGTGCGGCCGTGGACCCAGCTGTCAGCCTCTCCACGCACGGTCTACTTCTGATGGTGTTGTTCGTTGACCACATTGACCATGCCATGCCGAGAGCATCCAAGGTGGTGGACGACGACGAGGCCCCGGACAACAACGAGCCGGAGATGGGAAGACGCGGGAGTAGAGTCACAGATGGAGAGGTGTACGAGGTTAACTAGTTCTAGTGCGGTGTGGTTCGGCAGTTGGTGGAGAAGAATAGGAGGTGTGGAGGGGTGGAGGGATGGCCTAGCCAACAGTGGAGTAGTGCTTCATAGCGAAGCATGCTAAGCAGAGCTGCTAGCAGCAGGAGGCGGGAGGTGGTCCCGGCGGCGCTGGAGGAAGAACACGAGAGATTGAAGATGGATGCCGGTCGCTGGATGTAAATCCAATAGCTAACATGTCAGAATCATTTGTTGACTAAATTGACAACGACTTGGGTTGGCTTCGACCTATTGGCCCACATTTCAGCCTCCAAAAATGTGGCACGTACTCAACCCATTTTATAGAATTTACAGTCTTTTTTTGCGCGGTAGAATTTACACTCAATTTGATCTTTTTTTGAATTACAACCATTAGTTGGGCTGGGTGAACAAATTATGTAGCATCCATGCAGCCCATTTATTTTTTTTTCTAAAAAATTACAGGCCATTTGCACTTTCTCGAAATACATGATTTTGCTAGGCTGATTCTAATTATAATGTTGGGTTGGGCCAGCAATGTTGTCAAAAAATAAAAAGGGGCTAAGCATTTTGTTACAAATATATTTAAATAATAAGTGATATTATTACATTCGTCCTTAAATCTTACCAAGCTTTTGTACACAATCACTAGGATTTTCGTGCCAAAACAATCCAGGATTTTATTGTTAAGAAATTATTTTTATAAGTTAATAAGATGTGGGATATTGTTTTCTTACATAATTAAGTATCTATTAAATATATGATGACAAAAATAATAATATACAATAACATATAAAATAATTTAAATATATATAATATAGTTATAAGGGTAACATAAGTTGGACCTGGCGTTCCTATTCTTATATAGAAAAATAGAACAGACTTATGCGTTTTCTTCAAAAAAAATACATAAATTGGGATGCCGATATTTAGGAAAAATAAAACCTCGGATGGGAGGTCCATAGGCTGGTCGATACATGACGACCCTCAAGAAAATACAAACAGGCCTATGGACCTCCCATTCGAGGTCGTGAGCTGCGCATGTTAAAAATGAAAGCCTAGACGGGGCAGCCCAAAACCACGTCCAACACTTGCCAAAACTTCGTCCCTCGTTTCTCTATGTTTCGCACACTCGACATTGTGTGGGCATTTTTACTGTGCATCATATGAAGATGTGCTATGCATGAATGTTGATCAGCATGATGTTAACTAGATGGTAGTTCCATTTTTGACCATGAATAAAACTTCCAACATGATGTTAACCCTGTTTGAAAAGGCCGCGTCAATATAAATGCCACGCCTCGAAAGTTGCGATTTCTTATCTGGCCCGAACTTGCGCTTATCTGAAATGAAACTTGCCGTTTCTTATCTGAAACTGAAACTTGCAGTTTCTTCTCTGAGAATCACATTATCTGCACTTTTATACTCCTATGAAACTACATTTTTTAAGTGCTAAAAATAGATCTCTAGGATTCATAAAATACTTCATATGCTCAATACTGCAAATCTGAAATTCAAAAGACATTCATATCTGAAAGTAGTATCAAAATACACAACACAAAACACAATTTACAACCTGCAAATACTGACAACCCTAAGCTCCTCCTGACAATTCACAAGCTGCCCGACTATTGGGCTGGGGGGGGGGAGTCCCTTCCTCTTCCTCGGCGGCAGACAACCGCCTCGTGAGACGATGTGAACGGCGAGGGAGACGATGGCGGGGAAGCATCGTCGGGCCAACTGCTTTTCTCCTCTTGCAGTTGGGTTCGGTCGACGAAGACTCCACCGGCTCGCTCTGGCAGGACTCCCTCACAAACGGCACCCTGTAGATGCTCGATCCTTCAATCTCTAGTGGATGCTCCATCTGGGATCAATACTCCCACCACCGCTCCCTCACGATCGGATTCGGTGAATCTGTTTGCTCCATGGCCCAGAGGAGCAGCTCTATGTACTCCGGCGCGACTCCCTCCAGTAGTATCGCCGCCTTTTCGCTCTGTTGCAGATATTTGGCCATGGATGTCGCCGTCGCCGCTAGTTGGTCCTTGTTGTCAAACCAAGACTATACCTCCAACATCCTAGCTAGCTTCACAGGGTTGCCATCTGCGATCCTCACATATTGGTTGTACTTCTCCATCGATCTACTTCTCCATAGCACCTTCACTCGCCGGTGGTGGTTTTTGAATGGAAGAGGAGAGGAGCAACGCTGGTTTTGGATTAGAATGGGAGAGGAGCGACGCTGGTTTTGGACTGGAATAGGAGAGGAGGGGCGGTGGTTTTGAAATGGAAGAGGAGAGGAGCGGCGCTGGATTTAGATTGGAACATGAGAGGAGCGGCAGTGGTTTAAGAGGAGAAGAGCGGAAGAGCGGTGCTGGTCTTGGAAGTATTTTTTTTGTTGTTTTGCATATTTTGGGTCAAAGTTTGACCAGGTACTGTACTTGACAAGCAAAATGTGAATGCTTGTCACCAAAAATTGTATCGTTTGGTTCGTATCTGAATGTCCTTTCAAGTTATATTATTTTTGCAACGTATAACATATACTTTATGTGTGAAAATCATGGTCAATTATGACCCAGAATAAAAGGGAGACTAGTTAATGTGGGGTTGCTTTCTTAATTGAAGGGTAAACTGATTTTGATTTTGATTTTGATCCAGTCACAGTGCACCGGCCCTCTCGTCCAATCCTAAGTCGCTGCCACACGGTCCTCTCCCTCTTCTCCATTGCAAAACCACCTCCTCTCCTCTCCATCATCTCCATTCCAAAACCACCGTCTCGCCTCTCCCTCTTCTGATCTTCTCCATTGAAAAACCACCTCCTCTCCTCTCCATCATCTCCATTCCAGAACCACCGTCTCGCCTCTCCCTCTTTTGATCTTCTCCATTGCAAAACCACCTCCTCTCCTCTCCATCATCTCCATTCCAAAACCACCGTCTCGCCTCTCCCTCTTCTCTATTGCAAGACCATCGACTCTCCTCCCATATTCCAAAGCTAGCACCGGACCACTCAGAAGGACATCTATGGAGAGGATGCAGCAGTGAATCAGGCAGATCGCCGACGGCGACCAGGCAAAGTTAGCCAGGTTGAAGGAGATCCTTACTTGGTTTGACAATGAGTGGGAGATTTCGAGGACAATGCGGGCCATGTGGCAATGTATGCGAAAGAGCGAGACAGCGGCAATGTACATGTACTCCTCGGCGGCAGTCACGCCGCAATCCTCCGAGTTCATCAAGTATCTCCTCTGGGCGATCGAGCAGACAGATTCACCCGAGGCGATAGTCAGGTGGAGGTGGTGGGCGTACAGGTCGAAGGTCGAGCACCCAGAGGATAACGAATCGATCGAGTATGGTGTGCCGTTCGTGAGGGTGCAGAGCCAGCCGAAGCCACAGGAGTATTTGTTCTCCCACCTCAAGAGGAGGCCGGATGGCCTGACATCGCTTCCCCGCCGTTCTCGAAGGTTCCCTTGACGCACACCTCGTTTCAATGATGGTGGTAGGGTTTAAGGTAAGATTCACACTAACCTAATCTTCCACCTGCTCATGCTTACAATCAGTGTGATAGCTAATGAAAATCATGCTTACAATCAGTCCCCAAGTACTGCGCCAATCACCCTAAAATAGCTCTGGACCTTTGGGTCAAAGTTGTGACACAGTGTACAAATAAAGAAAAATAGATTGGTGCTTCTTTCAGAAAAGAGTACTCCCTAGAAAACTGCAAATATAAGCTACTAGTATTTGGTTAGAGGATTTGCTGCCGAGAAAGATCCGTCCACAGAGAGCGCCACACATCCCACTGGTGGTGGTGGATGCCAATGCGTGCATGCAGCATGGTTGGAGTCGGTAATTTTTACTTGGCACACCTTGCACTCTGCATATATGTCGGTTCCATATGTACATTTGTGCAGTTCCACCAAAATGCAGCTGAATAACCCTGTTTGCACAGATAATGAAAAAGCGTGATTACATTATAGTGGCACTAGTTGATGAAACACACAAAATAAATAGAAGAAAAATATTGCGATAGTATCATAGTATGCCATGCTGCGAGGGCGAGATGGGCCCTGCGATGCCTCATACGGTACGCCTCATACTGGACATCGTCCCAAGTCTCCCAGATACACCTTCTGCCAGTGATGAACATCAGTGTACAACGGTAGTACAAGGAGGCGCCTTGAGACATTCAAATCTCTATTTTTGTACATATCAATTACAATTAAGTACCCCAGTTTGCAGAAACGCTTAAACATTAACAATGGGACTAGTTGATGAAACATACATTAACAAAGAGAAGCACTTTCTTTATCTACATTGGAAATGAAATGATAGAGATGACACTTGCTCTATTTTAACTGTATTATTACTTCATTTTATCAGTGACACTAGGGTCGAGCAGGTGGCAAACGAGGTGTACCGTGCATCGCAAGGATGGAGGCCGGGGGTGCTTATACTGGGATGCTGAAGCTGGCTCTTTCAGTCACCAACATGGATGATTCAATTCATGGGACCTTTTGGTGCAGTTCACCTAAAATGAAGCAATGTCCCATGAGTTAGCAGCTTCTTCTTCATTTTTTAAGAAAAGGGCTCCAGCCCCGGTTCCATTTCCATCAGAAAACGAAACCCACAGAGCTTCTTCTTTATTAATTGCAATAAAATTGAGCAACATCAAGGTTGGTTGTGAAGCTACTGGAATGCTCAACTATAATTTGGATATCATTTGTGCAGTTCAACTAAGATCGAGCATGAAATGTATATCTCTGTTTGCACAAAAAAGGTGGAAAGGAGGGTGACTAACAAGTGATGAAACATGCATCAAATGAAAAGAAGCTTGTTCCTTATCTGAATGGCAATCCTACAAGGACAGTAGCAATTTCTAAAGTAGTGCCATTGCTAGATATTAGTGTGGGCATTAGGATTAACTATGACAACCATTAAATACGACATTACTTTGGGCACGGGAGAGTAGGCGGACCAGGACAGTTGCATTTCTAACGAAAAGAACCAACTTATCTTAATGGGAAATTTTAGCAGGACATGTAAAGAAGTGCCATTGATTCATATTACTAGAGGCATTACATTGAAAACAACATTGGTTTAATGTGTCCTTACTTTTAACAAAGTCTGTTGCTACATTTTACCAAAGGCATTACATAAGAGTGGCTCGAGGCAACAAACATCGAGCACAGGATATCCGGTTAGTCCCATTTTTGTTCGGTATAGCCACCTTATCTTGTGTGAGGCTAGCAAATCTTGTCTTTGGACTTACTCATTGACTTGTCCCCAGATCCCCACTTTCTTTCCTTTTTCAGCCAATAGATTGGGTTTATATTGAGTTTGTCTTTGCGTTTCCCTTTATTTCCTATTAGACCTAGAGACCAGGTTGGATAGCAGATCTCGCTACTTTTCGCCCCATTATTTCCTCTTCGACCAAGTCCTAGATTCAGCAACAAATCCTCCCCACCCCACCCCTTTCTTCCTTGTTTGAACCAAGTAGTACTAGATTCGAGTGCATGAACTAGTTTTACCTCTTAAACGTAAAAAATTAGGTGGTTTTGAACAGCCGATCGATCCTATCTACGAGGGGCACGAGAAATAGTAAAAGATACAAATCAGAGAGGCGTCGGGAGCTCGGAAAGTAGAGCAAGGCGGTTTGAAGGAAGTTATACGATGGTTGCCAAGTATGTTGTTAGGTGGGCAGCGGGAGGCCGGATCTGCCCACACTACGGCAGCGAGGAAGAAGGGTCGAGTCCCTCCCTCGCCAGCCGTTCTTGGGAGAGAACGGCAAGGCAAGATCGACGCGCCAAAGCTGAGCCGCCGAGGACGCACAACGCTGCCCTTCCCACCTGATGGAGAGAGCCGTCGCCGAGAGAGGAGAGAGACCGCGTGAGCGTTGCACCTTCCACCTTCCCGAGAGAGAGGATCCGAGAGAGGAGAGAGAGACCAGAGAGAGAGAGAGAGAGAGAGAGAGAGCCACCGCTGTCGTGTTTAGATCTGGAGAGGCCGAGACAGTGTGAAGAGAGCAACACTAGCAAGCAAGCGCGGAGGCTCCTGGCTATATAGTGTAGTAGTACTAGTTTTCTTTTGTCTACCGGAGCCTGCTTGACCTCGTCAATGACTGTCGAGAAATCTTCATACATGTGGCCCGGAGGCGCAGTTGTCGTCATTTTGATCTAAAGCGCCGGATTATAACATGTAACACGAAAAAATGCCACATGAAAAGAAATCATAACCTCACTACCCAAAGGAGACATCATGAATCCCGACGGACAAATTAGACGAGGAACAATGCTCAAACTAAATATAAACTCGTAGAAAAGGGGTCCGTCGATAGATGTCCTAATTAATATAGCCGACTTGACCTAGATGGCAGCCGAGTAGTCTTCGTGCATGTGCCCCCAATGACTAGCCCAACTCAGTTGTCGTTGTTTAACCCTCGCAGTGATTCGAAGCACATGACACCTTATTTTGCGAGATGACAAGAAACCTTTTTTTAGATTTCTCACCACAACTACAGCCATGTACAACACAGCCTGCACGATATGTAGACGATAGCCAATCCAGGCGTGTCTTCTAGAGTCTTGTCACATGCATGGATGAACTGATCTTCCGTGTATTGCAGGGATTGTCCAAGCACCAACGTAGTACAACGCTTCTCTAGTACTATCGCTCGTCTCCCTCTTCTATTAAGTCACCCGACTTGTGGGGCCGGGGAGTGTGCCTATGGTCGATTCTCAATTGCGGTCCCACATGTGTGTGCAAACACAATATGACGCGTGTTCCATTCGGCGAGCAGCGTGCCAGACCGACTGACCATCTGGGGTGCGACGCGAACGCGACGGGCATGCTGTATACTCCGTACATGTGTACCGTCATTTTCTAGAGGCTTTGCTACATGGCGCAATCCATGGATACAAAATTAGTAATACTGTATACTATTTAAAAGTCGAGGGCGGGGCTTTTCCTGCGCGGTAGGCGGCGGGGCAGTTCCGCCTAGTTGGTTCGACAGAGACGCGAGAAGACGAGGGGGTAGGCTGCTACAAACGTAGGTCTGTGTGATTTGACAAATGAGTTACTCTTTGGACAGGTGGGGCCACGTGATTTGACTTGCCATTATCATTTTAACTGCGGTGCTACGGCCGGCGTGAGTCTCCCGATTCCTGACCACCTCCATACAAGTGCCTCTCCCAATGCTGCACCATGTAGTAGAGGCTGGCTCTTGCATGAGAGCCCACTTCTCCACTTTTTCCTTGCCTCTCTTTCCTCCACATATGCAAAAATGCCATGTAAAGTGCACTATTGTACTTACTTGCTCCTACAGGTGCTAAGCTTGCCACATAGGCATAAAGTCTGATGTGGCGAGTTAATCAAGAAGAGAGAGACTAGTTTGGTGACCTAAGGAAGAAACGGTGCTAAGCGCGTGTACCTAGGTGAAAAGACAATTTTGAGTCTATAGCTAATTAAATGAAGCAAACTTAGCAACAAAAAACTAGTACTCCCTGTGAAATGATGTGGCACCAACGAAGCACACCATTTCATTGGAAGAGGTCACTCCTTTGCAAATGCAATAAATACTAGTACTCCCTATGTCCCATAATATAAGAATGTTTTTGGCACTACACTAGTGTCAAAAATGTTCTTATATTATGGGACAGAGGGAGTACGAAGAAAGAGATAGAGAGGAGTAAAAAAACACTTATAGCCAACCTTATAGCCAACCTCTTTGTATTATGAGTGACTAAGTGATGACTATGTATCACATGCCAACCTTTTTGTAGTATAAATCTCCAAGGGCGCGACTGCGCGAGCGACGCGACGGTCATGGTAGCCGTGACCATGATACGGGCTACTGGCAGCCCTTGGATCTGAGATCAAATGGTTGGATGCTAAGTTGCTGAAAATTTGCAGAATAACCCTCCCACGGCAATCGGCAAATTTCCTCCCGCGGGCCGGAGTAGGTTTCTCGGTTTGCATGCGGGTTTAATGGAGGCGAGGTGGCGTGTTCAGTCGGGCGTGCAGTGGACGGCGCGGTACTATTCGATTTGACAACTATAACTAGTATATTATAAAAAACAAAGAAGAGTAGTAGAGATAGAGATAAGAATAGAGACTAGGGAGGAGCACCATCTACTGCTTCGTGGGCTACTCCTGCGCTCCATTCAGCGGCCGCAACGTCCCCTACAACCACTCCCTCATGCGCTCCATTCGGCGGGCGCTGTTGACATTTGGGGAGCGCACTCTCGCAATTGCTAGCAGCGACGACTTCACCGATGACGACTTCTTCCCCGACCTCGGCAACCTCTTCCTCAACGACATGGGCGACAACCTCAACGCCAATGGTGCTGCTCCCGTTGCACTGTATGTGTTTTTGTCCTTCCTGTTCGAAATCGTGGTAGAATTCATGTTTCTAGTCTGTGTCCTAGACTCGATTTGTTCATCTACTATGCTAGTCCGCATGATTAGTTTAATCTCTATTATAGCCATCATGATTTATTTTGTAGTAAATCTCGCAGTAACTTGCTCATATATTCAACTGGCGGAACGTCCCCTACAGCCACTCCCGTTTCATGGACGGCCTGGTCGATGCCTCCAAGGAGCCCTTCGTCTACTGCTATGCGTGGCCGGTGCCATTTTGGGGCTCGCCGTGGACATCATGCATCACCTGACGCAGGCGTGCGGCGATCACTACTGGCCCTTGGCAAAGAACATCAAGTACGAGACGTGCTACCCGTTCACCATGCCGGAGTCGTTGGACGATTAGCGCCGCCTGCTAGTCTCGGAGGAGGACGGCAGCATCTTCCTCTTGATCGTGGCCACCGGCGAGGCCCGTGCAGGCCGCCGCCACATCTCTGTAGTGTGCGTCAGGGGCGAGGCCGCTGACGCTGACACTGACACGAGGCCGATGTATGGGTGCGTGCTTACTATTACTACCCCTCGGAGGTCCGTGGGCGGCGACACTGGCTACGTCAAGCTAACTTGGACTCTGCCGAGCTGGGACCTTCCCGCCGATGTGGACATGGAAGACACATGGTATTATTTGACCCCCAACAATGTGCATGGGGACTCCAAGGAGGTTCACCTGGACATCTGCATTACTAAGTTAAATGTTGATCATTTGTCTTCGCTCAATGTAATCCGCTGTCTAAGCATGTGGAGACTTCCATGCATGATCTTGCTCTATTAGAGTATCGCGCATGAATAAAAATGTATCCATTTATTGTTTAGTCTAGAATCTTCCATGTATGAATTTTTACTACAGTACCGGTGAAAGACTTATGATGAACCATTTCCTGCAAAGCACAATAAGAGTTATTTCTTCACAAGTTTTGGATGCAGGTTGAACAGTTGAACGCTTTTGTTTGCAAAAGATACTTTTTTTTATCTATTTCACTCGGATGTTTCTGAGCTCTAGAGATGAAATAATATCCAAAGAAACCTATCGATACCTGTTACACCTGAGATGACCCCCACATCCTTTGTCAAAATAAACAACACCCCGACCAATGCATTTCACTCTTCCGTGCAACGCACGAGCACCTTACTACTATAGATTAGTGCGACCAAAAATTGAACTAACATTATATATAGTACGATAAATGATGATGCATGTCACCTAAAATTATATCATTGAAAATTATGTTCAAATACGATATTGTTTTTGTTGACATGCACTAACATTTTGTTAGTTAAATCTTCAGTCAAATTCAATGGGGGATAAACCACGATTGATGTAGTAGTACTAGTGTAGAGGGCGGCGCTGCACGAGAGTCTCACTCATTTATTTGGGCTTCTAAACTAGTACTAGTAGTACAGTACCTCCGTCCTGGTTTATTCCTCACCATTGTAATTTGTGCTAAATTTTGACCAAAGATTTAACTAACACTAACATTTCATTAGTTAAATTTATGATCAAAATTTGAGACAGATTATAATGGGGACCAATAAACCAGGACGGAGGTAGTAGTTATCGGATTACTAATCTAGAAGCCTAAAAGAACTGGCCCCTGGTACTCCTACTAGTAGTAGTACTCAAGTTGGAATTCCAATTGCACGGTAGAACTTGTTAGGCAAAAAATTCGATTCAGGGTGTAGGAAGCGGTTTGGGAATTTGCATGCCTTTCCAACCAGTGAGATACTCCGTACAAAGAGATAGAGAGAAGTAAAAAAAATAAACTTATAACCAACCTTATAGCCAACCTTGTTGTAGTATGAGTGACTAAGTGATGACTATGTATGACATGCCAACATCAGATAGCCTAACGCACCGTGTTAAATCTCCAAGGGCGCGACCGCGCGAGCGACGCGATGGTCGTGGTAGGCGCGACCATGATACGGGCTACTGGCAGCCCTTGGATCTGAGATCAAACGGTCGCATGCTAAGTTGTTGAAAATTTGCAGAATAACCCTCCAGGATAGGATATTCACCCATAGGTCTAGAATCACGCCATGCAACCGTTTGATCTCAGATCCAAGGGCTCTTGGAAGCCTGTATCATGGGAGAATGGAAAGCCACCACCCTGCCGTTTGCACGCTGGCAGTTCGCTCCTACTCGTCCCTGCATGTCCTTCAATACTACGGCGGTTCACTCCTAGTTGTCCCGTCCATTCACATTACGGCAGTTCCACTAATCCTAACCCTCCTCCCAAGTCCATGGCGTCCCAAATCTCCACGATCGGCGGTGAGTACAAGGTTAGAACCATCACCGGCGATGAGTTCGATGTCATCTACACCCGTTCTTCCGCGACAGTGAAAGGATGCCTTTCTCGCTTCAGACGCATGTTCGAAGACTCAGATGATGAGTGGGTCGCTGGGCTAGATGTTGAGTACACCACAGTCCTGGGATGAGAGAAGGATCTAAAGGATGAAGAGAGGAAGAAGCCCGCCATGATCCAGGTTTGCGTGCATGACTTATGCTTGGTCTACCACATATGCCATGCCGACGTTGAATGCCTAGATCTTAAGGACTTCCTCGAGAGCAACCTAGTCAAATTCGTTACTGTAGACTTTGGTAACGACAAAGAAGTCCTGGGTCGGATAGGCCTCGTTGCAGGCAACACCTTTGACCTCCAGAAGAATCGGCTGGTGTCCTCTTGTCAGCCTTCAATGCTGACCCTGACAGGAGCCATGGTTCATCCTTCGTACGGTAAGCTGGAGAAACCTCCATACACGTTTCATCGTTATGCATGGCAGCGGAATGTACTAGATATAGACCACATCCACTACGCTGCAATGGATGGCCACCTTTGTTTCAATATCTACAAGGGTTGGATGAAGAGCAAGAGCCAAGTGTGTGGTTCAAGCAAATAAGTATCGGCCAAGAGCAAGAGGGACAAGGACGAAGTCGAGGACGTGGACGAGGACTCCGAGTAAGGTGGCAGTGTCCTTGCTCATGGTGGTTTTAATGAAGTGTCTACCAGAATAGTTGCAAAGTTTAATTTCAGGTGTGCTTAATTTAATTTGAGGGGTGTGTTGTCTTTGAGCCCCAATGAGAACTATGTTATGTTTCTTCTCGTTACTTTAACTCTTGATGCGTACATACTAGTATTTCTTACATTTCATTTTTAGTTGGTATAGTACTACCACTCGTTTCTTCACATTATATACGTACAATATATATGGCCAACATCATATAGCCAGCAGTTTAGTTGTCAAAGAATTTCAGGGTGCTTAGTTTTGTCAAAGAATTCGGGATGCTTAGTTTTATTTGAGGGTGGGCTGTCTTTGGACACCATTATTATGACTAGCCTTTTTAATAGTACTATATGCATAATTTGGCGACGAGCGCTCTCTATATGTACCACCTTTTTTTTAATTTCAAGCTTTGCTCCATGGCACAATCCATCGATACTACAGCTATACAAAAGTATACATTTTTTAAAAGGCTAGAGGGCAGGGCATGCTAGCTTGGTCGGCTTCACAAGAGGTGAGGGCCTTTGTGATTTGACAGCTCATTACTGCTGGAAGGCGGGGCCTTGTGATTTGACTGCTCGTATAAATGCGCCGACAACCTGAGGAGGAGCAAAGAACCGTCTTGGTATACTCAAGTTTTCCACTGGAGTAATCTTCGCGACGGAGGAGCACTGGCTCACGGCAGCCCAAAGGCCATATGGCGATAAAAAATGATCTAATTTGCTAGTCATCTCATTGTTAGCATTGTTCTATTCATTCTCTCAAAAAAAGCATTGTTCTATTCCTGCCTCGCAGAGAACGTGACACGTGTGGCGAAATACCCGAAGCAAAAGATGAAACACATGAGCAAAAGAAGAAGGAAGATTATCACCCTAAATGATCTAATTCACCGCAGAGTCGTAACTGCTTCTTAATCGCCTCCACGACCTCCATCTCCGTGCGCGTCTCCTCCGCCATCTTCTTCATTATGTCCATGACTTGGGATTTCTCGACGCGAGCCTTCATCATCTGTTCCACGGCCGCATTACGTACCTTGACAGCAGCCGGGTTCTCGATGCGGAGCTTCGCCAACTCCTCCTTCTATTCCATGATGAGGGCCTGCAGCATCTTCATCGAGGAACTACTATTCTCATTCAGATTCTTCCAGCTGGCAATCTTTTCCTTCAACAGGTCGATCTCGTGGCAGAGCTTCGCCTTGTCCTCCTGAAGTCGCAGGATTTCACCGGTCACCTTCTTCTCCGAGGCAATGCTCTTCTTCAGCAGCATCACCAAGTTGGCGGTCAACTCCCCCTGCTTTTGAGCTCAGCAGGCATATCGTCGAGGCTCTCCTTCAGCAACTCCATCAAACCTTGGATGAACTCCTTCTGCTTATTGAGGTGCTTATTGAGCTGATCGGGCATGCCGTCGAGGGATAACGACTCCAGCTCCGCCGGCTCGGCATGTTCGCCTATGCGGCTAGGGCGCTCCTGGGACCATCGCCTGCCCATGAGAGATCTTTCGAGGTCTCTGCGTGGCGGCGAGCCCTCTTTTTTTTCTGCATCCCTGGTTGCCGCTCCCTAGTTATGAGTAGTTCTCGACCTAGAGCTCTGCTCACCGGCCATGGCAACGACGGACGAAGAAGAAGCACTTATGAGGAGGAAAGGCAGAGTAATTTTCGGTTAGGTAGTTCCCCTTTTTATAACCTAAGTACTAGCACTAGTACTAATACCTGCATAGTGGGAACACATTCAGGTTTGGTACGTACTAGTAGGTGTGAGCAGGCTTTCGAATGTGATGGGAACAAGGTAAAGATTAATTGATGGTTTTGGTTTCGAGTCCCGAAACGGCTCCCGATGAGTTTAGTGGAACATAAATTTCAAGTACTACACTGCTCAAATGCGTAGATATTATGTTACTGTCAAAAATTGGCACAAAATACGAAGGAGACCAATGGAAGTACTACTAGCAACCAATGATTTAACTATTCACATGCGCGCAGTGGAGTAATAATGTCTTTCTTCCGCCCTCACGTCCACTCAATTTGCATGCGCTGTATTAATTGACCATCAATGAAGTGAACGACTTTATATGCTTCAAATTATAACATGGGGTGGATCTTGGTACAAAATTGCGTCCGCCCGTGTACCCGCGTGTGCGTGAGAGGGAATGAGTGCATGCGTGGCGTGCGTGCACATCTTCGCTTCGTGCATGTACCGCCAGTATGGCTCAAGGAGGACGAGTACATTCTTCTGGAACCAGCAGCACGTCACTGCGATCAATCCATGCAAGGAGGTTGCGACAACGCCTCCACATGTGCCACGTGGCTTCATGAACTGTAAGAGAGACACCGTGTAGCATGCCATTGGTATTCTAATTTACGTGTTTTGCACATACTCGAAGTACTAGTAAGGTGCACGTGTATTGCACGCATCAGATTTTGCAACCAAATTATGAATAAATACCACACTATAGCATGTAAGCTATGAGTCATATATGCCTGATGTAGCCCTTCATTTAATTCTTATAGTTCATCTCATTCAAAGTCAATTAGTTTTTATAAAAAAGCTAAGAACGCGGGAATAGGAAAAACATGGGATTATAGTGGAATGTTGTCTTGAATCCTACGGGATCGTACGAGTGTTTGATTGTGCATAGAAAAAACGCAGAATTCTTTCAAAGAGATTTGAGTGGATGGGATGTTTCCTATGAAATCTAGTGCAAATGAATCATATGGAAAAATTCCTATGGTTTACAATCCTACGAATCAAACAACCAAGATAGGAAAAATTCCCAATGATTAGAATCCTCCAAAATTCCTTTGAGAATCCTTTGAATCAAAGAAGCCCTTAATCTATTTTATGATTCATGGAATTGTGCATTGTAAAGCATAAAGTAAAAACAAATAATGGCAATTAAACTAGAAAAAAAGTTTTGGCAGTTATGATACGAAAGATTCTAGAACAAAAGAGAACCACTGTTGTTTTAAGGTTTGTGCATTATGCTTAAGTTCAACCATGGAGTCTGCTAGATTGTACATGTGGCAAAATCCAGTGGGGGGCTAGAAGATGGTGCGAGGGGCCGAGTGGAGGGAGACTATGAGGGAATGCACAAGTGCGAGATCGATATATTAGAGAGAGGGGGGACGAGAACGTGCGCTGTAGCGCGCAGTGGCAGAGCCATGAAAAATAAATGAGCTAGGGGGCCAAGCATTGCTAATCCTTTACAAGGAGGGTCAATTCATGAACTTAAACCATTTTTAGTAGCAATTGTCTAATGATCACATTCATATTAGCCTCGATATATAGTGATGTTAGGGGGTCGGGCCCTTACGCCTTTGTCTTACCATTGTGCACGCTGTCGAGAGATGAAGCGAAGGCATGGATGATGAGAGGGGGACGTTGGATATATAATTAATGTGGGTGTATTAGCTATATATGTTAATCCTATATAGAGAGGTATAGATTGATCGATGTGGACATGGGAAAGAGGGTGAGACCTCACTGGATATATCGATTGATCGGTTTGTGTGGAAAACTATGAAAGACCTAGCTATATACACACATACATAGAGGAACATCAATCGTTGCGCATGCACCCATGAAAGATAAAAAATGCCCGATATGATGGAGAGGGGGATGTGTGTGGGTGTGAGCCTTCATGGGAGACCGACCTGAAGAAAAAGATTGCATGTGTGCGATGGATAATGCCGACTAGTAGTGTGTGTGCATGCATGCACGAGAGAAAGTTAGTGGTACAATTATAAAGAGAAGACGACTATGTGGGTGTAAAAGACTAGGTGAGGTCATAATGAATGTAAAGTTGAATTCAAATATTTGAAACCCATGCATCCATGAATATAACGGAGATCTGCGCGGTGTGGTTTGGAAACGAGCATGCTCTAATGTATACACATTGAACAAGGTCAGACTGATTTGAATTTTAGATACCGATGGCAGACATCATTTGGCCACGTCGCATCCGTGCATGGACACACTATTCTAATTGGAGATGATGGGCGGCTTTCGCATCACATATCTATATCTATGCCCCTATATATATTACATTTTATATTTTTTTATATTGTGTGCGGGTAACTTTAACTTTGAAAGATGGTCGTTGGATGAGGCGAATCCGATGGTACAAAGATGGCAAATTTGAGCACTACTGGTCGTTGGGTATCATCTAGATTCCACCAGATTTCACCACATCTATAATCTAGAAGACTCCATGGTTGAACTTAAGCATAATGCACAAACATCAAAACACAAGCACTTCTGATTTGTTCTAGAATCTTCTGTATCAGAATTGCCCAAATGTTTTTCTCCATGATTTGCCATTATTTGTTTTACTTTATGTCTTACAACGCATAATTCCATGAATCTTAAAATAGATTAGCTTTCTTATAAAAACTAGATCATTTTGAATGAAATGAACTATAAGAATTAAATGAACATCTACATCATGCATATATGACTCAAAGCTTACATGTTATAATGTGGTATTTATTCATAATTTGGTTGCCAAATCTCATGCGTGCAATGCATGTGTACCTTACTCTAGTCTAAATGTTGTTTGTGTGTGTGTTGTGCGTGTTGAGGTGCAAATTGTCTTTTTTTGGGTACACGTTAAGCTTGTTCTTCTGAAATTTCAAGCCGCGCCTTGTTATGTCGAAAAGTCAAGCTAGCGTCTCTGTCTATCATGCTGCGAAACTCTCGCCACTTTAAACCACACCTTGTTAGCCCGAAATATTTAAGATATATCTTTGTCTCGTTGTGCTTCGACAACTCCCTCCATCTCAACCTGCGCCTTGCTATTCCGAAATTACAATGCGCACGAAAACTCCCACCTCCTGTGAAATCCCGACACGCAAAATGCCCGTGGTACTCAAATCGGTGGGGGTGCTTTCGTAACTTACCCCACATTTCGGACAAGGGTGTCCCTAAGCCATGGTTCCCCACTGCCATCCCATCCGCCCACCCATTCGTACACCGAGGCCGCGAAAACCCACGACAAAACCCCACTCCCTGCTGCGTCCGCCACCCAGCCGGAGCCTCTTCCCCGACGACGTCGTCCACAACAACACCTCGACATCCCTCATCCACCGTACCGCATGAGGATCCGTCGTCGATCTCATCGTCCCGCCGATTCAGCCACCCCGTCCTCCCCCTCCAAGGAGCTGCCCCGACGTTCCCCTCGTCTTTCGCGCCACCTCCATTCCCACACCATCGTCTTCACCTGCACCACCGAAAGAGCATCATCATCATCGTTTCCTCGGATGAAGCTGCGGCCTAATCGGCGCCACCAAAGAGGTTGTACACTAATCGCCGCATTTTCTTCTTGATTCGACCTCACGGTGCTGCCGGCGCTCGGTCCCGAGCCGACACGGCGTGGCTCCATCCACGGCGGCATCGCTGGCCACTTCCTCCATGGTGTCGCTCTGTCAGCGGCGACATCCACATCAGTAGGAGCTACTGCTGCTTTAGCTCTCGCTCGCGCTGCTGCTCTGCTCTTGCTCTCGGTCGCCTGCCTGGTCTGCTCTTGCTATTTCTCTTGCTCGCGCTGCTGCTCTCGCTCTTGCTCTTGCTTGTGATGCTGCTCCGATTTAGCTACACTTTAGTTGACTGAATCGACTTTTGGGTCAGTCGATTTTCAAGGGGTGGGGGGTGGCTCGCTGGGGTGAAGGAAGAATCAGCCACAGCGGGTAGGGGGGCTCGCCGGAGAGGTACCCCACTATCTATCTTATGGTTCAGGGTGGGGGCGGTGGTCGGCGCCGGTGGCGGGGCGTTGGTGGGGCGGTGGCGTGGGGATCACCGGAGAAAAAGCTCGGCACGGGGGGGCCTAGAGGTATGGCCGGGGCGGCGGTGGGCCAGCGTTGGGGAGTGTTTTCGGGGCGGGCGGGCCGGCGCACCGTCGGCCGCGGGCGGCGTGGAGCTGCTGGTTGGTCGGTGGTGGCTGGCGGCTCAGGGGGGTGGAGGTTGAAGATGAACCGCAGGCCCTTGATTTAGTATCCAACGGCTGCAAAATTGACTGACCAGAGATGAAAAAGTCAGTCGACCGACGTGTAGCCTCACCTTGCTAGTGCGTTCCAGTTTTGACAGCAAAATTCAGTTTCAACAGTTAAGTTCAGTTTCGACAGTTAAGTTCAGAGATGATCGGCTGATGTATTTTACATCTAGCACTTTGTGGTTATGTATTTTAAGTCATGTATTGGAGATGCTATTAGAATTCCACTCCGGTTAATGTTGTTCGGTGTCTCTCTTGTCCTGCTTCAGCCTCGACGTCGTACAACTCACCGGAGCTGCTCCAACAACGAAACCCTCCATCACAACGGAGCAGTACCTCGGGCTCCATCTCCAGACGCCTAAGATCTTCTTCCCCTCCACGGACAGCCAAGTCAGCCGGAGCATCCTCACCAGCCAACGCAATCACACTGAGATCGACATGGCTTCGCCAAAGAGGTTGTATACTTGTTGCATCTCTTTTTTACTCTACATGTTATATATATTATCCACTGAGCACTCGTAGTAACGGGAAATATGATTATTTTATCCTACTATATGACAAGCAGTCAGGTACCAGGCAACTTAGCTATCCGTGATGGACTCTCTTGAACACCATCATTATTTATCTCTGTGCGTTTGAGCTGTGCATTTGTCGATGGGCCTGGGAGTTGAGCTAGTATTGCAGTGGCCTGGGTCGAAAGTAATAGAAGTAGCATAAAAACATTTTTTTAGTGTAGGATTTTCCTTGCTCAAGCCTGCCTACTAGAATCGCCAGTGCTTGAAAGGAAAAGTGAATGAAAAAAATAGGAATTGGAAAGTTTCCTATGGTACTACTTTTCATGAATTTGGTGCAATGGAATGGAGCAAAGGAAAACTGTAGGATTTGTTCCCTTAGTGTCTCCTTGAAAGAAAAACCATAGGAATTCTAATTTCCACTTCTCCTCCTTTTCATATTCCTATTCATCAAGCACAAGACTAAGAGATAGTAGCATAATAGCGTTATAACCGTACATTTTCTTGTGGTTTGACTTAATCTCACCATGCTTTTTGCATCCTGTGATCTTCCAATTGTTGTGAATCAAACACCCAGTTAGCGTAAATCCTGTTTTTAAATTCTCTGCTTTGCATGTGCATTCCTATCCTATTCCTATCTATTTCCTATCCTGCATTGTTAGAATCCTCAAATTCAAACAAGCCCTTACTCAATTATACATTACAGATATGTGTCAAAAAAACCTTGTGTGGTTTGTCCTGCTCTGCGGTCTTTGTGTTCCACCCAGCTCACCGCTCCAATGATGGAAGGGTTCACCACAATAGGATCCACTCTCGGACTGTCTTTCGCCGCCTCGGCTTCTTCCCTTGCCACGACAGCCACGACAACTGCATTACCATCATCAACTGAGCAGATGACCTTGAGGACTACACGGGTCCGCAAGAGAGGTCGCACTCTTCCGTGTGTGCTTACATTATGCGTCGCATAGTATGATGACATGCTACATTATCGTCGTGTTCACCTATTAGACTCCGAGTCAGGTCCAAACTAATGCTGAAACTTGAGTTTTTAAATGGTTGTGGGGTACATATTGGGGCAGCAATTAGTACTATCTGTCTACTATCTGGTTAATCTCCGGTCTCTACTATGAGTTTCATGTTGGGTGCAAACCAACATTAAAGGAGCCATTATCTGTATTTTTTAACTAAAGCTATTATCTGCCTGCTATCATTGGTTTTGGGTCTATCCATAGTTTGCTACCATCACTCTCGATTTGTGCATGCACTCCTTACATAATCTCACTATGTATGCATGCCAGTTATTGTACACAATGGAACTGGTCATGTAGAGCAAAAGAGACGAGCCTTGTGTGGCAATAAAATTTCATGCAGACGTCGTTCCATGGTGGGCGCAAAGGCAGCCCCCCTCTACCCATTTCGGATCATAATCAAGAGGAAGATAACTGTTCTGAGGGGGATTCAGAAGGAGAAGACCACTCCTATTTACCCCATGAGGTCTTCGCTCTAACTTGGCATGCTGATGTTGGTAATATCATGCATATGGTGCCTTGCATTGCTTACTGTATACACTAAAGATGTCATCTGCTTAGTTTAGACATGCTTTGTGTCAATGCCACCTGTTTAGTTTCTTTATCGTATATATGAATCATGCAATGCCATCTTGTTTAGCCAGGCATCATATATGTGAATTTTGCAATGCCACCCTGGTTAGCCAGTCATCTTATATGTGAATTATATCATGCCATCATTTTTTATTACGTGTTAAAATTTTCAACAATTTTAGTACATTCAATTACTCTTCTTGTGCATCAGCCATTCGGCACGGTCATGGAAAAATATGGAGTGGAAACAAGGTCTTCAGAGCAGACAATGCTATCTGACGAAGCGCATGTCTTGCTGGTTACCGATAGCTCCTCAGAGGAGGATTCAGAGACAGATGACCAGTCATATTCCCCCCACCCCCTGAGGTGCATGCCCTAACTTGGCAGGGTTATGTTTCTCATATCGTGCGTATGGTATCTTGCATTGCTATGTCATTTGCTTAGTTTAGACATGCTTTGTGTGAATGCCACCTATTTAGTGTCTAATTACCATATATGTGAATTATGCAATGCCATCTTGTTGCAAGACATTATATATGTGAATTATGCAATGTTATCTTGTTGCAAGGCATTATATATGTGTATTATACAATGCCATGCTGTTTAGGCAAGCGTCATATATGTGAATTATATCATGTCGTCCTTTTTTTGTATTTCTCATTTCTTTTGTCGACAATGTTTGTATATTCAACTGCTCTTCCTGTGCATCAGCCATTTGAATTGGTGATGGATAAATCTGGAGTGAAAAAAGGTCTTCAGAGCAGACAATGCTACCTACCGAAGCAGATATCTTGCTGGTTACAGATAACTCTTAAGAGGAGGATTCAGAGGCAGATGATCAGTCCAATTATCCCCCTGAGGTGTATGCTCAAACTTGGAAGGGTTATATTACTCATATAATGCATATGTTGTATTGCAATGCTTAGTTTTTACATCATATACGCAATATTGAATGCCATCTCCTTAGTTGACACATCATATATGCGATTGCCCTCTGCTCACTTCCTTAGTATATAAATCATATATTTGAATTATGTCATGCCATGATGTTTACATAGACATCATGTATCTGAATTATGGCATGCCAACCCATTTTCTAAAGACATAATATAGTTATATCATCTCATCCTGTTTACATAGTCATCATATTTTAAATTATGTCATTCTATCCATGAGTTATATCATGCCATCATGTTTCCATCGACGGCATGTTTGTGATTTATGGCATGCCAACCACTTTAATAGACACGTTGTATAGTTATATCATGTCATCCTGTTTACATAGTCATCATATTTTGAAGTATGTCATTCTATCCTGTTTAGTTAGCCATCATACATGTGAAATTGTGTCATGATATCCTGTTTAATTAGCCATCATATATGTGAAATTATGCCCTGCTATTCTTTTTGCTTAGACAACATAAATGTGAATTATTTCATGCCCTGTTTTCTTCCCTACTATCCATTGCACCTGTCTATCTTACAATGTCTGTACATTCAATTACTTTTCTTGTTTATCATCCATTTCAATTGGAGGGAGTAATGGCAGTATCCGTGGGAGTAAAAACACGGTCTTCAGAAAAGATTGTGCTACCTCTTAATGCAGATAGAACCACGGTTGTACTTGCCCAAGAACCAGCCCCACCACACATAACCCACACTCATGCAGATTGTACCCCTACCCAGTTGGACAGAGAACTAGCTACACCCCTTCTAACCCCAACCCCAGCAGATAGACACCCAGTTCCCGTTGACACAACACCGTCTCCACCACAGAGCACCCAAACACGAGCAGTTAGTAAGGCAACTGCAGTGCCCAAATCACGAGGACCACCACTCCGAACCCGAAGTCAATGCTTAAAGCAGAAGAAGAATTGTTCTTAGGTCAGGTTCCGTAGCTATGCTTCATACTACTTTGCTCTTGCATCACTGTATTTACTGATACCAACTAATTTCAAATCTGAAGGATGCAATTGAAACTCCAATGGCGCAACAGGTATGTTTTAAACCTGTTTCTTCAACGTGTTTGGCTGTTTGCTGTTGTAACTTGCTCTATGTTGATTTCGGTTTCAATTGAATAAACAGTTATGTTCTCATGCCATGCACATTACAAGTGTTGTTATTGCTGTGTAGTTTCCCATACTTATATTCTGTCTATGCTGCTTTGTCTTAAATAGATATGATTTGAACTGTATCTATCTTGATTTGGCAACATAAAATAGAATGATATAGACCATACAGTGACCATACTACATAGATATATGTTTGTTTCATGTTGTTATCCTGTCCACCTTACTACTGAACTGGTTTACCAAAATGAGTTTCAAATACTACATTGTAAACCTGAGATGTGTTTGTTTGTTTCTCTTTTAGAACGCGGATAAAATATTGGAGAAGAGTACCCTGTTATGCAATGGTAAAGGAAGTAATGCAGATAAGGTTCAAGATAGTGAGACATCCCTGTTGGTGTCCAAGAAAGCTGATAAAAACTATATTGAAGACACTGAGACAACCCCAAAGTCCTGTCTTGATGTAGTGTTCGAGTTACTGGCTAGCATCTTTGGCACCAGCTCTTGAACTCGTTGCTGAATCAGTTAAACTTCTTGAGTCTCAACTTCAAGTTGAAAGACATCGACCAGATGTTATGCGGCAGGAAGCCGAAGGACTGAGGAAGTCCCTGCAGAATTCAGATGCATACTTTCTGGTCTAACAGGAAGCACTGGAGGACTTAAGCGCCAAACAAGAGAAAGTTAATAAGCTTGCTAAGCATCTTGCCAGCATTATGGGTACCCATGATATTGTTTCTTGAGCTCTTCTAAAGTGGTTTCAATTCTGGACTTGTTTTGCTGCGGCGTTTATATCCTAATGTGTTCCCTATATTTGCACTGGTGGTGAACTTTGATGCCCAGTGGATGTAATATGTGTAATAGCCGTGATAGCCTAGCGTAAGTTGCTTGCTTATTTATTTCCTTGTTGTCTTGTTTATTTGTTTGCTTGTAGTCATTGCAGTTCTTTTTCCGCGGTTTGCTAGTGGCTGCAATAACCTATTTTTTAAAACTAGGCCACAATAACCACGGGCTAATATTTACTGTAGTGACACTGGGCCTCCTACGGGGCGTAGAAACAGTGGGCCTTCTACGGGCCGTAGAAACAATGGGCCTTCTACGGGCCGTATCATCAATGGGCCTTATACGGGCCGTATGATCAATTGGCCAAACATGGGCCAAACAGACCGCATTATGGCCGTAAACGGGCTAGAGTTGGAATCGTCCGTTCATGGGTCGACCATAACGGGCAATCGTTAATAGGCCGTATTTGATGACGCTATGAAAACGGCCCAACGTATTAACGGACCACAGACGGGCCGACAGTAACCACGGGCTGAGTTTGGCCCACAAGCAGAAAATGACAGTAACGGGCCGTAATTAAACGAATGCTAGAAATGAGCCCAAGAATAAATGGGCTCTGAGAAGGCCGAAAGATAACATGGGCTGGAAATGGCCCAACGGAATAACGGGCCGTTAATGGGTATAAAGTGATACATTGTTCTTTACGGGCCAGTTTCACCACGGGCCGTTAATGGGTGTAAAGTGATACATTGTTCATTACGGGCCAGTTTCACCACGGGCCGTTAATGGGTGTAAAGTGATACACTGTTCATTACGGGCCAGTTTCACCACGGGCCGTTAATGGCTGTAAAGTGATACACTGTTCATTACGGGCCGGTTTCACCACGGGCGTTAATAGGCCAAGAGTTACATAGGGCCTCATATGGGCCGAAAGATGTCATGGGCCATACATGGGCCAGAAGTGAAAACGGGCTGGAATCATATTGGATGGCCCATATGACGCTACTGGGCCTGATTCGGATAGGGCGTAACGGGCCTTGGGTTAGCGAGCTGTAAATGGGCTATATGCGAACATGCCGTTAACAGGCTTTCCATGGGCCGGCCTGCCACCTTTTGACCAAGTCAAACGGTCCGGCCTTTTCACAGGAATGGGCCTCTGTTGGGACGTGCAATGTGCCGACGTATCATAGGCGCCTTCTGTCCAATGAGTGGATGGCATCTGTCCCAACGATGAGCCGACATGTGTTTCCTCCAGCCAATGTTGATTTTACACGTGAAAATCTCCATTGGTCGGGGCTATTAACGGGTTATCGGATCCAAAACCCGACCCGATAGCTTAACGGCATTCCGTTACGGTGGATGCCACGTGTCGGTCACCCTTGACGAAAGCACTTCTGTGATGCGCGATTTATCGTCATGGAAGTGGACACTTCCGTGATGATAATTTTGGTAATGTCATGGAACACTTCTACGATAGCACAGTTATGACTATCTTGATTCTGTCATAAAATCTTCATGGATGTAAATGCATGACAGAAAACGCGACCTGCTGTGATAAACACGTATCATCACGGAAGTGTATTTTTTTGTAGTGCTTCTTGAAGATCCATTTATTTTCTATGGTTGCCGATCATTGGGCAAGTCCACCAAAGTCCACACTTTGTTCTCATACATGGATCCCATCTCAAATTTCATGGCCTCAAGCCATTTTTCGGAATCTAGGCTCATCATCACTTCCTCATAGTTCGTAGGTTCATCATGGTCTAGTAACATGACTTCGAGAACAGGATTACCATACCACTCTGGTGCGGACCATACTCTGGAAGACCTACGAGGTTCGGTAGTAACTTGATTTGAAGTTTCATGATCATCATCATTAGCTTCCTCACGAATTGGTGTAGGAATCAGTGGAACTGATTTCGATGATGAACTACTTTCCAATTTGGGAGAAGGTACAATTACCTCATCAAGTTCTACTTTCCTCCCACTCACTTCTTTCAAGAGAAACTCCTTCTCTAGAAAGGATTCATTCTTAGCAACAAATATCTTGCCTTCGGATCTGTGATAGAAGGTGTACCCAACAGCTTCCTTTGGGTATCCTATGAAGACGCATT
Organism: Aegilops speltoides; assembly: GCA_021437245.1. Classification (NCBI taxonomy): domain Eukaryota; kingdom Viridiplantae; phylum Streptophyta; class Magnoliopsida; order Poales; family Poaceae; genus Aegilops; species Aegilops speltoides. Next base: position 94,536,931 of record CM038144.1, on the reverse strand, counting down.
TCTCCGATTTGAGTTCGAGCTTATCAGGTTGAAGCTTTTTCATATAAGCATCACAGCCCCAAACTTTATGAAATGACAACTTTGATTTCTTGCCAAACCATAGTTCATAAGGTGTCGTCTCAACGGATTTTGATGGTGCCCTATTTAAAGTGAATGCAGCCGTCTCTAAAGCATAACCCCAAAATGATAGCGGTAAATCAGTAAGAGACATCCTAGATCGCACCATATCCATAATGTGCGGTTACGACATTCAGACACACCATTACACTGTGGTGTTCCAGGTGGCGTGAGTTGCAAAACTATTCCACATTGTTTCAAATGAAGACCAAACTCATAACTCAAATATTCGCCTCCACGATCAGATCGCAGAAACTTTATTTTCTTGTTACAATGATTTTCCACTTCACTCTGAAATTCTTTGAACTTTTCAAATGTTCCAGACTTATGTTTCATTAAGTATATATAGCCATATCTGCTCAAATCATCTGTGAAGGTAAGAAAATAACGATACCTGCCACGAGCCTCAACACTCGTTGGACTGCATACATCGGTATGTATGATTTCTAATAAGTCATTAGCTCGTTCCATTGTTTCGGAGAATGGAGTTTGAGTCATCTTTCCCATGAGGCACGGTTCGCAAGCACCAAGTGATCCATAATCAAGTGATTCCAAAATCCCATAAGCATGGCGTTTCTTCATGCGCTTTACACCAATACGACCCAAACGGTAGTGCCACAAATAAGGTTCACTATCATCATCAACTTTGCATCTTTTGGCTTCAATATTATGAACATGTGTATCTCCACAATCGAGATTCAATAAAAATAGACCACTCAACAAGGGTGCATGACCATAAAAGATATTACTCATATAAATAGAACAACCATTATTCTCTAATTTAACTGAATAATCATCTCACATCAAACAAGATCCAGATATAATGTTCATGCTCAACGCTGGCACCAAATAACAATTATTCAGGTCTAAAACTAATCCCGAAGGTAGATGTAGAGGTAGCGTGCCGACGGTGATCACATCGACCTTGGAACCATTCCCGACGCGCATCGTCACCTCGTCCTTAGCCAATATTCATTTAATCCATAGTTCCTGTTTTGAGTTGCAAATATGAGCAACGAAACCAGTATCAAATACCCAGGCGCTACTACGAGCATTAGTAAGGTACACATCAATAACATGTATATCAAATATACCTTTCACTTTGCCATCATTCTTATCCGCCAAATACTTGGTGCAGTTCCGCTTCTAGTGACCAGTCCCTTTGCAGTAGAAGCACTCAGTTTCAGGCTTAGGTCCAAACTTGGGCTTATTCCCGAGAGTAGCAACTTACTTGCTATTCTTCTTGAAGTTCACCTTCTTCCCTTTGCCCTTTTTCTTGAAACTAGTGGTCTTGTTGACCATCAACACTTGATGCTCCTTCTTGATTTCTACCTCCGCAGCCTTTAGCATTGCGAAGAGCTCGGGAACTGTTTTCGTCATCCCTTGCAAATTATAGTTCATCACGAAGCCTTTATAGCTTGGTGGCAGTGATTGAAGAACTCTGTCAATGACACTATCATAAGGAAGATTAACTCCCAGCTGAGTCAAGTGGTTATGGTACCCAGACATTCTGAGTATGTGTTCACCGACAGAACTATTCTCCTCCATTTCACAGCTGTAGAACTTGTTGGAGACTTCATATCTCTCAACTCGGGCATTTGCTTGAAATATTAACTTCAACTCTTGGAACAAATCATATGCCCCATGACATTCAAAACGTCTTTGAATTCCCGAATCTAAGCCGTATAGCATGGCACACTGAACTATCAAGTTGTCATCAGCTTTGCTCTGCCAGATGTTCATAGCGTCCACAGTTGCATCTGTAGCAGGCCTTGCACCTAGCAGTGCTTCCAGGACATAATTCTTCTGTGCAGCAATGAGGATCCTCAAGTTACGGACCCAGTCCGTGTAATTGCTACCATCATCTTTCAACTTAGCTTTCTCTAGGAACGCATTAAAATTCAAAGGAATGGTAGCATGGGCCATTGATCTACAACAACATAGACATGCAAAAACTATCAGGACTAAGTTCATGATAAATTAAAGTTCAATCAATCATATTAGTTAACAACTCCCACTTAGATAGACATCCCGCTAGTCATCTAAATGATCATGTGATCCAAATCAACTAAACCAGTTAGATCATCACGTGAGATTGAGTAGTTTTCAATGGTGAACATCACTATGTTGATCGTATCTACTATATGATTTACGCTCGACCTTTCGGTCTCCAGTGTTCCGAGGCCTGATACGTCTCCAACGTATCTATAATTTTTGATTGTTCCATGCTATTATATTACCTGTTTTGGATGTTTATGGTCTTTACTTTACACCTTTATACCATTTTTGGGACTAACCTACTAACCGGAGGCCCAACCCGAATTGCTATTTTTTTGCTTATTTCAGTGTTTCAAAGAAAAGGAATATCAAACGGAGTCCAAACGGAATGAAACCTTCGGGAGCGATTTTTTTGGAACAAACGCAACCCAGGAGACTTGGAGTGGACGTCAAGAAGCAGCCGAGGGGGCCACGAGGTAGGAGGGTGCGCCCTAGGCGGGTAGGCGCACCCCCACCCTCATGGGCCCCTCGTGGCTCCCCTGACCGACTTCTTTCGCCTATATATACCACCATACCCTAAAAACATACAAGAGCACCACGAAACCCTATTTCCACTGCCGCAACCTTCTGTGTCCACGAGATCCCATCTTGGAGCCTTCACCGGTGCTCCGTCGGAGGGGGAATCAACCACGGAGGGCTCTACATCAACACCATAGCGTCTCCGATGAGTTGTGAGTAGTTTACCACAGACCTTCGGGTCCATAGTTATTATCTAGATGGCTTCTTCTCTCTCTTTGATTCTCAATACAAAGTTCTCCTCGATCTTCTTGGAGATCTATTCGACATAACTCTTTTTGCGGTGTGTTTGTCGAGATCCGATGACTTGTGGGTTTATGGTCAAGTTTATCTATGAGAAATATTTGAATCTCCTCTGAATTCTTTTATGTATGATTGGTTATCTTTGCAAGTCTCTTTGAATTATCAGTTTGGTTTGGCCTACTAGATTGATGTTTCTTGCAATGGGAGAAGTGCTTAGCTTTGGGTTCAATCTTGTGGTGTCCTTTCCCAATGACAGCAGGGGCAACTAGGCACGTATTGTATTGTTGCCATCAAGGATAAAAAGATGGGTTTTATATCATATTGCTTGAGTTTATCCCTCTACATCATGTCATCTTGCCTAATGTGTTACTCTGTTCTTATGAACTTAATACTCTAGATGCATGTTGGATAGCGGTCGATGTGTGGAGTAACAGTAGTAGATGCAGAATCGTTTCGGTCTACTTGTCGCGGACATGATGCCTATATAAATGATCATGCCTAGATATTCTCATAACTATGCACTTTTCTATCAATTGCTCGACAGTAATTTGTTCACCCACTGTAATACTTATGCTATCTTGAGAGAAGCCACTAGTGAAACCTATGGCCCCCGGGTCTATCTTTTATCATATAAGTTTCCAATCTACTTTATTTTGCATCTTTACTTTTCAATCTATATCATAAAAATACGAAAAATATTTATCTTATCTTTTTATCTATATCAGATCTCACTTTCGCAAGTTACCGTGAAGGGATTGACAACCCCTTTATCGTGTTGGTTGTGTGGTTCTTGTTTGTTTGTGTAGGTACGAGGGACTTGCGTGGTGCCTCCTACTGGATTGATACCTTGGTTCTCAAAACGGAGGGAAATACTTACGCTACTTTGCTGCATCACCCTTTCCTCTTCAAGGGAAAACCAATGCATTGCTCAAGAGGTAGCAAGAAGGATTTCTGGCACCATTGTCGGGGAGGTCTTCACACAAGTTGAGACATACCAAGTACCCATCACAAACTCATCTCCCTCGCATTACATTATTTGCCATTTGCCTCTCGTTTTCCTCTCCCCCACTTCACCCTTGCCGTTTTATTTGCCCTCTCTTTCCCATTCGCCTCTCTTTCGCTTGCCTCTTGTGTGCTTGTGTGTTGGATTGCTTGTCACGATGGCTCAAGATAACACTAAATTGTGTGACTTTTCCAATACCAACAATAATGATTTCCTTAGCACTCCGATTGCTCCTCTTAATGATGCTGAATCTTGTGAGATCAATGCTACTTTGTTGAATCTTGTTATGAAAGATCAATTCTCTGGCCTTCCTAGTGAAGATGCCGCTACTCATCTAAACAACTTTGTTGATTTGTGTGATATGAAAAAGAAGAAAGACATGTATAATGATATTGTTAAATTGAAGTTATTTTCGTTTTCACTTAGAGATCGTGCTAAAACTTGGTTTTTGTCTTTGCCTAAAAATAGTATTGATTCATGGAATAAGTGCAAAGATGCTTTTATCTCTAAGTATTTTCCTCCCGCTAAGATCATTTCTCTTAGAAATGATATTATGAATTTTAAGCAACTTGATCATGAGCATATTGCACAATCTTGGGAGAGAATGAAATTAATGATTCACAATTGCCCTACAGATGGTTTGAATTTATGGATGATCATACAAATTTTTTATGCTGGATTGAATTTTGCTTCTAGAAATGTTTTAGATTAGGCTGCGGGAGGCACTTTTATGAAAATCACTTTAGGAGAAGCTACTAAACTCCTAGATAATATTATGGTTAATTATTCTCAATGGCACACCGAAAGATCCACTAGTAAAAAAGTGCATGCGATAGAAGAGATTAATGTTTTGAGTGGAAAGATGGATGAACTTATGAAATTGTTTGCTACTAAGAGTGCTCCTATTGATCCTAATGATATGCCTTTGTCTACTTTGATTGAGAATAACAATGAATCAATGGATGTGAATTTTGTTGGTAGGAATAATTTTGGTAACAATGCTTATAGAGGTTACTTTAATCCTAGGCCGTTTCCTAGTAAATCCTCTAATAATTATGGTAATTCCTACAACAACTCTTATGGAAATTTTAATAAGATTCCCTCTGATTTTGAGATTAGTGTTAAAGAATTTATGAATTCTCAAAAGAATTTTAATGCTTTGCTTGAAGAAAAATTGCTTAAGATTGATGAATTGGCTAGGAACGTGGATAGAATTTCTCTTGGTGTTGATTCTTTGAAACTTAGATATATCCCACCTAAGCATGATATCAATGAGTCTCTCAAAGCCATGAGAATTTCCATTGATGAGTCCAAAGAAAGAACCGCTAGGATGCGTGCTAAGAAAGATTGCTTTGTAAAAGCATGTTCTTCTAGTTTCCATGAAAATAATGATGAAGATCTAAAAGTTATTGATGTGTCTCCTATTAAATCTTTGTTTTGCAATATGAATCTTGATAATGATGGGACTTGAGATGAGTCAACTTTAGTTAAAAGGCGTCCCAATGATTCGGAGTTTTTAGATCTTGATGCTAAAATTGGTAAAAGTGGGACTGGAGAGATCAAAACTTTACATAGCAATGAACCCACTATTTTGGACTCCAAGGAATTTAATTATGATAATTGTTCTTTAATAGGTTGTATTTCCTTGTTACAATCCGTGTTAAATTCTCTTCTTGCTTACAGTCAAAATAAAGCTTTTACCAAACATATCATTGATGCTTTGATGCAATCTTATGAGGAAAAACTTGAATTGGAAGTTTCTATCCCTAGAAAACTTTATGATGAGTGGTAACCTACTATTAAAATTTAAATTAAAGATCATGAATTCTATGCTTTGTGTGATTTGGGTGCTAGCGTTTCCACGATTCCAAAAACTTTATGTGATGTGCTAGGTTTCCGTGATTTTGATGATTGCTCTTTAAACTTGCACCTTGCGGATTCCACTATTAAGAAACCTATGGGAAGGATTAATGATGTTATTATTGTTGCAAATAGGAATTATGTGCCTGTGGATTTTATTGTTCCTGATATAGATGCATTTTTCATGTCCTATTATTCTTGGTAGACCTTTCCTTAGAACGATTGGTGCAATTATTGATATGATGGAAGGAAATATTAGATTCCAATTTCCATTAAGGAAAGGCATGGAACACTTCCTAGAAATAAAATCAAATTACCTTATGAATCTATTATGAGAGCCACGTATAAATTGAATACCAAAGATGGCAATACTTAGATCTATTCTCACTTTTATGCCTAGCTAGGGGCGTTAAACGATAGTGCTTGTTGGGAGGCAACCCAATTTTATTCTTATTTCTTGCTTTTTGCTTCTGTTTAGTAATAAATAATTCATCTAGTCTCTGTTTATATGTGGTTTTATGTGTTAATTAGTGTTTGTGCCAAGTAGAACCTATAGGATCATCTTGGGTGAAAGTTAATTTGATCTTGCTGAAAAACAGAAAATTTTGCACGCACGTGAATAATTTTAACAAATCACAGAACCGTGATTTTGAGTTGATTCTTTTTGAAGTAGATCAATAGACAAATTTCCTAGGACTTCCTATTTTGGTAGGATTTTTAGAGCTCTAGAAGTATTCGGAAGTTACAGATTACTACAGACTGTTCTGTTTTTGACAGATTCTGTTTTTCGTGTGTTGTTTGCTTATTTTGATGAATCTGTGGCTAGTATCGAGGGGTATGAACCATAGAGAAGTTAGAATACAGTAGGTTTAACACCAATATAAATAAAGAATGAGTTCATTACAGTACCTTAAGTGGTGGTTTTTCTTTCTTGCACTAACGGAGCTCATGAGATTTCCTGTTGAGTTTTGTGTTGTGAAGTTTTCAAGTTTTGGGTAAAGATTTGATGGACTATGGGATAAGGAGTGGCAATACCCTAAGCTTGGTGATGCCAATGGAACCCCAATATAATTCAAGGACAACCAAAAGCCTAAGCTTGGGGATGCCCCGGAAGGCATCCCCTCTTTCGTCTTCGTCTATCGGTAACTTTACTTGGAGCTATATTTTTATTCGCCACATGATATGTGTTTTGCTTGGAGCGTCTTGTATGATATGAGTCTTTGCTTTTTAGTTTACCACAATCATCCTTGCTGTACACACCTTTTCGGATAGACACACATGATTTAGAATTTATTAGGATACTCTATGTGCTTCACGTATATCTTTTGAGCTAGACAATTTTTGCTCTAGTGCTTCACTTATATCTTTTTAGAGCACTGCGGTGGCTTTACTTTGTAGAACTTATTGATCTCTCATGCTTCACTTATATTATTTTGAGAGTCTTTTAGAACAGCATGGTATTTTCTATGGTTATAAAATTGGTCCTAGAATGATGGGCATCCAAGTTGGGTATAATAAAAACTATCATAGGAAGTGAATTGGATGCTATGATCAATTTGATGCTTGATAATTGTTTTGAGATATGAGGATGGTAATATTAGAGTCATGCTAGTTGGGTAATTGTGAATTTGAGGAATACTTGTGTTAAAGTTTGTGATTCCCGTAGCATGCACGTATGGTGAACCGTTATGTGATGAAGTTGGAGCATGATTTATTTATTGATTGTCTTCCTTATGTGTGGAGGTTGGGATCGCGCGATGGTTAACTCCTACCAACCCTTCCCTTAGGAGCATGCGTGTAGTACATTATTTTGATTACTTGTAGATTTTTGCAATAAGTATATGAGTTCTTTATGACTAATGTTGATTCCATGGATTATACGCACTCTCATCTTTCCACCATTGCTAGCCTCTCTTGTGTCGCGCAACTTTCGCCGGTACCATACACCCACCATATACCTTCTTCAAAACAGCCATCATACCTACCTATTATGGCGTTTCCATTGCCATTCCGAGATATATTGCCATGCAACTTTCCACCGTTACATTTATTATGACACGCTCCATCATTATCATATTGCTTTTGCATGATCATGTAGTTGACATCGTATTTGTGGCAAAGCCACCTTGATAATTCTTTCATACATGTCAATCTTGATTCATTGCATATCCCGGTACACCGCCAAAGGCATCCACATAGAGTCATATTTTGTTCTAAGTATTGAGTTGTAATTCTTGAGTTGTAAGTAAATAGAAGTGTGATGATCTTCATTATTAGAGCATTGTCCCAAGTGAGGAAAGGATGATGGAGACTATGGTTCCCACACAAGTCGGGGAGAGACTCCGGACTTTAAAAAAAGAAAAAAAAAGAAAAAAGAAAGGCCAAAAAAGGCCAAATAAAAAAATGAGAGAAAAAGAGAGAAGGGACAATGTTACTATCCTTTTACCACACTTGTGCTTCAAAGTAGAACCATGATCTTCATGATAGAGAGTCTCCTATGTTGTCACTTTCATATACTAGTGGGAATTTTTCATTATAGAACTTGACTTGTATATTCCAATGATGGGCTTCCTCAAAATGCCCTAGGTCTTCGTGAGCAAGTAAGTTGGATGCACACCCACTTAGTTTCTTCTGTTGAGCTTTCATACACTTATAGCTCTAGTGCATCCGTTGCATGGCAATCCCTACTCACTCACATTGATATCTATTAATGGGCATCTCCATAGCCCATTGATACGCCTAGTTGATGTGAGACTATCTTCTCCTTTTTGTCTTCTCCACAACCACCATTCTATTCCACACTAGCATAACGCCCGTGCGTTGCCACGGGCTCTTCAAAATTTATAATCAGTATCTTTCATTTATCATCCCTTCATATTGGGTGATTATGGGGTGCTCTAATTAGAAACACAACAATCAAATATTAGGAAATTTCACCGAACGAACAACAACGAATAATCGATATCTATCAAGCGAATAAAATGCGGTCATATTTTTGGTCCGTCATGCACTTCATTGAAAAGTGCCTATCCCTTTTAGAATCAACCCACTGTTTGCTGCATGCATAAAAAAAAATACATCTCTAAAGTGGGGAACCGATCGGAGCCAAAAGAACTCAAACTCCTATCAATCTCGACTTCGTGCTCTTCCACTTCCATTGATAAAGATGGGACGTCAAGGGTTTCATCATGATGACCTCGAGCAGCCACCGACATCCCTCCCCACATCTATCCCTACCCCCTGCTGCCGCTTGCACTGTCCTTGCTCCTCGAGGGAGCTAGGGACACAATGTTCTCTAGGATGGGCATGACCAGATCCACGAGGAGGCCACATTCTTCCATGGGAACCCAACCAAGCACACCACCCTCCGCAACCATCCAATCCCAGCCTAACAAAGTCAAGACCCGCCATCGATCCACAAATCAGGCTCGCCACATCCAGGTTCACTGCAAGTCTGCGACGAGTCTGTAGTCGACATCTTGACTTTGGCTATCCCCACGGAAGAATCATCGGATCTTGCTTACTTTTACCATCACTTCGTCTCTTCCCAAGGCAGCGACACCACCCAGCCAATCACCACCACCGCTTGCGGCTTGCCTACATAAAATCATGAGAAATCCCCACGGCGGTGCTGTAAGATCACCTTGGCGACCTCGACAGTGACCGACTGGTCTAAGATCTAAGCTAGCCGCTCTTTGTAGAAACCAATAGAAGTAGGCATGTGACTCAGATTTGTTCTTTGGTGTGCATGCGTTTCTTACTGCCCACCAGTTCTTGTCTACAACTCGCTTATCTCTGTACCAGCTCTTGGTCTACAACTCGCCTATCTCCATGCTCGAGATTACGGGTGTAGTAGTTAAAAAAGACCAACTTTATACTCATTTGATAATTCAACGTGCATGGGCATGCACCGATGGAATTCACGCTCTATGTAAAATCTGGAGTGTAATGACCGTGGTTGATGAATGAAAGTCTTATTTCCAAAAAAAAGAAGTTAAAGGTGAATATATTCCTCATGTGTAGAGTACAAACAGAGCATATAGTGGTGACCTAGTTGGGTCATGCCAAGACTAAAATCTTCTAATTTCTTTTGATTGAATCCAAGTTGTCTCTTTTCTTTCGATTCAAAGCAAAGCTATTTGAATAAGTAGGATTGTCTATATCTTAACTCCTTTGCCAATTAAGCTTCAAAATTGCGATCGATTCGAAACAATCGAGCGATTGTGTCGTTAACTCGAGAGATTCTCGTTAGATCTTAGGAATGCTGCAAGCCATCATATCATATAAGAATAAGATCGACAATTGATATGGACAGATTTTACTACAATCATATTACTACTACTCGCTTTGCCGATATGGACAGATCATACAAGATCGAAGGTACATAAGACAAGGTCCTCTAGATTACGAAAAACTGTTTGCTTCGCCTCATGTGAGACGGACCCGAGCTATTCTTCAATGGCGCACCGCGCGCACATATTGGCGGCGAAGTAACTCGTTATCCTAAGGGCGTCCCGTCAAGCCCGTCGGCAGCGTCACCCTTTTCCATCTCCCGGGCTGGACCTCGCCGAGTTTCCACCGTCGGACGGCTGCCGCCGCCGCGATCTGCCGCACGAAGAGATCAACGACGGTTTAGGCGTGCACGGTGCGAGAAGCGATCGACCGACGGATCGGTTGACAACACGTACCGTCGCAGGCGCGTGGCGTGGTGAAGCGGCGGCGCTCGAGGTGCCCTGCGCCTCGCATTCGCAGGCGAGACGGCGCTCGTGGCGCTGGTGCCGATCTCCTCCTCCGGACGAACGAGGAGCCAGCCGTCCAAGCTGGGCGAGGGAGCCAATGGCGGCCTGCAGCGCTGCCGGCTCGACTCCTTGCAGTAGGCGATCGCGCTCGCGACGGCCTCCTCCCTCGCCCGGGCGGTGCCGTCCTCGCCGGCGGCGACCCTCCCGTCCGGCTTCGTCGCCCGGCCCTTCCGTCTCCCGCGCCCGTCTGGCCGCTCGTCCGCAGCACCGGCGCGCTGCAGATTTCTGGCGAACTTGCGCAGGCACCGCCTTAGGGCGTGGCCCTTCCGTGCGGCCGTGTCACCGCCCTCCCTCACCGGTGAGCGCGCGCTGTTCGACGAGCTGCTTCGGGCGCCGAGCAAGGAGGAGGAGGTGGACGACCTCGACGCCGGGGAGGAGCCCGGGTCGGAGGCCACCTTAGCGTCGCCAGGGCCGAACGCCGGCGACGAGGAGCTGCCCTGCTCAACGCTCGAAGCGCCGTCCGTGGTCGCTGCCGTCACCACGGCCGGCGCCATCGCCGCGCACACCGCGCGACGGAACATCCGCGCCATGACGACCTGGAAGAAATGCATGGTGATCGGAGAACATCCACGCCATGACGCCACGTAATACGTCCTTGTATATATATACGTCGCGATTGCGATCGCGTTAGCCTCGACTACATGCATATACTCCGAAATCCAGCACCGTAGCGTGATTTCCGAAATCCGAGATGCCACAATGAGATTGCCAAAATCCTGTGGCTAATCTATGGAATACTCCGCGTTCCTTCCATATACGGAGGAGTACTAATTATGCACGGTTTAATTACTCGATCGCTGATTTATTGGATGAGCTAGTAATGCGGACGGATTGCTGATTTATTACCATATTCGATATTTCCCGAGTTATGGCCTTACCATACTTCGATTGATAGCCTTTGGGGTAATTTAAATTTATTACCATATAATTACCATATTCAAATTTTCCTGAGTTATGACCTTGCCATACCTGGATTGATTTATTACTATACGTTAATTAATTATGATTGATTACCATAAATTACCATAAATATGTTGGGTATTGCCGGTCAGACGAGAAAAGAGAAAAACCGGTGGGAGGGGCTGGTGGGAGGTGGGACGAAGAAAAACTGGTTGAAAATAAACCGGTTGAAAATAAACCGGTTGAAAGTGGGGGGGACTATTCAACCAATTGGTCCATTAGGAGTAGAGATATAGTGTTATTGAAAGTGCAACTAATCCCCGGGTGGTTTTGGTAATTAATAACAACATATATATCATTGAACTAATCATTTCTTGAGAATATTTCAGAAAGTTCAGTGATATGGGTATGGCAATGACTGATGATGTGGACCCCTCAAAATGCTAAGGAAAACATTGGCAAAAGCTCAAGACTCTATTTTTGGTTTAGTGATCCAAGATCACATTGAGTCCATAGGAAAGCCAATACTATTAAAAGGGGATGAGGTTATGATGATGATCTGGTTGCTCAAAGTGCTTAGTGATTTATCTCTCAAACTATCAGCAATCTTTCATTCCAACATAAACCCATAAGTAATCTCGGTCCCACCGATTCCATAAACTCAGTCACACCGAGATGAACCACCTCAGCCATATACCCAAACCCTAAAATTTCGGATTTTCCGATTCCAAACTCGGTCATACGAAATTGGTGTTGCCAAGCTTCAGAACATACGTACTCAAATCGGTGTCACCGAGATGAGAAAGTCGGTCCCACCGAGATTGGCAAACCCTAGACTTTGGAAGAATCGGACTAACCGAGATTGTATTTTCCGTCCCACGAAAATCCCAACGTTCACAAGATTTGAACTTTCGGTCTCACCGAGTTGTCAACTTCGGTCCGACCGAGATTGGTCAAATGTGTGTAACAGTTGGATTTTGTGTGGAGGCTATAAATACCCTCCACCTCCTCTTCATTCGTGGAGAGAGCCATCGAAAGAACTACCACTCCTACCTTACATTTCGAGAAGAAAACTACCTACCCTTGTGTTGAGATCAAGTTGCTCCACCCCACCATATGAAACTTGATTTCTAGCCTTCCCAAGTTGCTTTCCACTCAATCCTTTCTTCCACCACAGCCAAATCAGTGAGGAGAGTTGAGTGTTGGGGAGATTATCATTTGAAGCACAAGAGCAAGGAGTTCATCATCACCAACACCATCTATTACCTTTTGGAGGGTGGTGCCTCCTAGATTGGTTAGGTGTCGCTTGGGAGCCTCCGTCAAGATGTGGAGTTGAACCAAGAAGTTTGTAAGGGCAAGGAGATCGCCTACTTCGTGAAGATCTACCCCGAGTAAGGCTAGTCCTCCGTGGACGTAGGCCATGATGGCATAGACAAGGTTGCTTCTTCGTGGACCCTTCGTGGGTGGAGCCCTCCGTGGACTCTCGCAGCCGTTACCCTCCGTGGGTTGAAGTCTCCATCAACGTGGATTGACGATAGCACCACCTATCGGAACCACGAGAAAATCTCCGAGTCTCCAAATTGCGTTTGCTCTTCTCCACCTCTTATTTACTACATGTGCAATTTACTTTCCGCTGCCATAACTCTAGAATTGCATGTGTAGGGTGATACTTGACTTGGTCATCATTGTGAACTTGCTAAAAACTTGCCCTAATCAAAAGGCTAAACTTTTAAGTTGTCAAGTAGTCTAATCACCCCCCCTCTAGACATACTTCCGATCCTACAAGTGGTATCAGAGCCTTGGTCTCCATTGGATTGGTTTCCATTGCATTGGATTCCATAAGCTTGGTTTCACAACCTAGGAGAGTATGGCGTCTAGTGAGGGTAATTTCCGAGAGGTCCTTACTTTGATGGTTCAAACTTTGCTAGTTGGAAGCATAAAATGAAAATGCATATTCTTGGACATAACCCTGCCGATGGGGCATTATTTGTGTTGGCTTGCAAGGTGAGTTCTTGAGGAAGGAAAAGTTCCGGATCGCGAAGCTCTGCGGATGAGTTGCGGATGTTACGAAACAATGCTCAAGCTTGTGACATTCTCTTCAATGCTTTGTGTCCCGAGGAGTTCAACAAGATCAGCCGTCTTGAGAATGCAAAAGAGATTTGGGATACTTTGGTGAAATGCACGAAGGTACCGAGTCCGTGAAGGAATCAAAGCTAGATGTTCTTCAAGGTCGACTTGACAAGTTCAAGATGAAGGAAGGTGAAGGAGTCGCTGAAATGTACTCTAGGCTTGCTCTCATCACCAATGAGATGGCAGGCTTAGGAAGCGAAGAAATGACCGACCGATTCATCATCAAGAAGATTCTCGAGCTTTGGATGGAAAGTATGACACCGTGTGCACTTTGATCCAAATGATGCCAAACTACAAAGATCTCAAGCCTACCGAAGTCATTGGAAGAATTGTTGCTCATGAGATGACACTTAAAGACAAGGAAGAGCTTCACAACAAGTCAAGTGGTGCTTACAAAGCTGCAGTTGAAGCTCCCACAACCTCAAGTGACAACCTAGTTTCCAATGAAGAGATAAGCCTAATGGTGAAGAACTTCAACAAATTCTACAAGAGTAGAAGCAAGGAAAGAAGCTCAAAGTCTAGATCATATGATGAAAAGAGATCTTCTAGTCGTGATCGAAACTGCTACAATTGTGGAAGACCCGGACACTACTCAAATGAGTGTTCGACTCCCCACAAGAGAAGAGAAGAATCTCCAAGAAGAAGAAGCTCAAGAGAAGAGTCGCCTCGAAAAGAGAGAAGGAGTAGAGATGATCGTTATGAGCGAAGATCCTCTCGGAGAAGCAAGGATTCGGAAAGGAAAGACAAGTCATCAAGGAGCTACACAAGAAGAAAACATCAAGCTCATGTTGGTGAATGGGTTTCCGGCTCCGACTCGACAATCACTCCGAAAGAAGCTATCACTCCAACTCCGAATCAAATCAAGATGAAGGTGTTGCGGTCTTGCTCTCGTGTCCTCCAACTCCAACTCCTATGACATATTTGATTCACCAAATGAGGGAATTGGAAGATGCTTCATGGCAAAAGGCCCCAAGGTATCACACCCTGAGTTTATTGACTTTGATAGTGATGAGGATGACTTGCTTGGTGAAGATGAGCTTTTACATGACAAATCTAGCGAGCTTAGTAATGATGAACATGCTAATAGTCTTTATAGTCGAGAAGAGTCGAATGACAATGCTATGAAGGAGATTGAGCGTCTAACTAAAGAACTAAACACTCTTAAGTTAGCTCATGAAACAACTCAAGAAGATCATAGAGAGCTCCTAAGATCTCATGAGAAGCTACGCTCGAGAAGCTCAATCTAGAGCAAGAACATGAGTTTCTAAAAGCTATCAATGACGATCTTCGAAAGAAGAGTTCTTCATATCTTGCCAAACGACTTCTCTTGTCTAATTTCTTGCCACCTATTAAAACTAAGCATGACAAGCATAAGAAAAATTCTTCGTCTAGTAGTAACAATAATCATGCTAAATCAAATGTTGTTACTTCTAGTAATTCTCTTGATTCCACTAACAATGTTTCAAGCCAAGTTTCACTTGAGCAAGAAAATAGTATATTGAAAGGGATTATAGAGAAAGGTGTCTACAAGAGTCTTGCCGGAAGCAAGAGCTTTGAGGAAATTGTTCGCAAACAAGGAAGACACCGGAAGAATCAAGGAATTGGTTTTGAGCGAAAGTTCAACGCCGAGGGTGTTGAATGGGAAGAAGGTCAATATCCCACTCCAAAGTTTGTTTCTCAAGAGGAGAAGTATGATCCTACTTCTTCCAATAAGGAACAAGCTCAAGATGATCTTCCACCACAAGACCACAAGCTAAAAGGCAAGGACAAGCTTCAAGAGGAGATTGATGTATTCATTGAAGCTCCCAAGGCCATGGTCAAGTGGGTTCCCAAGGCAACGTCAAGTTCTACTTCGACAAGCTCAACTACTACCCCAAGGATTCCCATCAAGATGATGTGGATCCCGAAGAAGAAGAACTAGAGAGTTCTTGAGGGTGACTCCGCCAACATACTTCACTCACATTCATTTTGGCAAAGAACTTGTGCAATCAACTTCCACATCTTGCACTAGTTCATGGAGTCACAAACCCTCATGTTGGTAAGTCAAGGGACAAGGTAATCATTGCTTTCATGGACATCATCTATTGTGTACTTCAATCTATGTCCATGGATATCCTTGTTTGTTCCTTGTGGGACTAACCCATGTAGGTATTGAAAGTGCCCGAATCCAAAGGATTGCTCCCAACTCTTGATGATCTTCATCAACATTGAGCATCCACATCTTCAACATCTACATGAAGTCTTCAACGACAACCCAAGGTTAGTTTGACCCTTTAAAAGGGGTTCTCACATCAAGGGGGAGCTTTGCTCTAAAGAAATGAGCTAAAGCATCTTCAAATGATGTGAACACATTAATGCTTTATGGAAAAGTGGTAACCCCACTTGTGCTTAAACGATGAGTATGACCTATGATCAAATGTTCTCATTTGACTCCTAAGTCAATATACTCATATATAGATGACCTAGTCATCGCCAAATTGTGTGCTAGCTGCTAGTGTTTTGTTTGTGCATGTTTGACACATATTTTATTTGCTATCTTATTGTGTGAGCATGTTGGATGCATGATTTTATCCATTCGAGGACATCCATTTGTTGCTTTGGTCTTTTGGATTTTTCTTTTTGACCAAATGGATGGACAAGAATGCCTAAGTTCCTCCCTAGCTATCTATGCTTTCTTGTCTCAAACTCTATTCATGCTTATATCACAAACTTTGAACAAGACTTTTTCGGACAGACCGAGTGAGGAGCACTCGGAGCCACCGATCCGTCAAAAGCCTAACTTCCAAAACCTTCTAAGTACTTTCGGTCAAACCAATATACTCAAATCGGACAGACCGAAGTCACTTGGATTGATCTAGGTTTTCACCTCGGTGAAACCGAGTTGCAAATTTCGGCGTGACCGAAGTGAGTAACTGCACGCAGTTAACCATCTCGGTCCCACCGAGTTTTCCAACTCGGTCCCACCGACAGCCGAAGGGTATATATACCCGAGGACAGCGCGCGTTGATTACTTCTTCAAAATGCCTCGCCCTCAAACCCTTCGCTGCCGTCGCCGTGGTCTTCGGATCGTCTCCGCCGTCGCCTGTGCGCCCTCGCCGCGGGTCTCCATCGCCGTCAACGGTCAATCTCGTCGCACCGTTGCCGCCGTAGTGAAGCTCCACCAGATTGGGTGAGTTTCATCCCTCTCGTGCTTCAACCTCTGATTCTATGCACGATAGGTTTTGCCTAGCTTCTTGCCAAGATTGAAATCTTCCTATCCAGCAGATTAGATCATAGAACAAAATTCGAGTGAAAATTTTAGGGTTAGGTTTCCGCGAACACATCTCGGTGTGACCGATTCTACATTCTCGGATGACCGATTTGGCTTCGGCCATTGCCTTTGCACTTTTCGGTTAAACCGAGTTGTAAATCGGTAAGACCGAAGTGAGGATTTAGTGAAACCCTAGTGCTCTCGGCAAGACGAAACCCATTTCGGTCCAACCGAAAGTGGTGTGTATGGTCTGTTAAGGCACTTGGATTCACCGAATTTTTAGACTCGGTCGACCAAATGCATTCTGTGAAAACCTAAAACTAATGTTTGAACTCATTTATTTTGCAAAATCCTCTGCAGTTTGTGATAACTCTTCTATTCTGCCTATACCTATTCTTTTCACAGGTTGTCGGTCATATCCGATGCAAGTGACAGCTAGAACAGGTCCGAATCACCGTTGAGATTCGAGGCGATTACAAGTCCCAAGCAAGCAGTTTTTCAGATGATGGAGAGAGGAGCACTCCTAGTGGATTGCCTCCACTGCCACGGGGCCAGGAAGAAGAGGAATTCTGATGAGGAAGACTCTGACTTTGTTGCAGATGAGGAGATAACTTCCAAGCCTAAGAGGAAAGTGGTTGCCAAGGGCTATCAAGGGCAACAAGCAAAGAAAGGCACCAGCAAAGAGAAGAAATCCACAGTTGCAAAGAAACTGAGCATGGAAGAAGAAACCTCCAGCAAGATCAAGAAAACTTCCAAGAGGAAGAGGCTAGTTCATGAAGAAGCTGATGATAATGACTCAGATGAGGAAGCACCCCAGCCTCCTCAGAAGCAAAAGTTGATTGGAGATGCCATCAGGGCAGGAGCACCCACAAAATCTAAGCCATCAGCTCCAGCAAAGGCAGCCCAAGCCAAACCTGCTGCCAAGCCAAAGAAAACTGTGAGAAACATACCTGCTTCAGAGAAGAAGAAGGACAATGTGCCACCGCTGAATCGATGAAGAGGCACATGTTTTGGTTTGAAGCTCGAGCGAAATTGCCGCTTCATAATGATGCTCATCCTCGAGCTGAAAATATGAAGGAAAGGAAGGACAAAGGTCTCGAGCTATGGAGGCAAGTTGATCCATATGCCACCGGAGAAGGACAGCTGTTGACTCTAGGTTCCACACCGAGAGCAACAAGATTTCTATGAGGCAGTGCTCATGGATAAGAAGCCAATTATTCTTGACACGGATATGTAGACTGGGATTACATCGACGGTGAAGAGCACAGAGACTATTTCCCACATGTGCATGAGAGCTTCACCGCATGTGGAGTTCTTTGAGTTTGTTGGTCGGTATTGCTTGGAATGATGAGATGATCATGCGGTTCTATGCCACCGCACACTTCTATCCGGATGGCGAATTGTATGGATGATGAAGGACGTAGATTCTCCTCAACTGTTGAGGAATGGAGAGCGTTCTGAATGCACCAAAGATCAAGGGACGATGATGTTGATGTCTATGGCATTCCAAAGAAGAATCACGAGTCTATGAAGAACATGTACAATGAGGTACCGACAAGGATGTTGAGATATGGAAGCTTGGATCAGTTTATCATCTTGAGCAGGTCTCCCAACCACTAACACCATTCTCGAGGCATACTTTGATGCCCAAGTCGAGACCACCGCATGATAAGAGGCTATTCTATCAACATGTTGCATATTCGGATCGAAGACACCTTTTAAGGTGATGGACACGATAGTAGAGACTATCAAGAGGACAAAGACAGACTGTAAGAGGTCGTGTGGGTTTGCTCCGCATATTCAGATGCTCATTAATGCCAAGTTTGGCACGGACACCTACATTGGATAGACCCCACTTGCCACTGCAGCCCTAACATGAAGATAATGAAGTTGTGATGACCGAGGATGCTCCCACATCTGTTGAAGGACACGCTAAGTCTGAAGCTGCCAAACAAGCTAAAGCTGAGAAGGAAGCAGCAGAAAAAGCCCAAGAGCGTTGGAGAACAACTTCTTGAAGCCACTCGAGAGAATTGAACTACGCTTTGGCCAGCATAGTGCGATCTCGGGAGAGTCTTGAGAGGATAGTTGAAGATAAGTTCCATGCTCGGATGTCAAGTGGATGAAGTGCGTGTCACCGTCAACAAGCTTGAGGCGACATTGAGGAAGCGAAGAGGAGAAAGGCAGAGCTCATGAAGGAGATGGAAGGTGATATGGTCCAGGATGACTATGAGCAGCCTGCTCCAGTGCCCACAAAGCCCAGATCAGCTGCTATTCGAGTGACATACCCCAGGGCTACTACATCAAGCACCTCCCACAGCTCCATCGGTTCGATACCAGCTCCAGTATCCACTCCTCCAGCTCCACAGACTTCAGCAGAAGCTTTCGCAGATGCAGCTATCTCCACTCCATCGACGCAGACAGGAGCCGCCAGCAGAGTCCCTAGTGACGATTAGCTCTATACCTTTCGAACTTTTTGGTAACTTGTTGCCAAAGGGGGAGAAATTGTATAGATCATAGGACTTCGAGAGAGAGCTCGTTTTTGCTCTTTCGTTTGCGGTTTTCCTTGAGATACTTTTGAGTTCTTTGAGACATTTCGTGCGTTTGATACTCGTTTGCTCTATCTTGATGAGTGCTTGATCATACTATGCTTAATGTGTGCTTAATGCTTATCATATTCTATTCACACCTTGTATGATCACTTACTCATGTCTTGGTGATTGGGTGCATGCTATTCATTCTTATCATTTTGTGCGCTCCACCAAGATGTATGTGACATGGAAGAGTGACCCATGATCCTAATCGATTGTGCATTTGCATTCAAACGCAAATCTTAAATAATGCACAAATTTAGGGGGAGCTCTTGCTTATCACATACTTCTCAAAGCGACGATGTTATTCATTGATTATATCATTTGTCGAAGCTTTGATCTATATGTTGTCATCAATTACCAAAAGGGGAGATTGAAAGTGCAACTAATCCCGGGTGGTTTTGGTAATTAATAACAACATATATATCATTGAACTAATCATTTCTTGAGAATATTTCGAAAGTTCATGATATGGGTATGGCAATGACTGATGATGTGGACCCTCAAAATGCTAAGGAAAACATTGGCAAAAGCTCAAGACTCTATTTTTGGTTTAGTGATCCAAGATCACATTGAGTCCATAGGAAAGCCAATACTATTAAAAGGGGATGAGGTTATGATGATGATCTGGTTGCTCAAAGTGCTTAGTGATTTATCTCTCAAACTATCAGCAATCTTTCATTCCAACATAAACCCATAAGTAATCTCGGTCCCACCGATTCCATAAACTCAGTCACACCGAGATGAACCACCTCAGCCATATACCCAAACCCTAAAAATTTCGGATTTTCCGATTCCAAACTCGGTCATACCGAAATTGGTGTTGCCAAGCTTCTGTAACCTTCTGTACTCAAATCGGTGTCACCGAGATGAGAAAGTCGGTCCCACCGAGATTGGCAAACCCTAGACTTTGGAAGAATCGGACTAACCGAGATTGTATTTTCGGTCCCACCGAAAATCCCAACGTTCACAAGATTTGAACTTTCGGTCTCATTGAGTTGTCAACTTCGGTCTGACCGAGATTGGTCAAATGTGTGTAACGGTTGGATTTTGTGTGGAGGCTATAAATACCCTCCACCTCCTCTTCATTCGTGGAGAGAGCCATCGAAAGAACTACCACTCCTACCTTACATTTCGAGAAGAAAACTACCTACCCTTGTGTTGAGATCAAGTTGCTCCACTCCCACCATATGAAACTTGATTTCTAGCCTTCCCAAGTTGCTTTCCACTCAATCCTTTCTTCCACCACAGCCAAATCAGTGAGGAGAGTTGAGTGTTGGGGAGATTATCATTTGAAGCACAAGAGCAAGGAGTTCATCATCACCAACACCATCTATTACCTTTTGGAGGTGGTGCCTCCTAGATTGGTTAGGTGTCGCTTGGGAGCCTCCGTCAAGATGTGGAGTTGAACCAAGAAGTTTGTAAGGGCAAGGAGATCGCCTACTTCGTGAAGATCTACCCCGAGTAAGGCTAGTCCTCCGTGGACGTAGGCCATGATGGCATAGACAAGGTTGCTTCTTCGTGGACCCTTCATGGGTGGAGCCCTCCGTGGACTCTCGCAGCCGTTACCCTCCGTGGGTTGAAGTCTCCATTAACGTGGATTGACGATAGCACCACCTATCGGAACCACGAGAAAATCTCCGAGTCTCCAAATTGCGTTTGCTCTTCTCCACCTCTTATTTACTACATGTGCAATTTACTTTCCGCTGCCATAACTCTAGAATTGCATGTGTAGGGTGATACTTGACTTGGTCATCATTGTGAACTTGCTAAAAACTTGCCCTAATCAAAAGGCTAAACTTTTAAGTTGTCAAGTAGTCTAATCACCCCCCCTCTAGACATACTTCCGATCCTACAGTTATGTCCATGGCTCACGATCATGCATTGCATGAAGATTGAAAAAGTTTGAAAATACTAAAGTATGAAACAATTGCTTGGCTAAAACCGGGGTTGTGCATGATTTAAATATTTTATGTGATGAAGATAGAGCATAGCCAGACTATATGATTTTGTAGGGATAACTTTCTTGTGCCATGTTATTTTGAGAAGACATGATTACCTTGTTAGTATGCATGAAATATTACTATTTCTTATGTCAATATGAACTTTTGTCTTGAATCATTTGGATCTGAACATTCATGCCACAATAAAGAAAATTACATTGAGAATTATGCTAGGTAGCATTCCACATCAAAAATTCTGTTTTTATCATTTACCTACTCGAGGACGAGCAAGAATTAACCTTGGGGATGCTTGATACGTCTCCAACGTATCTATAATTTTTGATTGTTCCATGCTATTATATTACCCATTTTGGATGTTTATGGGCTTTACTTTACACTTTTATATCATTTTTGGGACTAACATACTAACCGGAGGCCCAGCCCGAATTGCTGTTTTTTTGCTTATTTCAGTGTATCAAAGAAAAGGAATATCAAACAGAGTCCAAATGGAACGAAACCTTCGGGAGTGATTTTTTTTTTGGAATAAACGCAACCCAGGAGATTTGGAGTGGACATCAAGCAGCCGAGGCGGCCACGAGGCAGGAGGGCGCCCCTAGGGGGGTAGGCGCGCCCCCCACCCTCGTGGGCCCCTCGTGGCTCCCCTGACTGACTTCTTTCACCTATATATATCACCATACCCTGAAAACATCCAGGAGCACCACGAAACCCTATTTCCACCGCCGCAACCTTCTGTATCCGCGACATCCCATCTTGGAGCCTTCACCGGCGCTCTGCCGGAGGGGGAATCGACCACAAATTCAGAGGGCTTCTACATCAACACCATAGCCTCTCCGATGAGTTGTGAGTAGTTTACCACAGTCCTTCGGGTCCATAGTTATTAGCTAGATGGCTTCTTCTCTCTCTTTGATTCTCAATACAAAGTTCTCCTCGATCTTCTTGGAGATCTATTCGACATAACTCTTTTTGCGGTGTGTTTGTCGAGATCCGATGAATTGTGGGTTTATGATCAAGTTTATCTATGAGAATATTTGAATCTCCTCTGAATTCTTTTATGTATGATTGATTATCTTTGCAAGTCTCTTTGAATTATCAGTTTGGTTTGGCCTACTAGATTGATCTTTCTTGCAATGGGAGAAGTGCTTAGCTTTGGGTTCAATCTTGTGGTGTCCTTTCCTGTGGATGAGGCTGAACAAGGCACGTATTGTATTGTTGCCATCAAGGATAAAAAGATGGGGTTTATATCATATTGCTTGAGTTTATCCCTCTACATCATGTCATCTTGCCTAATGCTTTACTCTGTTCTTATGAACTTAATACTCTAGATGCATGCTGGATAGCGGTCGATGTGTGGAGTAATAATAGTAGATGCAGAATCGTTTCGTTCTACTTGTCGCGGACGTGATGCCTATATACATGATCATGCCTAGATATTCTCATAACTATGAACTTTTCTATCAATTGCTCGACAGTAATTTGTTCACCCACCGTAATACTTATGCTATGTTGAGAGAAGCCACTAGTGAAACCTATGGCCCCCGAGTCTATCTTTTATCATATAAGTTTCCAATCTACTTTATTTTGCATCTTTACTTTTCAATCTATATTATAAAAATACCAAAAATATTTATCTTATCTTTTTATCTCTATCAGACCTCACTTTCGCAAGTTACCGTGAAGGGATTGACAACCCCTTTATCGCGTTGGTTGCGAGGTTCTTGTTTGTTTGTGTAGGTACGAGGGACTTGCGTGGAGCCTCCTAATGTATTGATACCTTGGTTCTCAAAAACTGAGTTAAATACTTACGCTACTTTGCTGCATCATCCTTTCCTCTTCAAGGGAAAACCAACGCATTGCTCAAGAGGTAGCAAGGGCATATCTGCATATGCTAGGCTCGTCAAGTTTAACCCGAGTATTATGCCTGTGCAAAACTGGCTTGCACCCGTTGTATGTGAACGTACAACTTATCACACCCGATCATCACGTGGTGTCTCGGCACGACGAACTGTAGCAACGGTGCATACTCAGGGAGAACACTTATACCTTGAAATTTAGTAAGGGATCACCTTATAATGCTACCGCCGTACTAAGCAAAATAACATGCATAAAAGATAAACATCACATGCAATCAAAATATGTGACATGATATGGCCATCATCATCTTGTGCTCATGATCTCCATCACCGAAGCATCGTCATGATCTCCATCATCACCGGCTTGACACCTTGATGTCCATCGTAGCATTGTTATCGTCTTGCCAACTGTTGCTACTACGACTATCGCTACTGTTTAGTGATAAAGTAAAGTAATGACATGGTGATTGCATTTCATACAATAAAGTGACAACCATATGGCTCCTGCCAGTTGTCTATAACTCAGTTACAAAACATGATCATCTCATACAACAATTTATATCACATCATGTCTTGACCATATCACATCACAACCAGCCCTGCAAAAACAAGTTCGACGTCTTCTACTTTGTTGTTGCAAGTTTTACATGGCTGCTACAGGCTTCTAGCAAGAACCGGTCTTACCTACACATCAAAACCACAACAATTTTTGGTCAAATGTGTTGTTTTAACCTTCAACAAGGACCGGCCGTAGTCAAAATCAATTCAACTAAAGTTGGAGAAACAGACACCCGCCAGCCACCTATGTGCAAAAGCACGTCGGTAGAACCAGTCTCTTGAACGCGGTCATGTAATGTCGGTCCGGGCTGCTTCATCCAACAATACCGCCCAATCAAAGTAAGACGTTGGTGGTAAGAAGTATGACTATTATCTCCCTAACTCTTTGTGTTCTACTCATGCATAAAACATCTACGCATAGCCCTGGCTCGGATGCCACTGATGGGGAACATAGTAATTCAAAAAAAATCCTACGATCACGCAAGATATATCTAGG
Source organism: Aegilops speltoides (assembly GCA_021437245.1). NCBI lineage: Eukaryota > Viridiplantae > Streptophyta > Magnoliopsida > Poales > Poaceae > Aegilops > Aegilops speltoides. The sequence continues at coordinate 94,512,599 of CM038144.1, read as the reverse complement.
AGATGCATAGCAAGGAGACGGGAGAGTGTGTCTACGTACCCTCGTACATCGAAAGCAGAAGCATCTAGTAATGCGGTTGATGTAGTCGAACGTCTTCACGATCCAACCGATCCAAGTACCGAACGTACGGCACCTCCGTGTCCAGCACACATTCAGCATGATGACATCCCTCAAGCTCTTGATCTAGTTGAGGACGAGGGAGAGTTCCGTCAGCACGATGGCGTGGTGACGGTGTTGATGATATTGCCGGCGCAGGACTTCGCCTAAGCACTATGACGGTATGTCTGAGGTGTTAAACTGTGGAGGGGGGCACCGCACACGGCTAAGAGAACAACTGTTGTGCTTTGGGTTGGCCCCCTGCCCCCATATATAAAGGAGGGAGGAGGAGGAACCCGGCCAAGGAGGGGCGTGCCTATAGGGGGAGTCCAACTAGGATTCCCAATCCTAGTTGGAGTCCCCTTCCTTTTCCAAGAGGGGGGAGAGGGAAAGAGGTGGAGAGGGAGAAGGAAAGAGGAGGGGCGCCGCCCCCTCCTAGTCCTATTCGTACCATCCATAGGGGGGTGCGGCCACCCTGCGGCCCTCCTCTCCTTTTCCACTAAAGCCCATAATTCCCATTAATCCCCCGGGGGGTTCCGGTAACCTCCCGGTACTCCGAAAAATGCCTGAACCTTTTCGAAACCTTTCCGGTGTCCGAACATAACCTTCCAATATATCAATCTTTATGTCTAGACCATTTCGAGACTCCTCTTCATGTCTGTGATCTCATCCGGGACTCCAAACAAACTTCGGTAATCAAAAACACATTACTCATAATACAATCATCATCGAACGTTAAGCGTGCGGACCCTACAGGTTAGAGAACTATGTAGACATGATCGAGACACATCTCAGATCAATAACCAATAGCGGAACCTGGATGCTAATATCGGCTCCTACATATTCTACGAAGATCTTTATCGGTCAAACCGCATAACAACATACGTTGTTCCATTTGTCATTGGTATGTTACTTGCCCGAGATTCGATCATCGGTATCATCATACCTAGTTCAATCTCGTTACCGGCAAGTCTCTTTACTCGTTCCGTAATACTTCATCCCGCAACTAACTCATTAGTCACATTGCTTGCAAGGCTTATAGCGATGAGCATTACTGAGAGGGCCCAGAGATACCTCTCCGAAACACGGAGTGACAAATCCTAATCTCGATCTATGCCAACCCAACAAACACCTTCAGAGACACCTGTAGAGCATCTTTATAATCACCCAGTTACGTTGTGACGTTTGATAGCACACAAGTTGTTCCTCCGGTATTCGGGAGTTCCATAATCTCATAGTCTGAGGAACATGTATAAGTCATGAAGAAATCAGTAGCAATGAAACTATAACGATCATAATGCTAAGCTAATGGATGGGTCTTGTCCATCACATTATTCTCCTAATGATGTGATTCCGTTCATCAAATGACAACACATGTCTATGGTTAGGAAACATAACCATCTTTGATAAACGAGCTAGTCAAGTAGATGCATACTAGGGACACTATGTTTTGTCTATGTATTCACACATGTACTAAGTTTCCGGTTAATACAATTCTAGCATGAATAATAAACATTTATCATGATATAAGGAAATATAAATAGCAACTTTATTATTGCCTCTAGGGCATATTTCCTTCAAGAATAACCATCTAGAAAGCAAAAATCTGTATGCTTGGATATTCTTTCTAGCATTTGATCAATAAAAGGTAGAGGATATTGATCTTTTATAGTAGCTTTATTTAATTTGCGGAAATCAATTACCATTCTATAACCTGTAACAATTCTTTGTGGGATCAATACATCCTTATCATTAGGAACAACAGTAATACCTCCCTTCTTAGGGACACAATGAACAGGACTTGCCCATTGACTATCAACAATAGGATAAATTATACCTACATCCAGAAGCTGTAGTATTTCATTTCTTACCACTTCTTTCATCTTAGGATTTAACCATCGCTGGTGATCAACAACTGGTTTAGCATCTTTCTCTAGTTTTATTTTGTTCTGACAGAGTGGGACTGATGCCCTTAAGATCATCGAGAGTATATCCAATAGCAGCATGGTGCTTCTTCAGAGTTTTCAATAATTTCTCTTCTTCATGCTCTGAAAGGTTAGCACTAATAATAACTGGATATATCTTCTTTTCATCAAGATAAGCATATTTCAAAGTATCAGGTAATTGTTTAAGCTCAAACATGGGATCACCCTTGGGTGGTGGAGGATCACCTAGTATTTCAACAGGCAAGTTGTGTTTCAAAATAGGTCCCTGATTAAAGAATACTTCATCTATTTTCATTCATAAACATATCATTTTCATGTTCTAGAAAATATTGTTCTAAAGGATCATTAGGAGGGACGAAAATAGTACAAGACCAATAATTACATCCTTACTAGGCAATTCTTTATCATGGGGTTGCCTAAAAAATTTAGAGAAATTAAAATCATGAGACATATCCCCTAAACCAACAGTAACAATATCCTTCTCGCAGTCTATCTTAGCATTAACAATATTCAAGAAGGGTCTACCAAATATAATGGGACAAAAGTCATCTTGTGGGGAACCAAGAACAAGAAAATCAATAGGATATTTAATTATCCCACACAAGACTTCAACATCTCTAACAATCCCAACTGGTGAAATAGTATCTCTACTGGTAAGCTTATAATAGTAACATCAATATCTTCTATGTCAACAGGTGCAATATCATGCATAATTTCTTTATATAAGGAATGAGAAATTGTACTCACACTAGAACCCATATCACATAAGCCATGATAGTAATGATCTCCTAATTTAACAGAAAAGCAGGCATGCCAACAACAGGACTATGTTTACCCTTAGTATCGGGTTTAGCAATTCTAGCAGCTTCATCCTAGAAATAAATAACATGCCCATCAATATTATTGACCAAGAGATCTTTGACCATAGAAATACTTGCTAAGGGGGTGTAGGTGTTCTGGTATTACTCTTATGAACCATAGTTGAAGCTTTAGCATGATCCTTTATTCTAACAGGGAAAGGTGGTTTCTCAATATAAGCAGTAGGAATAATAGGATCAACATTATAAGTAATAGTTTCTTCTTCAACTTTATTAGGTTCTACTACTCCCAGTTCAATGGGAGGATGATATTTAAACCACTTCTTCTTAGGGAGATCAACATGAGTAGCAAATGATTCACATAAAGAAGCTATTATCTCAGAGTGGAGTCCATATTTAGTGCTAAATTCACGAAAAGCATCGGTATCCATAAAAGATTTAACACAATCAAACTTAGGGGTTATACCCGACTCCTTACCTTCGTCGAGTTTCCAATCTTTAGAGTTGCGTTTAATACTTTCCAATAAGTCCTATTTGAATTCAATAGTCTTCATCATAAAAGAACCAGTACAAGAAGTATCGAGCATGGAGCGATCATTATGAGAAAGCCGAGCATAATTTTTTTGAATAATAGTTTCTCTTGAGAGCTCATGATTGGGGAATGAATATAACATTGACTTAAGCCTCCCCCAAGCTTGATTGATACTTTCGCCTTCACGAGGCCAAAAATTATATATATAATTTGTAAGTGCATCTAGTGCCCCTTAGTGATTCTGGTGTATTGAAGACTTATAGGTTAAGGGATTGATGCGTTTGTGAGTGTACACAGGTCTATAAGTCTATGAGGAGTTTGATATTTACAGAGAAAGTCGACCCCTAAAAATGAAGTTCTTCAACTGAAGACTTTGGATTTCTGAAGAATTTCTGAAGACCTTGAAAGTGAAGAAATTGGTGTGACCTTTGAAAACTTGGTAATCATTCGAGGAATATGAAGCGTGAAGACTTTTGTTTTCGTAGTTTCATCTTCTCTTTCTTGAGTCATAGGAAACACCGTACTGTTAAAGGGGGTCGAGGAAATACTAAGGAAAAATTTCCATGTGATGCTCAACTCAAAATCCTACACCTACCAATCCCTTGAGTGAAGCCATTGGAAATCTCATACAGTTCAGTCATATTCTTGATGGATGAGACGAAGTTCTTCTAGTCTCGAGAATTTATTCTCGACCGAGGAGTTAGGAATTCGCCAAAGGGATTGCCTACACAAAGAGGAACATGATAGCCCCGAGGAATTTGAGAGTCAAATATTCCGACCGTTGTTGTGCTATCTTGATTGTCCCAAAATATCTACCCACCTAACGGTCATATCAGACAAGGGCATTTATGTCTTAGCATGTCGGGCTGCTCCCTAGGCTATAAATAGCAGCCCCCTTCAACCACTAGCTGGTTGGCTGCTCCGGGAGAAACTGACACTTGTCAATGGAGAGCATCCCATCCTCCGAGGACTTTGAGCGAAAATCATCAAGTGAGGAAAACCCAAACCCAACACCTACAAACCCAAACTGATTGAGCATCACTGAAGAGATTGATCCTGCATGGATCCGATGCTTGTTTCCTTTGAAGACTGTGCTTCTTCCAGACGGTTAGGCGTCAAGGTCTAGATCATCCAAGAGGAATTGTGGATTGCCGAGTGACCATGTTTGTGAAGGTTCAGAAGTCACCTGAAGACTTACCACGAGTGATTGGGCGAGGTCTGTGTGACCTTAGCTCAAGGAGAATACGGTGAGAACTGTGTGTCCGGGACTGGGTGTCCTAAAGTTTAAATACTCAGCCACTCCAACCAGACATACAACTGAGACAGCAATTGGAACTGGTCTACCAAATCATTGTCTTCACTAAGCTTACTGGTTCTATTTCCTCAACTCTTTCATTTCCTCATCTCTGGTGTTGTGTGCTTGTTCATATCTGTTTGAAGACTTTGACTGAAGACTTTCTCAATTTCCTCAGTTAAATTTCTTCAGTTTGTCTGTCTTCTTTCTGTTTTATCCTATGCTTACACTTCCTGTACTCTGTGCTTGTCTTCATTCCATCATGATGACCATGCTCGTGTTCTGTTATGCTTACATTTGAGTACTTATTCTGCTGCTAGTAGTTCTTCATTTAGGAATTTACTCACCAGCAAATTCCTCAGTGAAGAATTCATAAAAATCGCCTATTCACCCCCTGAGGGAGTCCTGGACTAGGGGGTGTCCGGACAGCCGGACTATCATCGTCCGCCGGACTCCAAGACTACGAAGATACAAGATTGAATACTCCGTCCCGTGTCCGAATGGGACTTTCCTTGGCATGGAAGGCAAGCTTGGCGATACGGATATGTAGATCTCCTACCATTGTAACCGACTCTGTGTAACCCTAGCCTTCTCCGGTGTCTATATAAACCGGAGGGCTTTAGTCCGTAGGACACAACATACATTACAACAATCATACCATAGGCTAGCTTTAGGGTTTGGCCTCCTTGATCTCATGGTAGATCTACTCTTGTACTACCCATATCATCAATATTAATCAAGCAGGACGTAGGGTTTTACCTCCATCAAGAGGGCCCGAACCTGGGTAAAACATTGTGTCCCTTGTCTCCTGTTACCATCCGCCTAGGCGCACAGTTCGGGACCCCCTACGAGATCCACGGTTTGACACCGACATTGGTGCTTTCATTGAGAGTTCTTACGTATGCGTCACCAATAGGCTAGATGGCATCTTCAATCAACAACGCTGTCGGTGGTGAGACTTTTCTCCCGGACAGATCTTCAGATTCGGGCCGCTTCGCTGCGGGCTAATTCACTTGGCCATCCGGAGCAGATCGAAGCTACGCCCGCCATCAGTCGATTCGGAAGCCTAAACTTCACGGCCGACATCCGGGGACTTGATCTTCGACGGGCTCGAGCCACAGCCAAGCGCCCGCCTTTATTACGATGGGCATGATCTAGCTCTGCCGCCGAACAGTGCCTTGGTGGCCGCACATGAATCCGCTCCGGCCCTTAGTCCGGAGCCGATTGCCCAAATCGAGGACCGGTGGATGGACACCACCTCGGGGGCTGCAACTTCTATGGCGATGGAGCCGAAAACTAACCTTATCCTCGAAGCTTCGTGACTCGAGTGCGGACTCCTTGCCGGACTCCAAACCTCCCACGCCCCTGCCAATCAAATCTGATTGGGCGCCGGTTATGGAATTCACCACCGCAGACATCTTCCAACACTCGCCCTTTGGCGACATCCTAAAATCGCTAAAGCATCTCTCGCTATCCGGAGAGTCTGGCGGATTATGGCGGGATGGTTGGGATACGGACGACGAAGAAATTGAGCCCACCCACCACCCACTTTGTAGCCACTGCCGATGATCTAACCGACATGCTAGACTACGACTCGAAGACATCGGCGCTATGGGCGGCGATGCCGAGATTTAACAGAACCAGCGCCTACAGGGCACTGGAAGACCACCTCGTCATACGACATATACATGGTGGATACCCCAAAAGATGGGGACGGCGAAGAAGCACGGAGGCAGATTCTCTAAAGAAACAACCCAAGCGCCGGCGTCAGCGGCGCCGCTCTAAATCCCGCCACAGCAAGAATGGAGATTCCGGCACAGGAGATAATAATACCCTAGAGAGTGCGAAGATAATCCCTCCAAAGAAGACTCGGCGCAGAGGATGTAAGCAAGCCCTCACGAGAGGGCGGCGGATTTAAGAGGTCGAGGACTATAACTATATACCTCCCTCCGAAGACGAGGCAAGCCTCAACGACGACGAATTCGTCGTGCCCGAGGATCCCGTCGAACAAGAGTGTTTTAAACACAGGCTTATCGCCACGGCAAATAGCCTAAAGAAAAAGCAGCAGCAGCTTCAAGCTGATCAGGATCTGCTGGCCGATCGATGGACCGAGGTCCTCGCGGCCGAGGAGCATAAACTCGAACGCCCCTCCAAAAGCTACCCAAGACGTAAGTTGCTCCCTTGATTAGAGGAGGAAGCATACATACCTTCATCACCAGCACACGATACGGCCGACCGACCACCCCGTGGTCGCGACAGAGAGGCATCCAGGCCCTCCACCAAGACCGTACCCCGGCATCGCTCCAAAAGTACGAAGCCAAGAGGGAACGCGCGGACTTGCGAGATGTATTGGAGGACAAAGCAAGGCAATCCAGATCCATCTACGGATCACGTGGGTGCCCCACGACCCACGACGAATACCGTCGCGCCGGATACAATAACCCGGCGGGCGAACACAGCAGACAACGCTCTCTCGAGCTACGTCGTGATATTGCCCAATATAGAGCGCCGCACCCGCTATGCTTCATTGACGAAGTAATGGATCATCAAATCCCTGAAGGGTTTAAACCCGTAAACATTGAATCCTACGATGGAACAACAGACCCGTGGTTTGGATCAAGATTATCTCCTTCACATCCATATGGCCCGCGGCGGCATCTCCATGCCATCAAGTATCTCCCACTCAAGCAAAGGACCAGCTCGGCATTGGCTTAACAGCTTGCTGCAGAGTCAATTGGGTGTTGGGAAGACACGGAAGCCGCATTCCTTGACAACTTCGAGAACGCGTATAGCGGCCACGAGACGCCAATGACCTAAGCCACATAATTCAGCAGCGACGAATCGGCGGACAATTACGGGCGCGGTTCTTGACAAAGAAAAACCAAATCGTCGATTGTCCGGATCAGAGGCCCTCGCAGCCTTCAAACATAACATCCGCGATGAGTGGCTAGCCCGGCACAGGGGGCAGAAAAGCGAAATCCATGGCAGCCCTCACATCATTAATGACCCGCTTTTGTGCGGGAGAGGATAGCTGGCTTGCTCGCAGCAACAACCCGAGTAAAAATTCGGCGGTCCGGATACTAAGGACCACAATGGCAGGTCGCGTCGAAGCAAAATAAGCGCCGCGTGCGCGGCGACAAGGAGGATACGGCGGTCAACGCGGATTCGAGGCTCTAAACCCGTCGTGGAAGAAGCCATTCAAAAGAACCACTCGGGTCCGTCCAATTTGGACCGAATACTCGACCGCTTATGCGGATACATGGCACCCCTGAAAAGCCAGCTAATCACACCAACAGAGATTGCTGGGTGTTCAAGCAGGCAGGCAAGTTAATTGCCGAAAACAACGATAAGGGGCTAAGCAGCGACGACGAGGAAGAGACCCAACCGCCGAACAATAGAGGACAGAAGGGTTTCCCCCCACAAGTGCGGACGGTGAACATGATCTACGCAACCCATATACCCAGGAGGGAGCGGAAGCGTGCACTATGGGACGTATATGCGATGGAGCCAGTCGCCCCGAAGTTCAATCCATGATCCTCTTGTCCGATCACTTTCGATTGAAGAGACCATCCGACCAGCATCCGCCATGGCGGATTCACCGCACTGGTTTTAGACCAATCGTCGATGGATTTCACCTCACGAGAGTCCTGATGGACGGCGACAGTAGCCTGAACCTGCTTTATCAGGATACAGTGCGCAAGATGGGCATAGACCCCTCAAGGATTAAACCTACAAAGACAACCTTTAAAGGCGTCATACCGGTGTGGAGGCCAATTATGCAGCTCGACCACACTGAAGTGGTCTTCGGATCCTGGATAATTTCCGGAGCGAGGAATTAATCTTCGACATAGTCCCATTTCGCAGCGGCTATCACGCTCTGCTCGAATCGCATTTGCAAAGTTCAACGCGGTGCCACATTATGCATACCTCAAGCTCAAGATGCCAGGCCCTTGTGGAGTCATCACGGTCAAAGGAAATACGGGCGCTCCCTCGAGCGGAGGAACATACAATGCTCTCGCGGCGATATCTGAGCAGCCTTTTAAGGCAATTTTCGAGTCCGGCTGTTAAACGGCCGGATACATCCAAACGTGCCCGAAGCAACACCAACCAAGACCACCTGGCACGATCCGAGCACGCATAGCAATGCGGCCCTAACCCCCGCCCTCGCATGGTTGCAAGAACAACCCTCTGCGTACATCATTACGCTTTGGAGATACCATGGGCGTAGGGGAAGGGGCTCGCAAGTGTGCAACTCTTTCTTATTATTATTTTCCTTCTTTATGTACACAGGACTCCGTTAGCCAAAGGCCCTGTCCGGCGGTGAACCTGCCGAACTCATGATGCAACAGCCGGGGAGTAAAGAATGCGGCGATTTAACACTCGGTGGTCTCAATTCTGAGCATTAAATTTGATTATATACACCAAGTCCGCAGCCCATCCTCGGAGGGGACATGTTCAACTAGTCCAAAACCCTTCCTTACCGCACTATTTGTATCAGTCCGCACTCATAGCAGATTTCCTTTAATAAATGATGCAGCACCTTTTTGCTTGTTATTACATATATATGTTCATTACATGACATCTTGCACCCGTATATTTTGATACGGCCTAATACACTAGGGCTTATGTTCCCCACATTATGGTGTGATAAGTCCGAACACTTTCACAAGTACGGCACCCGAACTTATAGCATTATATGAATCGGCTCCGAATCATGTCTTGGGTCAATAGTTGGGTTTGCCCGGCTCCCACGTTTTGGTGCCTTACGTTCCGTTCCGTCGGCTAAGGTGGCACTGGGAGAACCACTGCGATTGCGCCCCGGTTGAGCCGGGCGAGCGCCTCAGTGGAGAAAGCTAAAACTGACTGGCATGATAAGGCGAGAGACTGGTCGCTGTTTGAGAGGTTTTTTCGGGTCCTTAAAGACTCACGCCGCTTCGAGCGAAGTTCCGGATAATGTCCGACGAAGGCGTGGATAGCGCCCAATTGGTCTTCGAATACTAGGGGCTTCACAAATTTAAAATTATAGAATTCGATGGCTAAGTGAGAGTGTTCAAGCATTATAAGTCCGGTTGCCTTGTTCGTTGTGTTGGCGCCTCCTAGATGGACCCAAAAGTGGGAACAAGAGTGCTCAAGTTATCCGAACACCCCAAAGACTTGCGGCTTGGGGGTGAAGCCAATGACTTGCCATCTCTCGATTTTATAAGCGGCCGCATAGAAGGTAATATTTTAAATTAAACAAGCGTTGCTTAAAGCGCACATGAACAAAGTTTCAGCGCACGAGGATAATACATAGCGAGTTTACTCAAAATTACATCTCTAGGGCATTCATCCATAATATCGCGGGCCCCTTCAGACAGTTTTATAATACATTTGGTGTAAGATACTCCTTGCCCGGTGGCGGCCGATCGATGAAGCTTCTCGCATCCAGCCTGCCCAGTGCACCTTTAATGCGGGCAAGGGCCCGCCGAGCACCTTCAATCTGGTGAGCGCTTGATGACTTCCACCTGTGCATCCACCTGCCGCCGCCGACGAGGCAAGTAGCTCCTGGCATGGCTGTCCAGCCACACCGGACTATAAGGCCCTTCATGGCCTCCTCGGCTACCTTGTGAAGTTCGACCAGCTGCTTGGTGGTCGCTTGGGGCACCGGATGGCGGCCTCGGCGTCTTGAGACTAGAAGACCTTCTCCATTGAGCTCCCTCCTCGCCCGCAGTAGAATCGGCGGCATCGACGACTACGCGGTAGATCCGCAAACGCCTCTGGAGAGCTCCGAATGCGGGTAAGTGTCAGGTAGTTTACATTAACATGCTTGCTTTGCATGAAAAATGCCTTACCCGCCGCTATCTTCTTTACATCTTCAACCTCCTGAAGGGCCTTACGGGCCTCGGCCTTGGCGGACTTGGCACTTTCGAGAGCCGAGGCAAGCTCGGACTCTCGAGTCTTGGAGTCGCGCTCCAAGCTCTCATGCTTCTCCATGAGAGCCTGGAGCTCTTGCCGCACTTCCGCCACCTGTGCCTCCTAGTTTTCTTGCTCTGCCCGTTCATGGCAAGCCTGCGTTCGACACAGACACACCTCCTTCGGGCTGCCACCTCGCTTGTGGCCCCTGCAATACCCATATTATCCTTGTTAATTTTATTGCGACCAAAATCCTTTTCTGTAAGGTAACAATTCAAAGTGGTGCTACTCACCTTCTTTGTCCTCGAGCTGCCTCTTGGCATGGCCGAGCTCTCGCTCGGACCGCTCGAGATCTTGCTTTAATGTACCAACCTCCGCAGTCAGTGCGGCAGAGGTCAGCAGCACAGCCTGCAAACCCATATTGACATAATTTATTAGCAACCTGCGAATATCTTTTCAGATCCTTAGTCCGGCTTTTCTTTCCGAACACCGAACCGAGCATCAGGGGCTACTGTCTATGCGGTATTATATTACACAATTTTAACTTCTTACCTCAAAGCCTATTAAAAGGCTATGCGAGCCGGTCAGCCCGCTCTTGGCGAGCTGGACCTTCAATCACCGCACTCATAACAGTGCGGTGTTCTTCCTCGATGGAAGCGCCTTTGAGCGCCTCCAGCAAGTTGTCCGGTGCCTCCGGTTGGACGGAGGCCGCCGGAGTCACGGTCTTGCCCTTCTTTCGAAGGGGCCGCCCGCCGGACTCTGGAACCACTACAGGTTCCAACGTAGAGTCCGGCGCAAAGTCCGGGAGGCTGCCTTGCTGCGCCTCCGGAGCCTCCTCCTGATGGGTCCCTTTCTGGAATCCCACCTCGGCGTCCTCATCGGCGCGGGGGGTAGAGGCCGTCGGAAGTGAATCCACATCCGACGGGGCGAACGACCCGCTCGATGAAGTGGGGAGATCATCATCGGCCAGACTGCGGACAGTATGCGGCATTAGTAGGACACTATGTGACACGAAAGAAATTGCATATCAGGGATCCGGATACTTACGACCTCACCGGAGGCCTGGCCCTTGAAGGCCACTCCTCCTCGCCAATGTCGGTGTTGGCGGAGCTGTCCGGGGGGATAGTTCTCCCCCTCTTGGACCCTTCGGCCTCCCCTGTTGGGGAAGCCTTCCTCTTCCTCTCTCCCTCCTCCGGGAGAGAGTCTTCTTCCTCCTCCTCATCTTCGGGGGAGGAGTCCGCCTCGTCGTCGGACGCTTGATTACGGGAACTTTTTCGAGTCCCCGTGGCCACCTTCTTGGCCTTCTTCTCCGGCACCACGTGTGGTGCTGGAACCAGCAGCCTCGCTAGACGGGTGTCCACTGGGTCTTCTGGCATGGGAGCCGGGCAGATGAGCTGCTCGGCCTTCTGCATCCATTCCTGTCAAAGGAAAAGGGAGATTGAAACCCTCTTAGAATCAATCTATTTACAGCAAGTGTCCCGTAAAGGGGTTGAATCACTTACCTCGTCAGCTAGATGCTGCGTGCGAAATCCGCGATCTTCCGTCGCGGACGCGGGGGCTTCGGCGCCCTTAAACAACACCCCCCAGGCGCCTTCGTACGTCGTGTAGAAGAGCCCGCTTAGCGCCTGGTGCTGTTCTGGATCAAACTCCCATAGATTGAATGCCCGTTCTTGGCATGGGAGGATCCGGCGGACGAGCATGACTTGGACCACATCGACGAGCATGAGCTTCTTGTTCACCAGCTTCTGGATACAGGCTCGGAGTCCCGTCAGCTCCTTCGGATTACCCCACAGCAAGCTCTTCTCTTTCCAGGAGGTGAGCTGTGTAGGGATACCAGATCTAAACTCGAGGGCCGCCGCCCACGCAGGGTCGCGCGGCTCGGTGATATAGAACCACCCCTATTGCCACCCCTTGATGGAGTCCACGAAGGCCCCTTCGAACCAGAGGACATTGGGCATCTTGCCCAACATGGCACCTCCGCACTCCGCCTGCGTGCCCTTCACTACCTTCGGCTTGACGTTGAAGGTCTTGAGCCACAAGCCAAAGTGGGGCCGGATGCAGAGGAGGGCCTCACACACGACGATGAACGCTGAGATGTTGAGGATGAAGTTCGGTGCCAGATCGTGGAAATCCAGGCCGTAGTAGAACATGAGCCCCCGGACAAAGGGATGAAGTGGAAAGCCCAGTCCGTGGAGGAAGTGGGGAAGGAAAACGACCCTCTCATGGGGCCCGGGGATAGGGATGAGCTGCCCCTCGTCGGGCAGTCGGTGCGTGACATCGCCGGAAAGGTATCCGGCGCTGCGCAGCTTGGTGATGTGCTCCTCCTTGACGGTGGAAGCCAACCATTTGCCTCCCCCTCCGGACATGGTCGGGGAAGGTTAAGACGAGATCTTGCGAGCTTGGGCGTTGGAGCTTGAGTCTTGCGAGGTGGATAAGCAAAGGAGGAAGAAGGCGTGGGTGAAAAGGTGAATCCTTATCCCTTATATATAGGCGGCGAAGACTATCGCCCCACCGCCTGGTAAAACTTGCTTATCTCCCAAGTGCCACCATCAATGGCGCGGTTGGGTTACCCGTCCGTATTGATGAGAATCCGGAATAAGGGAGCACGACCTCTGCCCGACAAGGCGTGCCAAGGAACCGCTTCGCTAAGCGTCTTTGAGGTGGTATAATAAAAAGCGATTCAAGTAAAGGCTCATTAGCGGTGTGATGTCATGCCGCAAAATCGTCGCCAGATTGGACTTATGTGCATTTTATTCTCTCTGATGGAATGTGGAATTTATTTTGCGAGCGGACACTATCTGGTGTTCATGATCTTCTCTGGATTATTCAAAGGAGGAACCCGCCTTGCAATGCGAACATTATCGCGCGGACTTATCGTCATTGAAGCCTGGTTAGAGAGCTCTTGAGGAGTCTGGACTAGGGGTGTCGGACAGCGGACTATCATCGTCGCCGGACTCCAAGACTACGAAGATACAAGATTGAAGACTTCGTCCCGTGTCAGGACGGGACTTTCCTTAGCGTGGAAGGCAAGCTTGCATCTGGATATGTAGATCTCCTACCATTGTAACCGACTCTGTGTAACCCTAGCCTTCTCCGGTGTCTATATAAACTGGAGGGCTTTAGTCCATAGGACACAACATACATTACAACAATCATACTGTCGGTGTCAAAACCGGCGGATCTCGGGTAGGGGGCCCCGAACTGTGTGTCTAGGCGGATGGTAACAAGAGACGAGGGACACAATGTTTTTACCCAGGTTTGGGCCCTCTCGATGGAGGTAAAACCCTACGTCCTGCTTGATTAATACTGATGATATGGGTAGTACAAGAGTAGATCTACCACGAGATCAAGGAGGCTAAACCCTAGAAGCTAGCCTATGGTATGATTGTTGAGATGTATGTTGTCCTACGGACTAAAGCCCTCCGGTTTATATAGACACCGGAGAGGCTAGGGTTACACAGAGTCGGTTACAATGGTAGGAGATCTACATATCCAGATTGCTGCTTGCCTTCCACGCCAAGGAAAGTACCTTCCTGACACGAGCCGAGTCTTCAATCTTGTATCTTCGCAGTCTTGGAGTCCGGCGGATATTGATAGTCCGGCTGTCCGGACACCCCTAGTCCAGACTCCTCAAGAGTCCCTGAACCAGTCTTCAATGACGATAAGTCCGGCGTGCATAATGTTCGGCATTGCAAGGCGGGTTCTTCCTTGAATAATCCAGAAGATCATGAACACCAGGATAGTGTCCGACTCTGCAAAAATAATTTCCACATTCCACCGTAGAGAGAATAAAACATATACACGGACTCAATCTGCCGACGATATGCGGCGTGACATCACACCGCTACCAAGCCCTCGCTTGAATCGCTTTTTACTATTCCACCTCAGACGCTTAGCGGAGCGGTTTCTTGGCACGCCTTGTCGGCGAGATCGTGGTCCTCTATTCGGGATCCTCATCAATACGCGTGGTAACCCAACCGCTCCGTGCCACGCCTCCTCTATCGAAGGAATCCCAAGCGGTCACGGAGGCGGTCCTTGGTATGTCTTCCCTTTATAAGAGGACCAAGGCCTGTCCTTGTTCTTTAATCTCGCGCCGAATCTTTCCTCCGCTCCCGGTTCCAACACCCGAGCTTGATTGGCGCTTGGATCCTCAACCATGTCCGCTCCGACCTCCGGGGCGGGACATATTGAAGTTGCATGAGGCCAAGTACACGCCTCACGAGGTTTCAAGACAGGTTGCCTGCCCAGGGGCAGGCCGTGCCCTCCCGAGCCCGTGAATCGTCATTTTCGTATCCCACCTCCGCCGGGTTTAGGCTTCTGACGGATCCTTCGTGAGAGGAATCTGTTCTACTATGGGCTGGACTTTCACGACTTGGCTCCGAGTCCATCCTCCATATCTCCGCATTCATTATCGTCTGCGAGGCCTTCCTCCGCGTCATTCCCCACTTCGCCTATGGCTGAAGAGCTTCAAGTGGGCGAAGATGATCGGGGCGTCAGCGGAGTCTTGGCCAGGCGACCATAAGCAAAAGGTCGATGCCCGTGGCCGAGGGTTCCTTCAAGAGGAACTTGGGCTGTGGCAGCAGGAGTGGTTCTACATCACCGCTCAAGGGCGCAGCAAAAGCCGCCGCCCTTATTCCGACCAGGACCTCCACGCCAACTGATGTCGTGGGTCAACCAAGGGCTCAACTGGGGGCCGTCCGAGGACGTTCCCTCACTGCAGGGATGGATTCGAGACCTCCAAGTGAGGGAGATCGACCTGATCAAGGTGATGCAGGTTATGCTAATCAGGCATCTTCCGCCCTGTAAACGCCGTCCTCTCCGTCTATGGGAGTTCAATCCGGAGGGACCTCGTATTCTCCAGCATTTTATGGGTGCGACACCCACGGAGATGTACAAGCTGTTCTTCGGACCGCAGGTGGCGTGTCCGATTCGGCCGAGGACGTAGGCCTAAGCCGCGATCGCCCGGATACTCAGGTAGATAGCTCAGAGTCCGGACATTCTATTTATATGCCTTTCAAAAGTTCGTCTCCTGACCCTTTGTTCTTTACAGGAATGGGTGGCACGATCAAGGCTGATAAGGTGTCGGCCCCCCCAGAGACCGTGACTGGAGCCCGTGCTGGTCAGAATGTTGGAGGTTGCGCCCACAAAAGGGGGCGACGGGGGAAATAGAGGAGCTAATACTTCGCCCAAAGGGGCGACTGAAGAGGAGGGAGCCAAGAGCCCCTCCCTTCAGAGGGAGAAGAGGACCGCCTCCGAAGATCCGGAGGCCAAAGCCCCTAAGCGTGGGAAGAAATCCTCACCGGGGGGTCTGGCGTCCGGAGAGAATCCGGACGCACAATCATCGCCGAAGGACCAGCCCTCCAACGAGCCGTGAGTATGAAAGAGGAAATTAATTAGTAGGGAAGTACCTTCATTTGTGCTTCATGGGTAACGAAATATTTATATTGCAGTTCGGATCTGCAGCCTTCTCGATGAGTTCATCTTCGGGGACCCTCTTAGGAGATGATGGAAGCGATCGCCTCCGTCTGCAGCGCCGCCGGATGAGGCAAAGCGAGCCCGCCAGTGTAAATCACGGAGGGCGTCCCGAGTCCGGAGGGGCGAGAGTTCGGCACTGCTAGTGTCCGCCGAGAATCAAGAATCTGCTTGAGAGGGCACCCATTTCAGAAGATCATCGTGCGTTAATGCGCATGGTGATTGGAAGGATTTCGTCCCGCCGAGAGCGGATTATGTAATGCCGCCATGAGTTTGCTGGCGGGATTTGAGGTATCTTGAAAATGGCGCACCCCTTTGTCGTTTAACAGTTTTGCATATAAAAATGTGCCCTGTATAGATAGTAGCCCTTGAGTCTCGGTAGGTTGTCGGAAACGACAACGTACTGAGGATCGAAATCTAAAGTAATGAATTCCGTCGTTCCTATGCGGTGGCGGATGGTCCCGGCTAGCGGACTAGTGATTTTGCGAATTAACTCGGCAGCTTGACTGGCAGATGAGGACATCGCACTTGTCAACAAAGCGACTTGACGAGTCGCAAGGTAAAATAGTTCTCCGTAGTTGCTTTATTAAGGGGTCAAAGCCCCTCGATAAATTATATGCTGTTTATCTGAGGCGGTCTTTGCTGCTTTGTGGAGAGCCTTGGGCTGAACTTGCTCTAGCTAAGGAGCAAGCCCGAAGGAGTGACGCGCTGCCTCGAGGGCGCCGAGGAGTTGAAAGCGAAAAGCGGCGCCTTGCCTAAGCGAGGCGGAGGTGGCCGAATTGGCCACGAAAGTAAAGGATGCTACCGACCGCAATGAGGCTCTTGAAAAGGAGCGCTTATTGGAGCGGGAAGACCTGAAGAAGGCCACCGCCGAAGCCAAGGATGCCCGCTCTGCAATGCGGGCTATGAAGGAGGAGCAGCGCCAGGCCGGAGAAATCGCGGCTGGCAAGCCCTTTCTGATGCGTCGCCGGTTTATGGATTCCATGTATGCTCAATTTGAGCGGCAGTGGAGTTTGGAGGACCCGTATATGGACTTGGCTGCGAGTGCGGCTGATGCCGTTAAGCACTTCCGGAGCCAGGGGGATCACGAGACGGAAGAGTTATATTGGTCTCAATTCCACATCCGGATCGCCCACTTCGGCGACGGACGGTTGGCGAATGGGCCAAACTAAATAGATTGTCCGGACTAGCCATGGTGACATCGTGGCCCATGTCCGGCGAGAGAGGTCCAAGCGACGAGCTATTTTGGCTTACTACAGCAATTCCTTGGGGCGGTGCCGCATATAAAGGAGATGAAGCGGTCGACCTGCATAGAGGGCGCGCGGATGGCTCGCCCGTGTGAAGGCGCATTGTCCGGAGATGGGCGCCACCGCTGTTCTGCCAGGGTTCGGATGAAAACCGCTCCTGCCGAGCACTATTTCGGGAAGTTATGCGTGGCGCTCGTGTAATAGAGTCGCGATGCTCGAAGAATGTAATGTTCAATTGAGCGCATTAGCTTGTAAATCAATGATTATGGTATAACTGCTTTTTATACTTGTGTGTTCAAGTAGTAAAACTTCTCTGTCTGGCCGTTTACGTATACTTGTGTATAACACGAAAGATGCGCTCTTGACTTCAGCCCCTCGCACAAGGTCTTTGGGGTGTTCGCAAAATAGCGTTTTCACACTTAATCCGGCGTCTCGGTCCCGTTATAAGGAGGTGGTAGCGTAGCGAAACGAGGCAATCCGGACTATAATGCTTTATCACTTTCACTTAGCGATGGAGCTCGAGGGTGGGGCTACGATATAGCCTGGTGGCCCCGCGTCTCGAATCCGAATTGCGTAAGTGCTGACCGAAATGGTCCTTCGTCAAAGCGAAATTCTAAACATTCCGATAGTCGATCGATGGTTGACCGATCTCGTTGTATCATGATGATCGGTTTTGGCGTTCTCTCTCGAGGTGCTCGCCCGGCGAACCGGGGCACAATTGCAGTAGTTCTCCACGGTGCCGCGTTAGCCGATGATACTGAACGTAAGGCAGCAAAACACAGAGGCGGGCAAACCCAACATTTGACCAAAGACATGATTCGGAGCTGATGCATATAATGCCTAACTCGAGACGCCAAACACTCCCTAAGGTGTTTGGTCTTTATAATAATGGGCAAAACGATGCCCTAAGCCCCTAGTGTCCAGGTACGGGCATGGTCTTCTGACGCGGCCGATGCCAAAGCGTCAGGCTCCGCATTGGCTATAGGAAGAAACAAAGGGAGAATAACAACAAGAGACAAAAAAAGGTTTACGCAGGTCTTAATCAAAAAGAATCCTCTAGCAGGTCCCTCGCACATCTGCTACCAGTGTCTCCGTTGCGCCGTTATCCTGGACGGGTATGCACATTGTTCATCTGTAAAAAGAGAGGAACGTTTAGTTTAAAAACAATTTGTGCGGAAAATATGTAAAATAAAAAATAAAAAATATAAATAATTAAAGCAGGGTTTGTATAAACCCGTGGTTATTTGTGCGCGCAGCCCCCTGTGAAGGGGTATGCGGCTAGGGAGCCCCTAGCCTACTGACGCCGGATTCGTCTATCCGAGTCCGGGGTCTTGAAGTGACCCTCGCACTGAAATGATGCCACATGGACCGGGCATCTTGAGTGTAAGAGACGCGTAATGCGGTATAGCGTTGAAGCGGACAAAAGCCTTACGTCCCAAGAGTGCTTGATATTCACTTTCAAATGGGACGATGTGAAAAATTAATTTTTCTCGTCGAGAATTGTTCGGCGATCCGAACACGACTTCTAGTAATATGGAGCCTGTGCACTTGGCGTAAGGGCCTGGCGTCACTCCTTTGAAGGAAGTGCGGCTGTGTCGGATTTTGGCGGGGTTTATCCCCATCCTACGGACGGTTTTGGAATACAGCAGGTTTAAGTCACTGCCTCCGTCCATTAGGACACTAGTAAATTGTAATCCGTCTATCATGGGATTCAATATCGAAGTCCGTCCGCATTTGAACAACTCGGAATAGTCCAGGTGGTCGAAAGTGATTGGTTTTGATGTCCAATCTCTATTGTCTGCTGGGTTGGACCGTGCGAAGCTCTTTTTAGAAAGTGCCGCACTATTATTTCGTTTTATCACATGAAGTGAGTTTACTGCTTTAACCCCTTGTGGGAAAGTCTTTTGTTTTCCGGTGCTCTCTGCTGGTGGGGTTTATCCTCTTAAGCTGACGCGTCGAGCCTTGTGTTCGGCATTTAGTCGGCCAGACTGTTTAAAACCCAACAATCCTGTGGGTGTGATTTGCGAGCCTTAAAAGTACTGTGGATTTGACATATCCGACCCAAAATCTTCTTTAAGTTGGACAATTCGTCCTTTGTCATCCTTTAGAGGCTGTGTTTTATTATTGGGCCGAGCTTTTAAATCCGGCGTTGATGCAGTGCTGTTTGGGCTTTTCTCTTTATTCCGCGCTGCTCTTTTTCGCCGTGATTTTCTGTTTCCATCTCTTATCTCTCGATGTACTAGGGTCATTTGGTGCTGCATCTTGCTAACTAGCTGTCCTCGCCGCACGAAGCTGGTCATGAGGCTTGTTAGTGTGGACATTGTCCTCGGATTTTCTTGACCGAGGTGCTGGCGCGAGCCATTCGTCTCGGACATTGTGCTTGAAAGCTGCTAAGGCTTGACATCCGGACGATCGACTATTTGGTTCTTTTGGTAAGGAACCTGTTCGAAATTTCATGTGACTCTCCGGGCTGTTGAGTTATATGACTTAGATCATCTGCATCCGGAGGCGGACATAAGTCCCTTGAAAATTTGCTCTAAACGCGTCCTCGAGCTCTTCCCAACTTCCAACAGTATTTTCTGGGAGGCTTTTGAGCCAATGACGGGCTGGCCCTTTGAGCTTGAGTGGTAAATATTTTATGGCGTGGAGATCGTCTCCTCTGGCCATATGTATATGTAGTATATAATCTTCTATCCGCACTCGAGGTCATTGTTCCATCGTAGGCCTCTATGTTGATGGGTTTAAATCCTGCTGGGAATTCATGGTCCAGCACCTCATCGGTGAAACATAGCGGGTGTGCGGCGCCCCTATACTTGTATGTGCCGCTATCACCGGACACTTGACGTGTTACTTTGCCTCCTGGGGCATTCTTTTTGGGTCCGTAGATGGACCTGGCTGGGCCGTTTGACGGTGGAGGCTCTAGGGCCTCCTCGTCGAATTCTGGTAGCAGCTTACGCTTCGGGTAGCTCTTCGATTGGTGGCCATTGCCGTATTTATCTGCGGTTTTGAGCACTTTGCTCCATCTCATTCTGAGTGTGTCTTCCGCTGTTTTGAGCTTCCGTTTTTCCTTCTTCATGCTTCTTGCCGTGGCGATGAGCCTGTGCTTAAAAAGCTCTTGTTCGACTTGGGTCCTCGGTAGCGACGAGTTAAATCGTCATTGAGGCTCGCTTGTCTTCGGAGGGAGGTATATAGTTACGATCCTCAACCTCTTCGTCGCCGCCCTTCGTGAGGGCTTGCTTCGCATCCTCCTGCGCCGAGTCTTCTTTGGAGGGATTGTCTTCGGCACTCTACGGGGTATTGTTATCTCCTCGTGCGGAATCTCTGTTTCTTCTTGTGGCGGGATTTAGAGCGGCGCCACCGACGTCGGCGTTTGGGCTGCTTCTTTAGGGAATCTGCCTCCGCTTTCTTCGCCATCCCTTCTTTTGGGGTATCCACCATGTATCGTCATACGACGAGGTGGCCTTCGGTGCCTCGTAGCCTTTGGTTCTGTTCGCCTCCGCATCGTCGTCCATAGCGTCGATGTCGCCGAGTCGAAGTCTAGCATGTCGGTTAAATCATCGGCGGTGGCTACAAAGTGGGTGGTGGGTGGGTTCTCAATTTCTTCGTCGTCCATGCCCCAACCGTCCTAGCCATAGTCCGGCCAGGATTCTCCTGATAGCGAGAGATGCTTCAGTGAATTCAGGATATCGCCAAAAGGCGAGTGCTGAAAGATGTCCGCGGCGGCGAATTCCATAACCGGCGCCCAATCCGAATTGATCGGTAGAGGCGCGGGAGGTTCGGAGTCCGGCAAGGAGTCCGGCGCCTCGGAATCACGAGTTTCGCGGGGGACAGGATTGGTGTTCGGCTCCATCGCCGTGGATGTTGAAGCCCCTAGGGCGTTGTCTACCCACCGGCCCTCGATCTGGGCGATCGGCTCCGGGCTAATGGCCGAAGCTGATCCGTGTGCGGCCACCAAGGCACTGTTCGGCGGCAGAGCTAGATCATGCCCATCGTTATAGTGCGGCGCGCTCGGTTGTGGCTTGAGTCCGTCGAAAATCAAGTCTTCGTGGACATCGGCCGTGAAGTCTAGGCTTCCAAATCTGACCTGACGGCCAGGGGCGTGGCTTTCGATCTGCTCCAGATGGCCAAGAGAATTGGCCCGCAGTGCAAAGCCGCCGAATATGAAGATCTGTCCGGGGAGAAAAGTCTCACCCAGGACGGCGCTGTTGGTTGAAGATGCCATCAAGCCTATCAGTGACGACACAGAGGAACTCTCAATGAAAGCACCAATGTCGGTGTCAAAACCGGCCGATCTCGGGTAGGGGGTCCCGAACTGTGCGTCTAGGCGGATGGTAACAAGAGACGAGGGACACAATGTTTTTACCCAGGTTCGGGCCCTCTCGATGGAGGTAAAACCCTACGTCCTGCTTGATTAATATTGATGATATGGGTAGTACAAGAGTAGATCTACCACGAGATCAAGGAGGCTAAACCCTAGAAGCTAGCCTATGGTATGATTGTTGAGATGTATGTTGTCCTACGGACTAAAGCCCTCCGGTTTATATAGACACCAGAGAGGCTAGGGTTACACAGAGTCGGTTACAATGGTAGGAGATCTACATATCCGTATTGCCAAGCTTGCCTTCCACGCCAAGGAAAGTACCTTCCGGACACGAGCCGGAGTCTTCAATCTTGTATCTTCGTAGTCTAGGAGTCCGGCGGATATTGATAGTCCGGCTGTCCGGACACCCCCTAGTCCAGGACTCCCTCACATACCATAGGCTAGCTTTAGGGTTTAGCCTCCTTGATCTCGTGGTAGATCTACTCTTGTACTACCCATATCATCAATATTAATCAAGCAGGACGTAGGGTTTTACCTCCATCAAGAGGGCCCGAACCTGGGTAAAACATTGTGTCCCTTGTCTCCTGTTACCATCCGCCTAGACGCACAGTTCGGGACCCCCTACCCAAGATCTGCCGGTTTTGACACCGACACCCCCCCCCCTCTAGTCGATATAACGCACTTTCATAATTACGATCACGATGAACCAGATGCATAGGATAAAACTTGTGATGAAATTCCAATTTCAATTGGTTGTAGTTCCATGATCAAATATCATCACATAGCCTATACGATGTCAATGCCTTTCCCTCCAAAGATAAAGGGAAGACATTATTCTTGACAACATCCTCAGGCATGCCTGCAAGCCTAAAAATCTGCAAACTTCATCCACATAAATTTGGTGCATATCGGGATGTAATGTTCCATCTCCTGTATAGGGATTAGCTAGCAGTTTCTCTATCATACCCGAAGGAATTTCAAAGTAAATATTTTCAGTAGTTTAAGTAGGTTGAGGAGCAATGCTCTTCCGATCGAGGTGAAGATACCCTGAACAAGCCCCTCAAAGGATTATTTTCCATAGAAACAAGTGACAGTAAATTTCAGCACACTATATAAATGTTTCCTTACCAAATTCCACTTACCAAAGGCGCTTCACTCCCCGGCAACGGCACCAGAAAAGACTTGATGACCCACAAGTATAGGGGATCTATCATAGTCCTTTCAATAAGTAAGAGTGTCGAACCCAACGAGGAGCAGAAGGAAATGGCAAGCAGTTTTCAGTAAGGTATTCTCTGCAAGCACTAAAATTATCAATAATAGATAGTTTTGTGATAAGGTAATTTGTAACGGGTAACAAGTAACAAAAGTAAACAAGGTGCAACAAGGTGGACCAATCCTTTTTGTAGCAAAGGACAAGCCTGGCAAACTCTTTTATAAAGCAAAGCGCTCCTGAGGACACATGGGAATTCATTGTTGAGGAAATCGTTAACTGGTAACTGCTCGGTTGGCTGGCGAGTAGGGGATTAATAGGCTAATCGGCAAGTTAATCGGCCATTTAATCAATTAATCGGATGATTTATCAGTTTATCGGCTACTCGGTGACCCTATGAATAGGGATTAATCGGCAAGTTAACTGGTTAATCGGATGAATTCTTGAACAGGGTGGGAATTACTATCAAGCTAGTTTTCATCATGCTCATATGATTCGCGTTCGTTACTTTGATAATTTTATATGTGGGTGGACCGGTACTTGGGTGCTTCCCTTACTTGGACAAGCCTCCCACTTATGATTAACCCCTCTCGCAAGCATCCGCAACTAGGAAAGAAGAATTAAGGTAAACCTAACCATAGCATGAAACATATGGATCCAAATCAGCCCCTTACGAAGCAACGCATAAACTAGGGTTTAAGCTTCTGTCACTCTAGAAACTAATCATATACTTATTACTTCCCAATGCCTTCCCCTAGGACCAAATCATGGTGAAGTTCCATGTAGTGGACGTTCACATAACACCACTAGAGGAGATACAACATACATCTCATCAAAATATCGAACAATACCAAATTCACATGATTACTTATACCACGACTTCTCCCATGTCCTCAGGAACGAACGTTACTACTCACAAAGCATACTCATGTTCCTAATCAGAGGGGTATTGAATAGCATTAAGGATCTGAACATATGATCTTCCACCGAATAAACCAACTAGCATCAACTACAAGGAGTAATCAACACTTCTAGCAACCCATAGCCACAGGTACCAATCTGAGGTTTTCAGACAAAGATCGGATACAAGAGATAAACTAAGGTTTGTGAGGAGATGGTGCTGGTGAAGATGTTGATGGATATTGACCCCCTCTCGATGAGAGGATCGATGGTGATGACGATGGTGATGAACTCCCCCTCCCGTAGGGATGTTTCCCCGGCAGAACAGCTCCGCCGGAGCCCTAGATTGGTCCTGCCCAGGTTCCTCCTCGAGACGACGACGCTTCATCCCAAAAACTTCTCTATGATTTTTTCCAGGGCAAAAGACACAATATAGCAGAAGATGGGCGTCGGGGGCCTGCCAGAGGGCCACGAGGCATGTGGCGCGCCCTCCACCCTCGTGGCTGACTGGTAGCCCCCCTCTGGTGCTTTCTTCGCCCAATATTTTTAATATATTCCAAAACTGATCTCCGTGAAGTTTTAGGACTTTTGGAGTTGTGCAGAATAGGTCTCTAATATTTGCTCCTTTTTCAGTCCAGAATTCCAGCTACCGGCATTCTCCCTCTTCATGTAAACATTATAAAATAAGAGAGAAAAGGCATAAGTATTGTGATATAATGTGTAGAACAACCCATAATGCAATAAATATTTATATAAAAGCATGATGCAAAATGGACGTATCAATGGCCACCTCGCCGAGCAGGTGTTCTATGAGCAGCCCTCTGGATTTGTCGACATCATGCATCCTGACCACGTGTGCTTTCTCTCCTGTTCTCTTTCCGGGTTGAAGCAGGCGCCATGGGCCTGGTACCATCGTATCGCTGCGTTCCTACAGTCGCTTGTATTCACGTCCACTCGCTCCAATGCTCCCCTCTTCGTATATCATCAGGGAGCTGCTACTGCATATCTACTGCTCTACGTCGACGACATCATCCTGACAACATCCACTGCTGAGCTCCTTCAGTGGCTTACATCGCGTCTTCGTGATGAGTTTGCCCTTAAGGACTTGGGCCCCCTGCACTACTTTCTCAGCATCGAAGTGGTTCGACGACCAGATGGATTTTTTCTGCATCAGCAAAAGTACGCCCGCGAGCTTCTTGAGCGTGCTGGCATGCTTAACTGCAAGCCCGCCTCCACCTCTGTCAAAACAAAGGCCAAGGTCTCTGCTCTGGAGGGCTCTCCCGCGTCCAATGCACCATTCTACAGTACCTGACCCTAACATGTCCAGACTTGCAGTATGCTGTTCAGCGGGTGTGGTGTGCCTTCACATGCACTCCCCATGTGATGCTCATTGGACCTTGGTGAAGCATATCCTTTGTTATATACGCGACACCATGTCTTTGGGACTCACACTAACAGCCTCCGCCCCCACCGACCTCGTCGCCTACTCTGATGCGGACTGGGAAGGTTGCCCCGACACACATCGCTCCACCTCGGGCTAATGTGTCTACCTTGGGCCCTCGCTGATCTCGTGGTCGTCCAAGCGACAGCCCATGGTTTCTTGCTCAAGTGCCGAGGCAGAGTATTAGGCAATGGCTAATGTTGTTGCTGAATGCTCCTAGCTTCGTTAGCTACTCCAGGAGTTGCTTTGTGATGTTCACAAGGCCACGCTCGTGTACTGCGACAATGTATCCGCTATGTACCTCTCTGCCAACCCAGTTCATCATCGCCGAACGAAGCATATTGAGCTCGACATTCGCTTCGTTCGTGAGCAGGTGGCTCTTGGGCGCTTCCGGGTTCTTCACATCCTGACAGCACAACAGTTTGCCGATGTGATGACGAAGGGATTGCCTACTTCCGTCTTTCAGGAGTTTCGGTCCAGTCTCTGGCTCTCTGCGTCTCCGGTGACTCTTCGACTGTGGGGGGGGTGAAGGAAATATGCCCTAGAGGCAATAATAAAGTTGTTATTTTATATTTCCTTATTCATGACAAATATTTATTATTAATGCTAGAATTGTATTAATCAGAAAGTTGATACATGTGTGGATACATAGACAAAACACCTATCCCTAGTAAGCCTCTACTAGACAAGCTCGTTAATCAAAGATGGCTAAGTTTCCTAACCATAGACATGTGTTGTCATTTGATGAAAGGGATCACATCATTAGAGAATTATGTGATGGACAAGACCCATCTGTTAGCTTAGCATAATGATCGTTCAATTTTATTTCTATTGCTTTCTTCATGTAAAATACATATTCCTCCGACTATGAGATTATGCAACTCCCGGATACCGTAGGAATGCCTTGTGTGCTATCAAACGTCTCAATGTAATTGGGTGATTATAAAGATGCTCTACAGGTATCTCCGAAGGTGTTTCTTGGTGTCGGTGTCAAAATCGGCAGATCTCGGGTAGGGGGTCCCGAACTGTGCATCTGAGGATCGAGGGTAACAGGAGAAGGGGGAAACGATGTTTACCCCGGTTCGGGCCCTCTTAATGGAGGTAATACCGTACTTCCTGCTTGATTTACCTGGATGAGTATAGGGGTTACAAGAGTTGATCTATCTTGAGATTGTAATGGCTAAACCCTAGATGTCTAGCCTGTATGATTATGATTGCCTCTACAGACTAAACCCTCCGGTTTATATAAGCACCGGAGGGGACTAGGGTTGTACAAAGTCGGTTTATTGAGGAAGGAAACTACACACCCGGACGCCGAGCTTGCCATCCATGCAAAGGAGAGTCCCATCCGGACACGGGAGAAGGCCTTCTGTCTTGTATCTTCACGGCCCATCAGTCCGGCCCATGTCACATAGGCCGGCTCCCCGAGGACCCCATAATCAAGGACTCTCTCACTTGTGTCGGCATAGATCGAGATTAGGATTTGTCACTCCAAGTACCAGAGAGGTATCTTTGCACGCCTCTCGCTAATGCACATCATAAGAAGCCTTGCAAGCAAAGTGACTAATGAGTTAGTTGCAGGATGATGCATTACGAAACAAGTAAAGGGACTTGCCGGTAACGAGATTGAACTAGGTATGAAGATACCGACCATCGAATCTCGGGCAAGTAACATACCGATAAGAAAGGGAATAACGTATGTTGTCATAACGGTTCGACCGATAAAGATCTTCATAGAATATGTTGGAGCCAATATGAGCATCCAGGTTCCGCTATTGGTTATTGACCGGAGAGGTGTCTCAGTCATGTCTACATAGTTCTCGAACCCATAGGGTCCATGCGCTTAACGTTCGATGACGATTTTGTATTATATGAGTTATGTGATTTGGTGACTGAATGTTTTTCGAAGTCCCGGATGAGATCACGGACATGACAAGGAGTCTCTAAATGGTCGAGAGGTAAATGTTAATATATAGGACGATAGTATTCGGACACCAGAAGTATTCTGGGGTGTATCGGGTACATATCCCCGGGGGTTACCGGAACCCCCTGGTGGAATAATGGGCCTTATGGGCCATAGGAGGGGAGCACACCAGCCCACAAGGGGTGGAACCCCCCTAAGGAACGAGGCCAAATAGGAGAAGGAGGAGGGGGTTCGGCCCCCCTTTCCTTCCTCCTCCCTCTCTTACCTCTTTTCCCCTTTCGGTAAAAGGAAAGGGAGGGCGAACTGGAATAGGGCCCCCAAGTAGGATTCCTCCTACTTGGGGCACCCAAGGCAGCTCCCCTCCCCCTCCCACCTATATATACATGGGGAGGGGCACCTAGAACACAGACCAACGATTGTTAGCCGTGTGCGGCACCCCCCCTCCACAGTTTACGCCTCCGGTCATATTCTCGTAGTGCTTAGGCGAAGCCCTGTGCGGGTAACTTCACCATCACCATCACCACGCCGTCATGCTGATGGAACTCATCTACTTCCTCGACACTCTGCTGGACCAAGAGTTCGAGGGACATCATCGAGCTGAACATGTGCAGAACTCGGAGGTATCGTACGTTCGGTGCTTGACCGGTCGGAACGAGAAGAAGTTCAACTACATCAACCGCATTGGCAAACGCTCCCGCTTTCGGTCTAGGAGGGTACGTAGACACACTATCCCCCTCTCATTGTTATGCATCTCCTAGATAGATCTTGCATGAGCGTAGGATTTTTTTGAAATTGCATGCTACGTTCCACAACAGGATGTTGAGTACCTCCTAGTTGTTGCATAGTAGAGGTCGAGGCCCACATTGTACACCCATATATATGTGCTTATGCACCCGATCAATACATTCAGAGTTGCATTGCCAAAAGTTATTCCTCTACACCCTATTTATCCATCCACGCAACTATATCTCTCACTTTTGTCCCTATACACCTGGTCACATGCACGTGATTGGTGGAGAAGGAGAGAGAAAGAAAATAAATAATAAAGAAAAGAAAAGGATGCTCCATGGTGGGCCAAATCCCATGCGACGGACGCATAACCACAGACCGGACACGCCCGGGCACTCCACACACTCATCCCATATATGAGGCAAATATGAGGAGTGCTGGACAGTCGGGGCATTTTAGGAGGCTTTGAGGGGTCCGGTTGGGTCAACTTTTTCCTTCTCTCTTCTGTCCGGTCAGTGGCCCTGCATCCGTCCGGTCAATTTGTGGAGTCCGACTGTAGATGCTCTTAGTTTTGATTTTTCTAGCGGGGTCGACGAGATGATGGTGACGAGGAAACTTCCTCTTAGGTACTTCCTTCATTTGGAATTAGTTGACACACAAATGGAACTAAAATACACCTAAATACATCTGTTTGAGCGTCATCTAATTTCGGGCGAAGGGACTAGTTACAACCCACTAAGGGTCCAATGCTGACCCCCAAATTTCCTCCCGCATTTGTCCACGGACAGGGGGGTTGGGCAGTCCGCAGACACGGAGCGGGAGCCAGTCATCCAACGCAACCACATAAATTTCAAACAAAGTTTAAACAAACCAGACGTAACTCATGCAAACCCGACAAATTTCCATATAAACTAGAACGCATTCATTATGATTAGGACATTTTTCATTAAAAAATAGAGCAGCCGGACCTAAACCTATCCTACGGCGACGCCTGTCGTCCACTTCCTTTGTATTTCGCATCGGCAACCGCGTCCTCCATCTGCCGTCTCCATGAGCGTAGGCGAGGTTTAAGACCTGTGAAGTGAAGCCCCAGTATCCAGCAAGGAAGATAGTAGGACAAGGGAGACGGATCGACCCACCTGGGACACAAGGCCCTGCCACCTCACATGCCCTACTCATCCCCAAAGGAGTCCGCGACCTGTCTATCACCTCTGCTGGTGGACTTGAGGTTAATGTCACACTATTGGTGGGGGGACAGTGACAACCAAAAGAGAATGCAGTAGATGGCATGGTGGAAATTGTGTGTGCCGACGTGAAAAGGATGTATGGGGTTTAGAGACATCCATTGTTTTAATTTGGAGCAAAACAAGCATGGAGGTTAATAGATAATCCAGAATCTTTGTGTGGTACTGTTCTGAAGGCATAGTATTTTCCTGATGGATATTTTCTCAATGCTAAATTAGAAAAGGGAGCTTCCTTCACTAGGCAAAGGATTATGGTAGGGGTGAACACTCTGAAACATGGGTGCATCTGGAGAGCAGGTGATGGGCATAAATCAATATATGGGATGACCCATGGATTCCTGGTTCATGTAACATAAAAGTTGTTATTGTACGTGGCAACCATATCATATCAAAAGTAAAGGAATTTATTGAACCTAGTACTTACCAGTGGGATGAGGAACTGGCAAGGAAAACCTTCTGGCTGGTGGGTGTTCATCGAATCTTAGCAATTCTGCTTCCAAATTATGATATGGAGGACTTTGTTGCATGGGGTATGACAAAAAAATTCAGGTTTTCTATGAAATCAACATATTATGTTGAGTGGGGTCACAGATTTGGGGGCAACCGACGTCAACCAAATGGACAAGGAACAATGCAGGTCGAAAGTGTGTGGCAAAGAATTTGGAGCTTGCACTGTCTGGCAAAGGTAAAAATATTTGTCTGGAAAACTCTTCATGGAACTTTACCTTGTGGCGTTAATCTTTCAAACAGACATTTTAAGGTCTCACCATGATGCCATGCTTGCAGAACAGGGGCTGATACTACTTTACACGCATTGTTCAGTGTCCAACAATGATGCAAGTTTGTAAGGAACCTGGACTAGATAACATTATTAGTAATGCATGTCTAATTGATAGAGTGGGAGAATGTGTGCTGGGATATCTCCTGGACTTTCCAGGACAGGAGACATTTGTGTTAGGGAAAAGGAAAGTTCATGAAATAATGGATATTACTTGTTGGTATCTATAGTGGGAGAGAAGGAAGCACCGCCATGGTGAGAAAATTCAAAATGCCCAACAAATTGCAGCTTCATTCCAAGTCTTGGCATCAAACTACTCTTCTGTAGTGCAACCAAAAGCTAAGAGGAAATTAGGAGGATTCGATGCTACCTCCTAATGTACATGTGATGCTCCATGTGGATGCTTCGTGTGATCAGGACCTTCATAAGGGGACAACTGTACAATAATTCGGGATGGTAGGGGCAAATTCATAAATGTAGGGAATTGGAAAATTAACTTCTGTTATGATGTGCTATCTAGTAAAGCTACTGCATTGAGATATGGTATTTGCCTAGCGCAAACAATTGGTTGCAACAAGGTTATTGTCAATTCAGATAATCTTGAGGTTATCAGTATGATGAATGAAAGAGGACCCTAATGGCTGCAATCTTTGATGGTTGCTATCATATCGCTGAAGGAAATATGCCGTAGAGGAAATAATAAAGTTGTTATTTTATATTTCCTTCTTCATGATAAATGTTTATTATTCATGCTAGAATTGTATTAACCGGAAACTTGATAGATTGTATGAATACATAGACAAAACACCGTGTCCCTAGTATGCATCTACTAGACTAGCTCGTTGATCGAAGGTGGTTAAGTTTCCTAGCCATGGACATGTGTTGTCATTTGATGAACGGGATCACATCATTACGAGAATGATGTGATGGACAAGACCCATCCATTAGCATAGCATAATGATCGTTCAGTTTTATTGCTACTGCTTTCTTCGTATCAAATACATATTCCTCCGGCTATGAGATTATGCAACTCCCGGACACCGGAGGAATGCCTTATGTGCTATCAAACGTCACAACGTAACTGGATGATTATAAAGATGCTCTACAGGTATCTCCGAAGATGTTTCTTGGGTTGGCAAAGATCGAGATTAGGATTTGGCACTCCGAGTATCGGAGAGGTATCTCCGGGCCCTCTCCGTAATGCACATCATATGAAGCCTTGCAAGCAATGTGACTAATGCATTAGTTGCGGGATGATGCATTACGGAACGAGTAAAGAGACTTGCTGGAAACGAGATTGAACTAGGTATGAAGATACCGATGATTGAATCTCGGGCAAGTAACATACTAATGACAAAGGGAATAACGTATGTTGACATAGCGGTTCGGCCGATAAAGATCTTCGTAGAATATGTGGGAACCAATATGAGCATCCAGGTTCCGCTATTGGTTATTGTCCGGAGAGGTGTCTTGGTCATGTCTACATAGTTCTCGAACCCGTAGGGTCCGCACGCTTAATATTCGATGACAATTTGTATTATATGAGTTATATGTTTTGGTGACCAAAGGTTGTTTGGAGTCCCGGATGAGATCACGGACATGACGAGGAGTCTTGAAATGGTTGAGAGGTAAAGATTGATATATTGGAAGGTAGTATTAGGACACCGGAAGTATTCCGGAATGTATCGGGTACATATCGGAGTACAGGAGGGGTTACCGGACCCCCCCCCCCCCCGGGGAAATATATGGGCCATAGGAGGGAGGCACAGCAGCCCACAAGGGGTGGAGCGCCCCCACCATGGAACGAGGCCGAATTGGACAAGGAGAGGGGGTGGCACCCCCTTTCCTTCTCCCCCTCTCTCATTCCTCCTTTCCCCCTCGAGTAAAATGAACGGGGGCGAATCCTACTAGGACCCCAAGTAGGACTCCTCCTACTTGGGGCACGCCTAGGGCCGGCCTCCTCTCCCTCCCTCCTTTATATACCAGGGGGCCTACAACACACATCAATTGTTCCAAGCCGTGTGCGGCGCCCCCCACCACAGTTTACGCCTTCGGTCATATTCTCGCGGTGTTTAGGCGAAGCCCTGCGCAGATCACATCACCATCACCGTCACCACGCCATCGTGCTGACGGAACTCGTCTACTTCCTCGACACTCTGCTGGATCAAGAGTTCGAGGGACATCATCGCGCTGAACGTGTGCAGAACTCGAAGGTGCCGTACGTTCGGTACTTGATTGGTCGGAACGAGAAGACGTTCGACTACATCAACCGCGCTAAGCAAATGCTTCCACTTTCGGTCTACGAGGGTATGTGGACACACTCTCCTCCTCTCGTTGCTATGCATCTCCTAGATAGATCTTGCGTGGGCGTACAATTTTTTTTGAAATTGCATGCTACATTTCCAACAATCGCTTGCAGCTTCCCTTATACCTCATTTGTGCACTGCCCTAGAGAGGTTAATTTTGTTGCTCATGAATTACCAACTTTGGCTAAGGGTTCGTCTTGTGGTAGTTTTTTGTTTGAGTCTCCTAGCTAGATCACTCCTCTCTTATTAAAGTGATGTCACACTGGTTGAATCATAAATAAAGAGTGGGATACGATTTCAAAAAACCATGTTTTGATGCCATCATAAGTTGTGATGGTAAAGAAACTTCTGTCGTGGGCATAAAATATGCCATACTTTGGCAATATGTGGTGTTAACATTATTCCTTAGTAAGTTGCATGTTCGTAAATAAACTTTTATCGTGAGTGTCAAATATTCATGCTTGGGCAATATGTCATGTTACCATTATTCGTCGGTAAATTGCATGTTCGGGTAAAGAAACTTCTATCGCGGGCATAAAATATTCTATGTTTTGGCAGCCTATGGTGCTACCATTAATCTCGATGAATTGCTTATTCTTTTTTATATTTACATTTTTTAGTGATTTCAATCAATATTTGAATAGTACTCCCTCCGTCCCATAATATAAGAGAGTTGTTGGCAAATGACATGCTTAATGTTGGCTTTTTCTTTAATATTGTATTGATATTTTTAGTTATCTTCTGACCAAATGTAGGATCACAGAAATGTTCCAAGTCTATTTTATCTTGCATAGATATCACTAAAGGTTTATATTGTTTTTTTACAAGGGTGATAACTAAAAGCATTGTCTTCTTTCCTCTGGATAGAGTTCTCGACATATTCCTTGATATGAATTTTTGCTTCTAGAGATTTTCATAACAACGAATGAGTTATCTTCTTGTTGAAATAGGGTCACTCCTGCCTTCCCCTATTCCGATGACGTTCGACCTGACGCCAACGAAGGACCTGTGAAAGTGCATTTGTCCCTAGATGGTGTTTTGGTGCGATGACAATATGGCTGGTGGGACTAATGATGATCACTAGGTTTATCCTAGGTCATTGGTGGCTTCAAAAAGGAAATATATGTGGTTCTTTGATGACTCGAAGTTTTGTTTTGGTTTATTTGAGGCATATGATGACCGCATTATTAAGAGGGTCGAGATGCTCTGATGAAAAGGGTGGAAACATGCATACATATACACCAACCCTCCCAAGTTCATCCACCATAAATATGTCATACTCTCCTTTGGTATGTGCCCATTGACTACATACCCCGTGCTCATGGGGTACAGGGCTCGTGCATACGGGGCCAGTGTCAACTCTTCGGACACCCCGTGCACATGGGCCTCCTGGTCCCATGCACATGGGTTGTGGCTGGACCTCTTTCAACACCCCGTGCACATGTGGAGTGGTTTTGCCTCTGGATACCTCATGCACACGGGGTCCTTAGGCAGCCAACGACTACATCTTGAGGAGGGGTATAAAAAACCCTTCTCCTACCTCCAACCCTAAGCCTAATGTCTTGTGAGCCTTCCACCATTGCTCACCTTTATTTGCTTAATACTCTCAATCCCTCCACCAGAATATGTTGATACTTTGGGATTTGAGATAGCAAGACTTGCTCTACACTTTGACCAAACCAATTTGTATTTGCTATTCATTTTCTTCATCGACACTTGTTGCTCTTGGAATTTGGGATCCTAGTCAGTTAGGAGTCAAGCCCCGTAAGCTTCCTTGTGTATGGTGTGCTTCGAGAAGTTTATAAAGATGTGGTGGTCGTCTTCAAGACCAACACCGAGTGATTTGAGCCTCATTCGTTGGGGGTGACTCATACGAAGAATACGGTGAGCCACTTGATGGCCGTGGAGCTTTGACTTCGACATCCCTCCAATGAAAATTATCACTCCTTAAAGTGTGTGAACTTTCTTTAGAGAAAAGGCGTCGGCCGAGCCCGAGAAGATCTCAAACCTAGCCCGACTTTGAATTAACAAAGCCATCAACCGGCCAGGATTACAAAGGCACCATGATACAGATGAAATGCAAAGCAAAGCCGAAAGGAAGATACAAGGCACTAGGTAGAACAACACAATGGCAACAGTAGAAACACTGATGCCGACGGCCACCACTACGCCTACACAACTAGCCAACAAAGAACATGGAAGGAGGTCCACATCGAGCAAGCATCGAGCGCCGGCTGCATCCACATGCCAAACATGGGCAACACTTGAGCTGTCTCCACCGTCGCAAAGGGCCACTACCCTTTCACCCAGGCTCGATGAGTGCCGCACCGGCGAACAGCAGAATGGCTACCACAAGCCCAACACAAGATGTCCAACTGCCATAGGAGAAGCAGACGGAGCTGACCAGCGAACCACACAGGACCAACCAGACGAGCACCAAGCCGGCAGTGCCAGCACGGAGCACAGGACGCGAGCTGTAACGAAAGCGCACACCCATGAAGAAGACCGCAGAAGGCATCACCATGCACCGGGCGAAGCCGAGCAAGAAGAAGCAGGAAGACCAGGCCGTCATGCTTCGGAGCCAAGCCACCAGCCGCTCCACCCCCAAGAGCAAATCCCGGTCGCCGCCCTCAAGAAGGATCACGCCACCGAGGTGTTTTCGACGCCCAAATCAGGGGAGTACCGACTTTCGCCGGAGCTCAGGGGGGAGGCGAATGGGAGAGGAACCACCCCAAAGCCTTCAAGAAGGGGATGGGCGCCAAAAGGCGTCGACTTTGGGGGGCCGCCGCGCCAGCCAGGGGTTTCCCCCGGATCCTCGCCCAAACGCCAGATCCGACCAGCAGTCACCAAGAAACGACGACCGCAGCCATCGGGGACCGGCGCTGGCACGAAACAGAGCAGATCGGGCAGCACCGAAGCTTCTCCAAGGGGCCCGGCGGCCAGCGAGGTGCCACCGCAGCACCGACGTCCGCGACCACTGCCGCCACAGCCGTGGAGGCCGCCCACTGCACCGTCGGCGCCGCCACTGACGAGCCACGCCAGACGCCATCGCCATGGCCGCCGCCGAGCCGCAGCCCTCCATCCAGGGAGGAGGCGCCAGATCCCCCACCGCCACCTTCATCAGGGCCGCGCGCGAGCGCCGCGAGCCCCTCTGGCAGCAGCGGAGGGGAGGGAGAGAGGGGAGGGAGCGCAGCGGTGGTGCTAGGGTTGCCCCAGTCGCCTCGGAGACGCGACCAAAAAAGGGTGCCACAACCACGGATTTAAGAGTGTGAACTTAGTAGAGATAAATCCGTGTCCTCGAGTCATTTGTGGTTAATTCATTCACATACCTTACTTGCCTTGTATGCTTGTTGACCTGCTATTTAGATTGTTGCCTAGCATACTTTACTTGCTATATAGGTTGTTCTGGTCTAATTAAAATTTAAACTCAAAATTTGTAGTGTCGACCTCCAGATTCTTTAAAGACGGTCACGAGAAATTCCACACATACTGTACGAGCTTCCATTCATTACCCATAACGCATCCACATCACGGAACAGCAAACAGAGGATTTCCTATGCATCCAAGCCGGATCACTCCCAAGTCCCAGCGCAAGTGGTATCCGTTCCATTTGGCACTTCACTATCACGGTTTGGCAGCAACATGCACGATGCATGTGCGATCCATTAAAAAACAGAAATTAAAATATCAAACTACTCCAACACTCGCAGCTCAAGCGCCGGTCACATGACCGTCTTGATTTTCTATACGAGTCACATGACCTGATTTTGATTCCCATCGACAGTCCAAGATGTCGCCAATAAGATATAAGTTGCCGTCGCCATGCAATACAAAGATCCGATATAAGTACATACTGTATTATCATCCACTGGACACTCCAGATCAAGATTAACAAGACAACTAGGAGTAGCACGTAGTATACAGCGCGGAACACAAGCAGTAAAGCACACAATACCGCAGGTGCCAACAGTATCGGTCTTGAACCAGATTGTATACATCATACATGGATGTTCCCACTTTGATCCTATATGTTGGACCATCTCCGAGGGCACTCTCGGAACATATTTAGGGTGAACTGAGCGTACTTCAGATGATTATGTTTCTTTTGGTGGAACCAACCTACTAGGATTCAAGTCTTAGATTTGGTATTGGTGGTCGTATTTTCTTTTGATTTATTTCAGACCTTTCGGCGATGTGCGTTCAGTGGGAGTAGACCGACTAGTAAGGTATTCGTGGTCATTTCGTCAATATCAAGATGATGTGTCGGCTCAGTCTCTCAGAGTTGTTAATAGGTGTAAGTTGTGCCCTCGTGCGTTCATAGGTTGAGTGTATGTACATATGTACGACCGTTTGCGTCTGTACTATGTTAAGAAACATATTTAGAAAAAAAACAAAGAAAGAAATACATAAATACTCCTTTTCTTCTTTGCTTTAGTGTCACTACTTATGCATCTGATCCAAATGAACGGAGAAAAGGATAAACAAAGTACATTTTCCTTTCATCAGATTCAAAGGAAAAACAGGAGTTCTACAATCTACTATACTGCCTCTTTTAAAATAAGTTTGCACAAAATCCTATGAATCAATAAGGGTTTGTCAATTAATTTTTCAAATCTATGTCTGTATGCCATTCGGGAAATAGATTTGATATTAACCTTCTTTTTCTTTTTTTGCGAAAGGATTTGATATTAACCTTCATTGGGGTTGTGTCGTCCAAAGAGCCATCATCTTTGGTTTGACATCAATTTGAGTGCGCACAAGAGTAGTGAAAAGACAATGTCGCTGCTGGTTGCCCAAAAAATGAATCGGTATGCGTACATTTCTGATATTGCGAAAACCGGTCATATTGTGTTTACCCGAGAGTGTGGAGGCACCAATAACCAATGTTAATTAATGAAATCTCCCTACTTTTCAAGAAAAATAGCCAATGTTAGAGAGTGTCTGTTTTCTAGGGCAACATGATTTAATTTACTCTAGAACGGAGGCCACTTCGTAGCTAACGGACAGATGCGTTGGATTTGTTTCATGTATTTGCCGTCCCTATCCTATTTTCTATATCAAATAGCTAGCCCTTATTAAGTTTCTTTTTCCAACATACAAGCATGCTACATCATCACACAACATGTATGATAAAAGGTCCACCTTCACTATCATATATCTCTCAACATGCAAGCACGCTACTTCATCATGAACGAAAAAAAGATCCATCTCAACATGAAAGCATACATGAGAATTTTCATTCTATTATCCTATTTATGTTCAATAAACATTTTAAACTATATAGCAATCAAACATAATGAATTTTATATATATATATATATATATATATATATATATATATATATATATATATATATATATATATATATATATATATATATATATTCAGCTTTAGCTTTTCATATTATTACTTCAAATGTTCATGTTTCATACAACGAATCACACTGAAATATGTTGCAAAATATTTACGCAACAACATACGGGGAATCATCTACTATATCTAAATAGTTGATCCTCACTATCTCAATTCTCTCAACATGCACGCATGTCACCTGACCACATATGACACCTCATCACCCCACTATTATTTCTCTAAACATACATGAAAAATGACATTTATATTCTCTCTCAACATGTACACGTCATAACTCACCACACATGCCACATATCAATCACACTAATTATATATCTCTTAACATGCATGAAAAATGCAACTTATGTTCTATATATATTTACAACTATATAGTAATCAAATACAATATAATATATTTATTTTAATTTTCTTTAATTTTTCATCAAAAAATATTGCAACCAATACCGCAGCAACGCGGGGGTATCATCTAGTTATACTGATATTAAAATATGGTGTGCAAAACCTCTCTGCGTGCTTTCGCAAAAAAAACTCTATGCACACAAAAAGGATGTGAGAACCAAAACAGCTTCCATGCCAAGAGCATGTGAGGTGTTGAAGACCAAACTTGCACGAACAACGTATACACACGCAGGCCATGCTTTCCCTTTGTGGCCTAAGAGGGCAACTCCAACGTGGATCGCCAATCATATGACATCAAATGTGTGTAGACATGCTTGAATGTGCCCGCTGACAGCGGACGGGCTCTGACCATCCAACCGTACGCACCAAATGTTTGGCCATGTGAAATGGATCAAGCACGAACATGAACGAAACTCATGTTAAACGGATAAAATTTATTAAATTTCAATATATTCACAACCGAATAGATTTTTTTAACCTAAACTAAACTAGGTGAGGTACCGAACAGGGTGCAAGGCCTCCTTGGCCACTGAGCTTCGTCGTCATCCGCACTGTCGCGCGAGTCACCGTCCATCTACGTCGTGAACTCATCATCTGTCTAGGCGGCCTTGGCGCAAGGGCGACTTATACTCCTCCTCCTCGTTCGAGTAGATCTCCACCTTGACGGAGGTGATCGAAGCCATGGATGACGAGGCATCGCCTAACGACCATGGGCAACGACACGAAATGGACTGAAGCTCCCCTGGATCCGGTGTCTTGGTGCGGCGATAGCTGATCAGAGCGGTGGCTCATCAATAGCCACCATGCCCGGGTCTTCTCGGCGTCAGATTTCTTGCCCATAGTGACGGAGATGTTTCTAGAGTGCGGCGTCTTTGGGGAAGAAGAGAAAGGGTGTAGGGTTTTTCCCAGTTTCGGATGCCTTTAGTAGCCAAGGTAGACCTAGTGAAGATTCGATGTAGTAGGCTTCTCGATTGTCGTGCCGGTGTGAATGCCAGGTAGACGGACGGCTGGCAACCTGGCAATCGACATGAATGAGGGTAGGCTGACTTTAGCTCATGCCCACTCTGACCGGCATGGATGCGGCACAGGAAGAGGGTTCTAGAGCGAGCAGACACAGCTGGAGAGGGGTTTTGGGTGGGTCCGTATTGTCAGATTCCGACATGGCGAACGTCCGGACTCCCCTCCCCCCGCCCCCACCCCCCAAAGTTTGGTATCGTTTTAGGGGATTTTGGACGTCCGAACATATCCAAATAATTTGATGGCCGATATTGGATGGCTAAAAATGTTCGAATTTGCATGAGGTTTGGTGATCTGTATTTGATATGCCCTAATAAATTGGCGCAACGAACCTCCTCTTCGGCCTATGAAGTTAGTGGCGGTGGCCCGACTACAACCATCAATCTACAAGCTGAATGACACTTCTCATGATTCACACCTTGTCCCGAAACTGCGCAAAACTAGGCAATATGCAAAGCCTCTAGTACTACACTAGACGGACATGGTTACGGGCGTATACTAAGGGAGATAGCATACTTCACACACGCGGGTATTTTCTTTGCAAAAATGATCAGATCTATTATAAAAGTTCATCGGAAGTACAAAGCATCTCAAACATAATTAAAATTACATTGAGATTCCGAGACCATCGGCCCATTAAGCACACTATAGTGACCTAGTACAGGACTGTAGTGGCTCAATTCGATCCACGATAGTGGTTCAGTATCGGGTCCTGTAGCAAACTTATAAAAAGTTTTCGTTTCATTCATTTTGAAGAAAATAGAAGAATTTTACCAAGAGGATATTTTTCAAAATATAAGAATATTATTTCAAAAGTCAGTTTTTAAAATCTGTTTAAACTTGAAACAAGCGATTTTTTTTAAAAAAAAAGATTTTTTGGGATTTTTTTTCTAAATGCTAAATATTTTTGAAACTCTTGATCGGTTTTTAGTAAAAAATATATTTTATTTGAAAAAAAATGAAATCACATTTTTTAAATTGCAAACATTTTTTTAAATGCAAATAACTAATTAAACTCGGAACCTTTGTAGAAAACACATTTTTTCTAAAAACTATTAACAACTTATCAAATCACAAATATTTTGAAAATTCTAAAACATTTTTTGAAATGTTAAAATATTTTAGATGTCCCAACAATTTATTTTTGAATATTTTTCAAAACTAAAATCTTAAATCAAATAATTTTTTCTTAAAAAAATAAAAGAGAAAAACTAAAAATGAGCCCAAAAACCAATAGAAATAACATAAAAAGAAAACCAAATACAGCCAGGTGCTTCTAAATCTGTAAAACAAATACCATTACCCTCTTGGTTAGGGTTCTATCTACTTCGGCGGCGCCGCCGCTGTTGAGTTTTTCTTTCCTTGCCGGGTTTCCTCGGCTGCTCAGCGACGGGGTCCTCGGGCTAGGGCTCATCCTATAGTTCATCTCCTTCAGCGGATTTGGATATAGTATGGAGGCTCTTGATAGGAAGTTGTCAGGGGTACATGGTTCTGGTGACCTCGTTCAAACTACAGACAGTGCTAGTCACTGACGAGAGACAGGCTGAGGTGCTTCTCGTGGAGGAGATGCCCACATAGGATCTTGTGTGCTGGTTGATGATTGGGATGGTGCGAATCCTTTCTGGTTTGAAAGATAATCTTTCAGTCATGAACAATGGGGATCCCATAAGGAAAAAACCTCCTGATCATG
Organism: Aegilops speltoides; assembly: GCA_021437245.1. Classification (NCBI taxonomy): domain Eukaryota; kingdom Viridiplantae; phylum Streptophyta; class Magnoliopsida; order Poales; family Poaceae; genus Aegilops; species Aegilops speltoides. Next base: position 94,471,969 of record CM038144.1, on the reverse strand, counting down.
GTGGAGGGAAGGGCAAAGACGAACCTGACGAGGTCTCTGCAGAAAAGGTAATGATGGTGGCAGTGGAGTCTCTGGGTTCGCTAATGCCATCAGTAAGGGAAATTATGGACATTTCAGGAGATCCAGTGTGGCTGTTGGTATGAAACCTGTGGCTTTTGTGCCACCAAGGAGGTATAAGACAGAGAAGTCAAGAATTCAGCAAGAACTAAACAATACAAATGCATCATCGGCGACCTCCTTCGAGGGGGGCCTTTGGGCACAATGATTATCATATGCTGGAATTGTCGCGGGCTTGGCAATGCCGTGACGACTCGTGAGATTTACAATATTGCGATCGATTTTGCCCCCGTCATATTTTGTGTGGTGGAGACTTAAATTTGCAAAAGACGGGTTGAAGAATTGTCTGGTTCATTGGGGTTCCATGGATGCTTTGCTGTGGATAGCCATGGGAGAAGTGGTGGCCCGGGAGTGTATTGGAAGGATTCGGTGAATTTTAAACTATTAAGATACTCTAAGAGACACATAGATGCCAAAATTAGCATACATGGGAACTCACCTTGGAGGCTCACCTGCATCTACGGAGAAGTTGATCGACCGGAGAGGTATAAAGTTTGGAATCTTTTAAGAGGTATAAAGTCTGAATCAAATCTCCCTTTGGTTTGTTTGGGCGATTTTAATGAAGTGCTCCGACCAGAGGAGGACATAGGTGTTGGTTCAAGACCACGACGTGAAATGTTGGACTTTAGATATGCTGCTGACTCTTGTGAACTGCTAGACCTCGAGTACACCGGCATATATTGGACTTTTGAGAAAAAGGTTGCAGGAGGAGGATACACGCGAGTTCGACTTGACAGGGCGCTTGTTATGCCTGACTGGACAATGGTGTTTCCCTTGGCTGTGTTGTGGTGAAAGGATTGAGAAGAGGTGTATAGAGGGAGGGGTGATTAGACCCTCAACAAGCAAAGATAGAAGTTTTTAAGTTTTTCAAGTTGAGGTTGGAAATTAGCACAATTCCAATCATTCACAATACAATTCAAGTGAGCATGCAAAGAGTATATGAGCAGCGGAAAGTAAATCATGCAACTTGCAAGAAAGTAAAGGAAAGGGATTGGAGTGTGCAAACGTAATTGGAGACATGGAGATTTTTGGCGTGGTTCTGATAGGTGGTGCTATCGTACATCCACATTGGTGGAGACTTCAACCCACAAAGGGTAATGGTTGCGCGAGTCCACGGAGGTCTCCACCCACGAAGGGTCCACGAAGAAGCAACCTTGTCTATCCCACCATGGCCATCGCCCATGAAGGACTTGCCTCACTTGGGTAGATCTTCACGAAGTAGGCGATCTCCTTGCCCTTACAAACTTCTTGGTTCAACTCCACAATCTTGACGGAGGCTCCCAAGTGACACCTAACCAATCTAGGAGACACCACTCTCCAAAAGGTAATAGATGGCGTGTTGATGATGAAATCCTTTCTCTTGTGCTTCAAATGATAGTCTCCCCAACACTCAACTTTCTCTCACAGAATGGAAAGATGATTTGAGTGGAAAGCAACTTGGGGAAGGCTAGAGATCAAGATCCTTGTGGTTGGAATGGAATATCTTGGTCTCAACACGTAGGTGGTTTTCTCTCAGAAAATGAATGCAGGAAGTGTAGGCACGTTCTGATGGCTCTACACACAAATTCCCAAACTCGGTGAGACCGAATGGTGAAACTCGGTCAGATCGATTCAGGTCAAAATATGAACGTTAGAGTTTTTGGTGGGACCAACAAGGTCCACTCGGTGGGACCGATGTGCAAGGGTTAGGGTAAAACTTCAACCCGGTTCGACCGATTACACAAACTCGGTGAGACCGATTTTGGCAATAAGTAAACAGAGAATTGGTCAAGCGAACTCGGTGGGATCGATTGCACAAACTCGGTGAGACCAAAATTATTGCAATAGGAAATAGGGAGTTTGCAAGCCCATCTCGGTGAGACCGTGATCCCATTGGTGAGACCGAACTGATTAGGGTTTGGCAGTGGCTATGTCAAATGAACTCGGTGGTGCCGGATAGATCAAATCGGTGGAGCCGAGTTTGACTTTTAGGTTTAGGACATATGTGGAAGTGAGAAAGTGGTTGAGGTTTAAGGAGCATATCACTAAGCACTTTGAGCAAGCAAGCTATTAAGCAACACCTCATCCCCTTTTAATAGTATTGGCTTTCCTATGGACTCAATGTGATCTTGGATCACTAAAATGAAAATATAGAGTCTTGAGCTTTTGCCAATGTTTGTCCTTAGCATCTTGAAGGGGTTCCACATCCTCTTGTCCATGCCACTCCAATATTGAACTTATCTAAAGTATACTAGGTAGAAATATTAGCCAACAAGAGATATGTTGATATTACTTACCAAAATCACTCAGGGAGCACTTGTGCTTTCATGCGGCATGTGCATACGACATGTTCCGATCATTGTGCCATTTGGCTATAGCCAGAAGTTGAGGACCGTGAGGGAAGAATGGACTGATAACCGAAGTTGTTTCGGTACGAATGATACGTCCATTTTGCATCATGTTTTTTACTGTTATTTATAATGTTTTATTCATAATAATGCTTTTTGGAGTAATTCTAATGCCTTTTCTCTTATAATATGCAAGGTTTACACAAAGAGGTAGAATGCCGATAGCTGGAATTCTGGACATGAAAAAGCTACATCAGAGTTACCTATTCTGCACATCTCCAAATGAGCCAAAAATTTACGGAGAATTATTTTGCAGTATATAAAAAATACTGGAGCAAATAACTACCGGAGGGGGCTCACCAGGTAGGCACAACCCACCTGGGCGTGTTAGGCCCCCCAGGCGCGCCCTGGTGGGTTGTGCTCAGCCCAGCCCATGTCCGGTGCCCATCTTCTGGTATATAGGTCAGTTTGACCTAGAAAAAAAATCAGAGGGGGACTTTTGGGACGAAGCGCCGCCATCTCGGGCCGGAGCTTGGGCAGGAGCACTTTTGCCTCTGGCGGGGCGATTCCGTCGAGGGAACTTCCCTCCCAAAGGGGGAAATCATCGTCATCATCATCACCAACAACTCTCCCATCTTTGGGAGGGCAATCTCCATCAACATCTTCAACAGGACCATCTCCTCTCAAACTCTAGTTCATCTCTTGTGTTTAATCTTTGTACCAGAACCTTAGATTGGTACTTGTGGGTGATTAGTGGTGTTGATTACATCTTGTAGGTTATTACTATATGGTTTATTTGGTGGAAGATTATATGTTCAGATCCATTATGCTATTTAATACCCCTCTGATATTGAGCATGATTATCATTTGTGAGTAGTTACTTTTGTTCTTGAGATCACGGGATAAGTCATGTTTCAAGTAATCATGTGAACTTGATATGTGTTTGATATTTTGATGATATGTATGTTGTGATTCCCTTAGTGGTGCCATGTGAACGTCGACTACATGGCACTTCACCATATTTGGGCCTAAGGGAATGCATTGTGGAGTAGTTATTAGATGATGGGTTGCTAGAGTGGCAGAAGCTTAAACCATAGTTTATGCGCTACTTCGTAAGGGACGGATTTGGATCCAAAAGTTTAATGCTATGGTTAGATTTTATCTTAATATTTTTCTCGTAGTTGCGGATGCTTGTGAGGGGGTTAATCATAAGTAGGTGGTTTGTTCAAGTAAGAACAACACCTAATCACTGGTCCACCCACATATCAAATTATCAAAGTAGCGAACACAAATCAAACCAACATGATGAAAGTGATATGGTGAAATTCCCGTGTACCCTCAAGAACACTTCGCTTATTATTAGAGACCGTTTTGGCATGTCATTTGCCACAAAAGGATTGGCTACCTTGCTACACTTTATTTACCATTACCATCACTTGCTCGTTACAAATTATCTTGCTATCAAACTACCTGTTACCGACTATTCCAGTGCTTGCAAAAATTACCTTGCTGAAAACCACTCGTCATTTCCTTCCGTTCCTCATTGGGTTCGACACTCTTACTTATCGAAAGGACTAAGTTTGATCCCATATACGTTGGGTCATCAAGGCTCTTTTCTGGTGTCGTTGCCGGGGAATGAAGCGCTCTTGGTAAGTGGAAATTGGTAAGGAAAAATTATTAATTCGTGCTGAAATTTATTGTCACTTGTTACTATGGAGAACCATCCTTTGAGGGGTTTGTTCGGGGTATATTCACCTCGATTGGAACCACAGTTAGTTACCCCTCAACCTACTGCACCTACTGACAATATTGGTTATGAAATTCCTTTGGGTATGATAGAACAACTGCTCGCTAATCCTTATGTAGGAGATGGAACTAAACATCCTGATATGCACTTGATATATGTGGATGAAATTTGTGGATTATTTAAGCTTGCAAGTTTACCCAGAGATGAAGCTAAGAAGAAGGTTTTCCCTTTATCTTTGAAGAGAAAATCATTCACATGGCATAGGCTATGGGATGATACTGGATCTTGGAACTAGAATCGCTTGAAATTGGAATTTCACTACAAGTTTTATCCTATGCATCTACACTACAAAAAGAAGACACATCCGTGACATTTTGGGCCGAACGAATTTTTTTCATATCATGCTTATGATAGTTCTATGATGATAATTGTGACAAAACCATGCATCATCATAGATGTGGTGGGATCCTACTTCTATGACCAAAAATCATGACAGAAAATGGGCTTTTCGTCCTGGGCGGGCCGGAGACGCTCCTGCATGAATTTATTTGGGCCATCCATGACGGAAAAAATCCTGGTAGAAGCGAGGGCGAGGAAAATATCAGGGAGTACTTAGTTATGGTGGGTGGTCGGGGCCGAGCGATGCACTGTGGTTTGCGCATTTCTCTCGTGTACGCGCGTGTGTGCGAGGCGTTGACCAACTGAACCCGAGCGATCACACTGCTAGCTACGTTACTGAATCCGAGCGATCGATCCCTTGGCTGTTAACTGAACTTGAGCGATTCATTCACTGCTAACTGAACCCGAGCGATTCCTTCGATGTTGTTGCTAACTGAACCCGAGCGATCGATCACTGGTGCTTCTTACTGAAGCCGATCGAGCCCCCGTGCGAGACATAGCCAGCCGGTGTTGGGTTGCCTCTCAGTGAACAATGACCGTTGCTACCATGCGTGTGGTACGTAGAATGAGTTAAGACGTGGTGAGTCGAGCCGGTTGGTTGGCTGCGGATGAACAGTTCCCCATGGGTGTTGGATGAACAGGACCCCGTGATAGTAGGCCATTGCCGCTTGATACGTCTCCAACGTATCTATAATTTTTTATTGTTCCATGCTATTATATTATCTGTTTTTGGATGTTTTATATGCATTAATATGCTATTTTATATTATTTTTGTGACTAACCTATTAACCTAGAGCCCAGTGCCAGTTTATGTTTTTTCCTTGTTTTTGAGTTTCGCAGAAAAGGAATTCTAAACAGAGTCCAAACAGAATAAAACTTGACGATGATTTTTCTTGGACCAAAAGACACCCAGGAGACTAGGAGTTCAAGTCAAAAGAGCCATGAGGCGGCAACAAGGCTGGAGGACGCCCCCAGGGGGTAGGGCGCGCCCCCTACCTTGTGGGCCGCTCATGCCCCGTGGCCTAGTTCTGCCTCCACCGCCGCAACCTTCTGTTCCCGTGAGATCCCATCTTGGGGCCTTTTCTGGCATCTTGCTAGAGGGGGATTTGATCATGGAGGGCATGTACATCAACTCTATTGCCCTTCTGATGAATCGTGAGTAGTCTAGCTCAGACCTACGGGTCCATAGCTAGTAGCTAGATGGCTTCTTCTCTCTCTTTGATTCTCAATACCATGTTCTCCTCGTTGTTCTTGGAGACCTATCCGATGTAATACTCTTTTGCAGTATGTTTGTCGAGATCCGATGAATTGTCGATTTATGATCAACTTATCTATGAATATTATTTAAATCTCCTCTGAATTCTTATATGCATGATTTGGTATCTTTGTATTTCTCTTCGAATTATCAGTTTGGTTTGGCCAACTAGATTGGTATTTCTTGCAATAGGAGAGGTGCGTAGCTTTGGGTTCAATCTTGTGTGATTTCACCCAGTGACAAAGTAGGGGTAGCGAGACACGTATTGCATTGCTGCCATCAAGGATAAAAAGATGGGGTTTTCATCATATTGCTTGAGTTAATTCCTCTACACCATGTCATCTTACTTAATGCGCTACTCTGTTCTATATGAACTTAATACTCTAGATGCAGGCAGGAGATGCTCGATGTGTGGAGTAATAGTAGTAGATGCAGAATTGTTTCGGTCTACTTGACATAGATGTGATGCCTATATTGCATAATCATTGCCTTGGATATCGTCATAACTTTGTGCTTTTCTATCAATTGCTCGACAGTAATTTGTTCATCGACCGTATTATTTGCCTTCATGAGAGAAGCCTCTAGTGAAATCTATGGCCCTCGGGTCTATTTTCCATCATATTAGTTGCCGATCTCCTATTTTGCAATCTTTCATTTTCAGATCTATAAACCAAAAAATCCAAAAATATTTTATCTTTTGTTTAGTCCTATTTATCTATCTATATCAGATCTCACTTTTGCAAGTGACGTGAAGGGATTGACAACCCCTTTATCGTGTTGGGTGCAAGTGTTTGATTGTTTGTGCAGGTATTGGTGATTTGCGCGTTTTTCTCCTACTGGATTGATACCTTGGTTCTCAAACTGAGAGAAAAACTTATCTCTACTTTGCTGCATCGCCCTTTCCTCTTCGAGGAAAAAACAAACGCAAGCTCAAGAAGTAGCAGGAATAATTTCTAACAACATTGCCTGGGAGATCTACGCCAAGTCAAGACATACCAAGTACCCATCATAAAACTCTCATCTCTTGCATTACATTATTCGCCATTTGCCTCTCGTTTTCCTCTCCCCCACTTCTAAAATGATTTTCAAACAGATTTGCCTTTTTCTTTTGCCCTTCTTCCATTCGTCTTTTTGTTTGCTTGTGTGTTAGATCGCTTGTCTTGCTTTCATGGCTAGTCCTCCCATCATTGTTAGCACTCCCGACAATGAAGTCCTTAATTTTAAGCAAAGGAAGGGGAAAATTTCAAGGACGATTGGTATAGAATTTGCAATGCTCAGAATAGATCTACTCGAAAGCAATCTACTGCCGTTCTCCTTCGCAATTTTTATGTGGGCATTACTCCTTGGAATAGATATGTTCTAGATACCATTACCGGGGGGAATTTCTTGGGAAGCCATACTTTTGATTCTTATAATGATATGATAGATTTGTTAGGCCCGCCACCTCTTATGATCATTGGAGTTTTAACCTTGGAAGATGTGATGAAAAGGCTTGATATCATTGAAAATAAAATTGCTACCGTAGAGTTGATTAGTCAATATGGATCTAAAGTAGGAGTTACTTTAAATAATCTTATGGAAAAGGAACCCAGAGTTAATGAAAAGATAGATCTAGATTCTGCTAGAATTGGCAAACTAGAAGATATTATTACCAACTTAGGTCCGCTTTTCCCTCCGTTAAAATGACTCAAGATTTTCCTTCCACTAAGGCTACAAAGTTTGTTTATGTTCCTAAGAATAAGGGTGAATCTTCTAGTAAAGGTAACCAAGATCTCAAAACAATAAGTGTTCACTCTAACCTTTTCAATATTATTAAGGAACCAATTGCCACAAGTGAATTTCTTGATTTATTTCCTAGGAGTTTGATCATTGATAAAACCAAAGAATCTCCTAAGGACTATCAGTGTGCATTCGAGGAATTGCATGCCAAAGATGACAATACCTAGATCTATGTTTTATGCCTAGCTAAGGGCGTTAAACAATAGCGCTTGTTGGGAGGCAACCCAATTTTATTTTTGTTCTTGCTTTTTGGTTCTGTTTTTAATAAAAAATTCATCTAGCATTTGGTTAGATGTGTTTTTGTGTTTTAATTAGTGTTTGTGCCAAGTAAGACCTTTGGGATGGCTTACGGTGATTGTTTATTTGATCTTGCTAAAAACAGAAACTTTTGCGCCCAGAAAAATAATTTTTATAATCCACAAAAGCGTGCTTTTGATCTGAATTTTTTACACAATATTGACATACAAATTTCCTAGGTTTTCCTATTTTTTTTTAAAAAAATTGGAGTGACAGAAGTATTCGAAGTTCTCTGATTGCTACATACTGTTCTGTTTTTGACAGATTCTGTTTTTCTTGTGTTGTTTGCTTATTTTGATGAATCTATGGGTAGTATCGGGGGGGGGGGGGTATGAACCATGGAGAAGTTGGAATACAGTATATATTACACCAATATAAATAAATAATGAGTTCACAATAGTACCATAAAGTGGTGATTTGCTTTCTTATACTAACGGATCTCATAAGATTTTCTGTTGAGTTTTGTGCTGTGAAGTTTTCAAGTTTTGGGTAAGGATTTGACGGACTATGGAATAAGGAGTGGCAAGATCCTAAGCTTGGGGTTGCCCAAGGCACCCCAAGGTAATATTCAAGGACAACCAAGAGCCTAAGCTTGGAGATGCCCCAGAAGTCATCCCCTCTTTCGTCTTCTTCTATCAGTAACTTTACTTGAGGCTATATTTTTATTCACCACATGATATGTGTTTTGCTTGGAGCGTCTTGTATGATATGAGTCTTTGCTTTTTATTTTACCACAATCATCCTTGCTGTACACACCTTTTGAGCTGGACACGCATGAGTCGTGATTTATTAGAATACTCTATGTGCTCCACTCATATCTTTTGAGCTAGGCAATTTTGCTCTAGTGCTTCACTTATATCTTTTTAGAGCACGACGGTGGCTTTATTTTATAGGAATGGTTCAACTCTCATGCTTCAGTTATATATTTTCCAAGTCTCTCTAAACAGCATGGTAATTTGCTTAGGTTATGAATTTAGTCTAATACGAAGGCATCCAAGAGGGATATAATAAAAACTTTCATATAAAGTGCATTGAATACTAAGAGAAGTTTGATTCCTTATGATTGTTTTGAGATATGAGGATGGTGATATTAGAGTCATGCTAGTGAGTAATTGTGGATTGGTACGAATACTTGTGTTAAAGTTTGTCATTCCCGTAGCATGCACGTATGGTGAACCATTATGTAACAAAGTCGGAGCATGATTTATTTATTGATTGTCATCCTTTCTGTGGAGGTCGGGATCGCGCGATGGTTAACTCGTACCAACCCTTCCCCTAGGATCATGCGCATTGTATTTTGTTTCAATGACTAATAGATTTTTGCAATAAGTGTGTGAGTTCTTTATGATTAATGTTGATTCCATGGATTATACATACTCTCACCCTTCCACCATTGCTAGCCTCTCTAGTACCGCGCAACTTTCGCCGCTGCTATACACCCACCATATACCTTCCTCAAAATAGCCACCATTCTAGCTATTATGGCTTTTTCATAGCCATTCCGAGATATATTGCCATGCAACTTTCCACTGTTTCGTTTATTATGACACGCTTCATCATTGTCATATTGCTTTGCATGATCATGTAGTTGACATTGTATTTGTGGCAAAGCCACCATTCATAATTCTTTCATACATGTCACTCTTGAGTCATTGCACATCCCGGTACACCGCCGGAGGCATTCATATAGAGTAATATTTTGTTCTAGTATCGAGTTGTAATTTTCGAGTTGTAAGTAAATAAAAGTGTGATGATCTTCATTATTAGAGCATTGTTCCATGTGAGGAAATCAAAATAAAAGAGGCCAAAGAAGCCAAATAAAAAAAAGAGGCCAAAGAAGCCATTCAAAAAAATGAGAGAAAAGAGAGAAGGGGCAATGTTACTATCCTTTTTCCACACTTGTGCTTCAAAGTAGCATCGTGATCTTCATGATAGAGAGTCTCCTATTTTGTCACTTTCATATACTAGTGGGAATTTTTCATTATAGAACTTGGCTTGTATATTCCAACGGTGGGCTTCCTCAAATGCCCTAGGTCTTCATGAGCAAGCAAGTTGGATGCAAGCCCACTTAGTTTCTTTTTGAGCTTTCATAAACTTATAGCTCTAGTGCATCCGTTGCATGGCAATTCCTACTCACTCACATTGATATCTATTGATGGGCATCTCCATAGCCCATTGATTCACCTAGTTGATGTGAGACTATCTCTTTCTTTTTATCTTCTCCACAACCACCATATTCTATTCCACCTATAGTGCTATGTCCATGGCTCACGCTCATGTATTGTGTAAATGTTGAAAAGGTTTGAGAATACTAAAGTATGAAACAATTTCTTGGCTGAAACCAGGGTTGTGCATGATTTGAATACTTTGTGTGATGAAGATGGAGCATAGCTAGACTATATGATTTTGTAGGGATGGCTTTCTTTAGCCATAGTATTTTTGAGAAGACATGATTGCTTTATTAGTATGCTTGAAGTATTATTGTTTTTATGTCAATATTAAACTTTTGTTTTGAATTTATGGATCTGAACATTCATGCCACAATGAAGAAAATTACATGGATAAATATGTTAGGTAGCATTCCACATCAAAAATTCTGTTTTTGTCATTTGCCTACTCGAGGACGAGCAGGAATTAAGCTTGGGGATGCTTGATACGTCTCCAATGTATCTATATTTTTTTATTGTTCCAAGATATTATATTATCTATTTTGGATGTTTTATATGCTATTTTATATGATTTTTGGGACTAACCTATTAACCTAGAGCCCAGTGGCAGTTTCTGTTTTTTCCTTGTTTTTGAGTTTCGCTGAAAAGGAATACTAAACGGAGTCCAAACGGAATAAAACTTCATGATGATTTTTCTTGGACCAGAAGACACCCAGGATACTTGGAGTTCAAGTCAGAAGAGCCACAAGGTGGCGACAAGGGTGGAGGGCGCCCATGGGGGTAGGGCGCGCCCTAAACCCGGGCATGGGCAGCCCGGCCCGACAACCCGGCCCGAGCCCGACCCGAAAAACCCGGGCCGGGCCGGGCCAGGCTTGACATTCGGTCCGGGCTCGGGCTTCGTTTTGCAGCTCGAAAGATAGTTCAGGTCGGGCTCAGGCTTCAATTTTTCCATATTTCGGGCCGGGCTTTCGGGCTTCGGGCCGGGCTTGCACGTGCGCGTACTAAAAAACAGCATTCGGGCTTCGGGCTTGATTTTGGGCCGTGCTCGGGCTTGAAAATATGGAGTATTTCGGGCTTCGGGCCGGGCTCGGGCTTGACAAATGAAGGTCGGGCTTTTATAAGCCCGGCCCGATACCCGGCCCGGCCCGACGTTTGCCCAGGTTTAGCGCGCCCTACCTTGTGGGCCCCTCGTGACCCCCCTGGCCTAGTTCCGCCTCCTATATATTGACATATATACCCAAACCACCAAAAGCATCCATAGAAACACTTTTCCACCGCCGCAACCTTCTGTTTCTGTGAGATCCCATCTTGGGGCCTTTTCCGGCATCCTGCCGAAGGGGGATTCGATCATGGAGGGCATCTACACCAACTCTATTGCCCTTCCGATGAAGCGTGAGTAGTCCACCTCAGACCTACGGGTCCATGGCTAGTATCTAGATGGCTTCTTCTCTCTCTTGATTCTCATACCATGTTCTCCTTGATGTTCTTGGAGATCTATCCGGCATAATACTCTTTTGCGGTGTGTTTGTCGAGATTTGATGAATTGTTGATTTATGACCAGCTTATCTATGAATATTATTTTAATCTCCTCTGAATTCGTATATGCATGATTCGGTATCTTTGTATTTCTCTTCAAATTATCGGTTTGGTTTGTCCAACTAGATTGGTATTTCTTGCAATAGGAGAGGTGCTTAGCTTTGGGTTCAATCTTGCATGATTTCACCCAGTGACAAAGTAGGGGTAGCGAGACACGTATTTCATTGTTGCCATCGAGGATAAAAAGATGGGGTTTTCATCATATTGCTTGAGTTAATTCCTCCACATCATGTCATCTTACTTAATGCGTTACTCTGTTCTTTATGAACTTAATACTCTAGATGCAGACAGGTATCGGTCGATGTGTGGAGTAATAGTAGTAGATGAAGAATCGTTTCGGTCTACTTGACAGGAACGTGATGCCTATATTGCATAATCATTGCCTTGGATATCGTCATAACTTTGCGCTTTTCTATCAATTGCTCGACAATAATTTGTTTACCCACCGTATGATTTGCCTTCATGAGAGAAGCCTCTAGTGAGGGATGGAATGGTCAATAGTCAAGTCCAGGATGACTTCTTTGTTGGCAAAACAATGGGGGAGAGAAAGCACGCCAGTGATTCTCTGAGCTGGTCTTCATTTCCAACGCCTCGGGAAATAGGTCGAGTATGGCCCCCGGGTCTATTTTCCATATATTAGTTTCTGATCTACTATTTTGCAATCTTTTATTTTCAGATCTATAAACCAAAAAACCCAAAAATATTTGATCTTTTGTTTAGTTCTATTTATCTATCTCTATCAGATCTCAGTTTTGCAGGTGACCGTGAAGGGATTGACGACCCCTTTATCACGTTGGGTGCAAGTGTTTGATCGTTTGTGCTGGTATTGGTGATTTGCGTGTTCTTCTCCTACTGGACCGATACCTTGGTTCTCAAACTGAGGGAAATACTTATCTCTACTTTGCTGCATCACCCTTTCCTCTTCAAGGGAAAAACCAACGCAAGCTCAAGAAGTAGCACCGCTCAGATGAACAGGACCCCGAGGAGGCCGCTGCACTCCAGCCGGTTGGGGGTGGATGAACAGGACCCCGTGGAGGCTCTATGAACAGTCGCCGATGGAGGCTGGATGAACAGTAGCTCGTGGATGAACAGTAGCAGGTGGAGGCTGCAGGAAGTCTATGGTGGATGAACTGTAGCCCGTGGATGAACAGTAGCAGATGGAGGCTGGAGGAAGTTTATGGTGGATGAACAGTAGCCCGTGGAGGTTGGTGTGAGGCACTAGACAGTGGATGAACAGTAGACTGTGGAGTCCCATTTTGCGGTACGCCACACCCCTCCCGATGAACAGGACCCTGTTTCGACCGTAGGCGCTCCAACACAAGTCTGTTTCCTCTGTTTTGTAGTACGCCACACCCCTGCCAATCAAGGACCCCGTTTTGACCGTAGGAGCTCGAACACAAGTCCGTTTTCTCCGTTTTGCGGTAAGCCAGACTATTCCCGTGAATAGGACCTTGTTTCGAATGTACGCGGTTGAACAGAAGGCCATTTCCTCCGTTCTACGGTACGCCAGACCCCATTTCGGCTGTTCCATCCAAGCCAATTGGCTCCCGATGAACACGACGCATTCCGTTGCCTCCCGATGAACACGACGCAGTTTCTCCATTCCGTCCCAGCCGGTTGGCTTCCGATGAATAGGACGCCATTACTGTCGTCCGTTGCCTCTCCATATACACATACCCTCGCCATACATATGCACGAGTAGCTAGGCGTTTGAGATACCGCCAGTATGTACGTACGTGGTCGTATTTTTTGGCATGTGGCTGTACGTACATGTACACGGTTTAGAAGGGACTGCTTGAATTGCTACGTTGGGGGCTCTACAACTACACGTGCTGCTGCTTGCTCGGCCAAGGTTCATCGTTGTAGAGAGACCGATCGACCAGTATGTATGTACACGTTCGCGAACAGATAGAAAATGCTACGTACACTCGACCGGGTGGGTCCTAGTTGTCAGGGAGGATAAGGACACACTTCCTTGCGTGCGAAGATATAGCTAGTGGGTCCCAACTGTCAGGGGGAAGAATCATTTTTCCCGTAATATGGACACACTTCCTTGCATGCGAAGATGTTGCTGGTGGGTCCATCTGTCAGCCTCACCGCATAGAGTCCTCTTCCGATGGCTGTTGTTCGTTGACCACGCCACACGGACATCACCCAGGCGGTGGACGACGGCGAGGCCTAGGAAGGGAACGACGCGGAACAAGGGAAGACGAGGCAGGTGGATGCCTAGGCAGAGGGGAGTACGAGGGTTCACTGGTTCGGCTGCGTTGTGAGGCTGCCATCGCCGGAGAATAACAGGAGGTGTTGGTGAGTAGACGAATGGCCTGGATGGCGATGGGACTAGGGTGGGCCAGTGAGTCCTGCGTGGAAGCATAGTCGGACATGGGAGGCGATAGCAGGCGGTACCACCGGTGGTGGTTTGGGCGGCTGAAGCAAGAATATCCGAGATTGAAGAAGAAGCACGACATCTGTTGGATGGACATCCAACGGCCACTGTTTCTAGAATCGTATGTTGACTATAAGTTGACAAAGCCTTGCGTGCACGTCATTTAGTAGGCCCACAAGTGTGTGGCAGAGAACATATAGCCCATTTGCGATTTGTAAGAATGTACAACCCATTTTTTAATTCTAATGAAATTTACTACAACCCATTTACAGTTTGTTAAAATTACAACTCATTTTCTAGCTAGGACAACTATTAATAATTTCAACCAATCGCTCAAAACAAAATTCAATAAAATTTCCCACATTTTGATAGGATCTGAGATATTTTTATCGTGAAATTTCGAGTCAGATTAAATATAATTTCAAAATAAATTTGTACTCCCTCCGTTCCTAAATATAGGGCGTATAGTTTTCAGAACGGAAATTAAAGAATGGGTGTGGAGGGAAAATTTCACAAGTTTTCGGCGAGATTACACCTGACTAATTGACATGAGAAAATAGAGGAGCTTGCATGATATAAGCAAATGTAATAAAATCCCTAAAAACATTATCCAAACGAGTGGTGCAACACAATACACCTTATATTTCAGATTTTTTTTCTCAAAAATCTATACATCTTATATCAAGGAATGGAGGGAGTATTACGTAAAAATCCAACAAAATATTGCGCGCGCAGCAAGTAATGAAATTTAAAATTTCAAAATCCAATAATAATATTTTTTAACTAATTACGTGTTTGGTGCATTTTTTTATAGTTACAGCCCAGTTTTTATAATTACATCCCATTTCTTATTACTTAAGTCCCATTTTCTTGTTAAGGCTAATGCTTCCCTCCTAGGAAAGATTTGCAGCCCAACGAGGCGGAGAATAACAAGTTGACCTGGGCTGGGTATTCCTCAAAAAAAGTATAGCTGGGCTAGCCATTTTCACCTTGAAAAAAATAATAATATCTGGGCTGGATATTTGGTCGACGTAAAATAATAGCCTGGGCTAGACGGGCCACAACTCGCCCAGTTGATACCCTGCTCCTCTGAACAACAACAAAAACGCCGCTCAAGAAAAACTCAGCTCACACCTCAAAAACACAAATATTGCTTGAGTTGCTGGGTCCCAGCTGTCGGCCGCTCCTTGTACAATTATCTCGTTTATTGACTATATAGATTGCCAATGGTGCGGGACCGTGATGTCAGGAAACTAGGAGAAAGCAAAAAAATATAGTTGTATATATAATAAGGAGGCACTTGCGTACGTGTGGCTATGGCCCTGGTGGGTCCCCACTGTCATCCTCTCCAAGTGAAGTCATCTCCTGATTCCTTATGTTCATCGACCATGTTGACAGCACAAGCGGAGGCACCATGACAAGCGCAAGAACTCGAAGGATGACGGAGAGGGCCTCGCGGGCCCTATAGATGGTCTGGTACATGAAGGAAATATGCCCTATAGGCAATAATAAAGTTGTTATGTCATATTTCCTTAGTCATGATAAAAGGTTTATTACTGATGTTAGAATTGTATGAAACCTTGATACATGTGTGAATACATAAACAAACACCGTGTCCCTAGTGAGCCTCTGCTAGACCAGCTCATTGATCAAAGATGTTTAAGGTTTCCTAACCATGGACATGAGTTGTCATTTGATAATAGGATCACATCATTAGGAGAATGATGTGATGGACAAGACCCATCCCTTAGCTTAGCATATTGATTGTTCAATTTTATTGCTATTGCTTTCTTCATGTCAAATACATAGTCCTTCGACATTGAGATTATGCAACTCCCGGATACCGGAGGAATGCCTTGTGTGCTATCAAACGTCACAACGTAACTGGGTGATTATAAAGATGCTCTACAGGTATCTCCGAAGGTGTTTGTTGAGTTGGCATAGATCGAGATTAGGATTTGTCACTCCGAGTATCGGAGAGGTATCTCTGGGCCCTCTCGGTAATTCACATCATAAGAAGCCTTGCAAGCAAAGTGACTAATGATTTAGTTACAGGATGATGTATACGGAATGAGTAAAGAGACTTACCGGTAACGAGATTGAACTAGGTATGAAGATACTGATGATTGAATCTCGGGCAAGTAACATACCGATGGACAAAGGCAATTACGCCTATGGCATGTGGCCAAATTGGAGAAGGAAAAAGGGGGTTCGGCCCACCTTCCTTTCTCTCTTCCCCCTTCCCTTTCTTCTCCGGTGGAAAAAGGAAAGGGAGGCGCAACTTGGGGAAACCCCAAGTATGATTCGGATCCTACTTGGGACGCCCCTGGCTGCCTCTCCTCCCCTCCCACCTATATATATGTGGGAAGGGGTCGCCTAGAAGATACAACATCAATTGTTAGCCGTGTGCGGCGCCCCCCTCCAGAGTTTACACCCCGGTCATATTCTCACGGTGCTTAGGCGAAGCCCTGCACAGATCACTTCACCATCACCATCACCACGCCATTGCGATGAAGAAACTCATCTATTTCCTCGACATCTTGCTGGATCTAGAGGACGAGGGACGTCATCGAGTAGAACATGTGCAGAACTTGGAGGTGACATACGTACGGTACTTGATCGGTTGGAGCTAGAAGAAGTTCGACTACATCAACCGCACTGCCAAATGCTTCCGCTTGAGATCTACGAGGGTACGTAGACACACTGTCTCCCTCGTTGCTATGCACCTCTTAGATAGATCTTGTGTGAGCGTAGGATTTTTTTTGAAATTGCATGCTACGTTTCCCAACAGTGGTATTCGATCCAGGTCTATGCGTAGATGATACGCGCGAGTAGAACACAAAGAGTTGTGGGCGGTGATCGTCATACTGCTTACCACCAATTTCTTATTTGATTCAGCAGTATTGTTGGATGAAGCGGCCCGGACCAACCTCACATGACCACGTTCATGAGACCGGTTCCACCAACAGACATGCAGCTAGTTTTGCATAAAGGTGGTTGGCGGGTGTCTGTTTCTCCTACTTTAGTTGAATCAATTTGACTGTGGCTGGTCCTTGTTGAAGGTTAAAACAACAAACTTGATAAATCACCATTGTGGTTTTGATGCGTAGGTAAGAACGGTTCTTGCTAGAAGCCCGTAGCAGCCACGTAAAACTTGCAAACACAAAGTAGAGGACGTCTAACTTGTTTTTGCAGGGTATGTTTTGATGTGATATGGTCAAGACATGATGTGATATACGTTATTGCATGGGATGATCATGTTTCGTAAAAGTTATCAGCAACCGGCAGGAGCCTTATGGTTGTCTCTTTATTGTATGAAATGCAAACTCCATGTAATTGCTTTTCTTTATCACTATGCGTTAGCGATAGTTGTAGAAGCAATAGTTGGTGTGACGAGCATGACACAATGATGGAGATCATGACGATGCTTCAAAGATGGAGATCAAAAGCACAAGATGATGATGGTCATATCATGTCACATATTTAGATTGCTTGTGATATTTTTGTTTTATGCATCTTATTTTTCTTAGTATGGCGGTAGCATTATAAGATGATCCCTTAACTAAATTTCAAGGTATAAGTGTTCTCCCTGAGTATGCACCGTTGCGACAGTTTGTTGTGTTGAGACACCACGTGATGATCAGGTTTGATAGACTCTACGTTCACATACAACGAGTGCAAGACAGTTTTGAACATGCGGAATACTCGAGTTAAACTTGACGAGCCTAGCATGTACATACATGGCCTCGGAACACTAGAGACGGAAAGGTCGAACGTGAATCATATAGTAGATATGATCAACATAGAGATGTTCACCATTGATGACTACTCCATCTCACGTGATGATCGGACATGGTTTAGTTGATTTGGATCACGTATCATTTAGATGACTTGAGTGATGTCTATATAAGTGGGAGTTCTTAAGTAATTTGATTAATTGAACTTAATTTATCATGAACTTAGTCATGATAGTATTTGGCATATCTATGTTGTAGATCAATAGCTCGCATATGGCTCCCCTGTTTTATTTTTGATATGTTCCTAGAGGAACTATGTTGAAAGATGATAGTAGCAATGATGCGGACTTGGTCTGTGATCTGAGGATTATCCTCATTGTTGCATAGAAAAATTATGTCCTTGATGCAACGCTAGGCGACAGACCTATTGCATGAGCAAATGTAGACATTATGAACATTTGTCAAGCTCGATATGATTACTACTTGATAGTTTAGTGCACCATGCTTTACGGCTTAGAACCGTGACTTCGAAAAGGTTTTGAACGCCAGGGAGCATATGAGATGTTCCAAGAGCTGAATCGGTATTTCAGACTCATGCTCGTGTCGAGAGGTGTGAGACCTCTGATAAGTACTTTGCCAACTAGATGGAGGAGAATAGCTCAACCAGTGAGCATGTGCTCAGAATGTCTGGGTACTACAATCACTTGAATCAAGTGGGAGTTAATCTTCTAGATAAGATAGCGATTGACATAGTTCTCTAGACACTATCACCAAAGAACTTTGTGATGAACTATAATATGCAAGGGACACTAAAAATAATCTCCGAGCTCTTCACGATGCTGAAATCGGCAAAGGTAGAAATCAAGAAAGAACATCAAGTGTTGATGATTAACAAGACCACTAGTTTCAAAAAAAAAATGGCAAGGGAAAGAAAGGGAACTTCAAGAAGAATGGCAAGCAAGTCGCCACTCTCATGAAGAAGCCCAAAGCTGGACCCAAGCCTGAAACAAAGTGCCTCTACTGCAAAGGAAATGGTCACTGGAAGTGGAACTACCCCAAATACTTGGCTGATAAGAAGGATGGCAAAGTGAACAATGGTATATTTGATATACATGTTATTGATGTGTACTTCACTAGTGTTAATAGTAACCCTTGGGTATTTGATACCGGTACAATTGCTAAGATTAATAACTCAACCTAGGAGTTGCAAAATAAACAGAGACTAGTTAAGGGCGAGGTGACGATGTGTGTTGGAAGTGATTCCAAGGTTGATAAGATCACCATCACACACTCCCTCTACCTTCAGGATTAGTGTTGGACCTAAATAAATGTTATTTGGTGTTTGCGTTGAGCATGAATATGATTGGATCATGTTTATTGCGATACAGTTATTCATTTAAGTCAGAGAATAATAATTGTTCTGCTTACATGAATAAAACCTTCTATGGTCATATACCCAATATAAATGGTTTATTGAATCTCGATCATAGTGATATACATATTCATAATATTGATGCCAAAAGATGCAAAGTTGATAATGATAGTGCAACATATTTGTGGCACTGCCGTTTAGGTCATATTGGTTTAAAACGCTTGAAGAAACTCCATGCGGATGGATTTTTGGAATCATTTGATTATGAATCATTTGATACTTGCGAACCATGCCTCATGGGTAAGATGACTGAAACTCTGTTCTCTAGAACAATGGAGCAAGCTAATGACTTATTGGAAATAATAGATACCGATGTATGCGATCTGATGAGTGTTGAAGCACGCGACAGGTATCATTGTTTTCTCACCTTCACATATGATTTGAGTAGGTATGGGTATATCTACTTAATGAAACACAAGTCTGAAACATTTAAAAGGTTCAAGAAATTTCAGAGTGAAGTGGAGAATCATCATAACAAGAAAATGAAGTTTCTACGATCTGATCACGGAGGCGAATATTTGAGTTACGAGTTTGGCCTTCATTTAAAACAATGTGGAATAGTTTCACAACTCACGCCACCTGGAACACCATAGCGTAATGGTGTGTCCGAATGTTGTAATCATAATTTATTGGATATGTTGCGTTCTATGATGTCCCTTACCGATTTACCACTATTATTTTGGGGTTATGCATTAGAGACAGCCGCATTCACGTTAAATAGGGCATGCTACCTCTTGAGCATGCGTTGGTTTTCCCTTGAAGAGGAAAGGGTGATGCAGCAAAGTAGCGTAAGTATTTCCCTCAGTTTTTGAGAACCAAGGTATCAATCCAGTAGGAGGCTACACTCAAATCCTTCGTACCTGCACAAACAAATAAGAACCTTGCAACCAATGCGATAAAGAGGTTGTCAATCCCTTCATGGTCACTTGCAAAAGTGAGATCTGATAGAGATAATAAGATAAATATTTTTGGTATTTTTATGATATTGATTGGAAAGTAAAGATGCAAAATAAAATAGATCGGAAACTTATATGATGGAAAATAGACCCGGGGCCATAGGTTTCGCTAGTGGCTTCTCTCAAGATATCATAAGTATTACGGTGGGTGAACAAATTACTGTCGAGCAATTGATAGAAAAGTGCATAGTTATGAGAATATCTAGGCATGATCATGTATATAGGCATCACGTCGGGGACAAGTAGATCGAAACAATTCTGCATCTACTACTATTACTCCACACATCGACCGCTATCCAGCATGCATCTAGAGTATTAAGTTCATAAGAACAGAGTAACGCATTAGGCAAGATGACATGATGTAGAGGGATAAACTCAAGCAATATGATATAAACCCCATCTTTTTATCCTCGATGGCAACAGTACAATACGTGCCTTGCCGCCCGTGCTGTCACGGGGAAAGGACACCGCAAGATTGAACCCAAAGCTAAGCACTTCTCCCATTGCAAGAAAGATCAATCTAGTAGGCCAAACCAAACTGATAATTCGAAGAGACTTGCAAAGATAACAAATCATACATAAAAGAATTCAGAGGAGATTCAAATATTGTTCATAGATAATCTTGATTATAAACCCACAATTCATGGGATCTCGATAAACACACCGCAAAAACAATTACATCGAATAGATCTCCAAGAAGATCGAGGAGAACTTTGTATTGAGATCCAAAGAGAGAGAAGAAGCCATCTAGCTAATAACTATGGACCCGAAGTTCTGAGGTAAAATACTCACACATCATCGGAGAGGCTATGGTGTTGATGTGGAAGCACTCCGTGATCGATTCCCCCTCCGGCGGAGCGCCGGAAAAGGCCCCAAGATGGGATCTCACGGGTATAGAAGGTTGCGGTGGTGGAAATAGGGTTTCGTGGTGCTCTCGGATGTTTTCAGGGTATATGAGTATATATAGGCGAAAGAAGTCGGTCAGGGGAGCCATGCGGGGCCCACGAGGGTGGGGGCGCACCTACCCCTTGCGCGTGCCTCCCTACCTCGTGGCCGCCTTGTTGCTTCCTTGACGTCCACTCCAAGTCTCCTGGACTGCGTTTGTTCCAAAACGACTCTCCTGAAGGTTTCATTCCGTTTGGACTCCGTTTGATATTCCTTTTCTGTGAAACACTAAAATAGGCAAAAAAACAACAATTTGGATTGGGCCTCTGGTTAATAGGTTAGTCCCAAAAATAGTATAAAAGTGTATAATAAAGCACATTAAACATCCAAAACAGATAACATAATAGCATGGAACAATCAAAATTTATAGATACGTTGGAGACGTATCAAGCATCTCCAAGCTTAATTCCTGCTCGTTCTCGAGTAGGTAAATGATAAAAACAGAATTTTTGATGTGGAATGCTACCTAGCATAATTCTCAATGTAGATTTCTTTATTGTGGCATGAATGTTCAGATCCGAAAGATTCAAGACAAAAGTTTAATATTGACATAAGAGTAATTATACTTCAAGCATACTAACAAAGTAATCATGTCTTCTCAAAATAACATGGCCAAAGAAAGTTATCCCTACAAAATTATATAGTCTGGCTATGCTCTATCTTCATCAAACAAAATATTTAAATCATGCACAACCCCGGTTTTAGCCAATTAATTGTTTCATACTTTAGTATTCTCAAACTTTTTCAATCTTCATGCAATACCTGAGCGTGAGCCATGGGCATAGCACTATAGGTGGAATAGGATGGTGGTTGTGGAGAAGACAAAAAAGAAGAAGATAGTCTCACATCAACTAGGCGTATCAACGGGCTATGGAGATGCCCATTAATAGATATCAATGTGAGTGAGTAGGGATTTCCATGCAACGGATGCACTAGGGCTATAAGTGTATGAAAGCTCATCAAAAGAAACTAAGTGGGATCCAACTTGCTTGCTCACGAAGACCTAGGGCAATTTGAGGAAGCCCATCATTGGAATATACAAGCCAAGTTCTATAATGAAAAATTCCCACTAGCATATGAAGGTGACAACATAGGAGACTCTCTATCATGAAGATCATGGTGCTACTTTGAAGCACAGGTGCGGTAAAAGGATAGTAACATTGTCCCTTCTCTCTTTTTCTCTCATTTTTTTGGTGGGCTTCTTTGGCCTCTTTTATTTTTCATAAAGTCTGGAGACTCATCCCAACTTGTGAGGGAATCATTGCTTCCATCATCCTTTCCTCACATGGGACAATGCTCTATTAATGAAGATCATCACACTTTTATCTACTTACAACTCAAGAATCTTAGAAAAAAATATGAATATATGTGGATGCCTCCGACGGTGTACCGGGATAACGAATCAAGAGTGACATGTATGAAAGAATTATGAATGGTGGCTTTGCCAGAAATACGATGTCAACTACATGATCATGCAAAGCAATATGACAATGGTGGAGCGTGTCATAATAAACGTAACGGTGGAAAGTTGCATGGCAATATTATCTCGGAATGGCTATGGAAATGCCATAATAGGTAGGTATGGTGGCTGTTTTGAGGAAGGTATATGGTGGGTGTATGATACCGGCGAAAGTTGCGCGGCACAAGAGAGGCTAACAATGGTGGAAGGGTGAGAGTGCGTATAATCCATGGACTCAACATTAGTCATGAAGAACTCACATACTTATTGCAAAAATATAAAAGTTATCAAAACAAAGTACTACATGCATGATCCTAGGGGAAGGGTTGGTAGGAGTTAACCATCGCGCGATCCTGACCTCCACACATAAGGAAAACAATCAATAAATAAATCATGCTCCAACTTCATCACATAACGGTTCACCATACGTGCATGCTACGGTAATCACAAACTTTTAACACAA
This sequence comes from Aegilops speltoides, assembly GCA_021437245.1. Taxonomy (NCBI): domain Eukaryota; kingdom Viridiplantae; phylum Streptophyta; class Magnoliopsida; order Poales; family Poaceae; genus Aegilops; species Aegilops speltoides. The sequence continues at coordinate 94,448,906 of CM038144.1, read as the reverse complement.
GTATTTCTCAAATTCACAACTACTAAACTAGCATGACCCTAATATTACCATCCTCATATATCAAAACAATCATCAAGTATCAATCTTCTCATAGTATTCAATGTACTTTATATGATAGTTTTTATTATACCTATCTTGGATGCTCATCATTTTAGGACTAAATTTTTAACCAATGCCAATTACCATGCTGTTCTAAAGGACTCTCAAAATAATATAAGTGATCCATTAGAGATCAATAATTTCTATAAAATAAAACCACCGCCGTGCTCTAAAAATATATAAGTGAAGTACTAGAGCAAAATTATCTAGCTCAAAAGATATAAGTGAAGCACATAGAGTATTCTAATAAATTCTGATTTATGTGTGTCTCTCCCAAAAGGTGTTTACAGCAAGGATGATTGTGGTAAACTAAAAAATCAAGGACTAAAATCATACAAGGCGCTCCAAGCAAAACACATATCATGTGGTGAATAAAAATATAGCAACAAATAAAGTTACCGATGGACGAAGACGAAAGAGGGGATGCCTTCCGGGGCATCCCCAAGCTTAGGCTTTTGGTTGTCCTTGAATTTTACCTTGGGATGCCTTGGGCATACCCAAGCTTAGGCTCTTGCCACTCCTTATTCCATAATCCATCAAATCTTTACCCAAAAACTTGAAAACTTCACAACACAAAACTCAACAGAAAATCTCATGAGCTCCGTTAGCGAAATAAAACAAACCACCACTTTAAGGTACTGTAATTAAATCATTCTTTATTTATATTGGTGTTAAACCTACTGTATTCCAACTTCTCTATGGTTCATCCCTCCCGATACTAGCCATAGGTTCATCAAAATAAGCAAACAACACACGAAAAACAGAATCTGTCAAAAACAGTATAGTCTAAAGAGATCTGTAACTTTCGAGTACTTTTGGAACCCCAAACATTCTACAAAAATAGGAAGTCCTAGATAATTTGTTTATTAATCTTCTGAAAAAATAATCAACTGAAAAGCATGTTTCTATGATTTATGAAAATTATTCTCGTGTGTGCAAAAGTTTCTGTTTTTCAGCAAGAAAATTAACTATCACCCAAGAAGATCCTATAGGTTTTACTTGGCACAAACACTAATTAAAACATAAAACCACATCTAACCAGAGGCTAGATGAAATATTTATTAATAAACAGGAACAAAAAGCAAAGAACAAAAATAAAATTGGGTTGCCTCCCAACAAGCGCTATCGTTTAACGGCCCTAGCTAGGCATAAAAGCGAGAATAGATCTAAGTATTGCCATCTTGATAAGGTAAATCATGAAAACTCATCTCATATTCCCTATGTTCAGCAGAAAGTTTTCTTTGTGGAAAGCAAAAGTAATCAAAAGGGCTAAATTTAATGGGACAGAAGTCCCCAAGATCAATCTCGGGAGGTATGGGTTCCTCCTTTGGCCCCTCATATTGCACAACCAATTCATCATTATAAGCATTCTTTTGGCAAAAAGTCATGATCCTTTGCTCAAGAAAAAAAATCCTAACCAATCATTTTGAATAGCAAAATCATCATTAAGTTCAGAGATTATATCAACTAGAACATCGGTAGGAAACTTTTTTCTAAGGTTTTCATTATAAGCAACACGATCTAAAGATCGTAAACGCCTTATGTCTTCTTGATTAAAAAGGATCGCCTCTATGGGAGGACGACCATCGTCCACCCTATAGTGCGAAAAATTTTCTTTGGCTTCTTTCATTATAAATCTGAACTCATGTGCCAAAAATATAGTAGCTGCACGCTTAACAGAAGAATGCTCAATATTGGAAAATTCTAGGAAAATCCTTTGTATGCAAGGATGCATATGAATAAACTGTCTTTCAAGTTCAACTATAAGCAAGGATATAGCATCCGCAAGACTACTAGTTCTATGAAGAATAGATCCACCCATAGCGGGCAAAGCAGCGGTACAAGTAAAGAAATCTTGAATAACCCATTTTCCAATAATATTACCACTACCGATTCGAAACTTTTTAGTATGTAAGATAGTGGGTTCTTCAGCAGGATCATCAAAAGCATCAAAGTTTCCGACGTTATTACTCTTGTCCTTATCAACGATAACCTCCCCAGTTTCAGACATAGTGGCAGCAAATACCACAAGATGCAAGCGAAAAAGAGGCGAACGGGAAAAAGAGGGTGAATAAAACGGCAAGGGTGAAGTGTGGGAGAGGAAAACGAGAGGCAAATGACAAATAATTTAATGCGAGGGATAAGAGTTTGCGATGGGTACTTGGTATGTCTTGACTTTTGCGTAGACTTCCCAGCAATGGCGCCAGAAATCCTTCTTGCTACCTCTTGAGCATGCGTTAGTTTTTCCCTTGAAGAGGAAAGGGTGATGCAGCAAAGTAGCATAAGTATTTCCCTCAGTTTTTGAGAACCAAGGTATCAATCCAGTGGGAGGCTACACTCAAATCCTTCGTACCTGCACAAACAAATAAGAACCTTGCAACCAACGCGATAAAGGGGTTGTCAATCCCTTCACGGTCACTTGCAAAAGTGAGATCTGATAGAGATAATAAGATAAATATTTTTAGTATTTTTATGATATAGATTAGAAAGTAAAGATGCAAAATAAAATAGATTGGAAACTTATATGATGGAAAATAGACCCGGGGGCCATAGGTTTCACTAGTGGCTTGATAGCATAAGTATTACGGTGGATGAACAAATTACTATCGAGCAATTGATAGAAAAGTGCATAGTTATGAGAATATCTAGGCATGATCATGTATATAGGCATCACGTCCACGACAAGTAGATCGGAACGATTCTGCATCTACTACTATTACTCCACACATCAACCACTATCCAGCATGCATCTAGAGTATTAAGTTCATAAGAACAGAGTAACGCATTAGGCAAGATGACATGATGTAGAGGGATAAACTCAAGCAATATGATATAAAACCCATCTTTTCATCCTCGATGGCAACAATACAATACGTGCCTTGCTGCCCCTACTGTCTCTAGGAAAGGACACCGCAAGATTGAACCCAAAGCTAAGCACTTCTTCCATTACAAGAAAGATCAATCTAGTAGGCCAAACCAAACTGATAATTCAAAGAGACTTGTATAAATAACAAATCATACATAAAAGAATTCAGAGGAGATTCAAATATTGTTCATAGATAATCTTGATCATAAACCCACAATTCAACGGATCTCGACAAACACACCGCAAAAAAATTACATCGAATAGATCTCCAAGAAGATCAAGGAGAACTTTGTATTGAGATCCAGAGAGAGAGAAGAAGCCATCTAGCTAATAACTATGGACCCGAAGGTCTGAGGTAAACTACTCACACATCATCGGAGAGGCTATGGTGCTGATGTAGAAGCCCTCCATGATCGATTCCCCCTCCAGCGGAGCACCAGAAAAAGGCCCCAAGATGGGATCTCACGGGTACAGAAGGTTGCGGCGGTGGAAATAGGGTTTCGTGGTGCTCTTGGATGGGTATATGAGTATATATAGGCGAAAGAAGTCGATCAGGGGAGCCACGAGGGGCCCACAAGGGTGGGGGCCCGCCTACCCCCCTAGGCACGCCTCCCTGCCTCGTGGCCGCCTCGTTGCTTCCTTGACATCCACTCCAAGTCTCCTGGATTGTGTTTGTTCCAAAAACGACTCTCCTGAAGGTTTCATTCCGTTTGGACTCCATTTGATATTCCTTTTCTGCGAAACACTGAAATAGGCAAAAAAACAGCAATTTGGACTGGGCCTCCGGTTTATAGGTTAGTCCCAAAAAATGTATAAATGTGTATAATAAATCCCATTAAACATCAAAAACAGATAATATAATAACATGAAACAATCAAAATTATAGATACGTTGGAGACGTATCAGGGCACCATCTAAATCCGCTGAGACGACACCATATGAACTTTGGTTTGGCAAGAAACCTAAGTTGTCGTTTCTTAAAATTTGGTGTTGCAACACTTATGTCAAAAGGCTTTAGCCTGATAAGCTCGAACCCAAATTGGAGAAGTGTGTCTTCATAGGATACCCTAAAGAAACTATTGGGTACACCTTCTATCACAGATCCAAAGGCCAGATCTTTGTTGCTAAGAATGGGTCCTTTCTAGAGAAGGAGTTTCTCTCAAAAGAAGTGAGTGGGAGGAAAGTAGAACTTGATGAGGTAATTGTACCTTCTCTCAATTTGGAAAGTAGCACATCAGAGAAATCTGTTCCCATGATGCCTACACCAACTAGAGAGAAAGCTAATGATGATGATCATGAAACTTTGGATCAAGTTACTACTGGACCTCGTAGGTCAAACAGAGCACGTTCCGCACCAGAGTGGTATGGTAATCATGTCTTGGAAGTCATGTTACTAGACCATGATGAACCTACAAACTATGAAGAAGCAATGATGAGCCCAGATTCCGATAAATGGCTTGAGGCCATGAAATCTGAGATAGGATCCATGTATGAGAACAAAGTATGGACTATGGTGGACTTGCCCAATGATCAGCAAGCCATTGAGAATAAATGGATCTTCAAGAAGAAGACTAACACTGATGGTAATGTTACTATCTACAAAGCTCGACTTGTCGTGAAAGGTTTTCGACAAGTTCAAGGAGTTGACTACGATGAGACTTTCTCACCCATAGCGATGCTTAAGTCTGTCCAAATCATGTTAGCAATTGCTGCATTTTATGAATTTTGGCAAATGGACGTCAAAACTACATTCCTTAATGTATTTCTTAAAGAAGAGTTGTATATGATGCAACCAAGAGGTTTTGTCGATCCTAAAGGTGCTAACAAAGTGTGCAAGCTCCAGCGAACCATCTATGGACTGGTGCAAGCATCTCGGAATTGGAATATATGCTTTGATGAGGTGATCAAAGCATATGGTTTTATACAGGCTTACGGTGAAGCCTGTATTTACAAGAAAGTGAGTGGGAGCTCTGTACTATTTCTGATATTATATGTGGATGCCATATTGTTGATTGGAAATGATATAGAATTTCTGGATAGCATGAAAGGATACTTGAATAAGAATTTTTCAATGAAAGACCTCGGTGAAGCTGCTTACATATTAGGCATCAAGATCCATAGAGATAGATTAAGACGCTTGATAAGATTTCCAATGAGTACATACCTTGACAAGATTTTGAAGGAGTTCAAAATATGGATCTGTCAAAGGAGTTCTAGCCTATATTGCAAGGTGTGAAGTTGAGTAAGACTCAAAGCCCAACCACGTCAGAAGATAGGGAGAGAATGAAAGCCATTCCCTATGCCTCAGCCATAGGTTCTATAAAGTATGCCATGATGTGTACCAGTCCTATTGTGTGCCTTGCCATGAGTTTAGCAAGGAGGTACAATGGTGATCCAGGAGTAGATCACTGGACAGCGGTCAAAACTATCATTAGGTACCTCAAAGAGGACTAAGCAAATGCTTCTCGGTTATGGAGGTAATAAAGAGTTCGTCGTAAAGAATGACGTTGATGCAAGCTTTGCCACCGATCCACATGACTCCAAGTCTCAATCTGGATACATATTGAAAGTGGGAGCAATTAGCTAGAGTAGCTCCATGCAGAGCATTGTAGACATAGAAATTGGCAAGATACATACAGATCTGAATGTAGCGGACCCGCTGACTAAGTCTCTTCCACAAGCAAAACATGATCACACCTTAGTAATCTTTGGGTATTAATCACATGGCGATGTGAACTTGATTATTGACTCTAGTAAACCCTTTGGGTGTTGGTGACATGGCGATGTGAACTATGGGTGTTATTCACATGGCGATGTGAACTAGATTATTGACTCTAGTGCAAGTGGGAGACTGAAGGAAATAAGCCCTAGAGATACTAATAAAGTTGTTATTTTATATTTCCTTATTCATGATAAAGGTTTATTATTCATGCTAGAATTGTATTAATCGGAAACCTTGATACATGTGTGAATACATAAACAAACACCGTGTCCCTAGTGTGCCTCTACTAGACTAGCTTGTTGATCAAAGATAGCTAAGGTTTCCTAACCATGGACATGAGTTGTCATTTTATAACGGGATCACATCATTAGGAGAATGATGTGATGGACAAGACCCATCTGTTAGCTTAGCATATTGATTGTTCTTTTTTATTGCTATTACTTTCTTCATGTCAAATACATATTCCTTTGACTATGAGATTATGGAACTACCAGATACCGGAGGAATGCCTTGTGTGCTATCAAATATCACACCATAATTGGGTGATTATAAACATGCTCTACAGGTATCTCCGAAGGTGTTTGTTGAGTTGGCATAGATCGAGATTAGGATTTGTCACTCCCAATATTGTAGAGGTATCTCCGGGCCCGCTCGGTAATACACATCATAAGAAGCCTTGCCAGCAAAGTGACTAATGAGTTAGTTATAGGATGATGTATTACGGAACGAGTAAAGAGACTTGCCAATAACGAGATTGAACTAGGTATGAAGATACCGACAATTGAATCTCGGGCAAGTAACATACCAATGGACAAAGGGAATTACGTATGTTGTCATAACGGTTCGACCAATAATGATCTTCGTAGAATATGTAGGAACCAATATGAGCATCCAGGTTCCTCTATTGGTTATTGACTAGAGAGGTGTCTCGTTCATGTCTACATAGTTCTCAAACCCATAGGGTCCGCATGCTTAACGTTCGATGACAATTTAGTATTATATGAGTTATGTGATTTGGTGGCCGAATGTTGTTCGGAGTCTCAGATGAGATCACGGACGTGAGGAGGAGTCCCAAAATGGTCAAGAGGTAAATATTGATATATAGGATGATAGTATTCAGACACCAGAAGTGCTCTGGATTGTATCAGGTATTTATCGGAGTACCGGAGGGGTTACCGGAACCCCCGGGGGGAAGATATGGGCCATATGGGCCATGAGAGGGGAGCACACCAACCCATAAGGGGTGGCACCCTCCCTATGGCATGTGGCCAAATTAGAGAAGGAAAAAGGGGGGTTTGGCCCCCCTTACTTTCTCTCTTCCCCCTTCCCTTTCTTCTCCGGTGAAAAAAGGAAAGGGGGGGGCACTTGTGGAAACCCACGTAGGATTAGGATCCTACTTGGGGCGCCCTTGGCTGCCTCCCCTCCCCTCCCACCTATAAATATGTGGGGAGGGGGGCGCCTAGAATATACAACATCAATTGTTAGCCGTGTGTGGCGACCCCCTCAACAGTTTACACCCCTGGTCATATTCTCGCGGTGCTTAGGTGAAGCCCTGCGCGGATCACTTCATCATCACCATCACCACACAATCGTGCTGACGGAACTCATCTACTTCCTCGACATCTTGCTAGATCAAGAGGATGAGGGACGTCATTGAGCTGAACGTGTGCAGAATTCAGAGGTGCCATATGTTCGGTACTTGATCTGAGCTAGAAGAAGTTCGACTACATCAACCTCGTTGTCAAACGCTTCCGCTTACGGTCTAGGAGGGTATGTAGACACACTCTCCCCCTCGTTGGTATGCATCTCCTAGATAGATCTTGCATGAGCGTAGAATTTGTTTTTGAAATTGCATGCTACGTTTCCCAACAGTACAGTGCCTGCTACTCATTCAGGAAGCCAGGATCATAGGGCCACATGTCTGCGACGGCATTGTCATTTGCTTGTTCACCGACGATTCCTCCTTTCGCAAGCCGGTGCTTGTTGAGGAGACGGAGGTTGCAGCACAGGTCCTCCTGTGCTGGTAGCTCTTCCGCCATTAGGGTGTCAAAGTGTGGCCGCACCTGCTCTATGGTGGACACGGCATGAACCGGCTTGGGCGGTGGCGCCGCCTCCCGGTTGGAAGCCACGTCCATCATCTGATTGTCGTTGCTGAGCTCGTTGTGCTCGCTGGCGAGCCAACATCTCCGGCTGCTGGACTAGACCGCTGCCAAGCACGAGTCTGACAGCCCTGGCCCACCCAGACCCCCTCCCTCGCTGTCGGTGTACTAAGGTAGGGGTACCTCAGTACCCCAACTTGTGCACGGGCAGTTGCAGCTCCCCGCGGCTGGATCTACCACATGCTTGCCGGAGTCCATTCCTGCTCCATATCAAGCCACTCAAGAACAAAGTATACAAGACAGAAGATCGAGACCCCGGCAAGAGGAGCTTGCCGGGAAGGCCGTCCCAGGCTCAAGAGTTACATCACTCACGCAAGGCCCTAGCGAGAGGAGCTCGCCGGGGAGACCAGAAGACTACATCGAGAAGACACGCCTCGGCGCTTATACGCGTCGGCGAGGGCCTGAAGCGGCAAGTTACAGAGCCCGACAAGCTCCCGGGCCCGGCAAGATCAAGACCCCGGCAAGGTACTTGCCGGGGAGAGCTGTGCTGTGTGCCCGCACTCCAGCTCATCTGCCCACGCGTCGCCTTAAGCTCTCTCCAGAGACGCGTGGCGGATGGCTGTGCAGCCTAGGGGGTGCGGTGGCACTCCACGGTGGTGGGTGCATCGCCGTGGCAGACGGAGACGCAAGGGCGGGAGCTTTTGGGGCGACGGCGACGGGCATTAAATGCCCTTGTCCCCTCACAAAAGTAGGTAGAATCCTTTGTTCAAGCCTTTGTAGCTGCCTTTGTTCCCAAGACTTCCAACTACCACCTCTTTTACATTTTTACCCCTCTCTCCTACGTTGACACCTGTTGGTGACCCCTTTGCGCTATAAAAGGAGGCCCATGCACAACGTAGGGGGGGTTGGAATCCCTTGCAACTCTCGCGCCTAGGTTCGGCTGGTTCGATTCACTCAACACCACACCACCATACGCTCGCATTCTTGAGCAAGATCAAATACAAACACAAAGCAGCAGTAGGGTTTTACGCGACCATCGCGGCCCGAAGCTGGGTAAAAATCCGCCCGCGTGCATCGCCTCGATCCGCTCTCAGGCCTCCTCCACCCTCATCAAGCACTCACGAAGGGCCCCTGCCCCATAGGTGTCCCGCGCGGCGGCTCCCTCCAGCGCCTCCGGCGCCCGACATCTTTAGCGCGCCCGGTAGGGGCGTCGAGGTTGTCGCGGACTGATCCGGCGTTCGCGCGCGCGTTCTTCATCAACCTCTCCAGCTTCGTCAGCAACTTCATCGACAACTGCGCCATGGCCCCGAAGACGAGGGCTTCAAGGGTTGCAGACCCGTCTGCGTCTCACCCGCCGCCACCGGAGCCAGCGGTGGGCGGAGGAGACGCCAGCGGAAGGGTGGACACCGGCGAGGGCACTCGCGGCGCCACCAGATCCAGGGACAGGACGGATGACCGCGCCTCGGCCTCCGTGGATCCACGTCCATCTCAGCGTACGACAACCCAGCAGCGCCATACCACGAGAGGTGGTATCCGCCTGCTGGGGCAAGAACATGCCGGAGGCTCGCGGGATGCTCCGGACCGCTGTCCATGCATGAGCAAAGCGAAAGTGCCGGGGTAGGACCCTGCTCCTCCTATCGCTACTAGGAGTCCGAGCATATCCTGTTCCTCGCGCCGCTCGCTCCCGCTCCCCTCCGCGCCGGCAAGTGCATCTCCCTGGAGCGCTACGCTGCCGTCGAGGACGCGCCATCGAGCTCCGAGTCCCGCAAGGACAGCTCTGGTGCTCACTCCGGCGAGCGCAGCTCCTCGGAGCGCTCTAAGCCCGACGAGGGCAGCTCTGGTGCTCGTTCCGGCAAACGCACCTCCCCGGAGTGCTGCTCTGCCGTCAAGGACGCGCCATCGAGCTCCACCAGCAAGTGCGAGGAAACAAGAAAAAGAAAAGCTAAGTTGCTCGAGCTTTTGTGCAGAGCACTCCTTAATTCCATGCTTTTTTATGTTATATCCCTCGTGCGTTCGTCATTTGTGCGCAAAGCCTGTGCGCGGAGGAGCCTGCCAGTGAATAGCCGCACCCTTATCTTGCTTCGAGCACACTCAACGAGTTAAAAGTGAGCCGCGACCAGCTTCGCGCCCTTGTTTTGTTTTCGAGTCTGCTCGGCGAGTTAAGTCGTCCGCGATCGACGCCAGCAAGGTTGCTTGCCGGCAGCGACACCAGCCAGCGGGCTGCTGATGTCCGCACTCAGCAAGCGTGTTGAGCACCGGCAAGTTCCCTAAAAACGTAGGGTAAAAGCGCACAAAGGATGTAAAGTAGAGGGTATAACGTGGCAAGCCTTGCCGTAAGATGTCCTTCCGTATGAGAGACTTGAGCGAGAGGAGCCAAGTCGTGGCCCGATTATGCGTGCTTGGTTTGTTTCGAGTCCGCTCAACAAACACAAGTGTGCTGCTGCACCTTACCTTGCTTTCGAGCCCGCCGACAAGTTAAGCGTCAGAATCGCCCGGCAAGGTTGTTTGCGGAAGCAACACCGCCAATGGGCTGTCCCTTTTCGGCAAGCGTGTTCGCGACCAGCAAGCTCCCCGAGAGCGTAGAGTATAAACATACGAAGGGCAAGGCACGGCATCGTATTGCACAATCAAGATTTATATACATATACATGTACATGATGAAGCTGTTACAGATCTATCTCAGCTGTTTTCATGGCCGAAATTGCAGCAACAAGGAGAAACCAGAAGAGCGCGCCAGCACCTAGGCCCCGGCAAGCCCGGGTCGCCGGGGGCTGCGAGTGCCGAGGTTCATCCCCGGCAAGCCAGCCTCGCTGGGGGCTGCGAGCGCCAAGATTCGTCTCCGGCAAGCTAGAGTTGCTGGGGGCTGCGATATCAGATAAGTTTTTCATCCCTCGTCATGCATCCTCTCATGGACCGGAAAAGCGGATGCGTCTTTGAACGAGCGTGTCTTGTAAAACCCGTGCGTGGAGGAGCCGAGTCGTGGCCCGATTATGCGTTTTGTTTTGTTTCCGAGTCCGCTCAACAAACACAAGTGTGCTGCTGCACCTTATCTTGCTTCCGAGCCCTTTCGACAAGTTAAGCGTGCCGTAATCGCCCGCAAGGTTGTTTGCGGAAGCAACACCGCCCGGCGGGCTGTCCCTTTTCGGCAAGCGTGTTTGCCCCGGCAAGCTCCCCGATAGCGTAAGAACACACAAGGCACGAAGTCAAGTAAAAGACTCAGTCCGGCAAGCTTTCCCCTCTTTTCATTAAAAACATCCTAGTTTGATACAAGTCCATAGAGGATGAAAAACATGATAGAGAGGATTACAAGTTTTTAAATGCAGCTAAGGCCCGAGGGCTTACAAATTGAAAAGATAAGGTGCCCGTGATCCCTCTCCTGTTTCTCTGTTCAGGAGTTCAGGAGGTAGGTCAAGGAGCCCCCGGCAAGAGAAGCTTGCCGGGGAGGGCGAAAGGAGCGCCTAGGAGAGCGTGGCGGTGGCGCCGCCGTGCCCCAGGAGCTGCGCAAGGTGACGGGCATGGGGAACGCACCCCGGAGAGCTACGGGCGCCAGAAGACACCAAGAGAACTTCCCGGGGGCCGGCCAGGAGCTTGGCGGAGACGGAGGCGTCGGAGGCAGAGCTTGAAGACGGGGTGGCGGGACGTCAGCACGCAGTCGAGGGCACCTCGCCCTCGTACTCCGATTTGACGGCCTTGCCGCCACTCCCCCTCTTCCTCTTCTGCTGCCTCTACGCCAGCCGCCCAAGGAGACGGCCCCGGGGAGTTCAGAAGGCCGGCGACCCGGATTGTGGGGTCGCCGGTGGCGCGCGAGGCAGCGGTGTCCGACGCCTAGTCGGACCCGCCATCCCCCTCGTCGTCGCTGTCGCTCCCCTCCTCGTCACTCTCGCTCGAGGAGGGGCCTTCGCTATCCGAGGAGCTGTCCACACAGCATCTCACCCGGGTCCCGTAGTCGCCGAAGACCTTGACGGCGAGAAGGTCGCCCTCCATTAACTTGAAATGGAGGGTAAACCCCGCCGTCAAGCTATGGATCCGGGCGAACGTTTTCCACCCTCGGTCGAAGAACATCACGCCGGGGGCTGGGGACACGACACTCACTCGAGTGCCGCTGATCCCGCAGCCCCTCATGCGCAACTCCATCACGCCGGGTGGATCCGGCCCCATCGCGTCCGCAAACGGGGCCGGCAACCGGAGGCGCCGACGAGGTGCTCGGCGCAGCTTGATGAAGAACTCCCAGGGGTCATCCCCAGTGTGGACCGCATCGTGGACGGGAGACGTCGGGGGAGACGGGGGAGGCATATCACCACGACCGCCTCTCCCCTGACCGCCTCGGCCACGCCCTCGGCCTCGTCCGCGGCCACGCCCCCTCCCTCTCCCTCTCGGAGCCTGCTCCGCCGCCACGGGAGCAGGATGGGGAGCGGTGCGCTGCCTGGAAGCGACCCTCGCCGCCACCGTCGAAGGACCGGGATTTCCTCCTTCCATGGCGGAAAGAAGAACAGAAGATGAAGACGAAGGGAGAAGAGGATGGGTGTGGCCATTGTGCTCCCCTTCCGCCCTTTTTAAAGGGGCGAGGTGGGGGCTCAACCGCCCCGCTCGGCCAATCAGGGAGCGAGGAGGCCAGAGGAGCGGGGCCGACTCGCCTTCTCCGCCCGTGACGGCTCGGTCTCCCAGCTTCACCACCCACGACCCCCGTGCATGAGGGCCGCGTGGAGAAAAAGCGGAGCCGGAGCGACGGGTGAAGCGACCTCGCTCTGCACCACGATCACGGGGTGGACGCTTTAAAGACTGCATGCGCCGCCCATGTCTCCCACGACGCCGCAATCGACGCGTGCCGTTACGGGGGAGGCGGCGGATGCAGAAGCGGATTCGGCACGCCGTGGGCTTCGTGTGCCCGTGCACTGTTTTGGGCCTGGCCCAACAGCGCTCGGCACCGTGTGTGGCCCAGGCCCGGGGGCTCCTGTCGGTGTACTAAGGTAGGGGTACCTCGGTACCCCAACTTGTGCACGGCAGTTGCAGCTCCCGGCTGGATCTACCACATGCTTGCGGAGTCCATTCTGCTCCATATCAAGCCACTCAAGAACAAAGTATACAAGATGAAGATCGAGACCCGGCAAGAGGAGCTTGCCGGAAGGCCGCCGAGTGCTCAAGAGTTACATCACTCACGCAAGGCCTGGCGAGAGGAGCTCGCCGGGAGACCGAAGACTACATCGAGAAGACACGCCTCGGCGCTATCGCGTCGGCGGGGCCGGAAGCGGCAAGTTCTGAGCCCGACAAGCTCCGGGCCCGGCAAGATCAAGACCCGGCAAGGTACTTGCCGGGAGAGCTGCTGCCAGTGCCCGCCTCCAGCTCATCGCCTGCGCGTCGCCTTAAGCTCTCTCCAGAGACGCGTGGCGGATGGTCAGCAGCCTAGGGGTGCGGTGGCACTCCACGGTGGTGGGTGCATCGCCGTGGCGACGGAGACGCAAGGGCGGGAGCTTTTGGGCGACGGCGACGGGCATTAAATGCCCTTGTCCCCTCTCACAAAAGTAGGTAGAATCCTTTGTTCAAGCCTTTGTGGCTGCCTTTGTTCCCTTGACTGCTCCAACTACCACCTCTTTTACATTTTTACCCCTCTCTCCTACGTTGACACCTGTTGGTGACCCCTTTGCGCTATAAAAGGAGGCCCATGCACAACGTAGGGGGGGTTGGAATCCCTTGCAACTCTCGCACCTAGGTTCGGCTGGTTCGATTCACTCAACACCACACCACCATACGCTCGCATTCTTGAGCAAGATCAAATACAAACACAAAGCAGCAGTAGGGTTTTACGCGACCATCGCGGCCGGCCGGGTAAAATCCGCCCGCGTGCATCGCCTCGATCTGCTCTCTGTGCCTCCTCCGCCCTCGTACCGCACTCACGAAGGGGCCCCGGCCCCATAGGTGCTCGCGGCGGGCGTGCCCCCTCACGCATCCGCCCCGACACTCGCCCGCGCGCGCTTTCTGCCCGAAACGGCCAGCGTTGCCCGCGCCGCTTCCTAGTGCAGGCGATTGCTCAACGTTCAAACGACACAAGTGCCGTCCATCCGTCCGTATGCCTCCCACATTAATAATACGCGGTTGACGAGGCGGCTACTCCGGCGCCACCTGTCCGTCCCTATGCCGCCCACCATTGCTATATAATCTCCTAAGCCGGCCATAGCCGCAGTCATCCACCTCCGTTCCCTTTTTAGTTGAAGAATGTATGAAATGTAATGAAATCCGGCATGTTTATATGAAAAACGGCCATGTATGAACGAATTTAATTCAATTGGTACAAATTCTTGTATCACTGGCATTGGATGAACATGCAAAACAATACGTACTAGCATTATTTCCAGGACGCACGGTGCCTCATTTGCAGCAGTTTCACACGTACAAAAAGTTTGAGCAGCTTTTTAGAGTACCTATACATTGCAATCAAACTCACAGGCCTCTCAATTCATAGAGAACATTCAAAACAATCGTCGATTATGCATCTCAGTTATTCACATGTCAGAGCCAATATTTACTTCACAACTAAATAACAAAGAAAAATTGATCAATGCTGCTGACAGCAAAGGGCGTCCCATTCGAAAATATCAAACACATGTCTTCTTGCTAACATCAAAGGGCGTCTCGTTCCAAAAAATCAAATGCGTGTCTTTGCGTACATCAATGAGCAAAATTTTGACAAGGTTTTCCCATTCCAAAATATCAGATGCCTACGGTTGTGGAATGGGTGGGGCTTGCCATCAGTTAGCACATCACCTCATGCTAAATAAACCAGTTGTTCTTTTTGTGCAGTTCCACTAAAATCAACGAACTTCATGCGTAGCTTGTAGGATTTCGCCATTTTATGTTGCAATGCCTTGAACATATCGACACCGCCTTTCTTGTAGCTAATTTTGTGGCTGGAGGTGTAAATGAATGATATGAGAAGATTCGATGTATTGTGCATGATTAAGTATAATGGAGGGCATGAACCATCAGAACATTTTGTGCAGTTCCCATTGAAATCAGGCTGACCATCCCTATTTGCATAAATAAAAAAGTGATTAGTATAAAGCAAACTGTATTATGAATTTACAGTTATGAATCTATTGTTGAAACATGCACCTACATGATCAATGCAGAGCACACATTTAAAAAAATGGAACTCGCCTAAAAGAATCCTAAAACAACATTGTATTGGCCATCACAACAACAAAGATGGAGATATGTGAGTCCTTCTGAGCTGAAGTTAGTTTGTTCTTGTGGGCAGTAATGTAACCATCCTTCAACTGCTCCTTCTGATAAGAAGAGATGCTTGGCTTCTTCATCCTGGCATAATCGGAACTAGGCACTTCATGTACTCCATATTCTTCTTCAGAGGAGGATGATCCTGTTGTGCAAATACAAGAGAAAAACTAAATACTAGTATCCATGTTTGCTCAAAAAAGGAAAGGAAATATTTAAAACAACCATTACATTAACAATGGGAGTAACTGATGAAATGTAGTCACAAAGAGATGCATCCTCGTTATCCTCATAGGAAATGATATGATACCAAACACAGCAGCTCAACTTGAACTATATTATTACTTAATTTTATCTGTGGCTATAATGGCGGCAAACCGGTGCCTCAATTTATTAGCAGCCTTAGATTAACATGTGAAACAATACCAATTTCTCATGACAGTAGATAAACAGTAGCACAACACCAATATAGATGACAAAGCTCAATCATATGGATGAAATCCATGGGCCGGTACCAACCTTTGTCAGGAAGATTATTGTGTAGAGCATGCAGATGAAGCACTTCTCGGGAAACATCGTTATTATCTACTATGGTTGCCATCCTTACTATATACTCCTCAATTAGTTTAATGTTTCCAACATCTTCTTGTGCAGTTCCACTAAAATATATGTTATCTTCAAGCAAGATCCCTGTTTGCACAAGTAGTGATAATTACATATTACATTAAGAGTGGCATCAAATCACAGTGGCAATACAACTCCTCGTTCCGGACATGGAAATAAATTAAGATGCAAAAGTATATCATTACTTGTGTCATCACAGTTCCAGTGCTTCATTACAGCACTGGGAGTTGATTTTTGTTCTTCTTCCGCTTTTTCTTCCCCTTCATCACTTGGTTCAATAACAGACAAGCTTCGCCTTCAATGTAAGATTTGGCATGTCCATTAGGGAGCACAAGTATAACACTCAACAACGACATTAATTTTCTGATGACAATAGCAAAATACAGGGCAACAATTGTGAAATATCATTATCTTACCTCAATGGGATATTACAGTGCACATACAGATTGTAAGTCTGGTCTCCTTTTATGCAGTTCACTAAAATCAAGCATCATTACCGTATAAGTAGCACAACATATGAAAGCACACTGCACAATCATGTCAAAGAAGGCCAGTACTAACCTCTCATAACGCCGAATTCAAACAACTCACAAGAAGAAGACCTGAAACAAATTTGCCAACACATATAGGAAGTCAGATCTCCTTGCGCAGTTCCACTAAGATCAAGCAATCAAGCAGCCTTGTCGGTGTGACATTTTGGTTGAACTGCACAAAACACTCTTAAACACAAAAAGTGTTTGTGCAGTGCAACAAAAGGTCGCAATAGCAATGAGGTGAAGTAGATAACTCTCTTTACACAGAGGTGCAAAGGAAACAATTACTTGTCAATAACCGTGGATGACACAGAAGCCCACAAAAAGAAGCATCTAACTTATCTAAATGGAGAAAAAAGCAAGACATTAGCATTTCCCAAACAGTGGCATTGATTCATATTAACAGAGAGATGATATTAACAATAAAATTCATTAAACATGTAATTTTCTTTTAACTGTGTCATTGCTTCAATTGTCCAGCGACATTATTAGATTAACAACAGCTAAAGAGTTGTATGGGAGAGTGGACACACAAGCACCATGTGCATCTACCGATGTATAAAGGGGTGATGCACAGTCTGTTGCAACAAACAACCAAGGAGCATATTTTTTTGGTCCCATTTTTGTTATCTTTAGACACCTTGCCTATGTGAGGGCATCAAATATAGTCCTTCTCAAACTCTACAGCCTTGTCCCCCACCCACAGAAAGATCAGTTCCTTACAGATGTGTGTACTGCATTTGTCATTATTTTCCCTTTTCGACCAACATAGGTGTTGGATAGCCAGTCTATACTACTTTCCCCCCTTCCTTTCCTCTTTGAACCACATCCTAGATTCATGCTATAAAACTTTCCCCACTACTTTCCTGTTTGATCCAACACCTAGATTCGAGTGTAGAAGCAAAAAATTCGACATGCAGCTAGAGCAATGCCTGTGGATTAATTGAATTATACCTTAAGGTTCTCGGGGTGCGGCTCGGTGGGCGGCTGGAGGCGAATCTTCCCACACTATGTACATCAGCGACGAAGAAGGGGTCGGAGGCCCTCCCACGCCGTCGCTGGGTGAAAGAGAAAAGCGGCACCAGCAGTGGATTCCCTCCCTCGCCGAGGGCGACAATGTTAAGCCTCCTTGCCTTCCCAGGCGAGTGAGAGGCCAATGTAGTCTTGTTTAGATCTGGATAGGGTGAGAGAGTGTGTAGAGAGCAACTACAAGCGCTGAGGCTCCACCGTGTATATATATAATGGAGAGAGAGTGTGAAGAGAGAAACCCCTAGAAAACAAGCGTTGAGGCTGCAGCGTATATAGTTGGAGTGGTTTTATTTTTTTCTCCATAAAAATCATTTTACATTTTGCACGAAATGGAACTCTTTATTTAACGTACTAGTGAAGAAAAATACTAGGGCAAATCTAATAAGCGAAGAAAATTTAACGCTCGAAGGAGTCAACTTGCAATTGATGCTCCACGCCTCCCGGTCGCACTTACTATCGTTCACCTGTGGTACACAACCCTCCGAAGCAACAACTGGACCACACACGGTCAACGTATCGGAAAGGTGGGCTGCACCATCCTCCAATTTTAAATTTTTTGGGCACTTGTATTCGGCCTAAGACTACCCACAGTGGGAGTAACATAGGTGGTAACATCACACATATCTAGATAAAATAGATGATGTGGCAAGAAATTGATGAAGAAAGAGAGGCATATAGTAACATAGCTAGTTACTAGTATTATGAGTAACATCACACATACCAAGGCAAAATGAGTCCATAACCTAATAAATAAAGTGTTGCATGACAACACACATATGTTACTCCCCATTGTAGAGGTAGTAGTAACATAGACGAGTAACATATGCATGTTACTAGTCTAAGTTAGTCCCCACTGTGGCTAGTCTAAGTCAGTGTGCCACCGTGTGTACTAGAGGGTTACAGTGGGTGCTAAGAAACTAGGGCGTACTGAGAGTAATTGACATGTCATTTATTTGTAGGGTCACTTGCAAACTGTCAAACTCTATTCTCCTCTTATTTAATGGATGGGCAAATCTTTTGCCTCCGTTTTGAAAAAAATGAGAAATTCAATTTTAATTATTTTGTATGTACACTTTGCTCACTTCCAATAATTTTGGGCACTTGTATTCGGCCTAAGTAAGTGTGCCACCGTAGCTCGTACTACTCCCTCCGTCTAGGTGTATAAGTCACATTAGAAGGTGTAGCGGGACCAAGGTGCAAGCAGATTGGAGAGGAAGGAGAAACTTGACCGGTCCTTCCTCCAATCAAAGCCCTGATTTCTCTCTCTAAACACAATAATTAATCACAACAATTAAGAGATGCCATTTTAGCTACCATGCAGGGCCACGTATTAACTCGCATGCAAGTCGGCTTTGATTCCTTGACTAATCAACGCATAGTTGCGCTGCATGCATTGGGTTTCCTGGGGAGATAACAAGGTAGAGTAAGTAACGCTCGCTAGCAACGAGGCTAGGAGGGGATTGAGAGGCAAAGTTAATGGATGACGCCTAAACATTTTTGGAATATCTGATTTTCATAAGATGACTTGACACCTAGACAGAGGGAGTACTACCTCAGTCCAGGTTTTTACGCCACGCCATATATTTTTTTGTCAAAGTTTGACCAAAAATTTTAACTACTCACTAATTCGGTGTTTATAGGGCATAAATTTGAAATCTGATCAACCAAGGCAGATGATGAGTGGAGAAATGTAGTACTCCATCTCATAGTTTACAAAATTACCTGTGTTGTGGTCGGTTGCGCTATAGTGCGAGGCAGCGACTGTGTCTCCGACGGACGTGCGTGTACCTATTTTCTTTTTGTACGTACTCCATTTATCTCACTTCCTGTGGCTTCCCACTCCCACGATATTCCTGTTCTATGAACCTGTGTGTGTGTGTGTGTGTGTGTGTGTGTGTGTGTGTGTGTTAGAGAGAGCGACACATCGACCTACTCCTACAGAGAGATGGTGCATCCTCTCGTTTCTGGGCATCTGGTCGGGACAGCTGCCACGACCGCTCCTGACCAGCCTGGCCCACCCAAAGCCCCCCATCGCCCCCGCGCGCTTCCTGCCTGAAAAGGTCAGCGTCGCTCCAGAGAATTGGTGCCGCATTCATGCCCGGGCAGAACGGATGCGACCTCTCAGTAGAGCATGCATTGAAGGGAGAAGCGGATTCAACGAAGAGTGATGGTTGCTTCATCCGTCCAACTTACTGCTCAGTCTATGTGATTTGATGGCTCATTGGTCATTATTATTGAGGTGGTACAATCGTGTTGAGTCTCAGTTGTACTGTACACTTTACTTTGGTGCATGACACGTGCACCGGATGCTGGATGTCCCACGTTTCGGCAGAAGGAGGTAGAGTGTCTCCACTCTTCACAATTTTCTCCACTCTTACAGCGGAGGAATGCAAAATCAGTGAAAACACGGTAGCTCAGTGATTGCATGGCCGACCTCACACTATCACTATATTTTTTTGGACACCTAACTCTTTAGTACACAGTACTGTAATTTCTCACCGAGATAAAATTGTACAATGCTATGAAGCTTTCAGCTTCTGTTTCATTTATCTTGCGTCCAAGGTTGCCCCATTGCAACATTCCATCAAATACAAAGGAGACTAACATGCATGCTATTGCATCTCAATGATTCACATATCATAGCCAATATGTACTCCCTCCATTCCAAAATAAGTGTCTCAACTTGTATGCAAACTTTAGTACAAAGTTGTACTAAAGTTTACACTTATTTTGGAACAGAGACAACTAAAGAAAAAAGATCCATGCAGCCCCTAGGCCTTGAACCCTAAACCCTAACCAGTCTTTAATTAGCTAGCAACGTTGAACCTTCCGAAGAAATGAAGTTTTCAACCCTTTGACCATCATATCATTTTGTGCAGTTTCACTAAAATCGAGCTGAGCATCCTTGTGGCAAAGAAATTGAAGAAGTGTGATTATAATAAGACTAGTGGGACTAGTTGATGAGACATAAACTCATCACAAATACAATAGGAGCCAGTAGAGGTACGTGCGGGGCAAATAAGTAGAGAAATATCCACATGGAGCAATTTGGGCAGCTGGGGCAATGGTGCTAGCTCGCTGTAAAGGAAGTTGTACCTGAGGGATGTCGGGATGTAGCTAGAGGAGGGCGGCCAGCCGGAGGCTGCAATTGCCCACATGGTGGTAGTGCACAAGGGACAAAGGCAACTGCACTAGCTTTGTGAGAGAGAACGGCGGGGACCCCTAGTCGGGATGCGCCGACAGTGGGTTTTCACCGTCGGTGACGGCGACCACATCTATACAAAGCATCCACCCCATCCCCCGGCATATGAGATGTGGTCACAGTCGTTTTGTGCGAGAGAGTGTGAAGAGAGCAACCCCAGGAAGCAACCGTGTAGGCTCCTGGCTATGTATATAGTGGAGCGGTTTCTTTTTCTCTCTATATGAACCTATTTATATCTGCCATTGAAGAAAAAAACTTTATTTATAAATAATGCAACACTGTTCATGTGTGGTTCCCGGCCATGCATTAAGTGAACAACTACTACTAGACGCGTCAAATTATCACGTGGGTTGCATCATCATACAGAAATGAGCTCCATCGTGTCACATGTGTGGTTGGGGAAGACGCAAAGAGTGCTACGTGCATGGGTGCGTGCACCTCTTCTCTTCGAGCATGGGTATTAAAAGTATACTCCTTTCATTACCACGCGGTTATTATATGGGCAAATACTCTACCACGCTGTCATTTCGAGCATGTCTCTAGTAGGCCAACTACTCTACCATGCGGTTATTACATGGGCAAAGAGTATAGGCAGTAAAAATGACTAATGATCCGCCAAATCACGAGGCCCACCTTTCTCTATGTTTGACCGAGGAAGCAACCATTCACTCCTCGTTGAATATCCATCTGCTGCTACCTCCGCAAATAAATAAAAATCTGTTGCTACCTCCGCAGCATGGTTAATAGTATAGCCATGTCAATCACGATGACAAATATCATTCATTGATACAATAGGGCTGTCTCTAAGGCTGGTGATTTTTTTACTTTGTCTCTTTCTCTTTTTGTCTCATTTACTCATTTTACATAGGAGCACATGTAGAGGATGGATATTCCATTCGATGGGACTTATTCATGGGGTTTAATACTAAGTAGCTCTGAATATTATTCCCACAGCCCACCACTCCAAATGTGCCATCTATGATACGTACTTGTATGATACTCCCATTGCAACAATGAGGTCCACTAGGTTTAGCACGTCCTATAAGAAGAGACTGTCATGCAAAACATACGTTCTTGTTGCCTTCTTCCCCATACAGTAGGTACTACTAGTAGTGCTACTACTCGTTCTCCTATAAACCTTGCGCTTGGCATCTAAAAAATATTAACCTTGCGCTTGCTGATATGTCTCCAACGTATCTATAATGTTTTATTGTTCCCTGCTATTATATTATCAATCTTTGATGTTTTATATGCATTTATATGCTATTTTATATTATTTTTGGGACTAACCTATGAACCTAGAGCCCAGTGCCAGTTTCTATTTTTTCCTTGTTTTTGAGTTTCGCAGAAAAGGAATATCGAACGGAGTCCAAATGAGCTAAAAATTTACAGTGATTTTTTATGGACCAGAAGAAGCCCGTGAAGAAAAAGAGTTGGGCTAGAAGAGTCCCGAGTCAACGACAAGGGTGGAGGACGCCCCCACCCCCTAGGGCATGCCCCCTGCCTTGTCGCTGACTCGTGGACCCCCCTGATGTGAAACCGACGCCAAAAATTCCTATAAATCCAGAAACCCCCAGAAAGAAACCTAGATCAGGAGTTCTGCCGCCACAAGCCTCTGTAGCCACCAAAAACTAATCGACACCCTATTCTGGCACCCTACCGGAGGGTGGAGTCATTACCGGTGGCCATCTTCATCATCCCGGCGCTCTCCATGACGAGGAGGGAGTAGTTCACCCTCGGGGCTAAAGGTATGTAGCAGTAGCTATGTGTTTGATCTATCTCTCTCTCTCTCTTGTGTTCTTGATTTGGCACGATCTTGATGTACCACAAGGTTTGTTACTATAGTCAGATCATATGGAGTTTCCCCCTCTCTACCTTGTGATGAATTGAGTCTTTTCCTTTGAGGTTTTGTTATGTCGGATTGAATATTTGGATGTGAAAGCACTTGATGTATGTCTTGCGATGGATATCCGTGGTGACAATGGGATGTTCTGTTGATCCACTTGATGTATGTTTTGGTTATGAACTTGCGGATTCCCGTGGTGACATTGGGGTAATCTATGCATAGGGGTTGGCACACGTTTCATATTCCTTTCTCCGATAGAAATCTCGGGATGCTCATGAAGTTCTTTGTGTTGGATTGAATATTATGAATCTGAAATTGTGTGATGCATATCGTATAATTGACACATGGATACTTGTGGTGACATTCGAGTATCTAGGTGACATTAGGGTTGATTGATGTGTATCATATCCTGTTATTTTACTACGAACTCTAGGGCTGTTTGTGACACTTATATTGTGACACCCAGGTAATTAAGCTACAGTAATCCCACGCTAATGGTGCCACGTTACCTCCGTTACTGTTGCTAATCTACCGTTAGATCAAAACCGGTCCAAAACTCAAATTCAAAGTTTGGTAAATAATGAAAGTTTTCAAAAGTTATAACAAAAATGTTCGAGTAGTGCCTAATATCACTTAGGTAGTTATAGTGAAGAAAACATAATTTTACAAAGTGCCTAAGTGCTTTAAATTAAATATAACAGAAAAGAAAAATAAATAAAAGAAAGAAATTATAAAAACGAAAAAAACAAAACAAAAGGAGGAACCCCTGGCTCGGCCAAAGAGCCCATCAGCCCAGGGCCAACCCACCAGCCCACCGCCACTCCCCACTCTCCTTATCCACTCCCCGAACCCCGAACCACCGACACCCCACTCCCCATAAATATCTTCCCCCTCTCTCCCGATTGGATCGGGATCGAGAGGAGGCCACCGACGCCGTCACCCGCCGCCGCCAGGAGCACGCGCCGCCTCGCCAGACTTCCCCACCGGTTTGCTTCCCCATCGCTCGCTGTTGTCCTCATCCTCCTCCCCGTTCCTGGACCGGAAAGGGCCCCCGACGTCGCCATCCGCCGCACCATCGCCGGAAACGCATTTCCGGTCCCTCCATCGAGCATACCGTTGCACAACTACAGGGCCGGTGAGGACCTCCCCGTCTGACCCCATCTTCCCTCCCTACGGTCACCGCGCTCGCGCTCAACCATGCGACAACAGCCCGCAGCTTGTCACGCCGCTCGAAACGGCGCCCGCGGCCCCCTGCCGACCGCACCCTCTGCGTGCACCAGCGGCCCTCCTCGCCTCGCTCCTGCGCCCGTCGGCGCGTACCTCCCCTGTTGCTGCTTTAGCTGCCACCGACGCCCTCCTTTTGCCGCTGCTACCAACTGCTCGAGCCCGCCTCCGCCAGCCGACCCCGCCCTGACCTCGCTCGCCTCTGCTCTACCGCATCCCGTTCTCCCCCACCAGGCCTCTCCCCTTCACGCCTCCCCCTTGCTCTCTTCGCTCCGTGGTCGCAGCCACACCCGCCCAAGCACCCCACTTCGCCATGGATGGCTCAGGCGAGTGCCTGCCGGCCGGGGTGCCCGATGCCGGCATCGCCGCTCAGAATCGCCAGCGCCCGCTTCCCAATGCCGTTAAGGCCATGGGCCAATGACACGAGGGCCCCGCCCCAGAAGATTTTGTAAAAAAAGTATTAAAAATAATAATAATAATAAATTCAATTAATTAATTAGTTAATTAACTAAATTAATTAACTTAATTAATCCTGTTTAGTTAACCTAATTAACTGTTGATAGTTAATCAGACGGTAATTAGATTAGTTAAATCCTAATTAGAATAAATAGAGTATGACATGCAGGACCTACACGTCAGATTGACCCAGTCAACGCCCTGTTGACTGCTGACGTCATGCTGATGTCATGATGATGCCAGCATGCACTATTCTGGATAATGTTAGAATTAAATAGCTAAATAAATTCAGAAAATGATTAAAACTTTAGAAAATCATATAAAATAATCCGTAGCTCGGATGAAAAAACTTTGTGCATGAAAGTTGCTCAGAACAACGAGACGAATCCGGATACGCGGCCCGTTCGTCCGCCACACATCCCTAGCATAGAGAACACGCAACTTTCCCCCTCTGGATCACCTGTCCGAAAATGCGAAACACCGGGGATACTTTCCCGGATGTTTCCCCCTTTCGCCGGTATCACCTACTACCGCGATTGGGCACACCTAGCATCGTTACTTGTCATATGATGCATCGATATGCATCTGCTTGCATGGTATTCATTGTTTCTTCCCCCTCTTCTCTCCAATAGACTACGAGACCGACGCTGCTGCTGCCCAGTTCGACTATGGAGTTGACAACCCCTCCTTGCCAGAGCAACCAGGCAAGCCCCCCCTTGATCACCAGATATCGCCTATTCTTCTCTATACTGCTTGCATTAGAGTAGTGTAGCATGTTACTGTTCGGTTACTCCTATTCTATTGCATAGCCTGTCACTGTTGGTACAGTCATTGATACCATACCCGCAATCCTAAATGCTTAGTATAGGATGCTAGTTTATCATCATTGGCCCTACATTCTTGTCAGTCTGCCTTGCTATACTATTGGGCCGTGATCACTCGGGAGGTGATCACGGGTATATACTATACATATATACATACTACAGATGGTGACTGAAGTCGGGTCGACTCGAAGAGTACCCGCGAGTGATTCACGGATTGGGGGCTGAAAGGACCTTTGTCCCAACGGCCCTCTGTGTGGATCTTTGTGGCGGAGCGACAGGGCAGGTTGAGACCACCTAGGCGAGAGGTGGGCCTGGCTCTGGTCGGCGTTCGCGGTTGCTTCATAATAACACGCTTAACGAGATCTTGGTATTTGATCTGAGTCTGGCCACTAGCCTATACGCACTAACCAACTACGCGGGAAAGATATGGACACTCGACGTCGTGGTATCAGCCGAAGCCTTCTTGATGTCAGCGACGGAGCGGCGCGCGCCAGATTGGACCGCGTAACGTTACTTCCTTTGTAATGGAGGTTGCTAGGTCTGCTTCCGGCAGCCCACGCAACATGCAGGTGTGCAATGGGCGATGGGCCTAGACCCCTGCGCGCATAGGATTTAGACCGGCGTGCTGACCTCTCTGTTGTGCCTAGGTGGGGCTGCGACGTGTTGATCTTCCAAGGCTGGGCATGACCCAGGAAAGTGTGTTCGGCCAAATGGGATCGAGCGTGTTGGGAAATGTGGTGCACCACTGAAAGGAAGTTTATCTATTCGAATAGCCGTGTCCCTCGGTAAAAGGACGACCCGGAGTTGTACCTTGACCTTATGACAACTAGAATCGGATACTTAATAAAACACACCCAGACAAGTTCCACAAACAACCCAGTGATCGCTTTTCCACAGGGCGACGAGGGGAGGATCGCTGGGTAGGATTATGCTATGCGATGCTACTTGGAGGACTTCTATCTACACTCTTCTACATGTTGCAAGACGGAGGCTGCCAGAAGCGTAGTCTTTGATAGGACTAGCTATCCCCCTCTTATTCTGGCTTTCTGCAGTTCAGTCCACTGATATGGCCTCCTTACACATATACCCATGCATATGTAGTGTAGCTCCTTGCTTGTGAGTACTCTGGATGAGTACTCACGGTTGCTTTGCTCCCTCTTTCCCCCGTTTTCCTCTTCTTCTCGGATGCTGCAACCAGACGTTGGAGCCCAGGAGCCAGACGCCACCGTCGACGACGACTACTACACTAGAGGTGCCTACTACTACGTGCAGCCCGCTGACGACGACCAGGAGTAGTTAGGAGGATCCCAGGCAGGAGGCCTGCGCCTCTTTCGATTTGTATCCCAGTTTGTGCTAGCCATCTTATGGCAACTTGTTTAACTTATGTTTGTACTCAGATATTGTTGCTTCCGCTGACTCGTCTATGATCGAGCACTTGTATTCGAGCCCTCGAGGCCCCTGGCTTGTATTATGATGCTTGTATGACTTATTTTATTTGTAGAGTTGTGTTGTGATATCTTCCCGTGAGTCCCTGATCTTGATCGTACACGTTTGCGTGTATGATTAGTGTACGATTGAATCGGGGGCGTCACAACTTATATGAATAGCTCAATGTATTGATCGGAAAGAATAACTTTGAGATGGTTTTGTACCCTACAAGCAATTTTAGCTTATGTTCTCTGTGGTAGGAACTCTGGAGTGATTCTTCGTTGCACGTCGAGGGATTGTTATATGATCTAATTATGTTATCATTGTTGAGAGAACTTGCACTAGTGAAATAATGAACCCTAGGCCTTGTTTCCAAGCATTGCAATACCGTTTTCGCTCACTTTTGTTACTAGTTACCTTGCTGCTTTTATATTTTCAGATTACAAAAAGCTATATATACCATTCATATTACACTTGTATCACTATCTCTTCGCCGAACTAGTGCACTTATAGAATTTACCATTGTATTGGGTGTGTTGGGGACACAAGAGACTCTTTGTTATTTGGTTGCAGGGTTGTTTGAGAGAGACCATCTTCATCCTATGCCTCCCACGGATTGATAAAGCTTAGGTCATCCACTTGAGGGAAATTTGCTACTGTCCTACAAAACTCTGCACTTGGAGGCCCAACACGAGTCTACAAGAAGAAGGTTGCGTAGTAGACATCAAGTTCTTTTCTGGTGCCATTACCGGGGAGGTGAGTGCTTGAAGGTATATCTTTTGTAGAGACCAGACCTCAAACGGTCAAGTCTCTGTGCATCAGTGTCATCCCTGGATCGGTAATGCTGACACGCACAGTACTCGAGGAATTATAACAGAGTTTCAATCACACACTTATTACATCGAGTCCTCATAAAGAGTATTATTACATAAATAAATCATGGTTGAAGGCCATCTAACATAGATAACAGCGGAAGGCTTCGAAGGTAAATGAGTCCATCAACTCCAACGGCATAGCTGAGTGCAAAACAACGACCAATCGCACCTTATTCGTCGTTTGAGTAGTCTACAAAATAAGACGTTGCAGCCCGAAACGGGTCAGCACATGGAATATGCTGGCATAGTTACACTTTAAATGAATGAAAATGCAAGAACTATATCTACATGCAATATTTGGCTGGTGGAGGCTGTAAGTTTCATGATTTTGCATAAAGCTAGTTTTTCCCTACAACAGAGGAATAAATTTATTTAGCTACTCCCATGTTGCCCATTATTTGAGAAGGTTCCTCCAACTCAAATCCCAATTAAAAGTATCATCATTAACCCATCATCATAATTAATTAACATAACATGATGAGATCACATCAATAGATTCAAGTACTAGATACTCAAAGCGTCCATAACCGGGGACACGGCTAACCAATGATTAGTTTATACACTTTGCAGAGGTTTGCACATTTTTTCCCCACAAGACTCGACCGCATCCATGATCGGATGATCGAGACATAGCCTTTCTGAAGCATTAACTCTCTACTCCGGGTAGACAGTACCACCTACAACCCTCTACATCTGCTAGTCTACCTCTTCAAGAGCTCATGCAACTTACTCAACTATGCCAGAGCCCATAATGGCCTGTGGCTGCACACGGAAGTTTCTAGCATGAATAACCTTATGATCCCTTTGAGCTTGGGTGGCATTTCATAAGATAATCACACCGGTACTCCGGGATTTCCAAAACAGACAACACTGGGTACTCCAGGTGCCTCAACCAATCCACCCAGATGTATATTAAAGTTGCCACCTTAATGTTATCCAATTAAAATAACTCTCAAAGTTCCATGTGTGAACCACGATCCAATCCCAGTCTACGAGCATGTCTAAGCAATAACAAGCATAACGTATATTCCGGGGTGATCAAAAGGTATTAGGTTCCTACCTCAAATACTACAACCAAAACCACATGTTCCCAATCCTACCAATGCAAAAATGTGTGGGGCAGAAATAATGCATAGTAAAAACTGGGTATAAAAGAGTATGATCAAAGTGTAACTTGCCTTGCTAACGGTCTGCAAACTCTAGAGACTTGTAGTAACAAGCTTCGCACTCAGGGTAATCTATCATAGATAAACAATAGCATTCATAAGCAGTCACTCAAACGAAACACGAGAAAACTCGAGAACAGACCCAAATCAAACACGAAACAAGCAAATGTCTTAAACTAACAAGAGTCAAAACCTAACAGCATTATTAACATGTGAATTAGATCTTAACAGAAAGTACATGTTATTAGCTATGGTTTGAAAAAAGATTCAACTTAAACGGAGCAACGAAACTCATAATACGAACGAAACAACACCGTTTACTAATTTGGACTAAAGTCAAGTTTTACAGTACCAAAATCATGTTCAAGTTGATTTACTGTAAAGAGGGCTTCGAGGCGAAGATTTTGGCGTTGGTTTCATCTAATTTGGATAAACGAGTAAAAAGTTATACTAGTTTGAAAATCAGGGACTGAATCGCGATAAAATAATCGCAGAAAAATCCCTGACGAAAATAAAATAAAAGAAAAGACTAACGAACGAACGTTCGCTGTTAGAACCTAACTGGTGATAAAGTTCGTTAAAACAAACGAACAGACGAACGTCCGCTAAATAAGTAAACCGACGAAAAACCATCTAAAGAAAAAATAAACCGGAAAAACTAAAAAAACCGGGGTTTAACTGAGAAAAACCGTCCGGTCAACGGCGGCGGTTTCCAGCGAGATCTGGCGTGGGCGGTGGCGTTCGGCAACGGCACGGGGCGGCGGCGCTGTGGGGTGGCGCGGGCGGCGGAAGGTGGTTTGGAAACAATTTTAAAAAAATCGCCCCAAAATAAATAATCCTAATAAAATATAAAAAATTCTAAAAATGCCAAAACAATTTTCACCATCTAAATAAAATATTTAGAACAAAGTGAACATTTTTCTGGCCTAAAAAATCCAATTTTGAAAAACGCATATTTTTCTAATTCAAATATAATAGCAAATAAAATACCAGAAAACCGTAATTT
Source organism: Aegilops speltoides (assembly GCA_021437245.1). Lineage (NCBI taxonomy): Eukaryota > Viridiplantae > Streptophyta > Magnoliopsida > Poales > Poaceae > Aegilops > Aegilops speltoides. The sequence goes on along the minus strand of CM038144.1, from coordinate 94,419,680 downwards.
GATTTTAAAATTCTTTCTCCAATATTTCTCGGAATTTGAAGAAGTCATATTATCTTCTCTCATTTATTTTTAATATTGGAAATAATTGGAGAGAAAAATAATAAAACCAAATTGATCCTTTTCTTCAAATTTGAGTAAAACTCAAATATGAATTTTGTGAAACCTCCAACTCTCTCCGTGGGTCCTTGAGTTGCTTAAGATTTTTAGGATCTCAACCAAAATGCAAAAACAAATATGACATGCATATGATGATCTATGTATAACATCCTAATTGAAAATTGGGATGTTACAAACCTACCCCCCTTAAGATGAATCTCGCCCTCGAGATTCGGGTTGGTCAGCAAAAAGGTTTGGGTGGTCTCTACGAAGGTCTTCCTCTCGCTCTGAGGTGGCTTCCCCCTCGATATGGTGGCTCCACTGAACTTTGCGAAACTTGATAACCTTGCTACGAGTAACTCGGCTAAAAACTGGAGAATCTTGACTGGTTTCTCCTCATAAGTCAAATCATTGTCTAACCGAATCGATTCCAGTGGCACTGTATCTCTCAGAGGAATATCGCCCATCTCCGCGTGGCACTTCTTCAACTAGGAAATGTGAAACACATCATGAACTCCTGACAATCCTTCTGGCAATTCCAGCTTGTATGCAACTTCTCCCATACGTTCCAAAACTCGGTATGGTCCCACAAAACGTGGTGCTAGCTTTCCCTTAACTCAAAAACGCTTAACTCCTCGAAGCGGGGACACACAAAGATAAACTCTATGTCCGACTTCGTAAACGGTCTCCTTGCATTTAGAATCCACATAACTCTTCTGCCTGGACTGGGATACCTTGAGTCTATTGCGAATCAACTTAACCTTCTCTTTAGAGTCTTTGATTAGATCTGGTCCGAACAACTGTCGATCTCAAACTTCATCCCACAATAACGGTGGCCTGCACCGCCTTCCATACAAAGCTTCGAAAGGGGCCATCTTCAAACTAGCTTGATAACTGTTGTTATAAGAGAACTCTGCATACGGCAAATTGTCGTCCCAACTAGATCCATAATCTAGTGCACAAGCTCTCTACATATCCTCTAGAATCCGATTGACTCTCTCGATCTATCCATTTGTCTGTGGATGAAAGGTTGTACTGAACTATAGCCTAGTACCCAAAGTTTCATGCAACTGATTCCAAAACTTTGAAGTGAACTAGGTTCCTCTGTCTGATACAATGGTCCTCAGAACTCCATGCAAACATACGATCCTGGTCATGTATGTCTTCGCCCACTTAGCACTTGTATAGGTGGTCTTCACCGGGATGAAATGAGCTACTTCCGTCAAACGATCGACTACAACCCAGATAGAGTCATAGCCTAAACGAGTCATGGGTAATCCCGTGATAAAATCCATGCCAAGATTATCCCACTTCATTCGGGTATCGGCAATGGCTGTAGCTGTAACATCCCAATTTTTATTAAATTCGGATGTTAATAGAATCATTCAATGCATATCATATTTCTTTGCATTTTGGAGTTTTTAAAAAAATATTCAAATAATATTTTCCACTCGAGAAAAACAAATGAGAGGGGATAAGATGACTTCCTCAAAATATAAAAGAGTGGGAAATTATATTTTGAATATTATTTGAAGTTTTGGAGTTTATTTGGTATTTATTTTATCAGCAAAAGGTGCATTAATTGCATTAGGAAATATTTACAAAAATGTTCTGTGCTTAATTTAATGTTCATTAGGCTCTATATATTGCATAGTTATTTTATAAATTATTGTGGTGTTTTTATTAATTCATTTGAATTAATTATGACCACTTTAGTGTTCTGTTTAAAAAAAACACACGCACGCACTCACCGCAGCCTGGACCAAACTGGTTCGCCCAGAGCGCCTAACCGCCCACCGGCCATTTGGCCCAAGGCAGTGCCCCAACACCAGCAGCTTGAAACCTCCCGCGTCGGTCGGCCGCTCCGCCCGCCCTCGCTCGCTACCGCCGCCGCCACTGACTGGTGGGCCCCGCTCCACCTCATCTCCCCCAACCTCCCGCTTGCCCCGCTCGGATGAGCTCGCCGCCGCGCTCCCGCAACCGCCGGGCCAGGCCCTCGCGGATAACGCTTATCCGCGGCACCCGAGCCCTCTGCCCTCGCCCATATAAAGGCCAGGACCCCCTCTGTCGATCTCACCACCTCGCATCTTCCCACGCCGCCCCTACCGCTCGTCGTCGCCGTTCGCATCTCGCCGGAGCCGCGCCACTCCGTCGTCCGTTTCGTCGTCTGTGGCACCCCCTAACTCCCCTTCCTTTGTCAATTGGATCACTGCGACAACGCGCATCCTTTTGACACAATTTTTGCCCCTAGGTCCCGTCGGAGCCACCGCACCGTCGACGCCGGAGCCGCCGGACCACCGAAGGCCGCCGACCTCACCCCGCCCCGTCCGGACGTCGCCGACGCACGCCGCCACCACCTTCGCGGCGCCGACGGCGCCTTGCTCCTCCCGTCTTCTTCCCGACGCCGAGGACCGCCGTAGCCGCCGCCCCCTCCGTCACCGACGTCGCGCCGTCGTCTTCATCGTCGCCGGCCACCACCTCCAGCCACTGTGAGCCACCACCCCCACCCTCACCCGTTCGATCTAGCATGGACGGCCTAGACTAGATTAGGTTTGATTTTTTTTATTTCGCGAAGAGGTACGCGGTTAACCGCGGTTCCCTTAGACCGGCCGGTTTTATTTAAACCGAGCGTCGGTTTTTCTTTAGTTAGCCGCCATCGTTTTTTCTTATTTAGCGGCGTTAGCGTATAGCCTCCGCAGCGGACGCTGCTCGGCCAGCCACGAGCCGCCACGTGGCCAGGGACTTGTTCGCGATAGTTTTCTTCTCTGTTTAGTCCCTGTAATTAGCAGATTAGTCCCTGAACTTCGCGTAGCCACAACTTTTTAACCGTAGATCCAAACTCGATGAAACCAGTGGCAAATTCTTCGTATTGTTTAGATCTATCCAGTGGTATCCTTTTTGTAAACTTTTGATAGATTCAAATTTGAATTCGAACTTCAAATGGCCATATCTCCCAAACCGTAGCTCCGATTAAGTTGATTCTTTTTTGCACCTTGTCACCGTAGCCAAACCCTATCACCTGGACCTTTGTCACAATAATTTTCACACACTAGAAACTGCCCATTAATATTTTTCTAGTATGCATAGTACGCACTATAGTTCACATCACTTTTTGAACCATAGGCCTATGTTGTTTTGCACCTAGAATATTTTTCATGCTAGTTAAGTGTGATGTTTTGTTCATTTGGTTTTTCCGAGACTTTTTGTTTTGCATGTTCTACTTGGTTCTCTTGAATGTTAGCTTATGTTTGTTTATCTCCTTTGCGATAGATTGCCCGGAGTGCGAAGCAGAATATTTTCAGTCTTTAGAATTCAACCAGCAGTACCAAGGCAAGTTGCATCTTGATCATGTTTCATTACCTATGTTTTTATTATGCACTTAGTTCTTTGCGGTAGGACTGCATGGTAGGCCTTGATGCCGCATGACTATGCTTTTCACCCAGTAGTTCATTGAGGTAGGTCTGAACCATATGACATTGTCGCCATCGTTTTACATTATGTTGCTTCGCTAAGTAGACGTGGTTTGGGGAGTGAACATCGTAAAGTATGAGTGACAATGTAGTAAGTAGGACCTAAGTTAATTAATGAACTACCCGGCGGAAACTTGAGGAATGGTGGCGAAATGCGATTAGGGCACGCATGGGAAATCCATGGTGGTGCACCACTAGTGGACCGTCCGCCGAGCTCAAAGAGATCAATCGATTCTCATGTCTAGAAGCTTACGTGTGCAGCCACAAGCCAATATGGGCTCGGCTTAGTTGAGTAGTTAGTGTGACCCCTTCCGGATGGGCTAGCAGATGTAGAATGATGTAGGTGTACCGCCTATCCGTGGGTTAAGGGGAGCATTTTGAAAGACTATGTCTCGATCTTCCGATCATGGAGGTGGTCGAGTCTTGTGGGGAAAAGTCGCAACCTCTGCAGAGTGTCAACCTAATCGATTAGTTGTGTCCCGATTCACGGACATCTTGAGCATCTAGTAGTGAAAATGCCGGAGATCTCCTCACCTTTAATTAAGCAGTTGGGATTTAAATGAAACTTGGGAAAGGATGGAGTTGGGTTTGCCAACTCATCCTATGCAAATGTGTAGTAGTAGAATAACATCTTTTCTAATAGGAAAAACTAGCTTTATGCAAAAACTAAACTTAGAGCTTTCCACCAGCCAAATTGCATGTACAAGTAGGTTCATTACACTTATGATGTGACTTGCCAAGACATTCAATGTCTTGACCTATATGGCTGCAACTTATCACGTTGCGTATATATCCGACGAGGATTAAGGTGCGATAGGTCGATGTTCTACACTCAACCTTGCTCGTGGAGTTGGACTCATTTACTACTTTGCTTCCGCAGATATTGTTATTGGCTCTATGTCCTATTTTGTAATAAATGTATTACTCTGGACTATCGATGTAATAAAGAGATGTGTGTTATTTCGTTATTTCATCGAGTCTTCGTGTGCTAGCAAGTCGATCCAGGGACTAGCACGGTAAGCACAGAGACTTCGACTCTTACCGAGTCGGGTCGCTACAAGATGGTATCGAGCACACGTTGATCGAGGACGCGACCCCTAGAAAATGGAAAAGCCATAGGATAAAAACTTTATTTTTCACTTTCCCTATATATCCTTTGGTCTCGTACCTTCTTTACTTCTGTACTAATTTCTTCCCCCTTTCAAAATGTAGATGTCGTCCGCCATTGTCGAGTTTGAGCAGCCCGATGAGACCATGCCTTTTGGACGGCAGCTGGTGAAGATCGTGAAGCACCTGAAGATTGGGCTTCCCACATTCACCGGGACCTTCACCGCCACCCTGCCCGAGGAGACATGTTGGAGGATCGATGCCCATATCCTGGGCGCATCTCGAAACCGCACCAAGCCCATTGATTTCCATGTGGATCTTTGCAACATGGGGCTTGGGCAGGGGCATCGCTGCTCACGTTGCTCTCGGACGCATTCGGGAGGAGTATGACGAAGACCTCAAGAGGACCTCCTTCGTGATGTACGGACGCCGCGACGCAAATGGAGATGTGGTGCGTACCCTGGAGGACGAGACGATAGCATCCCATATCCAGGACATGGAGGATCACATTCGTATGATGGAGCTGGGTTGTCGACAACATGATCGTCATCAAGAACCTCATGACTCGCAAGGCCGATCTCGAGGAGGAACTCCAAGGCGCCAGACGAGCATGAGGAGAGCTGGGCGACTCTGAGGAGAAGATCGACGATCCAAGCTTGAGCTTGAGGAGGCCGAGGAGAAGCTGGATGAGGAGAAAACATCCAGAGGATCACTCGTATGGTGCCTATGTCGGCCGGGACAAGGACCGGGTGATGAGCTTGGAGATGATGACATGCATAAAGGATGCAAGGACACCGATGTCAACATGGTTGGTGGTCTTCATCCGACGAGAGTTAGATTTTATACCACCATGAGAGTTAGGAATTGATTTACGTTATCCGATTAGTTTTATTTCATTTGTGAGACCTTGTCAAATCTTGTGACATGGCTTACCTTAGGTTTGATTGTTCATGTGAACCCCTTTGAGTGAAATTGAATTGGAGTGATTTGAAGTTTATTTGCTATCATGTGCATATGGGTAGTGTGATTTTACTCCCTAGGCCTTATTCTATTCGACTTCTCATCCACTCTAAACCCATCGATGCCTCCAAGACGTGACCTCGAATTCAACTTTCCGCGGAGCTCATGGAGTTGATCCAACAATGAGAATGCTCTTATGCGATGGTCATTGTAACTGAACCGAACAACAACAACCCACCGCCGCCACCCCGGTTGATGCCTTACCCGTTTTCGAGGCTGAAACCACCGTGTTCTCCAAAGAAGACGGAGCCAATCGTCGCAATGGTGGCTCCGCAAGATAGGAAGGAGCTAACCACGGCAGGATGCAATGATGCCGAGAAGGTGAAGTTTGCCGCCCATCACCGGATGGCCCGCCGCTGCTTGGTGGGAGAACTACACCACCACATACCCCTTGGAGAATGTGACTTGGACTCGATTCAGCAGTATTCCGACCGCTCATGTCTCACCGGAGCCATGAGTCTCAAGAAGAAGGAGTTCGCAACTTGCGCCAGGGAGGACGACGGTACCCAATATCTTGATGAGTTCATAAGTTGGCCCGTTATGCACCGGGGCGTGGCCACCGATGCAGCCAAGCAGAGAAGTTTCGGAGGGACTGAACGATGAGTGGGAGTTCAGTTGGTGTGGCAACCTTTGTGAACTATCAGGAGTTGGTTGATAAGGCTACCATTCTCGAAGGCAAGCACCAAAAATGGAGAATCGTAAGAGAAAGTACGGTCATGGGAAGTATAACTCGAGTTCAACGAAACCCCGCTTCAGCCCGTACTCGGGAAGTTCGGATCAGGAACTAGCAAGTTTGGAGGGAATCATCATAACCATGGAGGCCACATTCAGCATGGAGGAATGGACACAACCACCATGGTCACAAGCATGGAAATGGCAATGGAGGGAATGGCAACCAGCAGCATTTCAACTCTTCTACACCAATGAAGAAAGATCTGAGTCACATCACTTGCTTCAAATGCAAGAAGACAGGGCACTACTCCAATGAGTGTCCTGAGGCGCAGAATGGAAATGGAAATGGCAATGGGAATTCTGGAGGCAAGAAGCCTAATCCTTTCACTAAGGGGCATGTGAATCATGTCAATGTGGAAGAGGTCTATGAACAGCCTGACGCAGTGATTGGTAAGTTCTTGGTTAATTTATTTCCAGACTCGTTCTTTTTGACACGGTGCATCGCATTCATTCATATCAAGGGATTCGTGGATAAACATAAGTTGCCTACCGTAGCTCTTAAGGCGCCCATTCTAGTGAGTTCCCGGAGCCGAGTCTAGGGCTAGTCGGGGATGCTTCGAGCTTGCCTTTGAACATAGGGGACATGTTTTCCCTACGGATATGATCATACTAGAGTCACAAGGGTTGGATGTAATCCTAGGGATGGATTGGATGTCCAAGTATGAGGGGACCATCGATTGTGCTAGTAGATCGATTTTTCTCACCACCCCGAGAAGAAGAGGATCAAGTATGTATCCGTGCTTAAGCCTAAGAGGACCTGTGAACTCTCTTACGGAGTTGTCCAGAAGAAGTACCAGTGGTGAAGGATTATCGATGTATTTCCTGAGGAGTTACGGTATATGCCGCCAGATCGGGAGATTGAGTTTTTGATTGAGTTGTTTGCCGATGCACGGACCTATCTCAAGAGGCCGTGTCGGATGCCCGCTAATGATTTGGAGGAAGTCAAGAAATAGATTAAGGAGTTGCTAGAGAAAGGGTATATTCGCCGAGTTCATCACCTTGGGGAGCCCCAACTCTTAGTAGAGAAGAAGGATGGAACCTTGAGGATGTGTGTGGATTACCGCTCTTTGAGCGAGGTGACCATCAAGAACAAGTATCCCCTACCAATGATCAATGACTTGTTTGACCAGCTAGAAGGAGCTAGTGTTTTCTCCAAGATCGATCTTGATCGGGTTATCACCAATTGAAGATCCGTGAGAAGGATATACCCAAGACAGCTTTTACCACAAGGTATGGGCTTTATGAGTATCTGATCATGTCCTTTGGTTTGACTAATGCCCCGCCTATTTTATGAGCATGATGAACAAGGTGTTCATGGAGTTCTTGGATAAGTTCGTTGTGGTATTCATTGATGACATATTGGTTTTCCAAGAATGAGGAGGAAAACGCTGAACATCTGCGCTTGGTTTTGGAGAAGCTCAGAGAACATCAACTTTATGCCAAGTTCAGCAAGTGTGAGTTTTGGCTCAAGGAAGTCGGATTCCTTGGACATGTTGTGTCGGTGAAGGATTGCGATGGACCCTACCAAGGTAGAGTCGATCCACGGAATGGAATGCACCCACCACAGTTGGCGAGATTCGCGCTTCCTTGGACTTGCGGGATATTACGGAGATTTATTGAAAATTTCTCTAAGATTGCAAGGCCCATGACAACGTTGTTGAAGAAGGACACCAAGTTCGTTTGGATGAAGAGTGTGAAGCCAGCTTTCAAGAGTTGAAGAAACGTTTGGTTACAGCCCGATGCTAATCCTACCGCGTACACAAGGACTTTCGGTGTATTGTGATGCTTCACGTCGTGGACTTGGAGGTGTTCTTATGCGGGAGGGAAAAGTTGTAGCTTATGCTTCACGGCAACCGACATCATGAGTTGAACTATGCCACGCATGACTTGGAGTTAGCAGCCGTTGTGCATGCACTCAAGACATGGAGACACTATCTTATTGGGAATCGTTGTGATGTTTACGGATCACAAGAGTTTGAAGTACATTTTCACGCAGAATGAGTTGAATCTCGTGCAAAGGAGATGGTTGGAACTTATAAAGGATTATGACATGAGTCGCATTATCATCCAGGAAAAGCCAATGTTGTGGCGGATGCTTTGAGCCGTAAGAGTTATGTTAACACCCTTACAAGCAGGAGGTTTACCTCGGGAGTTATGTGATGAGCTTAGAGACCTTGAGCTTGGAAATAGTTCCAAGGGGTTATGTTGCAAGACTCGAGGTCAGATCCACCTTGTTGGGAAGAATCGGAGAAGCCTGAAGTTGGACCAAGGTATTGCTGAGATAAAGGAAATGATGAACAAAGGAAAGCAAAAGGATTCCGTGAGGATGAAAATGGAACCATATGGTTTGAGCAACGGATTTGTGTACCCAATGATCCGTAGATCGTGAAGTTGATTCTTCAGAGGCTCATGACTCACCATATTCGATACACCTGTGCAACACCAAGATGTATTTGGACTTGAAGGAAAGTTTTGGTGGGCGGTATGAAGAGAGAGATTGCCGAGTATGTGGCAATATGTGATGTATGTCAGAGAGTAAAGGCAGAGCATCAGAAACCAGCAGGTTTACTTCAGCCGTTGCCGATACCTGATTGGAAATGGGATAAACTTGGTATGGACTTTATCACGGGGTTACCCATGACCCGTTCAGGTTATGATTCCATTTGGGTGATAGTGGATCGATTGACCAAGGTTGCTCACTTCATTCCAGTGAAGACCACCTATACAAGTGCTAAGCTGGCAAAGATATATATGACCAGGATTGTATGTCTGCATGGAGTTCCGAGGAGCATCGTGTCAGATAGAGGAACACAGTTTACCTCAAAGTTTTGGAATCGGTTGCATGAAACTTTGGGTACCGAGCTAGAGTTGATCAGCCTTCCATCCACGGTGATGGGCGACAGAGAGAGTCAATCAGATTCGGAGGACATCTTTGAGCTTGTGCGCTAGACTATGGGTCTAGTTGGGATGATAACTTACCCTCGCAGAGTTCTCAGACAACAACAGCTACCAAGCCGGTTTGCAGATGGCCCTTTTGAGGCATTGTATGGCGAAAATGCAGGACACCTTTGATGTGGGATGGAGTTGGAGATCGCAAATTGTTTGGACCTGATTTGATCGAGGATTCAGAGGAGAAGGTCAAGTTGATTCGTGATGGACTTAAGATAGCCCACCAAAGGCGTAAAAGTTATCTTGATGCTAAACGCAAGGAAGTGATCTATGAAGTGGGAGATAGAGCATATCTTGAGTGTCTCCACTTCGAGGTATTAAGAGATTTGGAGTCAAAGGAAAGTTAGCACCACGATTTGTGGGACCATCTGAGTTCGAACGCAGAGGAGAGGTTGCATACCGCTTGGAATTACCAGAGGCTTTGACAGGAGTTCATGATGTGTTTCATGTTTCCCGGTGAAGAAGTGTCATGCGAGATGGCGGATATTCCTTTGAGAGATCTGATGCCACTCGAGGCAATTCAGTTAGAGAGCGATCGACTTATGAGGAGAAGCCTATTAAGATTCTTGAGACTGCAGAGAGGATCACTAGAACCAAGATCATCGTGTTACGCAAAATGCAAAGGAGTCACCACACCGAGGAGGAAGCTACAGGAAAGAGAAGAAGATCTCGAGCGGGACCATCCACACCTTTTTGTTTGTTAACCCAATCTCGAGGACTAGATTCATCTTAAGGGGGTAGGTTTGTAACATCCCAATTTTTTTTAAATTCGGATGTTAATAGAATCATTCAATGCATATCATATTTCTTTGCATTTTGGAGTTTTTAAAAAAATATTCAAATAATATTTTCCACTCGAGAAAAACAAATGAGAGGGGATAAGATGACTTCCTCAAAATATAAAAGAGTGGGAAATTATATTTTGAATATTATTTGAAGTTTTGGAGTTTATTTGGTATTTATTTTATCAGCAAAAAGTGCATTAATTGCATTAGGAAATATTTACAAAAATGTTCTGTGCTTAATTTAATGTTCATTAGGCTCTATATATTGCATAGTTATTTTATAAATTATTGTGGTGTTTTTATTAATTCATTTGAATTAATTATGACCACTTTAGTGTTCTGTTTAAAAAAAACACACGCACGCACTCACCGCAGCCTGGACCGAAACTGGGTTCGGCCCAGGAGCGCCCCAACCGGCCCAGCTGGCCATTTGGCCCAAGGCCAGTGCCCCAACACCAGCGCGCCCGAAACCTCCCGCGTCGGTCGACCGCTCCGCGCCCGCCCTCGCTCGCTACCGCCGCCGCCACTGACTGGTGGGCCCCGCTCCACCTCATCTCCCCCAACCTCCCGCTTGCCCCGCTCGGATGAGCTCGCCGCCAGCCTCAAGAACCGCTGGGCAGGCCCTCGCGGATAACGCTTATCCGCGGCACCCGAGCCCTCTGCCCTCGCCTATATAAAGGCCAGGACCCCCTCTGTCGATCTCACCACCTCGCATCTTCCCACGCCGCCCCTACCGCTCGTCGTCGCCGTTCGCATCTCGCCGGAGCCGCGCCACTCCGTCGTCCGTTTCGTCATCTGTGGCACCCCCTAACTCCCCTTCCTTTGTCAATTGGATCACTGCGACAACGCGCATCCTTTTGACACAATTTTTGCCCCTAGGTCCCGTCGGAGCCACCGCACCGTCGACGCCGGAGCCGCCGGACCACCGAAGGCCGCCGACCTCACCCCGCCCCGTCCGGACGTCGCCGACGCACGCCGCCACCACCTTCGCGACGCCCTCGACGCACTGCACCTCCCCGTCTTCTTCCCCGACGCCGAGGACCGCCGTAGCCGCCGCCCCCTCCGTCACCGACGTCGCGCCGTCGTCTTCATCGTCGCCGGCCACCACCTCCAGCCACTGTAAGCCACCACCCCACCTCACCCGTTCGATCTAGCATGGACGGCCTAGATTAGATTAGGTTTGATTTTTTTTATTTCGCGAAGAGGTACGCGGTTAACCGCGGTTCCCTTAGACCGGCCGGTTTTATTTAAACCGAGCGTCGGTTTTTCTTTAGTTAGCCGCCGCCACTGTTTTTTCTTATTTAGCGGCCGTTCGCCGTATAGCCTCCGCAGCGGACGCTGCTCGGCCAGCCACGAGCCGCCACGTGGCCAGGGACTTGTTCGCGATAGTTTTCTTCTCTGTTTAGTCCCTGTAATTAGCAGATTAGTCCCTGAACTTGGCGTAGCCACAACTTTTTAACCGTAGATCCAAACTCGATGAAACCAGCGGCAAATTCTTCGTATTGTTTAGATCTATCCAGTGGTATCCTTTTTGTAAACTTTTGATAGATTCAAATTTGAATTCGAACTTCAAATGGCCATATCTCCCAAACCGTAGCTCCGATTAAGTTGATTCTTTTTTGCACCTTGTCACCGTAGCCAAACCCTATCACCTGGACCTTTGTCACAATAATTTTCACACACTAGAAACTGCCCATTAATATTTTTCTAGTATGCATAGTACGCACTATAGTTCACATCACTTTTTGAACCATAGGCCTATGTTGTTTTGCACCTAGAATATTTTTCATGCTAGTTAAGTGTGATGTTTTGTTCATTTGGTTTTTCCGAGACTTTTTGTTTTGCATGTTCTACTTGGTTCTCTTGAATGTTTGCTTATGTTTGTTTATCTCCTTTGCGATAGATTGCGGTCTGAAGCGAATATTTTCGATCTTTAGAATTCAACCAGCAGTACCAAGGCAAGTTGCATCTTGATCATGTTTCATTACCTATGTTTTATTATGCACTTAGTTCTTTGCGGTAGGACTGCATGGTAGGACTTGATGCCGCATGACTATGCTTTTCACCCAGTAGTTCATTGAGGTAGGTCTGAACCATATGACATTGTCGCCATCGTTTTACATTATGTTGCTTCGCTAAGTAGACGTGGTTTGGGGAGTGAACATCGTAAAGTATGAGTGACAATGTAGTAAGTAGGACCTAAGTTAATTAATGAACTACCTGGGCGGAAACTTGAGGGAATGGTGGCGAAGTACAGTGGGGCACGCATGGGAAATCCATGGTGGTGCACCACTAGTGGACCGTCCGCTCAGGCTCAAAGAGATCAATCGTATTCTCATGTCTAGAAGCTTACGTGTGCAGCCACAAGCCAATATGGGCTCTGGCTTAGTTGAGTAGTTAGTGTGACCCCTTCCGGGATGGGCTAGCAGATGTAGAATGATGTAGGTGTACCGGCCTATCCGTGGGTTAAGGGGAGCATTTTGAAAGACTATGTCTCGATCTTCCGATCATGGAGGTGGTCGAGTCTTGTGGGGAAAAGTCGCAACCTCTGCAGAGTGTCAACCTAATCGATTAGCCGTGTCCCGATTCACGGACATCTTGAGCATCTAGTAGTGAAAATGCCGGAGATCTCCTCACCTTTAATTAAGCAGTTGGGATTTAAATGAAACTTGGGAGCGGATGGAGTTGGGTTTGCCAACTCATCCTATGCAAATGTGTAGTAGTAGAATAACATCTTTTCTAATAGGAAAAAACTAGCTTTATGCAAAAACTAAACTTAGAGCTTTCCACCAGCCAAATTGCATGTACAAGTAGGTTCATTACACTTATGATGTGACTTTCCAGTACATTCAATGTACTGACCTATATGGCTGCAACTTATCACGTTGCAGATATATCCGACGAGGATTAAGGTGCGATAGGTCGATGTTCTACACTCAACCTTGCTCGTGGAGTTGGACTCATTTACTACTTTGCTTCCGCAGTATTTGTTATTGGCTATATGCCCTATTTTGTAATAAATGTATTACTCCTGGACTATCGATGTAATAAAGAGATGTGTGTTATTTCTGTTATTTCATCGAGTACTGTGTGTGCTAGCAAGTCGATCCAGGGACTAGCACGGTAAGCACAGAGACTTCGACTCTTACCGAGTCGGGTCGCTACAGTAGCAATCCAGCTGGCCTCTGATGCTTGCCTTAACTCTCTGACATACATCACAAACTGCTACATACTTGGCAATATCCTTCTTCATTCCTGTCCACCAGAATCTTTCCTTCAGATCCAGATACATCTTGGTGTTTCCTGGGTGAATTGAATATGGCGAATCATGGGCCTCCTACAGAATCAACTTCTTGATCTCGGGGTCATTAGGCACATATACGCGATCCTCAAACCATATGGTGTCGTGCTCATCCTCACGAAATCCTTTAGCCTTTCCTTTGCTGATCCTTTCTGTTATCTCCGCAATCTCCTTGTCAGTCTTCTGGGCTTCTACGATCTTACCCATCAAAGTGGACTGAATTTCCAATGCTGCTATATAACCTCTCAGGACTATTTCCAAACATATGTCGTGAAGATCCTCTACTAACTCCTTGGGTAATCCTCCGGTCATGAGCGTATTAACATAACTTTTGCGGCTCAACGCATCTGCTACTACATTGGCCTTTTCGGGATGATAGTGCAATTTCATATCATAATCCTTAGTGAGATCCAACCATATCCTCTGCCTGAGGTTCAATTCCTTCTACGTGAAGATATATTTCAAACTCTTATGATTCGTATATACCTCACAATGGTTTCTGATGAGGAAATGTCTCCATGTCTTCAGCGCATGCACTAGGCTGCTAATTCCAAATCATGCGTAGCATAATTCAGCTCATGAGGTTTAAGCTGTCGTGAGGCATATTAAACAACTCTTCCCTCCTGCATAAGCACTACTCCAAGTCCTCGATGTGAAGCGTTGAAATACACTTGATAATCCTTTCGTTGATCTGGAAGAATCAGCACTGGGGCTGTAACCAAACATTTCTTCAACTCCTGAAAACTGGCTTCACACTCCTCAGTCCATTTAAACTTGGTGTCCTTCTTTAATAACTCTGTCATGGGTTTTGCAATCCTGGAGAAATTCTCAATGAACCTCCAATAATGTCCTGTGAGTCCGAGAAAACTCTGGATTTCTCCAACTGATGTGGGTGTCACCCATTTAGTCACAGAAACAACCTTGGTAGGGTCTACGGCTATTCCTTCTCCGGATATAACATGTCTGAGGAATCCAACTTCCTTTAACCAAAACTCACACTTGCTGAATTTGGCATACAGCTGGTGTTCTCTAAGCTTCTCAAGAACCAAACACAAATTCCTTTTTCTCCTCTTAGTTCTTCGAGTAGACCAATATATCTTCAATGAACACCACGACGAACTTATCCAAAAACTCCATAAACACCTTGTTCATCATGTTCATGAAATAGGTAGGCACGTTAGTCAGACCAAATGACATAACGGTATACTCATATAGCCCGTACCTTGTGGTAAAAGCTGTCTTAGGTATATCGTGCTCTCGAATCTTCAACTGGTGATAACCTAATCGAAGGTCTATCTTAGAGAAAACTTTAGCTCCTTGCAACTGGTCAAACAAATCATTGATCAGCGGCAAAGGGTATTTGTTCTTGATCGTCACTTCATTCAACGCACGATAATCAACAACCATCCTTAATGATCCATCCTTCTTCTCCACTATAAGCATTGGGGCTTCCCAAGGTGATGAACTTGGTCGAATGTAACCTTTATCTAGTAACTCCTTAATCTACTTCTTCATTTCTTCCAAATCCTTTGCGGGCATCCTATACGGTCTCTTTGATATTGGCCCGGTGCCTGGCAATAGCTCAATCAAAAACTCAATGTCTCGATCCGGTGGCATGCCTGGCAACTCTTCCGGAAATACGTCAGGGAAATCCTTCACCACTGGTACTTCCTCCTTGCCGCAAGTTGCGAAACTCACGCTTCTTCATGCTCATAGCTCCAGCTGAAACATGGGCAATGTGGAAAGCCTGCTGAAACTGATCCCATGTAACAGTGTCAATGGGGTAAGTGGCTATGAAATTCTCCCACCATGATGCCACGGGTCCATCAAGATGATGTGCCGCAAAACACACTCTCTACATTTGTGCATCCTGCAGTGGTTAGCTCTCTACCAATCTTGCGGAGCCAATCATCTGCAACAATCAGCTCGGTGCTACTAGAGAACACCGACAGATTCAACCTTAGGAAGCGGGCTAGGTGATCAACAGGGGGTGGTGGTGGTGGGTTGTTGTTGTTGTTTCCTTGGTTCTGATTCTGGCCTAAAAGTTGCATCAAGGTATTCTACTGCTGGATCAACTGAGTGAGCTCTAGTGGGAAGGCAAATCCATTGTCACATTTCGGAGGCATCTGATGGGTTTAGAAGGGGTGAGAAAACAGAATAGAATAGAGGTCTAAGAGAGATTCACTACCCATAATGCTCATGAGACAAACACAATCAATTTCACTTCAATCAATAGCACACAAGATTACACAAAATGGTCTAACCTATAACTACTAACTCGATTGTTGCAACTACTTGGAGGGAAAATACCACTAATTACAATGGTGGTCGTCTAGAAATTTTCATCAGAAGAAGACTCCATAATATCTGCTCCAGTTTCATCAACATAGTCATCATCGCTATCAGGGTCGGAGTCGATGTCATCGAGGATGATGTAGTCTCCTGGCTGGTTGTCCTTCTTTGGCGTGGGGTCTCCCATGAATACTCCTAGCTTCCTTGTCAGGTCGTCATTCTTTTCCACCAATATAGTAATCTCCTCCTCATATCCATCGCGTGTAGACATGATTTCCTCCTCCAGCTCGTTGTTCCTCCTCACCAGTTCATTGATCTTCTTCATGTGGATAATTTGTTGATTCTCCTGTCGATGAATATGATCTCCCATCTCTTGAATGTAAGTTGCAATTGATCCATCCCTCCTGGTATGAATCATCTCCCATTTGTCATCTCGCCGGCCACATATCTGGTAGACGGTATTCTCGAACTCCTTGTGATACACCTCACATATGCGTCTAAAGGTGATATGCGCAGCCATGCTCTTTCCAATACTCCAGCTTGGTGCATCCAGGTAGAAATCAATAGGCTCCATTGTTGGCGCAAAGGTCCTCCCGGGTATCCAGACTTTGATCTTCCAGCGCTCCTCTTCTGGTATAGATGTAGAGAAAGTCCCCGTGAAGCTTGGTAATCCGATGTTCAGATACTTAGTGACTTCCTTCAAGTGCTTTCCGAAAGGGGTGTCGTCATCCGGCTGAGTGAACTTGTTCCTGGGATCTGTCATCTATAGAGTAGAAAGAGACGAGAATTAGAGTTGAGTAGAGAAGAGAAATCCTATGGCTCTTTCTAGTGGTCACGTCCTACAGTCAGTGTATGCTCTGATACCATCTTGTAGCGACCCGACCTCAAACATTCAAGTCTCTGTGCATCAGTGTCATCCCTGGATCGGAAGTGCTGACACGCACAGTACGCAAGGAATTATAACAGAGTTTCAATCACACACTTATTACATCGAGTCCTCACAAAGAGTATTATTACATAAATAAATCATGGTTGAAGGCCATCTAACATAGATAACAGTGGAAGTCTTCGAAGGTAAATGAGTCCATCAACTCCAATTGCATAGCCGAGTGCAAAACAATGACCTATCACACCTTATTTGTAGTTTGAGTAGTCTGCAACATAAGACGTTGCAGCCTGAAACGGGTCAGCACATGGAATATGCTGGCATAATTACACTGTAAAGCAATGAAAATGTAGAACTATATCTACATACAATATTTGGCTGGTGGAGGCTGTAAGTTTCATGATTTGCATAAAGCCAGTTTTTCCCTACAACAAAGGAGTAAATTTATTTAACTACTCCCATTTTGCCCATTATTTGGGAAGGTTCCTCCAACTCAAATCCCAATTAAAAGTATCATCATTAACCCATCATCATAATTCATTAAAGTAATGTGATGAGATCACATCAATAGATTCAAGTACTAGATACTCAGAATGTCCATGACCGGGGACACGGCTAACCATGATTAGTTTATACACTCTGCAGAGGTTCGCGCACTTTTCCCCATAAGACTCGACTGCATCCATGATCGGATGATCAACACATAGCCTTTCCGAACCATTAACTCTCTACTCCGGGTAGACAGTACCACCTATAACCCTGTACATCTGCTAGTCTATATCTTCAAGAGCTCACGCAACTTACTCAACTATGCCAGAGCCCATAATGGCTTGTGGTTGCACACGGAAGTTTCTAGCATGAATACTCTTATGATCCCTTTGAGCTTGGGTGGCATTCCATAAGATAATCACACGGGTACTCCAGGATTTCCAAAACATACAACACTGGGTACTCCAGGTACCTCAACCAATCCACCCAGATGTATATTAAAGTTGACACCTCAATGTTATCCAATTAAAATAACTCTCAAACTTCCATGTGTGAATCACGATCCAATCCCCGTCTACGAGCAAGGCTAAGCAATAACAAGCATAACGTATATTCCCGGGGTGATCAAAAGGTATTAGGTTCCTATCTCTAATACTACAACCAAAACCACATGGTCCCAATCCTACCAACATGAAAATTTGTGGGGCGGAACTAATGCATAGTAAAAACTGGGTATAGAAGAGTATGGTCAAAGTGTAACTTGCCTTGCTGACGATCTGCAAACTCTAGAGACTCGTAGTAACAAGCTTCGCACTCCGGGTAATCTAGCATAGACAAACAATAGCATTCATAAGCAATCACTCAAACGAAACACGAGAAAACTCGAGAAAAGACCCAAATCAAACATGAAACAAGAAAACGGCTTAAACTAACAAGAGTCAAAACCTAACAACATTATTAACATGTGAATTAGATCTTAACAAAAAGTACATGTGATTAGCTACGGTTTGCAAAAAGATTCAACTCAAACGGAGCAACAAAACTCATAATACGAACGAAACAGGATCGTATACTAATATGGAGTAAAGTCAAGTTTTACAGTACCAAAATCATGTTTAAGTTGATTTACTGAAAAGAGGGCTTCGAGACGAAGATTTTGGCATTTGTTTCATCTAATTTGGATAAACGAGTAAAAAGTTATACTAGTTTGAAAATCAGGGGCTGAATCGCGATAAAATAATCGCAGAAAAATCCCTGGCGAAAATAAAAGAAAAGAAAAGACTAGCGAACGAACGTTCGCTGTCTGAACCTAACCAGCGAATAAAGTTCGTTAAAATGAACGAACGGACGATCGTCCGCTAAATAAATAAACTGACGAAAAACCGATCTAAAGAAAAAAATAAACCGGAAAAACTGAAAAAACCGGGGTTTAACCGAGAAAAACCGATCGGTCAATGGCGGCGGTTTTCGGCAAGATACGGCGCAGGCGGCGGCGGAAGGCGGGACGAGGGCTTCGGGGGGGCCACTTATAAAGGGGAGGGGCTCCGACTTGGCCAAGGGGCCAAGCAGCGGTGGCGTGAGGAGCTTGGACTCCCTCGGGAGTCCGGCGAGGCGGGAAGGCGGCGGCGCTGCGGACCGGCTGGGCCAACGGCCCAGTTCGGTCTGGGAACTTAAAAAAAACAAATTTTGCCCGGAAAGAAAATAAATCCTAATAAAATATAGAAAAAAATCAAAAAATGCTAAAAACAATTTCACCATCTAAATAAAATATTTAGAACAAAGTGAACATTTTTTCTGGCCTAAAAATGCAAATTTGGAAAATGCATATTTGTATAATTCAAATAAAATAGCAAATAAAATACCAGAAAAACCATAAGTTGATTTTAAAATTGTTTCTCCAATATTTCTCTGAATTTGAAGAAGTCATATTATCTTCTCTCATTTATTTTTAATATTGGAAATAATTGGAGAGAAAACTAATAAAACCATATTGATACTTTTCTTCAAATTTGAGTAAAACTCAAATATGAATTTTGTGAAACCTCCAACTCTCTCCGTGGGTCCTTGAGTTGCTTAAGATTTTTAGGATCTCAACCAAAATACAAAAACAAATATGACATGCATATGATGATCTATGTATAACATCCAAATTGAAAATTGGGATGTTACATCTTTAGATGTTCCAATTGAATCTTTTAGTTTCTTGTTTTATCACTAGTTTAGTCTATAAAAGAAAACTACAAAAAAATGGAATTGAGGTTTCCACATATGCTTCATCTTTATAATGTCTTTCTTGAAAATGATGGACCGAAAAATTGTGCCAAAGTGTTAGAAGAAGAAGTCAATAAAATGTTTGGCATAAGAACTTTGAATGATGAGAATGATTGCAAAGTTGTTAGTGTGAGTTCTTTGAATATCCATGATGCTAGTGATATGTAAATCTACAAGCTTGGGGATTCTATGTTTTGATGAAGATGATATTTTTAGTCCCCCAAGTTTTAATGAGAAAATTTATTATGACGATAGCATGGCTCCTATTTATGATGATCATGTTGATGAAAGTGGGTTTGGAAGAGAGTCAAATTTAGGAAGTAATGATCCCACTATTTTGGAGGGTGTTGAATCTTATTGTGCTAATTATAAAAGTGAATTTGGAGAGGTCATGACTTTATTTAGTGATGAATCCACTATCTCGGCAGAGGTTTCAATTGATTTTAACAACAAAGTTGCTATCTATGATGATTACTGTGATGACATGTATGCTATAAAGAGTAATGATATACATGAAACTTATCATCATGATTTTAATGCTCAAATTAATTATGTGAATAGAGTATCACATGATATTTATTTTGTTGAGTTTGCTCCCACTACTATGAAGAAGAAATTTGCTTATGTGGAGAGTAGTAAATTTTCTATGCTTGTGTATCACGAAAAGAATGCTTTATTTGATAGTTATATTGTTGAATTCATTCATGATGCCACTGAAAATTATTTTGAGAGAGGAACATATGCTTTTACATATCTCAATAATATCAAGTTTCCTTTCTATATTTTGGAAGTTTTGAAGTTATGCTTGTTTTGTCTTCCTATGCTAGTTGATTCTTGTTCCCATAAATTGTTTTCTCACAAAATCCCTATGCATAGGAAGTGGTTTAGGCTTTAATGTGCTACTTCATGATGCTCTCTTTGTGGTTCAACTCTTATCTTTCATGTGAGCATGGTTGAAATCATCATGCCTAGCTAAAAAGGCATTAAAGAAAAATGCTTGTTGGGAGACAACCCGATATTTACACCTACTATTTTTGTATGTTCACATGATTAGCCTATTGTATTAATCATGTTTTATAGCTTTTGTTTCAATAAAGTGCCAAGTAAAGCCTTTGGGATAGTGTGGATGATAGTTGACTTGATACGTGCAAAAACAAAAACTTTTGCTCTCAGTCCAGGAATGTTTAAAATTCACTGGAACATGATTTTTATCTGAATTTTTTACACAAGATTGATGTGAAGATTACCTAGTTTTTCCTAATTTTTCAGAAGTTTTGGAGTTACAGAAGTACAGGAAGTTTCCAGATTACTACAGGTTGTTCTGTTTTTTCAGATTATGTTTTCATTGTGTTGTATCGGAGGGTATGAACCATGGAGAAGCTGGGATATAGTAGATATAACACTAATATAAATAAATAATGAGTTCACAACAGTACAAGTCACTACAAAAAAAAAAGACACATCCGTGACATTTTGGGCCGAATGAAAAAAAAATTGTCGTACTTATGACACTTCTATGACGATAATTGTGACAAAACACACTATCATCATAGATGTGGTGGGCTCCTACTTCTATGACAAAAAATCATGACAGAAAATGGTCTTTGCATCCTGGGCGAGCCGGAGACGCAGCTGCATGACATTCTTTGGGCCGTCCATGACAGAAAAAACCGTGATAGAAGCGAGGGCGAGGAAAATATCGGGGAGTTCCCGGTTACGGTGGGTGGTCGGGGGCTGAGTGATGCGCGTTTCTCTCGTACCGTACGCGTGTGGGTGCAAGGCTTTGGTCTCTAACTTAACCTAACCGAGGCGTCGCCTAACTGAACCCGAGCGATTGTACTGCAGGCTACGCGTTACTGAACCCGAGCGATCAAGCGATTCCTTCACTACTACTGCTAACTGAAGCCGATCGATGCTGCCTCTAGATGAATAGTGAGCATTGCTGGGGCGAGGGGTTGGATGAACAGTGAGCGTTGCTGGGGGGGTTTGGATGAACAGTTCTCGGTGGGGTGGATAAACAGGACCCCGTGGTGTTGCCTCTGGATGAACAGGACCCCGATCGAGCAGGTTGGGGCTGGATGAACAGGACCCCGTGGAGGGCTGGATGAACAGGACGACCCCGTAGAGGGTTGGTTGAATAGTAGCCGGTGGAGGGCTGGATGAACAGTAGTTCGTGGAGGGGTGGTTGAACAGGACCCCATGGAGAGGGCTGGTTGAACAGTAGCCGGTGGAGTAGCGCGCGGTGGAGGCTAGATGAACAGGAGCCCATGGATGAACAGTTGTAGGTGGAGGCTGGAGGAGGTCCGCGGTGGATGACAGTAGCCCGTGGAGGCTGGAGGAGGTCGACGGAGGAGATGAACAGTATCCCGTGGAGTCCCATTTTGCGGTACGCCACACCCCTCCCGATGAACAGGACCCCCGTTTCGACTGTAGCGCTCCAACACAAGTCCGTTTCCTCCGTTTTGCGGTATGCCACACCCCTCCCGATCAACAGGACCCTGTTTCGACTGTAGGAGGTCCAACAAAAGTCTGTTTCCTCTGTTTTGTGGTACGCCAGACCCCTCCCGATGAACAAGATCCCGTTTCGACCGTGGCCGGTCGAACACAAGGTCGTTTCCTCCGTTCTGCTGTATGCCAGGCCTTGTTTCCATCGGTTGTTCCATCCAAGCCGGTTGGCTCCCACGTGTTCCGTTGCCTCCCCGTGAACACGATGATGACGCAGTTTCTCCATTCCGACCCAGCCATGTACACGAGCCCCGGCCGTACATATGCGCGAGTAGGCGTTCGAGACCCCGCCCGTATGTACGTACGTGGCCATATTTTCTTTCTTGCACCCTGGCCGTTGTACGTACATGTACATGCTACGTGCGCGCCTCTACTACGACACGTGTGCACCTATACATCGACTAGTATGTATGTACACGTTCGCGACCAGAATGACAATGCTACGTACGCTTCGACCAGGTGGGTCCCGACTGTCAAGCACTTCCTAGCGTCCAAAGATGTAGCTGGTGGGTCCCAGCAGTTAGGGGGCGAATCGTTTTTTTGCCCGGACGCACTTCCTTGTGTGCGAAGATGTAGCTGGTGGGTCCCAGCAGTCAGGGGGAAACATTTTTTTTGCAAAATACGGTAGCCCGTCCGGTGGGTCCCTGCTGTCAGGTGGAGGAATAATTATTTTGCGCGTAATAAGGAGGCACTTCCTTGCGGCTGCCATGGAGCCTGCTATCAGCCTCTCCATGTACAGTACTCTTCTGATGGAAGTTGGTCATTGACCACATTGACCACGCCGCGCCGAGAGAACCCCAACGGTGGATGAGGCGAGGCCTAGGAAGGGGACAACACGGAGCCGGGGAAGACGTGGCAGTGGATGCCCATGCGTAGAGGAGTACGAAGGTTCACTGGTTCGGCTGCGGTGCGAGACTACCGTCGCCGCAGAATAACAGGGGGTGTGGGTGAGTGGAGGGATGGCCTGGCCAGCGTGGGAGTAGTAGGGGCGGTGAGGACTTGGCAGCATCACAGCTAGCCATGGGAGGCAGGAGCAGGCGGCACGACCGGCGCTGCTTTGGGCGGTTGGAGCAAGAAGACCTGAGGTTGAAGAAGCACTACGGTCGTTGGATGGACATCGTACGGTCACTGGAGCTAGAATCGTGCATATTGACTAAGTTGACAAAGCCCTCCGTCCCCTTCAACTTAGTAGGCCCACAAGTTAGCCACCCACTATACAGGGTCCCAGCTAGCAGGGGGAGTATTCATTTTTTTGTGCGTAATAAGGAGGCACTTCCTTGCGTGCGAAGATATCGCTGGTGGGTCTAAGCTGTCAGCGGCGGTAACGTTTTTTCACAAAATACAGATGCCCTTTCGGTGGGTCCCAGATGTCAGGTGGAGGAATCATTATTTTGCGCGTAATAAGGAGGCATTTCCTTGCATGCGGCCGTGGACCCAGCTGTCAGCCTCTCCACGTATACTCAACTTCAGATGCATGTTGGTCATTTACCACGTTGACCACGCCGCGCCGAGAGCACCATGGCGGTGGATGACGGTGAGGCCTAGGAAGGGAACGACACGGAGCTAGGGAAGACTCGGCAGTTGTTTCCCACGCGGAGGGGAGTACGATTGTATGAGGGTTTTGGTTAAATCGCCGTCGCGGAGAATAACGATGGGTGTGGGTGAGTAGAGGATGGCTAGGCCAGCGATGGGAGTATGGTGGGGCGGTGAGGCTCTGCAGCGGCCTGACGGCAGCGGAGGAGGAGAGCAGAGCAGTCCGTGGCGCTTGTTTCAGCGGGCGGGCAGAAGAGCGAGAGATTGAAGAAGACGGCAGCCGTTGGATGGACATCCAACAGTCACTGCTTGTGCGTCAACCTTTTTTTAGGAAAGCCTCAAATCTGTGGAAAATAGCATACAACCCATCTGCTATTATTTCTAATAATTTACAGCCCATTTGCTAATTCTTAAGGGTTTTTTGGAGCCCATATTCTTTTTGTTAGCATTTCAGCCCTTATTGTGGCCACGGTTAAAAAATTATACAAAATTTTGCATATTTCAGTGCGGTCCAAACTGATTTTAATCCCGAAATTTTGAGTCACATTCAAACTGATTTTAAAATAAATGTATATCGATATAAAATCCAACAAATTGTCCACGCATAAAAATCAATGAAATTTAAAATCTCAAAATGAAAAAAAGAAATTTGAAACTAATTGTCGGTTTGATGTGTTTTAAAAATGTACAACCCATTTCTCATTACTGATAGGCCATCTTCTCATCCAGCCAAATGAAGCACTCCTCGTCTTTAAAGATTTGTAGCCCAACAGGCCTGACAAAGCGACTTACTTGACAAATCACAAAAAAACTGGGCTAGCCATTTTCAGAAAGAAAAAAACTACTGGGCTGGTCTGTGGTAAACATAAAAGAAAAGGCTGTCTAGACAGGCCAGAGTGCCCCGCACAGCCCAGTTGACACCCTTCTTCCGTCTCAAAAACAAATTAGATAAATGCCACTCCAATTATGGCGATTCATAAAAATACCACTGCAATTTCCAAATTTTGAAAAATGCCACTGCATTTTTTGCAAACTTTGAAAAACGACACTGCAATTTACAAACTTTGAAAAACGCCACTCCAGACTTCAAAAAAAGCCACTGGAAATGGCATGAAATGTCATTTTTTTAAAGTTTGGAAGTTGCAGTGGCATTTCTCGGAATCACCATATTTGGAGTGGCATTTATCAAATTAACCCATAACAAAAATAACTGGGTGAGTTGCTGGGTCCATGGTGTCAGCCACTCGTTGTGCAATTCTCTCGTTTATTGACTATATGTTGACAATGGAATGGGACCCAGATGTCAGAAATCCATTAGGAGGAGCCATTTTTTTATTGGCTTGAAATAAGGAGGCACTTGTTTGCGTACTGCCATGACCTTGGCGAGCCCCTGCTGTCATCCTCTCCACGTACAATCATCTCCTGATTGTGTACGCGTCAACCTGGTAGGCCCACAAGTCAGCCTCTAAACCCGTGGCGGACAAATACAACCCATTTAAAAAATAACAGCCCATTCCATACGTTCAAACAGAAAGTTCAACATTTAGAGCAAAGTAACAGGTCTGATCCAGTCATCCAGATATAGAGTACTGAATTTCCATGTTGACAACCATCATAGCCAAGTTAACTATCTACTCCCACTAATACTCTAGTAGCGTACAAGTACTAACTTACTCTTAGCTAACTAGACGATGCCGGCCACCATCTGCGGTACACGCTAAACACCGGCACCGGCGTCCTCCGCCTTGCCTCAGACTTGTCAGAGGTGCGATAGGGCACGTTGCTCATGCACGTTGGCCCTTTCCATGTCGGCGTGGTCCACCGAAGCTTCAGCTTCTAAGCGGGAAATCCACTTAATGAGCTGGTAGTAAAAATTAGCGTCGCAAACGCGTGCGTGCCCGACAGCCTCCAGGGCTATTTGCCGGGCACCCGCCTCCATGTAGTCGGCCCGCCAGGGTGCTCGCTTTCGCGACTTCAGGCGTTGTTGTATATCTTGCTCCATGTCGGGCGACGCAAATCAGCGATATGCTGCTCCTCCGCCAGGTGATCGCGCTCCAACAACTCCTGCTCCTCCGCCTGGCAGTCGCGCTCGAACAAGTCCGATAGAATGCCTCCTCCCTCCGTCTGCCTTCCGGTGAAAAAACGAACACTAGTTCCGGCAGTGATTGCCTCCAGCCTCGCCTATCGTGGACGGGCAGGGGCATGGCACAGACGTGGCGAGAGCGAGGATAAGTGGCGAGCAACGTCGGGCCGGTGGGGGCTTATGAGGATAGGGCGAGTTGGGTCATGGTGCCACCGAAGAAGGCCGGGAAACAGTACTTATAGGTGGAAGGTAGCACGACGGTCATCGGAATTCAATGCATAAGCAGGCATAACTTAGCGCGCCAGCTTACCGTGGAAAACTAGAGAAACTGAAATTATGACTGTGTCATCCCGTCCCGTCAGTGCTGGGTCGCACGTAGGCATGACGGTCAAACGAGTGCACTCGAATCATCCAGATGTGGTACTCCCTCCTTGTCAATAATGATTCCATGGATTTAAAAGGCCCTCAACAATTAAAGTGCATCTTTTTCGCATTAGTTAGCTGCCTTAATTACGGCGGCTGCATGCAGCCACTCAGAATCGCTCGCAGCCAATACGCGGAGCAGCATGCAACGACTCGCAGCCGAGGGCACACATGTAGCCACTTAAATCACTAGAATTAATTAGGCTTAAACTTCTGCATGCAGTTAATTATTGCCATGCCTTGGTCTTGCTGCTTTGGCTCACGGGACTAATAAACCCGGATGGAGGGAGTACCTTGGTTGGTAAGATTTTTGAATTAAGCCCTTCAAACCGGAAAGGAGGTACTAGTACGTGTGTGATCTGCTATTTATTCGTGTAGGATCGAGTTGGTCGTTTCTTGAATTGAGCCCTGCAAACCGGAAAGAAGGTACTACGTGCGTGATCCGCTATTTATCCATGTAGGATCGAGTAGGTCCGATAGTGTACGTGTAGGATCGAGTAGGTCGGATGGTGTACGTGTACGATCACATTAGCTGATGAATGTTAGTTGGGAGATAAGGCATTTGCGAATGTTTTTGCTGGCAGTTTCTTCATATTCGCATGGCATTTTCTTCAGAGCAGCTTGTCAGTTTCTTAAGAGGTAGGCATTTTTATTCAAAAAACTGCCACTTCAGATCTTGCGTCGCAACTAAAACTGCCAAGAGCACATTAGTAGGCTAGTTAGTGATTGATCAGTAACTTGTAAACACTGAGCAAACAGAAATAAGGAACTGTTAGTAACTTGTAAACACTGAGAACATAGAAATAAGGATCAGGCTATGCACAACAGTAAGAGCCGATCTGTTCGAAATGTTCACACGAGACTCACAGGCCTGGCATTGTAATATGTTCACATTAGTAGCCCAAATTCAAAACCAACTAGTATGATTCCCATACATATGATCAACATGTTAATGCATCTCAATGATTGACAGATCATATACAAATATGTAGCTCCAAAAGCAAAGATCTAGAAAAAATATCTGTTTTCTTCCTACTAACATGGATGCTTCTCTTGGCCAACATTCAATACAGACTGAAAGACAAATTTGTTTGTGAATTCTATAATTCCTCTTACAAACGTAAGTGGTTTCACCAATAGCTGGAACCATGAGAATGAACCACACATGATGGAGGAACATCCACTGCAATATGATTTGGTCTTCTCTCGATCACACGGCAAGACTCTTTTTGGAATACAAACTTTAACTTAGGCAAAATGATGCCCATTGTATAATAAAACCAAAGCAATGAAGCACCTAGTGTTGGCCAATAAATAGTACAATACTACTTTTCTGCAGTCCATGAAGTGACTATCCAATCTTTCTGTGTCTATTTTCAAATGGCACCGCATGCAGTGACTATACTATTCTCTTGTGCAGTTCAACCAAAATTGCGGTCACTTTGTTTGTTTGCCAAATAGCAACGGGCAGACATCTCTGTCTGCACAAATATCAAGCAGCTAGTAAACATATACCCCACCTTGTATTTTCAGTTTAAAAACGTCTCTTCCGCTTAGCATCTGTCATGTTTTGCATTGGACAATTTGATACAGTCATGTTTTGCCCTGACAATTTCATACTGAATTGATTTGCTGGTTCAGAGCAGAAATATAGCGCCTATTCTTCATCATACCAAGGATATCTATGTTCGTAGTGATGTAAGAGGTGAAATCGATAGAACCAAAATTGAGCATCCAATCATTGAGTCTTGTCCTGCACCTCCAATGTAGGTCCACCCTGCCATTCACATGCAAACCACTAGTATTACTATCTAACGACAGTGCAAAAAGAGTAGCAAGATAGTAGCAAACCATGTACCTTTGTAATGAATAGCTCATACTGCCACCAATTGGATATAAAGGTTTGGAAGAAAGCATGCTCCTAATGTTGAACCATTTGGACATTTTGTGCAGTTCCACTAAAATCGAGCATCCCTGTTTGCATAGATATTGGAAGTGTGATTACTATAAAAGTGGCACTAGTTGAAGCATAGACTCACAAATATAAGCATTCCAATTTCTTAATGGGAAAAGATGGCAAGACTATTTCTAACCACTTGTTTGAAGGAATAAATAAGGCAACAACGGCTGATGTCAGGAAGGCATATATAGTTCTTTCTGAAAAAATGATCGATTCCAGACCTTTCCTCTTCTTTTAAGCATATTTTGTGCAGTCCAACTAAAATAAAATGCCATCACCGCCTTGACAATTCAGTGACACTGTACAAAAGGAAATGACTTAACATTACATCATGATGTCAGGTATGTAGTTGACAAGCATTAGAGACAAACATACAGACCTCCTCCGATAACATAATGAACATTAACTTTAACAAAGGTGTGACTAGCTTTACCGGGATAATTTGAGTGAACTCTACACCCTCTAATGCTTAATATAAGACGTTTTCATAGTTCAATTTAAAGTACCCAAACGTCTAGTATTTAGAAAAACATGTAGTAGTTTTCTTGAGCACATATCTGGGAAAGCTTGCCACGCTTTATTTATGTCCATACGCTAATGCAACACCATTTGAATAGTACAAATATACACTAGTCCAGTGGCTAGTGTAACAGTAGAGTAGTTATTTTATTACACGGTACAATACAATGGTTTTACTGAACAGATTTCAATAAACTCTAGCACTTGAAGATTTATATAAGAATTAACAATACAAAATGTAAAGGTAACAAGTTTCAGCATTGGTATACAAGATGTGCATGAGCATTAAACCAAATACAAAAGTCTTAAGTTAACTAGCATTATTAACTAATGACTGTATAAAAAAATTGCAAACCATGTACCTTCAAGGTAAATATCATTTCGAACGAATCAAGAGAACAGCCGGAGGAGGAGGTGCCCATTCTTGACCTTTCCTCTTGACACTGTACAAAAAAATTGACTTATCTCATGAAAGTGAGGTATGTAATCTATAAGCATTAAGAGTGCAAAAATATGAAGGTAGTAACAAGATTCATCATTGGTATACTGGATGTGCAACAGCATTAGAATGCCTTAGCTGAAAAATCTTTAATACATCCACAATCAATAGTTAACCCTGAAATAATCCAATGACATTAAATAGCATTGCTTAAATTTATCGGTGGCATTAGACTGAGTGCGGCATTAGTTAAACGTGGCATCACTTTAGCAGTAGCATTGCTTGAGTTGACTGCTAGCGTTATACTAACAGCAAAAAAGTGGCAATAAGAGCATGGGAGGCCCATTCGGATAGTGGGCGCACCAGTACGATGTACCTCCATGGATGCATAGAGTGGTGAGGGAGGTATGGTTGCCTAGAACAACAAATATCAAGGAAGCATATGTGGATTATATCCCATTTTTGTTCTCTTTAGCCACCTTTTTCCTATGTGAGGACAACAAACCGATCGACCTGGTCATTCTCTATTGCATTGTCATGCCTTTCTACCCTTCTTCAACCAAGAGACACGAGACTCGTTCCTTAGCTACTGATTTTCCCCTTTTCAACCTAGATGCGGGTTCGATGCCTACTCTCTTGGACAGTACAGTCTCCCTTCCTTTCCTTATTCAACCCAGACATGGATTAGTCTGCATGAAGTAGGGTTTCCTTTAATAGTGCAAATTGAGGTTTTCGTCTGCATGACAGAAGATGGTGGAGTGGAAAAAGATCCACATGCAGCGACGTGGTAGATGGGGCAATAGAACAAGGGTATGGTTCAAAAAGAGGTAGCATACCTGAGGGTTGGCGGGAAGTGGCTTCACTCGTGGTCGTCGTTCTCCACACACACTAAGGCAGTGAGCTTGGGGACGGAGGCCATCCTGCGCGGGCGCTAGGTCTGAGAGGACGGCCTTGTCCTTAGTGTGTGACCTTGCTCGCCGACGATGAGTGCGTCAACGCTGCACGTCCTTTTCTTCCCCGACGGATCTGTGACCACCGGTGAGGAGGGAGAGAGAGGTTATCTTTTTCGATCTGGAGAGAGGGTGATAGTGTGAGAAGCAAGTGGGCAGCCCTTAGCAAGCAAGCGCTGAAGCTCCAGCCTATATAACTTTTTTATACTACTAGTACTAGAGGTGGAGTAGTGGTAGAGTAGTTTATATTTTCTCTGCATACAGTACCAGTTAGTCGTGCTTCAAAACTGAATGACATGCCATTAAAAAATAAAGGTTGATAACTAATGCGGCACCTCGGGCCAACGTGGCCTGATCGCATTTTGCACGAGAAATTACACACCATGTTTCGTTGACATGTGGTCCCGTTCCAACATGTCAGTGAGACGACGGCGAGTCCTTTTCTACTATTTCCGAATGAACGTGTAGGCCGGGGAGCCTCTTCGTGTACCGTGGCAAACTGGCAACCGTCCACCGACTCTTCGCCTTTCCCTCTCGATTTGGAACTTCTGTCGCACGCTCTTCCTCCCTCCTCCATTTACCTTCACCCTTCCTTCTGCCATTGTTCGATCGTCTTCTCCATGGAGGGAACAAGCCATAAACGACCCCGTTATTCTTGCCCGATCTGAAAGATGACGTGGTGGAGGAACTCATTGATCGGTGTGATGTCATCACCTCGGCTAGCATGGCAGGTTCGTTCAAGACCATTCTCGACTCAACTAATAACATCATTACAAGGAACCCAAGGGTCCAGGAGCGGTTTGATCTCCCTTATCTTCTTCGCTATAAGCCTGTTCGCATGGGCGCGGACGACGGAGGCCTCGCCTTGTGCAAGTTGATGCCGCTTGATAATGATACGTGTGATGTCAAGATGCCATCTCTTAAGGGTAAGGCCTGGGCTGGCGCAAATGGAGATTGGGTTGTTTATATTGGATACAAATGCGAGTGGGAACTTGTGAATGTGTACACTCGTCAATGGATTCCACTTCCAAAAATCTCAGAGTGCCCTGAGGTTGAGCACAAAGATGATGTACGTATGTTCAAATACGATCATGGTGGCTGTCGTCTACAGAAGATAGCAACTTTTCGAGTTCCCAACTGCTCTTGGAATTACGAGAACTATGAAGTTGTTGCTATCTTCGACAAGCTTGTTGCCGTCATTACTGATTCAACAGTTCGTCCATGGGTATTGCTCAAAAATCAGTTTCTGTACACGGATGATGAGTATTGTGATGCAATTGAATACGAGGATCTTGTGTTTCCTGCCACCACTCGTGGCACTGTTTTTGCATGCGATCCTCGTAGTTTTGGTACATTTGTCTTCCATTATAATTGTTTCATCCACATGCATGCGGGTTAGCAAGTTTCCCTTTACTAATTAAACTTCTTGTGTTTCCAAGGTCCTGTGAACATTCCACCACCTATACTTGAAATTTTTTATAACAAAGGGGAAGATGACGATGGTGATGATCACGAGCATGAGAACGAGCAGAACTTATATACTCAGTGGCACCTGGCAACTAATTCCGATGGATCACCTCTTCTTGTCTGTATACAGTGCACTGAGATTGTTACTACTGAGAGAGCACGTGTTGTCTCCCATGGTCGCCCTCGCCGTACCTATTCCAACACCCGTTGCAGGGTATTCGGGATGGATACTGGTGTGCTAGCACCAACACCTTCTCCCTGGTTCAGTATTGATAGTCTTGGAGAAAACTCGCTCTTCCTTGGACCAAACTATCCAATGATGGTTAAAGGCAATCCAGCTGCTGTTGACACAATGTTACTACCATTTATGAGAAGCAATTGTATCTATACCTCAGACATTGCGCTGGTTCCCTACCCTGGTCCTAATATATGCCGCTTCAGCCTGGATGATCAGTCCTGCGTTGCTCTCGATATTGACAATAGCTGGCCCTTCCCAGAGCACCTATGGTTCAAAGCAAGCGTTTCCAACACCGAGGATTGGTTGAGTTGAAGTTCATTTCATTGCTTGTTATTTGTTGTGTGGTGAAAACTTCAGTATTAACTAGAATGTTTTGTTCGTAATAATCTATAATCCAACATGTATCCTCATTGTCGTTATGTGTTGATGACTTGTTTTTTGTAATGAATGGTACATTTGCAAATGCATGTCATAGACTCAATTTATGAATGGTTTTCGAGTCACTTCTTGGAGTGTGAGTACCGTAGTAGTATAGCCAGCATCTGGCTAGTATATGAAGTTGCCACATCACATAGAGCCAACCTAATATTGCAGTATGCTAGCCCTCCACCGGCGCGCCGCTTCAGATGGCGGACGAAGTGAGAGGTCGCGTCACCTTGTGTCCAGATCTGAGATGCCATGTGTACCAGATGAATGACTCCAAGTTCGACCACTGTGATGCTAGGTGTGAGCCGAGGAACACTATTGGAGAGACCCCCCTCATAATTTTCCTACATTGGTCGTTTGATTCATAGGATAGAATGCTATAGGATTTTATTCCTATGTAATCATGTTTTAATTGGCAATCTAGCATCTACTCCAACTTTTGTTTCACTTCCTTTGTTCCTACGAAGAGAGTACTTGCTCTAAATGATGTGCCACTGCAAGAGCCGCCTATATTAATTAACCATGCTCTAAAAAGGTGGACTAGCTTTAGCTATAGTAGTACTGTACTAGGTTAGTAGGTGACCTTGCGCTTGGCTCTTCTCCTCTTCCGGAAGTCCAACAATAATGATGGTACTAAAGTAGTATTTCTGGCAATCTGACACCAAATGAATTGTTGCACGTCCACCACTTGTAAGCAAAAGTTCTCCTCGTGCTGCGAGCCACCGCGCACGCGTTGGCGAGGGAGAAGGCGTACTTATTAAGCAAGCTTCTCGTCGTTTTGTGAGTTGACGGGACACATCAAAGTTATTTATTAGTACTCTCTTCAAAAAGGGCTGACCATGTCCATGGCTACCATCCTGTGCTCTGTCATTGAGTGCATGCACTATTCACGTGCCATCGAGGAGAAAAAATATTACATAGTACTAGGTGCCATCGAAGTGCACGACTCACTTACGCACTGCATATCTCCATTTTCTTGCATGACACGCCACCTTGATGCTAGATGTCCCCCGTGTCATGGAGGCATATAGTATGATTTTTAAAATGGAGGCATATAGATGTCCCGCATGTTGGCAAAAGGATGAACAAAGCTCATGTCTTAAACGAAAGAGTGGAAGAACATAGATTCCCGACGACCGAGACGGAGCAACAAACCTCGTGGTCGAGCGTCTGCAATCATAATATTTTATATTATTCAGCGATATAAAATCAACCAAATCTCTCCATGTTCCTATACCATTCTATAGTATGAGAATAACTT
The DNA here is from genome assembly GCA_021437245.1 of Aegilops speltoides. Classification (NCBI taxonomy): domain Eukaryota; kingdom Viridiplantae; phylum Streptophyta; class Magnoliopsida; order Poales; family Poaceae; genus Aegilops; species Aegilops speltoides. The sequence goes on along the minus strand of CM038144.1, from coordinate 94,386,478 downwards.
TGAACGTAAGCCATGGATTCACTCTATCCAATGGTCATAGTTGGAAAATCCAAACAAAACCAAACATTGGATCAACTCTTTTAGCACTCAGATTGTTGCCGCCTGCCCACCTATATATCCGCTCACGTGTGATGACCACACGAGCTATCCACTCAGATTGCATGTTAAAAAAATAAAGGTCGATAACTAATGCGGCACCTCGGGACAACGCGGCCAGATCGCATTTTGCACGAGAAATTACACACCATGTTTCATTGACATGTGGTCCCGTTCCAACATGTCAGTGAGACGACGGTGGGTCCTATCTACTATTTCCGAACAGACGTGTAGACCGGGGCGCCTCTTCATGTACCATGGCAAACTGGCAACCGTCCACCGACTCTTCGCCTTTCCCTCTTGATTTGGAACTGCTGTCACACGCTCTTCCTCCCTCCTCCATTTGCCTTCACCCTTCTTTCTGCCATTGTTCGATCGTCTTCTCCATGGAGGAGACAGGCCGGAAACAACCCCGTTATTCTTGCCCCAATCTGAAAGATGACATGGTGGAGGAACTCATTGATTGGTGCGACGACATCACCTCGGCTAGCATGGCAGGTTCGTTCAAGACCATTCTCGACTCAACTAATAACATCATTACAAGGAACCCAAGGGTCCAGGAGCGGTTTGATCTCCCCTATCTTCTTCGCCGTGACCCTGTTGACTGGCGTGGGGACGACGGAGGCCTCACCTTGTGCAAGTTGATGCCACTTGATAGTGATATGTATCATGTTAAGATGCCATCGCTTGAGGTCAAGGCTTGGGCAGGCGCAAATGGAGATTGGGTTTTTTATATTGGGTACAACTGCGAGTGGGAACTTGTGAATGTGTACACTCGTCACCGGGTTCCACTTCGAAAAATCTCAGCAGACTGCCCAGAGGTTGAGCACACCGGTATACTACGCACGTTCAAATATGATCATGGTGACTGTCTTCTACGGAAGATAGCAATTTGTCGAGTCCCCAACCGCTCTTGGCATTATAGGAACTATGTAGTTGTTGCTATCTTCGACAAGCTTGTTGCCGTCCTTTGTGGTTCGACTGGATGGATATTGCTCAAAAATCAGTTTCTATACATAGATGTGTACTATGATGCAATTCAATACGAGGGTCTTGTGTTTGCTTACACCACTCATGGCATTGTTTTTGCATGGGATCCTCATAGTTTTGGTACGTTTGTCTTCCACTATAATTATAATTGTTTCATCCACATGCATGCGGGTCAGCATGTTTCCCTTTACTAATTAACCTTCCTCTTGTGTTTCCAAGGTCCTGTGAACATTCCACCACCTATACTTGAAAAATTTATAACCAAGGGGGAGATGACGATGGTGATGATGACGAGCATGAGGACGAGCAGAACCTATATACTCAGTGGCGCCTGGCAACTAATTCTGATGGATCACCTCTTCTTGTCTGTATACAGCGCACTGAGTTTGTTACTACTGAGGGAGCACATGTTGTCTCCCATGTTCGCACTCTCCGGACCTATTCCAACACCCATTGCATGGCATTCGGGATGGATACTAGTGTGCTAGCACCAACACCTTCTCCCTAGTACAGTATTGATAGTCTTGGAGAAAACTCGCTCTTCCTTGGATAAAACTATCCAATGATGGTGAAAGGCGATCCAACTACTGTTGACACAATGTTACTACCATTTATGAGAAGCAACTGTATCTATACCTCGGACATTTTGGTGGTTCCCTACCCTGGTACTGATATAGTAGGCCGCTTCAGCCTGGATGATCAGTCCTGCGTTGGTCTCGAGATTGACAGTAGATGGCCCTTCCCAGAGAATCACTTGTGGTTCAAAGCAAGCGTTTCCAACACCGAGGATTGGTTGAGTTGAAGTTCATTTCATTGCTTGTTATTTGTTGTGTGATGAAAACCTTAGTATTTATAATGTATCCTTGTTGTCATTGTGGGTTGATGACCTGTTGTATGTAATAAAATGATATGCCTATGATAAACTTACTAAATTTATGAATGGCCTTCGAGTCGCTTCTCTGAGTGGGTGCTGCGACGAGGCAAAAATATATTTTCCGAATACATAATTGTACGTGCATTGCAACAGGTTATCGGATGAGGCAAATCAACAATAGTACACTATTTGTACTAGCTTCACATGCTTCGCGCATTAGGCGGGTGTTTTTACTGTAGCTGTGAATCCCATCATCCTAGGTCCTGGGATGAGTCCAACAGAAATTGCATTCTGATGTTTGGGTTCAAACTTTCAGAATTGTTGCACTATCTCTATGTCTACGTATACGTAATGCAACAAGTTTTAAACTTGAGACCAGCCACCCACCCTCACAAAGAACACTTTTTAACCTAGCACAGACTCCAGGAAATTTGGCCACAGTGTGCGGTGGGCCATATGTTAATGTGTTCGTTGTACCTAACCAGCACCTCGAATCCTCGATACTACTACTATATAGTAGTAGGGTGGCATGGGCCAGAACAAGCATTCACGTCCAGGAGTATGGCACACGCCACCAGCACGACTTCCATCTGACACCATATTTCTTGGAGTCCGTGCTACAGCTATCTATTCAACCTCGTCGTTTCTCTAACTCAGCCATCACGCAGCGGGCGAGGTGGGGCTTTGCCGATAGTCGGTTTCCTCAACTACGGTCCCACTTGTAAGGCCAACTCCGACGCACGACCCCAAACGGACCTCCGTTTTGCTAGGATTCTATCCATTTGGTTAGGGCAATGGGGTCGTGTCCAGGCCATTTCTTGGATGCGGTGGCCGTGCGCCCAACGCGCGGACGCATCCCGACCGCGTACATTTTTATTTGCAAACACATGTATTTTTTCATCATTGATTTTTGGTACATGGAAATACATCACCAAAATTTGACTAGAAAAGCAAGACCAAAGAAAACAAGAACCACAAGAATACATTTTAGAAAATATCCAACTTCCATAACTGCTCTGTAAGTTGGATTAGTGCCTTCTCGATGCATTCATTGTTGATCTGCGGAGGCTCGATCTTGCGTGCTTCTTTCGTCTTTGAGTGTAAATAAGTAGACATTGCTTCCTCGCATCTAGCCTCATGTCTAGCCTCTATTCTATCAACAAGTGCACTAGTCTCATCTCTAGCCTCTATGCTAGCTAAAAGTGCTAGAACATCTACTAAATTGTGCTCTATCAATATATTGATGTACTCTTCTTCCCAATACCAAAACTTGCATCCATTCTACACAATAAAAGTTTAAGTTAGCACAACTAGTCTAATCCGAGAGCACAACCAAAGGTTTGCTCGAGTTCTTCCTCCTTTTGCCGACATGTGGGACATCCAGCATCCAGGTCGTGTCATGCAAGAAAATAGAGTGGTAGTTGAAGCCACGTGATGTGCATCTTGGGTTAAATCAGAAATAGAATCTTACTACTCTTGAGTAACTCCAAAAGCAGCCACCAAAGATCTTTATTGGATTTGTTTTTCATCACCAGCACGTCGAGGTGAAAGATGTGCAGGTTCAGTGGGTCCTCTTGCGTTTTCACTGACATGTGGGACCGCATATGAGCAAACAGACGATGGGCTCCGCGCGTCTGTTGGCCGTCCAAGAAGAGAGATAGAGGAGGGCTGAGCACGACTCCAGGAAATTTGTTCTACGTAACCAGCACCTCGATATAGGCTCAATATAGTGGGGTGGCATGGGCCATAACTAGCATTCACGTCTAGCAGTACGGCACACGCCACCCACACGAGTCGCATTTGACACCAATTTTCTTGGAGTCCGTGCTACAGCCATCTCTTCTCCCTCCTGTTTTCTCAGCCATCGCGCGGTGGGCGGGGTGGGGGTTTGCTCAACTGCGGTCCCACTTGTAAGTGAAAATGCAACACAACACGCATTCCCCCTTGAGCGGTGTGCTGGAGCAACCGTGTGGGGGTGCGACGCGAACATGGCAAGCTTTACCTTTTGAACTTGTAACTTGTAAAATTTCGTTCTGCTCCATGGCGCGACAGATAGATAGAAATGACGATTTTCCCTAGAGTAATGAGAAGTTTGGTTCTGGCTCGGTTCATGCATGGAGTACGTATGAAAATTATGATGTTGATGCGAAAGGTAAGATAATTAATAGTAGTACCATATACTACTACATTGATTTGACGGAAAGATAAAAATACATATGAATCCATCAACGACATCCTCACGCCCTAGTGCGCCGGGTCACCAACCGACATGTGAGGAGCAGCGGCGTTGGTGGCAAGCTCAACGTGCTTCTGAACAATGCCGTCCAAGGTTGCCCTGCGGTCTAAGAACGCCAGCGTCCTATCGTCCTCCTCCTGCATGTAGTAGTCCTTGTGGAAGATTTGCGCGTAGACGTGGGTGATTATGTCGATGGTGTCTTGCTGCGCCAGGCGTTGCGCGGCGAGCGCGACCTTGAGGTGGACATTCTCCGGCGCGATGGCGGACAGTCGCAGGGCCACCAGTGCGTCGAAGAGGTTGTCACCATAGTGGTCGTTGAGGGTGGCGGGCATCGCAGAGCCTGGGTGCATGGGCTGGAGGAGTATGTTAAGGTCGTCCGTGAGCTTCTTGACGATGGTGAACTTGTCGAGGAAGCCGACGAGGACCTCATCGAACAAGAAGACGAAGCTGTCGTCCAAGCGGCCCCTCGCACTGGCGGCCTCAAGCACTACCTGGAGACGTTCCTTAGTGCCGGGCCGCAGGCCGGCATCGTGGACCATCTGGCACAGCCGGCTGATGCTCGCGCTCATCGCCTCCATGGGTCTAGCTTAGCTTCTAGTCAACTGATCTTGCGATTGGAGTGATCACTCTTGCCCTTGGTTAGCGTGCATAGGTGCGTAGGATTTCGTACTAGATTGGACTGGCGGGGAGCCTTTATATGAGAAGTGCAGACTGTGTTGAATTCAAGTGCGTGTTGGCCATCTACTCCTTGGCCCTCTACTGCACCTACCTTTAGCTGTATGACAGGTGGGCCAGCCACCCATTGGGCCCACGTGTCATGCACCCAAAGGCAGGTGCAGTAGGTCAATGAAGCTGCGTCCCCCTCCGTGCTGGTGCAGTATAGTCATCTCACCAGACCTCTAGTTGGGGCCAAACGAGAGAACTTTGATGTTTACTGGTTTATTGGCCCCCTTTGCATTTTGCACCAAGTTTTGACCTTTGATTTGACTAATAAAATGTTAATGCATATAACCACAAATGTTGTGTAAGTCACCTTACGAAAACCAAATAATCCAAAAACACTTATGCATGGTACATTAACTCCCTCCTCGTTTCTTATTTCGTGACATATCAACCAATGAGAGATGTGGGCCGTGCATGCTTTCAATGACTTGAGACTACCAAACATGACATGCAGTGGTTAGTTCATTGCATGTAGTCCTATTAATTAGCAAAAAAGACATTAAGTTCTCTCGCCGATAGGAATAAAACAATATACCATGTATTTATTTACAGAGGGAGTAGTACAATTTTTTTTGACATGCATTACTAGATATTGCTAGTCAAATACTAAAATCTAGATGGACGGGGTAACACTAGTAGTAGTACTACCAATGTAGTAGCACTGTACTACCCATTGGTCAAATAATTACGTGTTGCTCCGCATAGTGAAGTGACAAGACCCTACGCCGGAGATGACACCTGAGTATAGGCGCCATGTTCGGCATACCATAGTCAGCCTCACCGTCTGCAGTTACTATCATCATGGCTATAGAGCTAGCCTGCTTACAACTAGCCATGTTCAACATAATTTCCCGTGTATAGATGCTCGTGCATTGCACGGAACACCAAGATTGGGGGTGGACGGCGCCGGCAGCGGCCAATGCACCAGAATTTTCCATGGCCTTCTAGATGTGGTGGGGAGGAGATAAGGCTGATTGTGAGAGACAAGGAGTTGTTTGTAAATAGGGAACAAGTGCGGGCATCTTTTTGCAAAATTGGAGAAGTTTGGTTAGTATGTGTCAGATCTAGATCCGACGGCTATTGGTGAAAGATGGCAGGCACAACATCATCACCAACTCAGGACCTGTTTGATTTGCAGGATTTTGAAAACGCAGGAATAGGACACAGCAATATTACAAGTTTCAACCTGATATTACAAATGTTAGGAGTAATGCTGCACCTACGAAGGGGCAATTACTAGGAAGTTTACGTAAGAACTTTTGTTACTTTAGGTGGATGCAGCATTATCGTACAAACTAAAATCCACCGCCCTCACAAGTCACTAATGGGCAAATAAGTTTTCGAGTCTCTGGCCACTTGATGTTTCGAAAACAAATTCAGCTTCTGCGGAGACTTTGTCATTTAGGCTTAGACGCTTGCGGTGATCAGCACAACATTCATTGTTTTTTTACTATATACTGCAAGGCAATAGCCTCACAGTTCTTTATTGATAAAGAACCAGAGAATTACAAGATTACAATTTACAAGCAAAACAAAAGGAAAATACTTATAAAGAGGTCTAAGAAAGGGTAGCTATCCAGGAGATTAAGCTATCTTTATATTTACATTTAATTCTATGAGCCAAAAGAGAAATGCCATGGATAAAATTCCTCCTCCAAGATGTAGAGGAAGGCCGCTCATTTCTGAAGATCTTCCCATTCCTTTGTGTCCAAATATTCCATGTAGCAGTGAAGACAACCTCTGTGAAAAAAGGAAGGCCAAAATCCCTCCTAGCCGATAGAGCCATCTCATATGTAGTCTGGTTCAGTTGAACAATCCAAGAAATCCCAAGGTAGTTCCAAACCCTTTGACTGAAGTTGCAAGCAAAGAAGAGATGTGCACAATCTTCATAAGTAGCACAGTGGCATAGAACACATGTGTCATCCTGTATGATCTAGTGTCGGTGCTGCATCATATCCCTAGTATTCAAACGGTCCATTAAGAGAAGCCATCCAAACACCTTGAACTTGAGCGTACATGCACACTTCCAAATCCATTTGAAAATGGGATCAACCACCGGGTGGGAGAAGAAAGACTCATAGTAAATCTTTGACTTAAAATCCCCAGTTTTAGATGGCCATTTCCAAATGTCCTTTCTTTCCTCATCCAGGTTGATCAGTGACAGCAGAGACTGGAGTTGGGTGAACTCAATATAAGCCTCCTGCGACAGAGGCAGATGGAAGTGATCAGAGGCATCAGGCCGCTCCATAAAGTCTTTGACTGTGATCGTGTCATCAATCACAAATTAATGAAGCTGTGGGAACTGCTCGTGCATTAGGACAACTTTATTACCCAGCTGCCATCGATCAAGCCAAAAGACCACCATGTTGCCTGCATGCACTTGTGGAACAGATAACTTGCAGAAGTTGTTATATAAACGCATGACATCACGCCACCAAAAGGAACCACAGCTCTGAGTGACTTGCAGAAGTTGAACTCAGTATGACACGCCATTCATTGTTGCGCCAGAGAACGCCAAATCTCATTACCTTGAGCACACTTGCCTCTAGAACAAAGAACCTGGCCAATTTAATCTCAGATGTGCTGCCTCGGTAGTTGATCAAATCAATTTATATAAGATGGAGATCAAGGCATTCGATGAGATTGTTACAGTGCAGCACAATCTTCACTTTCGGGTCTTTTTTATCTGCAAAAGAAGAGAACATATTAGAGCAGCTGGCTGTATAAGATTGCCGTGTCATCAAGAGGTACCAATATCATTCGCTCGTACGATAGGGTTGGCTGGCTAGTGATATTTTTTCACTCTTTCTCTCTCTTTCCTCTCATTTACCTAGGAGCATGTGAAGAGCTTGGGCACTTGTTGCCTTCCACTGTGTGGCCGATGCCATATTTCTCAAAAGTATGCCACATAATACACATCGATGTCAAATCAAAAGATTTTGGCACCGCTCTCGCGATGTGAGAGAGTTGGCACTGCTGTGCACACAGACCCACATGTATAAACAAATCAATCAAACCAACTACACCAGCCTCTCACTCTCCCAAACAAGTGTTTTTTTATTGCCTCAGTCCTCTCTCCCACGCAAGTGTTTTTTCATTGCGTGAGTTAATTTGGCACCGGAGCAAAGTAGGTGATCCAGATTGGGGCACCAGGTGAGCAATGGAGGGACATCGATGCCAAATGCATCACAAGTGAATTTGGCACGTGTTTTGGCCTACATAGTGGAGGGCTGTTATAGCCCACTTTTGTACTACCTCGTATTTAGTATAAAATTTTGACCATAGATTTACCTAAGAAAATGCCAATGCATGTCACTAAAAATTATACCATTTGAAATTATGTTCAAATACGAATCCAACGATATAGTTCTTAGTGACATGCATTAACATTTTGCCAGTTAAATCTATGGTCAAATTTTGATACTACAAAATAGGAAGACTAAACCAGGACGGAGGTTGTACTTGCTCTTACGGTAACCATAGAGTTACTAGTCTAAGTTACTTTCCACTATGACTAGCCTAGGCTACTATAGTAGTACAACAACAAAACGATGCGGGTGATCACGTGAGAAAAAATACTAAAAACATTTCTTTCGGCGCAGTGCGTAGATGTAGTTTTGAACACTACACTTGTCATCGTAATTTGGGAAAAATTACGAAAAAATTGAGTTACATTGTGATTACCGTTTACTAATAGGAAAGAAGTTTCACCTTGATGAGTAGCTTCTCCGTGCACGGAAATCATGTAAGGAATCCAACAACTTGATCCAGATTGGGGCCGATAGATTTTATTGCCAGGATCTTCAGTGTGCGCATAGACTGGGTCAAGCTTGTGGGAATCATTTTCTGGAAGAAGGTCGTAAATACATCAAGAAGAAATTTAAAAATGTGAATTTCAAGAAGACAAAGAAGAAGATGAGTGTTGTACCTGAACAATTAAGGATCCAATAAAGAGTTTGGAGAATTTGGGAGACGAGTACACCAACGCTGTCAATTTTGGCGCGTGAATGACCCTAATTTTTGTTGGACCTTCTAGATCCGATACAAGCAATCTCTCAAGGAAACGCGCATTCTCAATGACCATAATGTGAAACCGCTGGAGTGATCTCTTCCCAACTGATGTCTTGTTGCGAGGCCAGCAAGACACATAAATCCATCGGAGATTCGTCAAGGTGATGTGGAGGCTAATGAACCCGTGGATCTGCTCAAGACGAAGGTACTCGAGCGCAGTACAGCTGCAGAGCAGGTGCTCCATAGCCTTCTTCGAGATGACAACGTCGAAGATGTCGAGTTGCTTGAGTTGAGGGAGAAGGAGGGTAGGCGCGAGATTAATCTGGGGAAGGATAGTAGGAGCTGAAGCTAGCGCGGCACAGCATTGGCGTGAGGCGGAACACGGACGGCGGCAAAGAGTGACATCGTCTAGCTTCAAAGCTGAGCTCCTCGAGCTGATCTAGGGCAGGGGATAAGAACCACTCGTCGAACTTGGCTTGGACCTTGAAGTTGGTGTTGAACATGCGGCGTCTGGCTGGCCCAGGGTGCGATGAAAGGATCTTGAAGACTGCGGCCATGCATTTGCAATCCCCGTCGCAGAGGCAGCTGTCAACGGTGAGGTTGAGGGGGACGCGGCGCTAGAGGGGGTGCCATCGCCGGGAGAGCAGGGCGGTCGGCACGGCAGATTTGGTGGGAGGAGGCCGATGATGACGAGCAGCATGTCGTCGGGGAGGCTGCTGATGAAGTCTAGGCTCGCAGGATGCGGTTTTGTCTCGAGCCGCCTCCGCTTGTTGGCTACCTCGTCGTCCATCTCAACTGGCGACGACGTTGGTGTACACATGTGCTGGTGTGTGTTGTGTGCTGGGTGTGCAGGAGTGCGTCCTTCTGTGCATGTCGTCACACATTGGTTAATTGTGCGCGAGTGCGTCCTTCACGCGGAAGAAGTGTGTCCTCAATGCGCCCTCAATTTACTAGCGTGTGGGGTGCTACCCTAGTTGTTTCAACTTTGTTTACTTCACTGCATGTCAGATGGGCCTCTAGTTTACTTATTTTCACCCACTACCACATGGGCCAGCACACGAAGATAGAGAACACGAGCTAACAAGGCAGCATGTGGATTGGTTGACCGGTTAACTAAACAATATACGGAGCTATACGCTGACACAGTGAGCATATAATCCGTCGGTATAGAGAGTTTGAGTGAGAGGGGAGGCCTGTGAGAGATAGCAGAGAGAGAGAGAGAGAGAGCTACGCCCTCCGTTCGATAATGTAGTTCCAACATTTTTTTAAAGTCAAACTTTTGAAACTTTGACCAAGTTTATAAAGAAATTACTTATATCTACAATACCAAAGATAAATGATAGTATGAAGTAAGTACATGTTGTGATGAATCTAATGATCGTTCTAGATGTAAATGTTTTTCTCCACATATACCTGGTCAAACTTTTCCGAGGTTTGACTTTTCAAAACATCCATATGCTTATGGACGTGAGAGAGTCCCTAACTAGAGAGATAGATAGATAGATAGAGAGAGAGTGTGTGTGTGTGAAATAGAAAGAGTGAGCGAAAAAAGTGTGTGTGCGTGTGTGAAAGAGACATGGACAACACACGATAAAAGTAGAGAAAAAGCGTGTGTGTCTTATGCAAACATATCACACATGCATTTTTGACAACGGAAGCAAGGTGAGGAGATACTGTGTGGTTGTTTGCAACCGAGAGAGAAAGACCCCTAGCACGTGGCCAAGAGGGGTCTGACAAACAAGGGAGAGAGGTCGAGAGAGACATACGGAGAAAATGCAGACATGGGGAGGAGAGAGTGTATGTTTGTCATAGAGAGATCCCCTGGAGATCGCGATGGGACTACATGGGTGGGAGATCGAGTGACAAGGTGTGTGCGCGATAGAAGATACCCCGAGAGATATTGAGATAGACGTATGGATGGAAGGAGACAATATGTGTGATCCTGATGGCTAGTGACAAATAATCATACTTAGGGGGGTGCTTGCGCCTATGATGGAGTGAGGGATTATGGTACTTAGGGGGTGCGTGTCACATAGAGAGAGAACAAGGGCGGAGAGTGTTGGATGGGTCCATATGTATAGCACGAGCGAGACATGTGTATGTGTGAACCAGGGAGATATAAAGTTTGAGAGAGATAGAGGAGCCCCGATAAGGCTGAGTGGTGCGTCAGATAGCTGAGAGGGGGAAAAGAGATATTCCATTTGCTCGATAATGCAGTGCATGTAAATTTTTAGAGGTCAAACTTTGGAAACTTTGATCAGGTTTACACAAATGTTATTTATATCTACAATACCAAAGATACATCATACGAAACTACATCTCATGGTGAATCTAATGGTATATGTTTGTCGTTCTAGATGTAATTGTTTTTCTCCACGTACATATGGTCAAACTTTGTGATGTTTGACTTTTCAACAAATCTATATGTGCTATGGACCGAAGAGAGTGCCTAAGTCAAGAGAGATCAAGTGCGTGTGAAGGAGAATGAGTGAGTGTGCAAAAAGAGTATGTGTGTGAAAGAGAAAGTGACAACAAACGATAAATTAGAGAGAGTGTGTGTTTTTTCATTTTCTTACGCAAACATATCACACATGCATCTCTGAGATAGAAAAGTGAGGCGAGGAGATACATGAAGATAGCTAGTGCGTGATTGTTTGCAACAGAGAGAGACACCCTTATAGCACATGTCCAATAGAGGTCTGGCCAACAAGGAACAAAGGTCGAGAGGGACACATGGAGAACATGGACGCATGGGGAGGGAGAGAGGGTGTGTTTGTGATAGAGAGATCCCCTCGAGATCGTGAGGGGACTATATGGGTGGGAGATCGAGGGAGGTGCGTCCACGATAGAAAGATGCCCTGAGAGAAATCGAGATAGACCATGCACATGTTTGTGATGCAGACTAAGATTAGCTAGTCATATAGATATAGGGGGATTGTGTGTGCCTACAATTGAGTGAGATACCATCATACTTGGCTAGCTAGGCATGATACTGTGTGTGTGAGAGAGATGGAGAGAGAAAGAGGGAGAGAGATAGAGTTTTAGATGGGTCTATCGAGTGCGAGTGAGATATGCATGTGTATGTGCGACCCAGGTAGATGGAGAGTTTGAGAGAGAGAGAGAAGGAAGAGCTCCGAGATGACAGAGTGGTGCGTGAGAGAGTTACGGGCAACGAGCCAAGGAATTTGTGTGCGTACGATGAGTGCACCCAAGATATCTAGCTTGGACTAGAGAATCATACATAGTGTGCGAGAGAGACCTATAGATGGAGTATATATGCATGCGAACTACAAAGACCCCCCCCCCACGCACACACATAGAAAAAGAGAGAGAGATGGAGAGAAAGGGAGAGGGACCAACAAGGTTTGTGTGTTGGATGCGTGCGACAGAATTGAAGATTGTCAGAGAGAGAGAGAGAGAGAGAGAGCAGGAGTCCGGGAGAGGGGGGTCGCGTTTTATGCATCAAAGACTGATATAAACCATGTTTAGATATAAACTTGCATTCAAATATTTAAATTGGAGAACATGTTGTTTGCAATCCACACATGAACGAAGATATGCGTATATCAAACAAGTTCATTAATTTGACTTTCAACACATTCATGGAGTACTATAATACTGTACGACATGCTACTCGATTGAGGTGTTCAATTTTGGATTTAGCTCACTATTTTGACGTGGTGAACGAGCTATTTCATTGAATCGAGATATTTCATTTTGGGTTTGATTCCCGTTTTTGAGTGGGTCAACTATTTGTCATATAGTAAATCGCTAGCAACGAGCATGTAAAAACACATTACTCTCGAGCATCATCTCTCCATCTAAAATAGAAGTGGCAAGCTAATATTTCAAAATTTGATTCGAATTGACTTGGTAAGGTAGACGTGGATGCTTGTTCTCCCAAAAATTTAACGAACCATTAAACACCCTCTGCTCGGTGGAATTCGCACGAGCAAATAAATGGGAGACACGAAATTACCGGCCTATGTGGGACACGCATCAATTGGCCCGTTGTACATCGAGGGTAGGTTCGTAACTTCATCCAGCGCGCCTTCTCCTCGGCCGAAATAAAATGTGCCGAATAATTCATAAACCATGGTCGGCAAAACACGCTCTCCTCGCCCGAAATAGCTCGCGCCGACTATTTCAAAACACGCTCTCCTTGCCCGAAATCGCTCGCGCCCACTATATTTCAAAACACGCCCTCCTCGCCTGTCGGGGATATACCCCGCGGCGTAACCCGACACGAAGTATAACCCGGCCGGACTTGGCGACTCACTGATAACCCGGCGGGCGGGCCAGACGGATGACAAGGCCCAACGCCTAGAAGGCCGGTTCATAGTATGGTGGGCTGGTTTACAAGGAAAGGCATAAGGAATATTTACCTTACAAGTAGTTAAGACCCGGACTTATATCTGGTTTGTATTAGAAGGTAGACTAGTCCTAATCCTAATAGGACTCCACATGTAACCCTCCCCTTCAACTTATATAAGGAGGGGTAGGGCTCCCAAAGAGGGACAGGCAAGAAGAAACAATCTCTAGGGCTAGACACAAAGAGCCGGTTTACGGCGACTCCCTCATGATAATAGTGAGACCTAGCCACAAACAGCATGTAGGGTTATTACATGATGATGTTTCCCGGGGCCCGAAGCTGTATAAATCTTTGTCTTGCGTGTTACGTCTCTCGATTCTGCTCAACCCCTCTCAAGCTACCACATAGATGCGCGGCCTCACGACTAAGTCCTCACACTAGGACATCTAACGTGACAATTCCACGACATCGCCCGAAATCGCTCCTGCCCACTATTTGGGGAGAAGCAAAGTTACTCTACTATCCCCGACCCTCAGTACACAGACCCAAGCCGACAAGCCTAAAGGCAGGGGTAGAACTGTAACTCCCCCTCCCCCACATTTCAGACAAATGCGTCTGTAAGACATGGTTCCACTCCCCTCCCAATTCCCTCCCCATTCATACCTCGTGGGCGCCAAATCACCTTCTCCCCAGAAGCTCCCTTATCCCGAGCCGCGAAACCTCAGCCCCTCCTCCATCGCGCCCCAAACTGCACCAATTTCATAGCCGCCCTCCTCCCTAATGCCGGAGTCGCTGTCCATTTGTCGTCGTGCACTGGGCCGTGTGCCTCTTACTCCGTGCTGCTGGAGCTGCCTCAATGACGGTCGCGTGAACCATACTGGAGCCGATTCACCCCTGCCGTTGTTCATAGCGCTGGAGCGGCTCCAACTTCGGATACGTCCATAGTCCTGGCGCTGCTTCCCTGTAGCTATCGACCGTCGCGACATCTCTGCTTCCCTGCCGCCGGTCCCACCGCAACCGCGCCGGCCTCACCGACTCGGTAGCTGGAGCTGCCTACTTCACCATGCCGCCAGATAGGTCGCACCCTCATCTCAAATCAGTTTATTTAGGCATCAGTTTTCTGAATTTTTATTCTGGGCCAATCGATTCCCTATGGGAAGCAGCACCCCTCGAGTTGGCGGAGCTCCTAGGATGCTGGTTGGCTGGTGTCTAACATAAGGGTGCGGGGGCGCAAGTTCGCCGCGGAAGAAGTGCTTAGATGGCTATCTTAGAGTTGCGTGGGTTGAAGGTACTGCCGCCGCCGGATCTGGATGATGGCAAGTCTTTGTGGATTGGCCCGGGGGCGGCGCAACCATGGCAGTACGGTGGGGCGGGGAGCAGGGTTTTGGTTGGGGCCACAAACGGCGGAGGCAGGCTGCTCTGCCGTTGGTAGCTGGCTCTTCGGGGAAGATTCCGAACAGTGTCAGCCGGGAGGCACAAGACGGTCATAAGCCATCCGGCGTAGATCGGACAGTACCAAAATAAAATAAAATCGTGTGACCCCAATTTAGTCTTCAGTCAACAGACGTGTGACCATTCTCGTACCTTGTTGTTGATCTCTTAGGGTATTTCTTCAGATCAAAGAGATCTGTCGTTCTTAACATTATGCGTTATCTGCATCTTCAGCCACACCGTCTTCTGACACACCGCAGCTGCTCCGACAAGGGAAGCATAAACCAGAAGCGAGCTATAGTCCCCACTCAACAGTTCCCTGCATCGAATGCGCGTGCCTGACATGGACAGCCACAACAACTGCAGGGCCATCGACAAGTCAGCACATGATGCTCACTCCTATGGATGGCGGCCAGATAGGTTGTACCCTCATCTTACTTGTGTGCAACATTTATGGCTTTGTTATTGATCTAAGCATGGAAAATAGATTATCAAATTTCACTGTATATTTATGCTGATCTCTTACGGGTCTTATTCATGAGTTAACGTTGTTCCGTAGTTCAGCTATGATACTTGTTCTTTAGGTAACATTGTTCCATATTTATCATCCATCAGCCAATGCTATCCCACAGGCTGGTGATTATAGTATTATACCACTTCTAGTATTACCTATGTTGTTCTTTAATACTTTTGTGTGCCATCTAGTTAATCTCGAGTACAAGCGATACATATTCTATAACTTTCATCTGTGTTCTCCCTTTAGTTTTTGAGACCTGTTGCTGCTAGTTAACCCCAGTCCTACTATTTATGTCGTCTCCTACAGGCGCTCATTACATAAATGTAACTACTAGTTGTCTTCCATGCATGTCAGATATAATTGCACACACTGATATATCCACAAGAACCTCACGGAGCAATGTAAAGGACAATAAACTTGATGTCAATGATACCCAATATGATGGAACGTGTAAAGACAGTTCTTCAGAAGACTTGCAGAAAGATGATGAATCCTCTTCACCCGACAAGGTCCTTGCTCTAACTTGGCCCGTGCTATGGGTACAACATGCATATAATGTCCTGGAGTGTATCTACTCTGTTACAATGCCATGTGCTTAGCATGCTGATCATGCATGTAAATATGTCATGCCTTCCTATTTTTCAGTACCTATTCCATTCATGATAACATGTTTTCAAATTCAAGTACTGTCATTCTACTCTATCGCAATGCCATCTGCTTAATTAAGATATCATGCTTCTGAATATCTTATGCATTGTTATTCATCAGTATGTACTTCATCTGTCTACCATACCATGTTTTTTTACATTGAAGTGTTGTTCTAGTGCTCTGTTGCAATGCCATCTTAGTTTCCCAATCATACACGTATATGTTACCGACTATTTCAGTGCTTGCAGAAATTACCTTGCTGAAAATCACTTGTCCTTTACTTGTGGGTCATCAATGAACAAATGTGGGAATCACATGATGGTTTCAGTACTGCAATGGAAGCATCATGGGGAAGTCGAAAAGCTACTAGTGTGAGGGACATGCATACTAAATTAAATCGTTTGGGAGGCGAGCTGAGAAAGTGGAGTAAAGAGGAATTCGGAAGTGTTAGAAGAGAGATTTGCAAGCTAAAAGAGCAGCTTGCTCGGCTAAAGGAGGATCCAGGACGCACGGGTCCGTCTAGGGTCGAGATAAAGGTCCAAGATAGACCCGCTGAATTATTTCATAGAGAGGAGATTATGTGGCGGCAACGCTCACATATACAATGGCTAAAAGAAGGAGACAGAAACACGAGATTTTTCCAGCAAAAGGCCACTATGCGGAAGAAGACAAATAAGATCTCTAAGCTTGCTAGAGGAAATGGCTCGGTCGCCGAGCACAAGAAAAAGATGGAAGACATGATAAACAGCTTCTTTGGGAATTTGTACACATCAGAAGGAGTGGCTGAAGAGGAGCTTTTGCTGCAAAGTGTGCCGATCAAGGTAACAGGGGGCATGAATGACTTTCTGATCAAACCATATTTAGCAGATGAAGTAAAGAAGGCTTTGTTTTAGATGTTCCCTACAAAAGAACAGGGCCAGATGGATTTCTGGCGCATTTTTTTCAGAAACACGTGGGTGTCTGTGGAGATGAAATTACTCAGATGGTGCTTCGGGTGTTGTGGGTCCAAGATAGTGTGGAGGCTATTAAGAACATTTTCATTGTTCTCATCCCAAGGGTATCTAATCCCACAATGTTAACTTAGTTCAGACCTATAATTTTGTGTAATGTGATATATAAGATTGTCTCTAAGGTTTTGGCAAATAGGCTCAAGGTAATTCAACCAGATATCAACTCTCTAGAGCAATCTGCTTTTGTTCCCGGGAGGCTAATAACAGACAATATCATCTCCGCCTTTGAGAGTTTACACTTTATGGAAACAGACAAAGCAAAGAAGCACCAAAGTTGTGCCCTCAAGATCGATATGATGAAAGCGTATGATCGAGTTGAGTGGAACTATTTGGAAGCAATCATGGGGAAGTTTGGTTTTAACTCTGTTTGGATTTCGTCTATGATGAGGTGTGTAAGAACTGTGTATTCTTTAGTTCTCTTCAATGGCAAACAGTTTGAGTATTCTAGTCAGATAGGGAGACCCAATAAGCCCTTATTTATTTTTTATAGTAGCAGAGGGACTGTCAGCTTTGTTGCAGGAGAGAGGAAGAAATTTAGAGCTGGTTGGGCTCAAGGTTGCCCCAAGTGCACCAACAGTAAGCCATCTACTTTTTCCTGATAATAGCTTCTTTTTCATGAAGGCTAATGTTCAAGGGGCACACAAAGTGGTACAGGCACTAGATCTGTATTGCCAGGCATCCGGGCAGAGAATAAACTTGGACAAATCATCAGTACTCTTTAGTAAGGGTTACTATAATGATCTAAGAGAAGAGGTGAAAATGCTTTAAATGTTTAGGTAGAAGCTTTGTCTGACCGATACCTGGGTATGCCTACGGAGGTGGGAAGGTCAAAAAATGGATTTTTTTAAATATCTGAAGGATAGAGTTTGGAAAATAATTCAAGGATGGATAGAACAAATATTATCTGTTGGTGGAAAAGAAGTTTTGATAAAAACAGTAGCACAAGCACTTCCGACCTATGCAATGGTTTGTTTCAAGCTACCTAGAGGTTTGTGTGAGCATATTGATGCAATGCCTAGAAAGTTCTGGTGGGGTTCTAAGCAAGGGAAGAGAAGAACTGCTTGGTATCATGAGAGGATATGACCCAACCAAAATACACGGGTGGTATGGGATTTTGAAAGATCGAGTTGTTTAACCTAGCTCTTCTGGCAAAGCAGGCATGGAGGCCGGTGTCGATTCTAAATCCGGCATATCTCGTACTAAGGGTCCTATGCTAGGCGTCTTGGAGCAATGGTAACATGGACACGAGGTTTTACCCAGGTTCGGGATCTCTTGAAGAGATAATACCCTACGTCCTTCTTTTGATTGTATTCATATGGGGAATAGTACAAAGTACATGTATCTACCACGAGATTGTTCTAATGAATACCAGATGATCTATTGACTAGCCTAGCCTCGGTTTATATAATGTACCGGAGGCCTAGGTTTTAGTAGAGTCCTCGGTTTGGGTGCCAAGTCTTGTGGAATCTCCCATGTATGCGGCATGGACTGCTGAAGTGGCCCATGAGAGAACCGCCATGGGCTCCTCAGCCTGACCCCCCTGGTCGAGAGACGACCTGATGAGTACCCCCATTTTCGGACACCATTAGTAGCCCCTTGAACCGGTCTTCAAGTTGGGGACGCTCCTTGGTTCTTCCGAACTATTCTTTTATCTTCGGTCGTCGGCCTTTAAAGCTAGTTCAACAAATCTTCCCATCTTTGATCCTGATGATTGTCGAGCTGAATCTAAAGAGTTCATATGTCGGGCATCTGAGGAGCCCCTTTAAGTTCTCGGTCTTTATCAATGCCTTGTTGTTTTTATGCCGCACCTCAGGTTCAAAGTTTTTCCCGTGCCGCGGTGTCCTCTTGCAGCCAAGCTCCAACATTGGACTGCATCCGAGGTATCTTTTTGCAGCCGAGCTCCAACGCCGGTCTGCATCTGAGGTGTCATAGATTACCTCGGTCTTGAAAATTTGAAAGAATTCAGCCGAGCTTAATGCTGGAAATGCCCTTTATGGAGCCAACCACTTGCATCCGAGCTTTATGCCGTACTACTTCCGAGGTGGTTCACCACCTCGGTCATGAGCTGATTTTTTTTATGGAATTGTTTCCGATCGGTGCAACTTATTCAATGTCGAGATGTATAACCAGTAGCCCTAAAGGTGTGTGTCGGTCTAAAACCGAGATGCGCCTGAAGGAAAACATGAAACCGCTGATCCTAGTAGCCCCTGAGACTCAGGTCAATTCGCGAAATTGGCCTGAGGATCAATTCCTAGCTCGGTAGCATACGTAAGAATGGAAATGCGGTGTGCATAGTCCTCAAGACCCAGAACTGATGGTGTCCAGAACTAGGGGTACTCATCACGTCATCTCCCAACCAGGGGGATTGGGCCGAGGACCCCCATGGCAGTTCTCTCATGGGCCACTTCGGGCAGCCCATGCCGCAGACAAGGGAGATTCCACAAGACTTGGTGCCCAAGCCAAGGACTCTTCTAAACCCTAGGCCTCCGGTACATTATATAAACCAAGGCCAGGATAGTCAATAGATCATCTGATATTCATTAGAACAATCTTGTGGTAGATACATGTACTCTGTATATCCCCCATATGAATACAATCAAAAGCAGGACGTAGGGTATTATCTCTTTGAGAGAGCCCGAACCTGGGTAAAACCTCGTGTCCATGTTACCATTGCTCCAAGATGCCTAGCTTAGGACCTTACTAAGAGATTGCCAGATTTAGAATCGACATTGGTGCTTTCATCGAGAGCCTGCTGGGCGATCGTCATGGATTGATGGGATAATCAGGTGATATTTTTTCAGTTAGATCTGTTCCACGTAAATTATCTATTTTTGCAAAAAAATTGCATTGTGCTACTTTGTTTACAGGACGAGATTAGGAATTTTGTTGGCAGCAATGGCAGCGTCCGCCGCCTGACATATGTCGGATCCGAGCTATGTTGTGATAGGTCGCATAAATAAAAAGTAATCCAACCAGCGGTGATACGAGGAGTTCGCGTAGAGCAAGTATTACTCATACAGAGCAGTATAGGTGGGCTGACATGAATTGTGCTAGGCGGCGGCATATAGGGAAGATTCATTCCTTCCTTCTTTTTATTGTTTAATTATTGTTGCTTCGTGCACTTTCCAAATACTAGTATTGTGCTAATCGTTGTCAATTTGGAGCCTGGATTTATGAACGCTGGTCGGTGAACACTTAAGGAAATATGCCTTAGAGACAATAATAAAGTTATTATTTACTTCCTTATTTCATGATAAATGTTTATTATTCATGCTACAATTGTATTAGCCGGAAACTTAGTACATGTGTGAATACATAGACAAGACATAGTGTCCCTAGTATGCCTCTACTTGACTAGCTCGTTAATCAAAGCTGGTTATGTTTCCTAACCATAGACATGTGTTGTCATTTGATGAACGGGATCACATCATTAGGAGAATGATGTGATGGACATGACCCATCCGTTAGCTTAGCATTATGATCGTTACAGTTTCATTGCTACTGCTTTCTTCATGACTTATATATGTTCCTCAGACTATGAGATTATGCAACTCCCAAATACCGGAGGAACATCTTTTGTGATATCAAACATCACAACCTAACTGGGTGATTATAAAGATGCTCTACAGGTGTCTCCGAAGGTGTTTGTTGGGTTGGCATAGATCCAGATTAGGATTTGTCACTCCGCGTATCGGAGAGGTATCTCTGGCCCCTCTCGGTAATGCTCATCACTATAAGCCTTGCAAGCAATGTGACTAATGAGTTAGTTGTGGAATGAAGCATTACGGAACGAGTAAAGAGACTTGCCGGTAACAAGATTGAACTAGGTATGATGATACCAACGATCGAATCTCGGGCAAGTAACATACCGATGACAAAGGGAAGAACGTATGTTGTTATGCAGTTTGGCCGATAAAGATCTTAGTAGAATATGTAGGAGCCAATATGAGCATCTAGGTTTCGCTATTGGTTATTATTGAAGATGTGTCTCGGTCATATCTACATAGTTCTCGAACCCGCAGGGTCCACACGCTTAACGTTCGATGACGATTTGTATTATAAGTTATGTGGGCTGAAGTTTGTTCGGAGTCCCGGATGAGATCACGGACATGACGAGGAGTCTCAAAATGGTCGAGACATGAAGATTGATATATTCGAAGGCTATATTCGGACATCGGAATGGTT
Source organism: Aegilops speltoides (assembly GCA_021437245.1). Lineage (NCBI taxonomy): Eukaryota > Viridiplantae > Streptophyta > Magnoliopsida > Poales > Poaceae > Aegilops > Aegilops speltoides. The sequence continues at coordinate 94,365,445 of CM038144.1, read as the reverse complement.
CCGGAAAAGTTCGGCTATTTTGCGGACTAGAGGGAGGTTACCGGAACCCCCCGTGGAGCTGATGGGCCTGAATGGGCCTTAGTGGGAAGGAGAGGCAGCGCCAGGAGGTGCCCCCCCCCCAAGCCCAGTCCGAATTGGACAAGGGGTTGGGGGCGCGGCCCCCCTCTCCCTTCCTTTCCCCCTCTCCTTTAGGTGGAATCCTACTAGGACTTGGAGTCCTAGTAGGACTCCCCTTACCCAGCGCGGCTAGCCTAGGCCGGCCGGCCTCCCCCTCCCTCCTTTATATACGGGGGTAGGGGCACCCTAGAGGACACCAAGTTTTGTTTAGGCATGTGCGGTGCCCCCTCCACAGTTACACACCTCGATCATATGGTCGTAGTGCTTAGGCGAAGCCCTGCGCCGGTAACATCATCATCCCCGTCGCCACGCCATCGTGCTGATCGAACTCACCCTCGTCCTCAACTGGATCAAGAGCGCAAGGGACGTCATCGAGATGAACGTGTGCTGAACGCGGAGGTGTCGTATGTTCGGTACTTGGATCGGTTGAAGACATTCGCGGTAACTAAACGCTTCCGCTTTCTGTCTACGAGTGTACGTGGAGACACTCCCCTCTCGTTGTTATGCATCTCCTAGATAAATCTTGCATGATCGTAGGATTTTTTTTGAAATTACTGCGTTCCCCAGCAATGGCATCCGAGCCAGGTCTATGCGTAGATGTTTTATGCACGAGTAGAACACAAAGAGTTGTGGGTGATAATAGTCATACTGCTTAGCAGCAACGTCTTACTTTGATTCGACGGTATTGTTAGATGAAGTGGCCTGGACCGACATTACATGACCGCGTTCATGAGACTGGTTCAACCGACATGCTTTTGCACATAGGTGGCTAGCGGGTGTCTGTTTCTCCAACTTTAGTTGAATCAAGTTTGACTATGGCCGGTCCTTGTTGAAGGTTAAAACATCACACTTGACAAAAAATCATTGTGGTTTTGATGCGTAGGTACGAGCGGTTCTTGCTAGAAGCCCGTAGCAGCCACATAAAACTTGCAACCACAAAGTAGAAGACATCTAACTTGTTTTTGCAGGGTTTGTTGTGATGTGATATGGTCAAGACATGACATGATATAAATTGTTGTATGAGATGATCATTTTTTGTAACAGAGTTATCGGCAACTGGCAGGAGCCATATGGTTGTCGCTTATTGTATGTAATGCAATCGCCATGTAATTATTTTACTTTATCATTAAGCGGTAGCGATAGTCGTAGAAGCAATAGTTGGTGAGACGACAACGATGCTACAATGGAGATCAAAGTGTCGCGCCGCTGACGATGGAGATCATGATGATGCTTCGGTGATGGAGATCATGAGCACAAGATGATGATGGTCATATCATGTCACATATTTTTATTGCACGTGATGTTTATCTTTTATGCATCTTATTTTGCTTAGTACGGCGGTAGCATTATAAGATGATCCCTTACTAAATTTCAAGGTATAAGTGTTCCCCCTGAGTATGCACCGTTGCTACAGTTCGTCGTGCCAAGACACCACGTGATGATCGTGTTTGATAAGCTCTACGTTCACATACAGTGGGTGCAAGCCAGTTTTGTACACGCAGAATACTCGGGTTAAACTTGACGAGCCTAGCATATGCAGATATGGCCTCGGAACACTAAGACCGAAAGGTCGATCATAGAGTAGATATGATCAACATAGTGATGTTCACCACTGAAAACTACTCCATCTCACGTGATGATCGGACATGGTGTAGTTGATTTGGATCTCATGATCATTTAGATGACTAGAGGGATGTCTATCTAAGTGGGAGTTCTTCAGTAATATGATTCATTGAACTTTAATTTATCATGAACTTAGTCCTGATAGTTATTTTGCATGTCTATGTTATTGTAGATCAATGGCCCATGCTACCGTTCCTTTGAATTTTAATGTATTACTAGAGAAAGCTAAGTTCAAAGGTGATGGTAGCAATTACATGGACTAGGTCCATAACTTTAGGATTATCATCATTGCTGCACAGAACAATTACGTCCTGGAAGCACCGCTAGGTGCTAGGCCTGCTGCAGACGCTACTGATGACGTTAAGAACGTCTGGCAGAGCAAAGCTGATGACTACTCGATAGTTCAGTGTGCCATGCTTTATGATTAGAATCGGGACTTCAAAGATGTTTTGAATGTCATGGAGCATATGAGATGTTCCAAGAGTTGAAGTTAATATTTCAAGCAAATGCCCAAGTTGAGAGATATGAAGTCTCCAACAAGTTCTATAGCTGCAAGATGGAGGAGAATAGTTCTGTCAGTGAACACATACTCAAAATGTCTGGGTATCATAACCACTTGACTCAGCTGGGAGTTAATCTTCCTGATGATAGTGTCATTGACATAGTTCTTCAATCACTGCCACCAAGCTATAAAGGCTTTGTGATGAACTATAATATGCAAGGGATGAACAAGTCAATTCCCGAGCTCTTCGCAATGCTAAAGGCTGCGGAGGTAGAAATCAAAAAGGAGCATCAAGTGTTGATGGTCAACAAGACCACTAGTTTCAAGAAAAAGGGCAACGGGAAGAAGGGGAACTTCAAGAAGAACGGCAAGAAAGTTGCTGCTCAGGAGAAGAAACCCAAGTCTGGACATAAGCCTGAAACTGAGTGTTTCTACTACAAAGGGACTGGTCACTGGAAGTAGAACTGCTCCAAGTATTTGGCGGATAAGAAGGATGGCAAAGTGAAAGGTACATTTGATATACATGTTATTGATGTGTACCTTACTAATGCTCGTAGTAGCGCATGGGTATTTGATACTGGTTCTTTTGCTCATATTTGCAACTCGAAACAGGGGCTACGGATTAAATGAAGATTGGCTAAGGACGAGGTGACGATGCGCGTCGAAAATGGCTCCAAGGTCGATATGATCGCCGTCGGCACGCTACCTCTACATCTACCTTCGGGATTAGTTTTAGACCTGAATAATTGTTATTTGGTGCCAACGTTGAGCATGAACAATATATCTGGATCTTGTTTGATGCGAGACGGTTTTTCATTTAAATCAGAGAATGATGGTTGTTCTATTTTTATGAGTAATATCTTTTATGGTCATGCACCCTTGTTGAGTGGTCTATTTTTATTGAATCTCGATCCTGGAGATACACATGTTCATATTATTGAAGCCAAAAGATGCAAAGTTGATAATGATAGTGCAACTATTTGTGGCACTACCGTTTAGGTCATATTGGTGTAAAGCGCACGAAGAAACTCCATGCGGATGGACTTTTGGAATCACTTGATTATGAATCACTTGGTGCTTGCGAACCATGCCTCATGGGCAAGATGACTAAAACTCTGTTCTCCAGAACAATGGAACGAGCTACTGACTTATTGGAAATAATACATACTGATGTATGCGGTCCAATGAGTGTGCAGGCTCGTGGCGGGTATCGTTATTTTCTTACCTTCATAGATGATTTGAGCAGATATGGTTATATCTACTTAATGAAGCATAAGTCTAAAACATTTGAAAAGTTCAAAGAATTTCAGAGTGAAGTGGAAAATCATCGTAACAAGAAAATAATTTTTCTATGATCTAATCGTGGAGGCGAATATTTGAGTTACGAGTTTGGTCTTCATTTGAAACAATGTGGAATAGTTTCACAACTAATGCCACCTGGAACACCACAGAGTAATGGTGTGTCCGAATGTCGTAACCGTACTTTATTGGATATGGTGCGATCTATGATGTCTCTTACTGATTTACCGCTATTGCTTTGGGTTATGCTTTAAAGACGGCTGCATTCACTTTAAATAGGACACCATCAAAACCCGTGGAGACGACGCCTTATGAACTGTGGTTTGGCAAGAAACCAAAGTTGTCGTTTCTTAAAGTTTTGGTCTGCGATGCTTATGTGAAAAAGCTTCAACCTGATAAGCTCGAACCCAAATTGGAGAAGTGCGTCTTCATAGGATACCAAAGGAAACTGTTGGGTAAACCTTCTATCACAGATCCGAAGGCAAGATATTCATTTCTAGGAATGGATCCTTCTTAGAGAAGGAGTTTCTCTCGAAAGAAGTGACTGGGAGGAAAGTAGAACTTGATGAGGTAATTGTACCTTCTCCCGAATTGGAAAGTAGTTCATCATAGAAATCAGTTCCAGTGATTCCTACACCAATTAGTGAGGAAGCTAATGATGATGTTCATGAAACTTCAGATCAAGTTACTACCAAAGCTCGTAGGTCTTCCAGAGTGCAATCCGCACCAGAGTGGTACGGTAATCCTGTTCTGGAAGTCATGTTACTAGACCATGGTGAACCTACGAACTATGAGGAAGTGATGATGAGCCCAGATTCCGCGAAATGGCTTGAGGCCATGAAATATGAGATGGGATCCATGTATGAGAACAAAGTATGGACTTTGGTGAATTTGCCCAATGATCGGCAAGCCATAGAAAATAAATGGATCTTCAAGAAGAAGACTGACGCTGACGGTCGTGTTACTATCTACAAAGCTCGACTTGTTGCGAAAGGTTTTCGACAAGTTCAAGGAGTTGACTACGATGAGACTTTCTCAGCCATAGAGATGCTTAAGTCTGTCCGAATCATGTTAGCAATTGTTGCATTTTATGATTATGAAATTTGGCAGATGGATGTCAAAACTGCATTTCTGAATGGATTTCTGGAAGAAGAGTTGTATATGATGCAACCAGAAGGTTTTGTCGATCTAAAGGTTGCTAACAAAGTGTGCAAGCTCCAGCGATCCATTTATGGACTGGTGCAAACCTCTCGAAGTTGGAATGAAGGTTTTGATAGTCTGATCAAAGCATATGGTTTCATACAGACTTTTGGAGAAGCCTGTATTTACAAGAAAGTGAGTGGGAGCTCTGTAGCATTTCTAATATTATATGTGGATGACATATTGTTGATTGGAAATGATATAGAATTTCTAGCTAGCATAAAGGGATACTTGAATAAGAGTTTTTCAATGAAAGACCTCGGTGAAGCTGCTTACATATTGGGCAGCAAAATCTATAGAGATAGATCAAGAAGCTTAATTGGACATTAACAAAGCACATACCTTGATAAAGTTTTGAAGAAGTTCAAAATGGATCAGTCAAAGAAAGGGTTCTTGCCTGTGTTACAAGGTGTGAAGTTGAGTCAGACTCAATGCCCGACCACTACAGAAGATAGAGAGAAAATGAAAGTCATTCCCTATGCTTCAGCCATAGGTTCTATCATGTATGCAATGTTGTGTACCAGACTTGATGTGTGCCTTGCTATAAGTATAGCAGGGAGGTATGATACGTCTCCAACGTATCTATAATTTTTGATTGCTCCATGCTACTTTATCTATTGTTTTGGACTATATTGGGCTTTATTTTCCACTTTTATATTACTTTTGGGACTAACCTATTAACGGGAGGCCCAGCCCAGAATTGTTGTTTTTTGCCTATTTCAGTGTTTCGAAGAAACGGAATATCAAACGGAGTCCAAACAGAATGAAACCTTCGGGAACGTGATTTTCTAACGAGCGTGATCCGGAGACTTGGACCCTACTCCAAGAAGTGCAGAGGCGGTCACGAGGTGGAGGCGCCTCAAGCGCGCCCCTACCTCGTGGGCCTTGATGCTCCACCGGCGTACTCCTTCCTCCTATATATACCTCGTAACCCGTCACGATCGAGCAGGGCCAAAACCTAATTCCACCGCCGCAACCTTATGTATCCACGAGATCCCACCTTGGGGCCTGTTAGGAGCTCACGGGGGGGGCATCCACCACGGAGGGCTTCTACATCATCACCATAGCCCCTCCGATGAAGTGTGAGTAGTTTACTTCAGACCTTCGGGTCCATAGCTAGTAGCTAGATGGCTTCTTCTCCCTTTTTGGATCTCAATACAATGTTCTCCCCCTCTCTCGTGGAGATCTATTTGGAGTGAGCCACATAATCCACATTAAATATTGGTGAAGAAACCACACTTTTGTAAAGTATTTAAATGCTCTATAGTAAGTAAAACAACAGCAAAACAATTATTTGAATGCGTTTAAGTACTAAGCAAATGTTAATCTAGTTTATATAATCACCAAACTTTTTGGAGTAGGTGTCCTATGTTATTACGCTAATTTAGGAGTAGGGGTTATATTTTTGTAAAAATGTTTTGCTAACTAAAATAAATAAAACAGAAGAGAAAATAAGAAAAAAAAGCAGAAAACAGAAAAGTTTTAGAAAAGGAAAAGAGGTAGAGGAACTGCTACTGCTGCACCGGGCCCTAGTGGCCACAGTGCAGGCCCAGCCCATCCCCGGTCACCCCCTTGCTCTCTGTTCACCAGGCACCCCGTGGACGCAGGAGCGTCGTCCATGGCCGGATAGCCACGGGGCGGCCATCCCGCGCCTCCCCGCTGTCTCCTTGCGCTGGATAAGAATGCCCCGCGGCCCCTCTGTCAACCCTAGATCGCTAATCCCTTTCTCCCCCTCGCTCACTCGCTCTCCCGATCCGGAGCTCACATCCGAGTTGCCGTCGCCCCGTCGACGTCGATGTCGATGTTGTGCACCGGAGCCTCCCCGCGGCGCCAGGAGCTTCCCAGGAGACGGGCCCCTTCGTCGTCGTTCTGTACGGCAACCGGCTCTAGCTGGAGCGCCCCGGAGCCGCCGCCATCGACCCCTCCTCTTCGACCATGGACGTCTGCTCCGCCTCGTCGATCTGCTACCTCCGGTCCTCCCCGAACCACCCCGAGCTCGCCATCGCCTTCCCCTCGGTGAGCCGCACCCATTCCCCCCTTTTCCCCCTCGGATTTGTTGTTGTATGAGCCCCACCCCCGAGTTCCTGCCGCCATGACCGAGGCTTGGTCCGGGCCGCGCCCCTCGTCGGTGTTGCTCCTGCTGTTGTCGCCTCGCTCGTGCGCGCCTTTGCCTAGCTTCGCCGCACCCCACGGTGGTGCCCGAGCCCACTGCCGCCCGAGCTCGCGGCCCCGCCTTCCCTCCTGCACGCCCGAGCACGTCAGCAGCGCCGCCGCCACCGCCGCTGCTTAACGCTGCCTCTGCCTCTTTGCCGCCTCCTCCGCCTCCGCTCCACATGCCGCCTGCTACCTCCCCAGGTTGCGGCGGTGCTCTCCTCCGCCTCGGCAGCGCCAGCCTCTCCTCTCGCCCGGCGATGCACAGGGCCAACAGGGTTCTTTGCTCCAGACGCCCGTCGCTCCCGTTCGGGCGCCCCGCCCCGCTGCTCGCCCGATCCGCTAGGCTCCGATGGGCCTATGACGTTGGGGCCCCACACCCAAAACAAAAAAAGGATTTAAAAAAATAAAACAATAAAATTAATTAATTAATCTTGTTTAGTTAACTAATTAACTCTAATTAACCTGCTAATTAAAAGTTAACAAATTGTTAGTCTTCAGCCCATGACATGTGGAAACCACCGTCGTTTGACCCGATCTGTTGATCTTGGCGTCATCTTGACGTCGGCATGCGCTCCGGATAAGGTTGAATTAAATTAATTAAATAAATTCTAAAAATGTTTTAAAACTTTAGAAAATCATATAAAATAAACCGTAGCTCAGATGAAAATACTCTCTACATGAAAGTTGCTCAGAACGACGAGACGAATCCGGATACGCAGCTCGCTCATCCGCCACCCATCCCTAGCATAGCAAACACGCAACTTTCCCCCTCCGGTTCATCTGTCCAAAAACGCAAAACACTGGGGATACTTTCCCGGATGTTTTCCCCCTTCGCCAGTAGCACCTAGTGCTGCGTTAGGTCACCTCTAGCGCCGTGTATTGCCATGTTACGCTTTGTGATGCTTTGATTGCTCTCTTATTTATTGTATTCCCCATCCGTTACTTCTTTCCGGTAGACCCCGAGACTGCCGGTGGCCCCCAGTTCGACTACGGTGTTGACGACCCCTCCTACTTGCCAGAGCAACCAGGCAAGCCCCCCCTTGATCACCAGATATCGCCTATTCTTCTCTATACTGCTTGCATTAGAGTAGTGTAGCATGTTACTATTCGATTACTCCTATTCTATTGCATAGCCTGTCATTGTTGCCACAGTCATTGATACCTTACCCGCAATCCTAAATGCTTAGTGTAGGATGCTAGTTTATCACCATTGGCCCTACATTCTTGTCAGTCTGCCTTGCTATACTATCGGGTCGTGATCACTTGGGAGGTGATCACGGGTATATACTATACATACATACATATTGTACAGATGGTGACTAAAGTCGGGACAGCTCGATGAGTACCCGCAAGTGATTACGATGAGGGGCTGAAAGGACAGTGGCTCCATCCCGTAGAGGTGGGCCCGGGTTCCCGACGGCCCTCGATCGTTACATTGTGGCGGGCGACAGGCAGGTTGAGACCACCTAGGAGACAGTGGGGCTGGCCCTAATCGGCGTTCGTGGATACTTAACACGCTTAACGAGATCTGGGTATTTGATCCGAGTCGGCCATTTGGTCTATCGCACTAACCATCTACGCGGAGTAGTTATGGGTATCCCGCGTCGTGGTATCACCGAAGCCTTCTTGACGTCGGATCGAGTGGCGCGCGCCGGATTGGAACGTAAGGGCATCTCGGCCGCACCCCAAGAAGGCCTCCCGAGCGTTTTTTGGCGCGGCGCCAAAAGCGCCCGATCGCTGCTCCAGAGTCCGATTTTCGCCGGCTTGGGCCGAAAACAGCGCCGGCGGACCCAGCCCAAACCCGGCGCGCTGGGGGGCGCTCGGGGGCGTCGGGCGAAGTTTTTTGGCGCGAAGAAACCGCAGGCCCGACACGTCAGCGACCAGTTTACTTCTCGGCCCTTCGTCGTCCTCATCGCCTCGTTTCCCGCGGCGAATCAATGCCAAAGCTGCCGCGCTGCCGCGCCGGTCAGCTTGCGCCATTGATGCTTCACGGGCGGCGCAGTGAAGGCCGGACGATGCGCGTCCATCGCCCTCGCCTCGCCCGCCACGCGTATGCACGGTGCCACGCGTGTGGGCGGCGCGTCGGCCTATATATGCCGCTCCCCGGCGCACTCGGTCGCTCACACTCCCCCTCCGCCATCGCTCCTTCTCCGCTGTTGCTCCTTCCTCCCTCTCCTCTCCTCCAATGGCCGAACGTTTCCCAGGCGACGGCGCGGCGGCGAACGGCTTCGGCCGCCGAGATCTCCATGAAGACGAGGCTCGCCTCCTTTACGAGGCCGAGTACCCGGTCCCGCCGGACATGCGGGTGCCCGGGGCGTGGAGGATCAGCGCCGGCGGCGTGCCGGTGCCCCCGGTACCCTCCGGCGCGGTGCGGCGCGCGGAGATCGCCCGCATCCGGTCGAATCTGCCGCCTGCGGCAAGGGATGCGCCGCGGTACGCCCCCGACAGCCCGCTATGGGAGCCCTACTTCCGCCGTCGTCATGCCCAGCAGCTCGAGGCCACCAACGGCGTCGTGCCCTCCGGCAGGCAAAACTCCGCCGGCCGGCGTCGATGGTGGGGCGTGCCAGGGCGCATGCTAGACGCCGTCCTCGAGTACATCGAGGGCGGCAACACGCCGCGCCTCGACTACCCAGCCCCCCCTTCCTTTTCACGCCGCCGGGGAAGCTCCTGGACCCCGAGGCGCATGGAGACCGGGGGGTCCTCCTCTTCGTCCGGCGGCTCGCCTGCCTCCACCCGTCAGCCGGAGCCCCAGACACGCCTGGTGGCGCGCGCACCGCAGCTCCGGCGTCCGTGACGGCGCCCGTCAAGCTGGAGCCCGCGCGTCCGTTTTGTCCTTGTCGAGCCCAGCAGAGCCCAGCCTCGTCGAGCCCAAGAAGGAGCCCGCCTCCCGGGTCGAGAGATAGCCGGTGCAGCTTCTCCGACGAGGACGCCATGCGATGGGCGCGGAGGACTACCTCCGCGAGAGACGGTCCGGCGATGCGGGCCTCGAGGAAATCGCCGCCCATAGCGCTGGTGCGAGGACGAGCACGCGTCGTGATCCTCGGCAGCGGCGACGCACGATAGCGTCCCGGGCCTTCAATCCGCCGCGCCAACCGGGAGGGTGTAGCGAGGGGCGGCGGAGGCGGCGGCGGCGACGCCCGGCAGCGGCAACAACGACAACGGCAGCGGCGGTGGCGACTACATCGCGGTTCTACAGCCTCCTCGGCATGTAGACGCGTTGGGCGGTGGCGAGGCGGCGGCGGGCGGGCGGCAAGGAGACCGTGGGATTAGCCCGCGGTTTTTGTAAAATATGTTTATGTTTGAACGAACTTCGCGAAGTTTGCTATGTTTGTGTCGTGTTTGCGCGTGTTTGTGCCGTCTTCAAATTTTTTGAAATACCGTGGGCGCGGAGACTGGGGGCATCACGCCCCCAGTGCGCCGTTAGCGCCGGTGCGCCCCCATGGGGCGATTTTTTGGCCCTCCTGGGGGGCCAACGGCTGGAGATGCCCTAAGCCTGCACTTGTATTAAGGGGTCTAGTTCTGCTTCCGGCCGCGTACGCAACATGCAGGTGTGCAAAGGGCGATGGGCCCAAACCCCTGTGCCATAGGAGTTAGACCAGCGTGCTGACCTCTCTGTTGTGCCTAGGTGGGGCTGCGACGTGTTGATCTTCCGAGGCCGGGCATGACCCAGGAAAGTGTGTCCGGCCAAATAGGATCGAGCGTGTTGGGTTATGTGGTGCACCCTGCAGGAAGTTAATCTATTGAATAGTCGTGTCCCTCGGTAAAGGACGACCGGAGTTGTACCTTGACCTTATGACAACTAGAACCGGATACTTAATAAAACACACCCTTCCAAGTTCCACGAACAACCCGGTGATCGCTTTTCCACAGGCGACGAGGGAGGATCGCGGGTAGGATTATGCTATGCGATGCTCTTGGAGATGCTACTTGGAGATGCTACTTGGAGATGCTACTTGGAGAACTTCAATCTACTCTCTTCTACATCTTTGCAAGGCGGAGGCTGCGAGCGTAGTCTTGACGAGATTAGATATCCCCTCTTATTCGGCATTCTGCAGTTCGGTCCTTGATATGGCCCTTTACACATATACCCATGCATATGTAGTGTAGCTCCTTGCTTGCGAGTACTTTGGATGAGTACTCACGGTTGCTTTCTCCCTTTCCCCCCTTTCCTTTCTTTACGGTTGTCGCAACCAACAGATCTTTGGAAACCAGAGCGACGCCACCGTCGGCGGCGACCCCTACTACTGGAGGTGCCTACTACTACGTGCAGCCCGGCGACGCGACCGGGGAGTAGTTTAGGAGGATCCTGGCGAGGAGGCTGCGCCTCTTCGTCTGTATCCCAGCTTTGTGCTAGCCATCTTATGGCAACTTGTTTAACTTTTATGCGTACTCAGATATTGTTGCTTCCGCTGACTCGTCTATGATCGAGCACTTGTATTCGAGCCCTCGAGGCCCCTAGCTTGTAATATGATGCTTGTATGATTTATTTTATTTTTAGAGTTGTGTTGTGATATCTTCCCGTGAGTCCCTGATCTTGATCGTACATGTTTGCGTGTATGATTAGTGTACGATTGAATCGGGGGCGTCACAAGTTGGTATCAGAGCCGACTGCCTGTAGGAATCCCCCTTCCCAACTCCTTGCCGAAGTCGAGTCTAGACATTGCAAAAACTTCTACTAACATGGCTGTGTGTCTTACCGGCACACGTCGCCATTGGGTGGTAGTAGGATCTTTTATTCCTCGTCTATACTCTGGGATTCTGATCTCTCTTCTATTCAGGTTAAATGATTTTCTAAAATCTAACTTTAGGTTCTCGAAAACGCTTTCTCCCGGAGAGCCCCTTCAGTCCCGATGATCGCCGACTGCACATGAAGATTTCAAAGTTACTTTCTGATACTCTTCGGGACTGCCCATTGCTTTTGCAATTCACTACCACCGAAATATCCCTATGAATAAATTCATACACCGTTCTTACTTAGTCCCTAGTTGCTCTTTTTACAAGATGCCCTGAAATACTCGTTGTTGCTCTTAGAATACTTATGCCTACTGCCTTGCAGTTCCTTACCACCTGAATACCCCTACGGATAATTTCTTGCACTTATCGAGTATCCGCTCATCCCCAGTTGATTCATGTATTTCACAAAAGTCTTCGAAATGCCATTCGATCTTCCGAAAATCCCGAGCAGCCTATTGCTCTTGAAATTTTTGCTTGCTTGCATTATGGTTAATCCCATAAGTCTCGTAATCAGATTGACATCCCTTGTCATTATCATTTGGGTCCGTTGATTCAATATGTTGTGAATGCTCGCAATCCTCAATTAGGTCCTAGAATTCACCCTTCCGGCTCAGACGTCATTTTAATCATGAGCCGGTTCTCGCCAATTAAATTGTCGTCGATTGTGCCCCTAAGTCTATTGAACTTATCCATCCTTGATCGGGCGTCGCTTCGATCCTTAAACTTGTAAATCATAATTCCTTAGCAATTGAGCTCTAAGTTATTGATTGTTTCTATAATCCAATGTCTTTGCTCGGCTTCTTCCTCACGGTTGTGTGCGATACTCACCCCTGATCCTTTGTTGGATTTTATCCGACAATATCCTTCATATTCAATAACCTTGAGCCTTTCCTAGGATATATACGCCTTTGGTAAATTGTATCCTTTGCTTTGTCAACCATGCTCTACTTTGAGCTTGTGTTAATAAGTCCTGAAGTTCGTGGTATATGTTCTAAGAAGCCCCGATGGCTTGAACATATGCCTTCCTTAATATGTGTGAACTAGAAAGTTTTCACGAGTCATACACTCCTGGTATTTTGCCAGATAAAATTTCAACACTACAACCTCCTCGAAAGTGAGAAGTGAATGAAAGGTTATGCATTGGAGAAGTGGGAGTCGACCTTGAACTTGTGTTCATGCCCATGAAGACGATGTAGATCTTATCATTAAAGCTTCTCTTAAATTCATTATCCCTTTGGTATAAGTTCATCTTTTATCTGGTATCTGGCCTTTTGCAATTGTGGTTCCGACCATGTTCTCTTTTAAATACCATTTCTCGTGCAAGTTTAAGCACTGGTCTTCTGTAGAGCAACAGCCCAGTCCAACCTCTACTTTGATCTGTCATCAAGTATTACCCCCCTGGTATCTCGAGATTATCATGGAACTGCGTAACTTCTTATGAGTTCTTCATCAAGTGCTACATTCCCACTGATTCCAATTTTTCACGGGCTCTGAGTTTTTAAACACTCAAAGACACCAATAACTGAACCGAGTCCACACTACGGTTCAACAACACTTCAGTAAGCTTCTATAAGTACGAGTTTGTACCCGATCACGCCATTCCTAGCCTGTTTGACTACATCATTATCGTGCTAAATTTAATTGTGCTACCTGGTCCTTAATCCCGAAGCACAACTTTCAACGATGAGCTAAGCTTACGTCGATTTTTCTCGTCATATCATTTGACCTTGAACAACAAGCTTGACTTCGAGTTTGTGTCGTACCCATGGTTCCAATAACTTTTTGCTTCATCATTCCGTTGACTTGATGTCATTGCCGATCAGTTACAGCTTCTCGAAACCTCTCGACAAATTTGTCGTGATCATCATCAACATCTTGACTCCTTCCTGGATATCAATTGAATTCATGATGAGAAATACCATCCTTGCCCTTGATGATTTGTGTGGTCATCGACCACTCTAATGTCTCATCTCCAACACAAACTTGTTCGTGTTCTGTGTTATACCTTGAGTTCCTTGCTATCTAGCCTTTGTTCTTAGTTACCTTGGAGTATTACCATCTCTTTTGTCAAGAATGTGGTGAGAATTATTCCACCTCTTAAGAATTCTTGGTATAGTGATACTTCTCACCATCACCATTCTTTCTTGGTCCCCGTGTTGACTCGATCAGTGGTGCTTGGGTTCTGCCCTTCTAGCAACCCTATTGCTTTGAAGATTATGGCCGACATTTCATTCTTAGACCATTGGATATCGAATCACCAATCTAAACATTGATCATGTACCTATGCCCATATTTCGGGTGCACTTTTCAACCAATGTTTTACTCGTGGATGTTCTCCTCGAGCATACATCATTATATCATTTGATCTGACAAGTGTTATCTCCTTGCTTAGATAATTATGGAAATCCATCTTTTCGGAATCTCAATGAATTGTCGCTGAGTCCCTCCGCCACCTCCTAACCCTCTCCTTGATTTAATGATGAACTCTTGTTTCGGAACTTGCTTCCATGGTTCATTTCCCGAGACTCTTACGATGTCTTCTCGTCAATTTGTGTCGCACCTTTTTCTTCTCAACCATCCTGAGTCTGAGGTATCTTGACATCGATCAGATCTGAATCTCAGTCAGATATGATGGTTGGGACATGTTTCCAAGAGTTATGACACTAGTCTTTATATGACCCGATAAGGTAAGGTCATGAAATTTCTCTCCTCTTATCTAAAGGGTTTTCTACTTTATATCCTGTCTTGGATATCATCCTCTTCTTGACTTTGGAAAGGATATACCCCTGATATACGTGTTTAAGCACATTTTCCTTTCCATTGCCTGTTTAACCTGGTAATCACCTTTCCTTTCCTTTGGTTTGCTTAACCCTTCTTGTGATCTACATTATATAAGCAGTAGTAATCTTTTGCTTATGTAAAACACCTTGGTGTACAACCGTGTCAGTAAGACCCTGTTTCTACTGTTGATGAAAATTTCGGTAGCCACCGACGGACGGGAACTTTGCCTATTGGTCCACCTCGTTCAACAAGCAGGAAAATGGTTCTCTTTGTCCCTCGCCCTTGGTATCGATGTTATTGCCGACATAATCGACAGGCTACCCTCTGACATGCCTTGCTTGCATGATCACGCAAGACGTCTCCGCCCTTCCTACTTTTAACCCATATGGTGGGCCCATAACCCACAGTTTCACCAGGATCGAAACCTGACTCACCTGTACAATCCTATTTCTAATGGTTATTCCCCATGCTTGGCTTTGTATTTAATTCACGGGCCACCTTCCGAGTGCTCTATTCTGGTATCAGACGCTATACTTACTCTCGCTACTCTGAACCCCTTTCTCACTCTGGTTCAGACTTCGAGCAACTGTCTATCTGCTCGGAACCTCTTATTATACCTTCGAACCTCACTCTCGATGTGTTTTATTTGTTCAACTCGAGAGGTACTCATATACTCATTCATGGGTTAATCCCAGATTATTACCCTTATAGCATTCTGTCGTTGCCGATCTACCCCGTTACCTATTCGTAAGTACGATGAAGATCCCGAAGAAAGGATGTCGACTTCATCATGATGACCGGAAGCAAAGGAATGAAGACATCAACGTATTGGACCGGTCTCTTTGAGAAGAGTAACCAAAACTGAGAAGATCCGTTAGATTTTTCGTAACCCAATCCCTTTCCCCTTACTCCCCTCCTAAATCTCGGGACGAGATTTCTTGTAGTGGAGGAGAATTGTGACGCCCGGATAATTAGGCTACAGTGAACCTCTGCTAATGATGCCACGTCACCTCGATTACTGTTGCTAATCTCGCGTTAGTTCGAAAACGGTTCGAATTCAAATTCAAAATTAAGCAAACAATAAAAGTTTTCAAAAATGAAAACTAAAATGTTCGGAGTGAGCCACGTAATCCATATTAAATATTGGTGAAGAAACCACACTTTTGTAAAGTATTTAAATGCTCTATAGTAAGTAAAACAACAGCAAAACAATTATTTGAATGCGTTTAAGTACTAAACAAATGTTAATCTAGTTTATATAATCACCAAACTTTTTGGAGTAGGTGTCCTATGTTATTATGCTAATTTAGGAGTAGGGGTTATATTTTTGTAAAAATGTTTTGCTAACTAAAAATAAATAAAACAGAAGAGAAAATAAGAAAAAAAGCATAAAACAGAAAAGTTTTAGAAAAGGAAAAGAGGTAGAGGAACTGCTACTACTGCACCGGGCCCTAGTGGCCACAGTGCAGGCCCAGCCCATCCCCGGTCACCCCCTTGCTCTCTGTTCACCAGGCACCCCGTGGACGCAGGAGCGTCGTCCATGGCCGGATAGCCACGGGGCGGCCATCCCGCGCCTCCCCGCCGTCTCCCTGCGCTGGATAAGAATGCCCCGCGGCCCCTCTGTCAACCCTAGATCGCTAATCCCTTTCTCCCCCTCGCTCACTCGCTCTCCCGATCCGGAGCTCACATCCGAGCTGCCGTCGCCCCGTCGATGTCGATGTCGATGCCGTGCACCGGAGCCTCCCCGCGGCGCCAGGAGCTTCCCAGGAGACGGGCCCCTTCATCGTCGTTCTGTACGGCAACCGGCTCTAGCTGGAGCGCCCCGGAGCCGCCGCCATCGACCCCTCCTCTTCGACCATGGACGTCTGCTCCGCCTCGTCGATCTGCTACCTCCGGTCCTCCCCGAACCACCCCGAGCTCGCCATCGCCTTCCCCTCGGTGAGCCGCACCCATTCCCCCCTTTTCCCCCTCGGATTTGTTGTCGTATGAGCCCCACCCCCGAGTTCCTGCCGCCATGACCGAGGCTTGGTCCGGGCCGCGCCTCTCGTCGGTGTTGCTCCTGCTGTTGTCGCCTCGCTCGTGCGCGCCTTTGCCTAGCTTCGCCGCACCCCACAGTGGTGCCCGAGCCCACTGCCGCCCGAGCTCGCGGCCCCGCCTTCCCTCATGCACGCCCGAGCACGTCAGCAGCGCCGCCTCCACCGCCGCTGCTTAACGCCGTCGCCGCCTCCTGTTGCTGCCGCCCAGCCTCTGCCTCCGCTATCATTGCGCCCGCTACCTCCCCGGTTGCGGCGGTGCTCTCCTCCGCCCGGCCAGCGCCAGCTCCTCTCCCGCCGACGGCGCTTTGGGCCAACAAGGGTTCGCTTTGCTCCAGACGCCCGTCGCTCCCGTTCGGGCGCCCCGCCCCGCTGCTCGCCCGATCAGCTAGGCTCCGATGGGCCTATGACGTTGGAGCCCCACACCCAAAACAAAAAAAGGATTTAACAAAATAAAACAATAAAATTAATTAATTAATTAATCTTGTTTAGTTAACTAATTAACTCTAATTAACCTGCTAATTAAAAGTTAACAAATTGTTAGTCTTCAGCCCATGACATGTGGAACCCACCGTCAGTTTGACCAGTCTGTTGACTGCTGACGTCATGCTGACGTCAGCATGCACTATTCCGGATAAGGTTGAATTAAATTAATTAAATAAATTCTAAAAATGTTTTAAAACTTTAGAAAATCATATAAAATAAACCGTAGCTCAGATGAAAATACTCTCTACATGAAAGTTGCTCAGAACAACGAGAGGAATCCGGATACGCAGCTCGTTCGTCCGCCACCCATCCCTAGCATAGCAAACACGCAACTTTCCCCCTCCGGTTCATCTGTCCGAAAACGCAAAACACTGGGGATACTTTCCCGGATGTTTTCCCCCTTCGCCAGTAGCACCTAGTGCTGCGTTAGGTCACCTCTAGCGCCGTGTATTGCCATGTTATGCTTTGTGATGCTTTGATTGCTCTCTTATTTATTGTATTCCCCATCCGTTACTTCTTTCCGGTAGACCCCGAGACTGCCGGTGGCCCCCAGTTCGACTACGGTGTTGACGACCCCTCCTACTTGCCAGAGCAACCAGGCAAGCCCCCCCTTGATCACCAGATATCGCCTATTCTTCTCTATCTGCTTGCATTAGAGTAGTGTAGCATGTTACTATTCGGTTACTCCTATTACATTGCATAGCTTTGTCATTGTTGCCACAGTCATTGATACCTTACCCGCAATCCTAAATGCTTAGTATAGGATGCTAGTTTATCACCATTGGCCCTACATTCTTGTCGATCGCCTTGCTATACTATCGGGCCGTGATCACTTGGGAGGTGATCACGGGTATATACTATACATAAATACATCTTTGTCAGATGATGACTAAAGTCGGGACAGCTCGATGAGTACCCGCAAGTGATTACGATGAGGGGCCGAAAGGACAGTGGCTCCATCCCGGTAGAGGTGGGCCCGGGTTCCCGACGACCCCATTGTTACTTTGTATGAGCGATAGGGCAGGTTGAGACCACCTAGGAGGCAGTGGGCTGGCCTGTTCGGCGTTCGCGGATACTTAACATGCTTAACGAGATCCGGGTATTTGATGCGAGTCGGCCATTTGGTCTATATGCACTAACCATCTACGTGGGAGTAGTTATGGGTATCCCGCGTCGTGGTATCACCGAAGCCTTCTTGGCGTCGGCGATCGAGTGGCGCGCGCGGATTGGAACGTAAGTGCACTTGTATTAAGGGGCTAGTTCTTCTTCGGCCACAGACGCAACGTCTTGAGTGTGCAAAGGCGATGGGCCCGGACCCTGCGCCATAGGAGTTAGACCGGCGTCTTGACCTCTCTGTTGTGCCTAGGTGGGGCTGCGGCGTGTTGATCTTCCGATGCGGGCATGACCGAGAAAGTGTGCACGGCCAAATAGGATCGGCGTGTTGGGTTATGTGGTGCACCCTGCAGTGAGTTAATCTATTGAATAGCCGTGTCCCTCGGTAAAGGGCGACCGGAGTTGTACCTTGACCTTATGACAACTAGAACCGGATTCTTAATAAAGACACCCTTCCAAGTTCCACGACAACCCGGTGATTGCTTTTCCAGGCGGCGAGGGAGGATCGCGGGTAGGATTATGCTATGCGATGCTCTTGGAGATGCTACTTAGAGATGCTACTTGGAGATGCTACTTGGAGGACTTCAATCTACTCTCTTCTACATGGTGCAAGGCGGAGGCTGCGAAGCATAGTCTTTGACAGATTAGATATCCCCTCTTATTACGGCATTCTGCGATTCGATCCATCGATATGGCGCTTTACACATATACCCATGCATATGTAGTGTAGCTCCTTGCTTGCAGTACTTTGGATGAGTACTCACGGTTGCTTTCTCCCCTTTTTCCTCCCTTTCCTTTCTTTACGGTTGTCGCAACCAGATCTTTGGAGCCCAGGCAGACGCCACCGTCGGCGGCGACCCTACTACTTGGAGGTGCCTACTACTACGTGCAGCCCGGCGGCGACGACGAGTAGTTTAGGAGGATCCTGGCAGAGGCCTGCGCCTCTTCGATCTGTATCGGTTTGTGCTAGCCATCTTATGGCAACTTGTTTAACTTATGTCTGTACTTAGATATTGTTGCTTCCGCTGACTCATCTATGATCGAGCACTTGTATTCGAGCCCTCGAGGCCCCTGGCTTGTAATATGATGCTTGTATGACTTATTTTATTTTTAGAGTTGTGTTGTGATATCTTCCCGTGAGTCCCTGATCTTGATCGTACATGTTTGCGTGTATGATTAGTGTATGATTGAATCCGGGGCATCACAGTATGATTGAGTTATCTTTGCAAGTCTCTTCGAATTATCCTTTTTGGTTTGGCCAACTAGATTGGTAGTTCTTGCAATGGGAGAAGTGCTTAGCTTTGGGTTCAATCTTGCAGTGTCCTTACCCAGTGATTGAAAGGGTTGCAAGGCACGTATTGTATTGTTGCCATCGAGGATAACAAGATGGGTTTTTTATCATATTGCATGAGTTTATCCCTCTACATCATGTCATCTTGCTTAAGGCGTTACTCTGTTTTTAACTTAATACTCTAGATGCATGCTGGATAGCGGTCGATGAGTGGAGTAATAGTAGTAGATGCAGAATCGTTTCGATCTACTTGTTGTGGACGTGATGCCTATATACAAGATCATTTCCTAGATATACTCATAACTATGCTCAATTCATCGAATTGCTCAGCAGATAATTTGTTCACCCACCATAGAATACTTATGCTCTTGAGAGAAGCCACTAGTGAAACCTATGGCCCCCGGGTCTATTCTCATCATATCAATCTCTATCACTTTATTTACTTGCTTTGTTTTTACTTTGCCTTTTACTTTTTACTTTGCATCTATCTATCAAAAATACCAAAAATATTATCTCTATCAGATCTCACTCTCGTAAGTGACCGTGAAGGGATTGACAACCCCTAAGCGTTGGTTGCGAGTTGCTATCATTTTGTATAGGTACGAGGGACTTGTGTGTGGTCTCCTACTGGATTGATACCTTGGTTCTCAAAAACTGAGGGAAATACTTACGCTACTTTGCTGCATCATCCTCTCCTCTTCGGGGAAATCCAACGCAGTACTCAAGAGGTAGCAAGGTACCAAAGTAGTCCCGGAGTGGAGCACTGGACAACGGTCAAGAACATCCTGAAATACCTGAAAAGGACTAAGGATATGTTTCTCATTAATTTATGGAGGTGACAAAGAGCTCGTCATAAACCGTTATGTTAATGCAAGCTTTGACACTGATCCGGATGACTCTAAGTCACAATCCGGATACGTAATTTTATTGAATGGTGGAGCTGTCAGTTGGTGCAGTTTCAAGCAAAGCGTCGTGGCGGGATCTACGTGTGAAGCGGAGTACATAATTGCTTCGGAAGCAGCAAATGATGGAGTCTGGATGAAGGAGGATCATATCCGATCTAGGTGTCATACCTAGTGCATCAGGTCCAATGGAAATCTTTTGTGACAATACTGGTGCAATTGTCTTGGCAAAGGAATCCAGATTTCACAAGAGAACCAAGCACATCAAGACACGCTTCAATTCCATCCATCATCAAGTGTTGGAGGGAGACATAGAGATTTACAAGATACATACGGATCTGAATGTTGCAGACCCATTGACTAAGCCACTTCCACGAGCAAAACATGATTAGCACCAAAACTCCATGGGTGTTATAATCATTACTTTGTAATCTAGATTACTGACTCTAGTGCAAGTGGGAGATTGAAGGAAATATGCCCTAGAGGAAATAATAAAGTTATTATTTATTTTCTTATTTCATGATAAATGTTTATTATTCATGCTAGAATTGTATTAACCGGAAACTTAGTACATGTGTGAATACATGGACAAAACATAGTGTCCCTAGTATACCTCTACTTGACTAGCTCGTTAATCAAAGATGGTTATGTTTCCTAACCATAGACATGTGTTGTCATTTGATGAATGAGATCACATCATTAGGAGAATGATGTGATGGACATGACCCATCTATTAGCTCAGCATTATGACCGTTACAGTTTCATTACTACTGCTTTCTTCATGACTTATACATGTTCCTCGGACTATGAGATTATGCAACTCCCAAATACCGGACGAACACCTTGTGTGCTATCAAACGTCACAACATAACTGGGTGATTATAAAGATGCTCTACAGGTGTCTTCGAAGGTGTTTTTTGGGTTGGCATAGATCGAGATTAGGATTGCCACTTCGTGTATCCGAGAGGTATCTCTGGGCCCTCTCGGTAATGCTCATCACTATAAGCCTTGCAAGCAATGTGACTAATGAGTTAGTTGCGGGATGAAGCATTACGGAACGAGTAAAGAGACTTGCCGGTAATGAGATTGAACTAAGTATGATGATACCGACGATCGAATCTCGGGCAAGTAACATACCGACGACAAAGGAAACAACATATGTTATTATGCGGTTTGACCGATAAAGATCTTAGTAGAATATGTAGGAGCCAATATGAGCATCCAGGTTCCGCTATTGGTTATTGATTGGAGATGTGTCTCGGTCATGTCTACATAGTTCTCGAACCCGCAGGGTCCGCACGCTTAACGTTCGATGACGATTTGTATTATGAGTTATGTGGGCTGAAGTTTGTTTGGAGTCCCGGTTGAGATCACGGACATGACAAGGAGTCTCGAAATGGTCGAGACATGAAGATTGATATATTGGAAGGCTATATTCGGACATCGGAATGGTTCCGAAAAAGTTTGGGTAATTTTCGGACTACCGGGAGGTTACCGGAACCCCCCGGGGAGTTGATGGGCCTTATTGGGCCTTAGTGGGAAAGGAGAGGTAGCACCAGGAGGTGGCGCACGCCCCCGCAAGCCCAGTACAAATTGGACAGGGGGTTGGGGGCACGGACCCCCTCTCCCTTCCTTTTCCCCTCTCCTTTAGGTGGAATCCTACTAGGACTTGGAGTCCTAGTAGGACTCCCCTCTCCCGGTGCGCCTAGCCTACGCCGGCCGGCCTCCCCCTCCCTCCTTTATATACGGGGGTAGGGGGCACCCTAGAGGACACCAAGTTTTGCCTTAGCCGTGTGCGGTGCCCCCATCCACAGTTACAAACCTCGATCATATCGCCATAGTGCTTAGGCAAAGCCCTGCACCGGTACCATCATCATCATCGTCGCCACGCCATCGTGCTGGCGGAACTCACCCTCGTCCTCAACTGGATCAAGAGCACGAGGGACGTCATCGAGCTGAACGTGTGTTGAACGTGGAGGTGCCGTATGTTCGGTACTTGGATCGGTTGGATCGTGAAGATGTTCAACTATGTCAACCGCGTTAACTAAATGCTTCCGCTTTTGGTCTACGAGGGTATGTGGACACACTCTTCCCTCTTGTTGCTATGCATCTCTTATATATATATCTTGCATGATCATAGGAATTTTTTTGAAATTACTGCGTTCCCCAACAAACACAACATGCACGATATGACCTACTCTATGTACTGTCACTTCGTCATGGCGTCAGCACAGACGCCTCATCATCGTTGTTCATGGTACTCTGACCTGCGCCAACGTCCACGCGCCACTGCATCGTCATGCCGTCAAACCAACCATTGCGTTCAGATCGGCCTTTCCGTATATTGGTCGACCCGATGCAGTCTTGAGGCACTCCGGCCAGGACGTCTTAGTCAATAATCACCTCGTCTGCCATCAGTTTGGACATCGTCGGATAAATCACCACGTCCAATTGTTCTAGTTATTGGCGATGTACGCATTAATAATATTTTAAAGAGTATTTTCTGTTGGTCATCGACTTTTAGTGCTGTAGGTTTGACAATCTGGTCTATGATGCAGCCGCCATTTCAGGGCGATCCGATATGCCATCGCTGTCTTGCGCGCATCGTGTCCGTAACTCGGGCAACTCTGCGAATTCGGATTTTGTTGTTACTTTTTGAGCTTACCTTGATTTTTCCCTTGAAGAGTAAAGGGTGATGCAGCAAAGTAGAGATAAGTATTTTCCTCAGTTAAGAACCAAGGTATCAATCCAGTAGGAGGCACAAGCAAGTCCCCAATAGATGCACCTGCACAAACTAACAAACACTTGCACACAACATGAAAAAGGGGTTGTCAATCCCTTCACGGTCACTTGCAAGAGTGAGATCTAATAGAGATAGATATAAAAGATAAGTAAAAGGCAAAATAAAGTAAATATAAACAAATTGCAGCAGGGTATTTTTGTTTTTTGGTTTTATAGATCTGAAAATATATGATGGAAAATAGACCCGGGGGGCATAGGTTTCACTAGAGGCTTTTCTCTTGAAGAAAGCATACGGTGGGTAAACAAATTACAGATGAGCAATTGATAGAAAAGCGCATTGTTATGACGATATCTAAGACAATGATCATGAATATAGGCATCACGTTCGTGACAAGTAGACTGACTCCTGCCTGCATCTGCTACTAGTACTCCACACATCGACCGCTATCCAGCATGCATCTAGTGTATTAAGTTAACAAGAACGGAGTAAGGCCTTAAGCAATATGACATGATGTAGAGGGATAGATCCAATCAATATGGTAAAAAAATCATATTTTTATCCTTAATGGCAACAATACAATATGTGCCTTACTGCCCCTACTGTCACTGGTTGAGGACACCGCAAGATTGAACCCATCACAAAGCACCTCCCTCATTGCAAGAAAAACCAATCTAGTTGGCCAAACCAAATCGATAGATCGGACAGAAATACGAAGCTATCTTAATCATGCATAAAAGAGTTCAGAAAAGACTCAAATAATATTCATAGATAATCTGATCATAAACCCACAATTCATCGGATCTCAACAAACGGACCGCAAAAGAAGATTACATCGAATAGATCTCCTAGAACATCGATGAGAACATTGTATTGAAGATCAAAGAGAGAGAAGAATCCATCTAGCTACTAGCTATGCATCCGTAGGTCTGTGGTAAACTACTCACACATCATCGGAAGGGCAGCAAGGTTGGTGTAGACGCCCTCTGTGATCGAATCCCCCTCCAGCGGAGTGCCGAAAAAGGCCCCAAGATGTAGTCTCACGAGAATAGAAGCTTGCGATGGCGGAAAAGTATTTTTGGTTTGCCCTCTGATGTAGGGGGAATATCTGGGTATTTATAGAGCTGAGGTTAGTGTTAGGAGGTCCACGGGGGGCACAAGCCGAGGAGGCACACCACTAGGGCTTGTGGCCCCCTCGTGGGTCTTCTGGCCTCTTCCGGAAGCTTTGTGGTTGTCTTCTGGTCCAAGAAAAATCCTCAAAAAGTTTCATTCCATTTGGACTCCGTTTGGTATTGATTTTCTCTAAAAGAAAATATCAAGGAAAAAACAGCAACTGGTATTGGGCACTAGGTTAATAGGTTAGTCCCAAAAGATGATATAAAATAGCATATTAATGCATATTAAACATCCAAGATAGATAATATAATAGCATGAAACAATAAAAAAATTCTAGATATGTTGGAGACATATCATTTGTCACCTCTTCGCACTGATGCCCTGTGTCGACATCGGCCACGCGCCAGTCCACATTATTTTAATAATTTATTTTGCATAAATAATTCTGAAAGAATTTTTATTTTGTTATTATTATCTGGCTTGTGCTACTTCATGCATGCAGATAATCAACGTTGACTATGCCACGCTGCTGGCAAGCCGATGTAATCGTCCTGCCTCCGTCGAGCAAGTTGCAGGGTCCCCGCGGACGCGGCACACGGACCTCAGCGCTCCGCCGGGCCGACCTCGGATGTGGCACTCGGACCTTTGCGCTCCGTCGGGCGGACCTCGGCGCTCAAGCCATATTCCTTTAATTATTTACTTCACTTATGTCAATTAAGTAGAAGTTTTTTTGGCTTGCATTATTTTATGTGTGCAATCGACTTCGGCTGCATCACACGGTCACCTCGGTGTGCCGACCTTGTCGTTCCGCCTCCTTCGACCAAGCTGTATTCTCACCTTGGCGCGTCACCTTGCCTGGACCGGAGCCTTTACCATCACTTCATCGATCTACTCTGGGGACTTTGGCGTCACCCTGCCGACCTACTTTGTCTCGTTGGCTAGACCAGGGGCTTCGCCTTGGCACATCTGCCGGATTGGTTGTCACTTCATCAATCCAAACTCTTCGCTCGAGCACCTCAGAACTGGCTTGGGGGCTGGGACCTCGGTCAGGCCGAGGACTATGCACCACATCGGATCTGTCAGAGATCAATGGGCGTCTTCATCCCGCCACAAGCTCGGACTGCATCATCAACACCAAGCACATTAACCAGCTATTTCATGCTCAGATTTTCTTGTGTGATTTTTGTTCGGTTTGTCCAAGCATTATATTTTCGTTAAACAAAAAAAGTTTATTAAAAACCCTATTTGTTAAAAATAATTTCTTTACCCAAGTTAACTAGGGGT
Organism: Aegilops speltoides; assembly: GCA_021437245.1. Lineage (NCBI taxonomy): Eukaryota > Viridiplantae > Streptophyta > Magnoliopsida > Poales > Poaceae > Aegilops > Aegilops speltoides. The sequence continues at coordinate 94,340,070 of CM038144.1, read as the reverse complement.
TCTTAAATTTATATGTGCCATTTTATAATAAATGTTTTCTTCTAAGTCGTTACAAAGTCTTTTCTACTACTCCTTTTTCCGACGCGAGCGTGTAGTCAATAGCCGGATAGCCTGGTTTCTCTCTAAAGTCGCTCGAGTTTAGTTCGCTAAACTGGCCTGAGAAGCACTTCGCCTTCAGGATAAGAGGTTGAAGCCGAAGGCTGACCCACTTGACGTATGGAGATCGGATGTATCATGTTAAAGCATGACAGAACCTCAAATAAATTTTAAGACCAATTTTGGATAGACACCAAAAAACTTGCTTTAAATTAGATGTGAAGTTATTATGTGAGTTTTTTGGTTTTCTAATTTTGTGGCACTTTTAACCTATTTGTGTGTCTCTGGCATAACTCTCGCAGTACAATGCCAGATGCCTTTAAAGCATTAGCAGTATCAATAGAGGACTGCAGCTAGTGCCGAACCCACCAAAAGCCGAGGTATTCCATGGAGTCCTCCGCAAAATCATTCTCGGATACTGCTTTATATGCATCGGTTTCGAATTGTGTCTTCGGTCAATAGTTGGGTTACCCAACTCCTATGCTTGCCTCCTATGTTCCGCTTTGTTCGGCTAGGTGTGCAAAGGGAGAACCACTGCTATTTTTCTTCCAGCTTGAATGGTTAAGAACCTCAGTGGAGAAAGCTGAAAACTGACTTTCACAATGAGCATAAACTGGTCAGCGATTTGATGACTGTGTCAAACTACAGATCGGTAGAGGTTACCCCGTGTTAGACAATGAGCCTTTCATAAAACTGGCCTAAGTGTTAATGGCTTGACCTCAGCTGACACCGAACACTAACCGGGGGCTCGTAACTAGCCTCCCCAATTTAAATCTCCTATGACTAAGTGACATTTATAAAGCCTGCATATCTGATTGCCTCATTTCCGCAAACATAGCCACCTCCGGGAACCAAGACAGCGGCTAAGGGATGTCTTGTTACTGCGAAAACACCCTGCATAGCATCTACAAAGGGGTAGAAGCTGACGATGGGTCACTTTCAAATGATAAACGGTTGCAACAGAGTCAAAATAAACATATGTCCCAGCGTTTGTATTCAGTATACAAGCGCTGCCTTCCATAATCATTGTTATAAAGACATAATATGCATCAAATTTAACTTAAGATTTTGGCCAAGCTGGGTTGCCTGGCTCCTTTGCTTACCCCCTACGTTCCTGATAGTTCGGCTAGGGGGTAAAGGGAGCACCTCTGTGATTGTTACTTCCGGGTCATCCGGGTTAGTACCTCAGACTGGGTGAAGCCGAAAGCTAGCCATCTTAATAATATAATTGGTCAGCAACGATGGAAGTGAAAATTTAGGTTCACTAAAGACCACAGAGTTCGGGAACTTTCCCCAAACTAAATCCTCAATATTTTCGTCCCACATTGATCGGAGGTGAGATTCACGATCATGATCAACATGATAGCCTGGGAAAAGGAACTTATAAAGGAACTATTTTTCCCAGGAGATGTTTCTTACGTTAAAAAGTAATATAACATATCTCTCTGCGTACCTTTGTTTAAAACCATATGGCCAGATTGCCTTGTTTGTCGTAAATCTTTTCCCTCATAAAGGCTTTATAAAGTGGGACAAACACTCCCCAGCTACTGGCCGAGGAGGTTGAAGCCGATGGTCGGTCAGCAATGTTTTGTACAAAGTGGATCCAAGCATTAATGATGTAAAGTACTTGGATACATAGAATCATTACACATAAATTGTGAGTAAAGCCAATTTATTGCAGCCCATCTTGTAAAGAGTCAAGGGCACAATCTCGTTGAGACAACCGAGTAGCTGACATAATGCTCTCATAATTCCCTATTAGCATTGATTTCCTATCTATTAAGCCCCTTGGGGCTGACTTTGGCAAGCTCGGCTTTCGCCAGCTCCAGCTCCTTTAAGAGATCTTTATTCTCTTTCCAAGATGTCTGTGTTAAACCCAAAAAAAATTCAAGCGGATATTGATCCTTAATTCGGCCACTCGTGCCCACATTAAGGCTCGGGTGCTACTGGGCTTCACACTTCTCACTTAAAAGCCCTTAACGGATTACATTGTCACCTGATTTGGTGTTACCACCCGACCAGTGGCTCGGGGGCTATTGCATTGGCAATTTAACGCGGACAATTTACGAAGTGCAAAACAGTTTTCATGGAAATTACAATCCTCAGGTTGGTCGGTCACACCCAACCTGGGTCTCGAGGACTATGCACACCGCGTTTCCATTCTTACGTATGCTGCCGAGCTAGGAGTTGATCCTCAAGCCGATTTTGCAAATCGACCTGAGTCTCAGGGGCTACTGGGATCAGCGGTTTCATGTTTTCCTTCAGGTGCATCTTGGGTTTTAGACTGACACACACCTTGAGGGCTACTGATTATATGTCTCAGCAATGAATAAATTGCACCGATCGAAAACAATTCCATAAAAAATCAGCTCATGACCGAGGTAGTGAACCACCTCGGAAGCAGTCCGGCATAAAGCTCGGATGCAAGTGGCTGGCCCCACAAAGGGCATTTCCGGCATTAAGCTCGGCTTAATGCTTTCAACTTTTTCAAGACTGGGGTAATCTATGACACCTCAGATGCAGACCGGCGTTGGAGCTCGGCTGGAAAAAATACCTTGGATGCAGCCCGGCGTTGGAGCTTGGCTGCAAGAGGACACCACAGCACAGGAAAAAGTTCGAACCCGAGGTGTGGCATAAAAACAACAAGGCATTGATAAAGGACGACAACTTAAAGGGGCTCCTCGGACGCCCGACGTATAAACTCTTCGGATTCAGCTCTGCAATCCTCAGGATCAAAGATGGGAAGATTTGTTGAACCAGCTTTCAAGGCCGATGGCCGAAGATAAAGAATAGTTTGAAAGAACCAAGTAGTGTCCCCAACTTGAAGACCGGTTCAAGGGGATACTAATGGTGTCCGGAACTGGGGGGTACTCATCACGTCATCTCCCAACCAGGGGGATCGGGCCGAGAACCCCCATGGCGGCTCTCTCATGGGCCACTTTAGGCAGCCCATGCTGCATACAAGGGAGATTCCACAAGACTTGGCGCCCAAGCCGAGGACTCTCCTAAACCCTAGGCCTCTGGTACATTATATAAACTGAGGCCAGGTTATTCAATAGATCATCTGATATTCATTAGAACAATCTTGTGGTATATACATGTACTCTATACTATCCCCCATATGAATACAATCAAAAGTCGGACGTAGGGTATGATCTCTTTGATAGAGCCCAAACCTGGATAAAACTTTGTGTCCATGTTACCATCGCTCCAGACGCCTAGCTTAGGACCCTTACTACGAGATATGCCGGATTTAGAACTGACAGCTGGTCCAGGAACCAAATTCTTTAATTGCTCAAATTTTGAAGGCGGTGTATTATCCTAATGGTGATTTCCTAGATGCGAAATTGGGTTCTAGGCCTTCACAAATATGGAGGTCGAGTGTGGAGGGAAGAGATGTGCTCAAACAAGGCTTGGTCAGAAGAATTGGAGATGGGAGAACTACACATATTTGGAATGATCACTGGCTACCAAGGGAGAATATGATGAGACCGATCGCAACAAGGCAGTAAGACAGACCAGATATAGTGTCGAAATTAATTGACCGAGCTAATAAAACTTGGAACAAGAACATGTTAGATCTGCACCTACTCCCAATGGACGCTGATTTGGTCCATGGCATCCCTTTGCCTACAATGAACATAGGATATTTTGGGGGCTGGAGTTTGGAGAAGTCTGGCGAGTTTTCGGTTAGATCTGCATACCGTATGCTTATCCACACAAAAAATAGAAGACAAGCATGGTTGGAAGGCAACACGGGTATATCAAATTTATCAAAGGAAGAGAATTCTTGGAAAAAAATGTGGAAGTATAAATTGCCTTCCAAAGTGAAAGTTTTTGTGTGGAGGCTAGCTCGTCAAAGTCTCCCAACTATTGATGTCGCTAACCACCGGAATATGGCTGGCGCATGTGAATGTACTATATATGGATGGCAACAAGATTCACGGCGACACTCCTTATTGGAGTGCAGAATGACATCTTGCGTATGGGTGCTGGTAGACGAGGAATTATATGATGAAATTTGTCAATGTAAAGAATCAAATGTGAGCTATTGGATGTTTGAGCTCGAAGACAGGCTGTCAGAGCAAAATATGTCAAAACTATCATTACATTATGGGCAATCTGGAAAGTCATTTTGAAACAAACGGATTCATCACCAGATACTTAGGTGAGTTGGAAGCGTTGGAGAACAAACCGGTGCATAATAACATACTACCTCCTTTCCGGTTTATTGGGCTCAATTCAAAATCTCACCAACCAAGGTAGATCGTGAGTGGTGGAATAGTTTTTGTAGTTTGCAAAAGCACTCAAAAAATTGTGTTTACCAATACATTAATTGCAATGCATGCATGCCTAAAGTACATGCATTGGTCAATTTTCTCTTAATACTTGCATGCAATAATTTAATGCACCTTAAAATTTGAACATGTGATGGGAAAATCAAATTGAGACTGATAAAGCAGGAAAAATAAAATTTTGAAATAAGTCCTATAAACCAGAAAGGAAGGAGTACAAAGGGCGGGAGCGAATTAGGATCGTTGGATCTCGCCGCCTGATGGAGCAGTGAAGGTAAATGTGTACGAGGCATTAGTGCCTAATGGGCGTCGTAGCTCAGCAGCGATTGCCAGGTCGGGAGATGGATCATTTTTGGGTGCATCTATTCTTGTTATTGATGGTAAGCTCGCTCCAGCCAAAGTTGAAGCTACAGCATGCCGTGAGGCATTGTGTTTACTCCAAAATATCCAGGAAAGTGTTGCGATTGTGCTGGGGTGCTACGAGATATTCTGGAAGGATGCCGAGGCATATATTCACCAATTATCAAGGAGATTAGAAGCTTGCAGATGCTTATTGCGGATGTAAAATTATGTCATGAGCGTAGGGAATTAAACAGGAAAGCGCATAGTATTGCAAAATCTCTCTTACTCCAGTTCAAAAAAAAAATCTCTCTTACTCTTGCACCAGGTCGACATGTCTGGTTGCTTGCGCCCCCGGGCTATGTAAACTTCACTATTGATGAATAAAGCTCGGTGGTTCTCTCAAAAATAAAAAAAGAAAAGGCCAGATGATTCTAAATGGTTCCAAAAGCAAATAAAAACCAGAACCAGAACACCTTTACCTACCACTAAAATGGGCCAGCCCACTGGTGCTCGTCTTTGTAGTGACCAGGTACGTTTACTGTTTGCGGAAATCCCTATTCTATGCTCGGCACCATTTCCTATACGGCGCCCTTGCAAACGGGCGCACACCCCATCCTCCATGCGGGACTGGCCCATCTACTCTTCAAATAGGTTTTAAACGTAAAAATCTGCGAGCAGTATGATTCGATCCAGAAAACCCTATGCACCCACCGCGTTGTAGTGTCGACGCTTCACATAGGGTTGCCCGCGAGAACGGTGCAGTGGACGGCCCAATTGCTAGCGAAGCTTTTTTCTGTACAGTATTTCTAGCGGTTTTGGGAACCTTCTGAAAGGTTCTTGAACCGGATTTTTCTTGTTGGTTTCTACTTTCTGATTCTTTGTTTTTTCTATTCCTATTTCTGAGTTTTCTTTCTTTTTATTGTTTTCCTGTTTCTTTTATTTTTTGTGTTTTTATTTTTCTTGTTTATTTTGTTCAAAATCTCCAAATTTGTTCGGAATTTCAAAAAATGTTCTCTTTTCCCAAATTTGTTCACATTTTCTAAAAATATTTTTATTCCAAAAAATCTTTAGGAATTTCAGAAAATGCCATCGTTTTCAAAATTTGTTCACAGTTTCAGAAAATCTTTGCATTTTCAAAATTTGTTCACAATTTCAAATATGTTCAAATTTTGAAAATGTTCTTATTGAGAAAAATTGTTCGCAAAATTGAAAAAATGCTCATGCTTTTATTATTTAGGAGTTTGAAAAATGTTCCAGTTTTGAAAGTTGTTCACAAATTCCAAAATATAGTGGTGTTTTTGAACTTTGTTCAGAAGTTTCATCTTTGCCTTTTCACTTTTGATTTTGGAAATTGAAAAAATGTCCCCTTTTAAGGAAAAATGTTCATTATTTTTAAAAAGATGTTCTGTTTCTAAAAAATTGCTCATCATTTTCATAAAATGTTCTTGTTTTCTAATATATTCTTCATTTTAAAAAAGAAATCACATTTTTTTAGGGAAATGTTTTGATAATTCCGAAAATGTTTTCATATGTGAATGCGGCTTTGAGTTCTTATAACGTTCGCGCTATCTACAATCAGTTGGGCCCGTGTGGTCTGATGGTATGCTGCACTCACCTCGAACCAGTGGTCGTGTGGTCGAATCCTCGCGCCCTCTCTTCCTTTTTAAGTGATGCACGCGTTTTACATCTTTGTTAAGTTTTTTTTAGTCTAACATCTTTTTAAGTGATGCACGCATGGTCTGCTGATGGCCCGGCCCAGTGGAGGCAGCTTTTACATCTATACCAATATAAAAAGATCCAAAGGGGCAGATCCAACTGATCTTGGTCATTAAACTAAGTCAATCCGACGACCTAGACTGCTCCAATGGTGAGCGTTCAATGTGTTTAACATGCAATTTGTTGGAGAACGTAGCATGCAATTTCAAAAAAAATTCCTACGATCACGCAAGATCTACCTAGGAGATGCATAGCAACGAGAGGGGGAGAGTGTCCACGTACCCTCGTATACCAAAAGTGGAAGCGTTAGGTTAACATGGTTGACGTAGTCGAACGTCTTCACGATCCAACCGATCTAGTATCGAACGTACGGCACCTCCGAGTTCAACACACGTTCAGCTCGATGACGTCCCTCGAACTCTTGATCCAGATGAGGATTGAGGGAGAGTTTCGTCAGCATGACGGCGTGATGATGTTGTTTATGATGTGATCCGCGCAGGGCTTCGCCTAAGCACTACGATGATACTATCGGAAGAGTAAACGGTGGAGGGGGCACCGCACACGGCTAAGACAATGTTGATGTGCCTTTGGGGTGCCCCTTGCCCACGTATATAAAGGAGGGGGAGAGAGGCCGGCGGCCAGGAGGGGCGCGCCATGGTGGGAGTCCTACTTGGACTCCTAGTCCAAGTAGGATTCGGCCCCTCCTTTTCCTTTCTCCACCGAAGGGAATAGGAAGGAGAGGGAGAGTGAAAGGAAAGGGGGGCGCCGCCACCTCCTCCTTGTCCTATTCGGACTCCCTAGGAGGGGGGCGCACAGCCACCCCCACTGGCTTCCCTCTCTCACCCTTAGGCCCATGTTGGCCCAACACTTCCATGGGTGGTTCCTGTAACCCCTCGGTACTCCGAAAAAATATCCGAATCACTCAGAACCATTCCGATGTCTGAATATAACCTTCCAATATATGAATCTTTACCTCTCGACCATTTCAAGACTCCTCATCGTGTCCATGATCTCATCCAGGACTCCGAACAAACTTTGATCACCAAAACACATAACTCATAATACAAATCATCATCGAACGTTAAGCGTGCGGACCCTACGGGTTCAAGAACTATGTAGACATGACCGAGAAACATCTCCGGTCAATAACCAATAGCGGAACCTGGATGCTCATATTGGTTCCTAGATATTCTACTAAGATCTTTATCGGTCAAACCGCATAAGAACATACGTAATTCCCTTTGTCATCGGTATGTTACTTGCCCGAGATTCGACCGTCGGTATCATCATACCTAGTTCAATCTCGTTACCGGCAAGTCTCTTTACTCGTTCCGTAATGCATCATTCCGTAACTAACTCATTAGTCACATTGCTTGCAAGGCTTATAGTGATGAGCATTACCGAGAGGGCCCAGAGATACCTCTCCGATACACGAAGTGACAAATCCTAATCTCGACCTATGCTAACCCAACAAACACCTTCATAGACACCTGTAGAGCATCTTTATAATCACCCAGTTATGTTGTGACGTTTGATAACACACAAGGTGTTCCTCCGGTATTCGGGAGTTGCATAATCTCATAGTCTGAGGAACATGTATAAGTCATGAAGAAAACAATAGCAATAAAACTTACGATCATTATGGTAAGCTAACGGATGGGTCTTGTCCATCACATCATTCTCTAATGATGTGATCCCGTTCATCAAATGACAACACATGGCTATGGTTGGGAAACATAACCATCTTTGATCAACGAGCTAGTCAAGTAGAGGCATACTAGGGACACTTTGTTTTGTCTATGTATTCACACTTGTACTAAGTTTCCGGTTAATACAATTCTAGCATGAATAGTAAACATTTATCATGATATAAGGAAATATAAATAACAACTTTATTATTGCCTCTAGGGCATATTTCCTTCAGTCTCCCACTTGCACTAGAGTCAATAATATAGTTCACATCACCATGTGATTTAACACCAATAGTTCACATATGTATGTGATTAACACCCATAGTTCACATCACCATGTGACCAACACCCAAAGGGTTTTACTAGAGTCAATAATCTAGTCCATGTTGCTATGTGATTAACACCCAAAAAGTACTAAGGTGTGATCATGTTTTGCTCGTGAGAGAAGTTTAGTCAACGGGTCTGCTACATTCAGAGTCGTATGTATTTTGCAAATTTTCTATGTCTACAATGCTCTGCATGGAGCTACTCTAGCTAATTTCTCCCACTTTCAATATGTATCCAGATTGAGACTCATAGTCATCTGGATCGGTGTAAAATCTTGCATCGACGTAACTCTTCACGGCAAACTCTTTATCACCTCTATAACCGAGAAATATATCTTTAGTCCTTTTCAGGTATTTCAGGATGTTCTTGACCGCTGTCCAGCGATCCGCTCCTGGATTACTTTGGTACCTCCCTGCTAAACTTATAGGAAGGCACACATCAGGTTTGGTACGCACCACTGCATACATGATAGAACATATGGCTGAGGCATAGGGAATGACTTTCATTTTCTCTCTATCTTCCGCAGTGGTCCGGCATTGAGTCTGACTCAACTTCACACCTTGTAACACAGGCAAGAACCCTTTCTTTGATGATCCATTTTGAACTTCTTTAAAACTTTATCAAGGTATGTGCTTTGTGAAAGTCCAATTAAGCATCTAGATCTATCTCTATAGATCTTGATGCCCAATATATAAGCAGTTTCACCGAGGTCTTTCATTGAAAAATTCTTATTCAAGTATCCTTTTATGCTATCCAGAAATTCTGTATTATTTCCAATCAACAATATGTCATCCACATATAATATTAGAAATGCTACAGAGCTCCCACTCACTTTCTTGTAAATACGGGCTTCTCCAAGAGTCTGCATAAAACCATATGCTTTGATCACATTATCAAAGCGTATATTCCAACTTCAAGAGGCTTGCACCAGTCCATAAATGGATTGCTGGAGCTTGCATACTTTGTTAGCACCTTTTGGATCGACAAAACCTTCTGGTTGCATCATATACAACTCTTCTTTAAGAAATCCATTAAGTAATGCAGTTTTGACAACCACTTGCCAAATTTCATAATCATAAAATGCGGCAATTTCTAACATGATTCGGACAGACTTGAGCATCCCTACGGGTGAGAAGGTCTCATCATAGTCAACTCCTCGAACTTGTCAAAAACCTTTCGCAACAAGTCGAGCTTTGTAGACAGTAACATTACCGTCAGCGTTAGTCTTCTTCTTGAAGATCCATTTATTTTCTATGGCTTGCCGATCATCGGGCAAGTCCACACTTTGTTCTCATACATGGATACCATCTCAGATTTCATGGCCTCAAGCCATTTCGCGGAATCTGGGCTCATCATCGCTTCCTCATAGTTTGTAGGTTCATCATGGTCTAGTAAGATGACTTCCAGAATAGGATTACCGTACCACTCTGGTGCAGACTATACTCTGTTGACCTACGAGGTTCAGTAATAACTTGATCTGAAGTTTCATGATCATCATCATTAGCTTCCTCACTAACTGGTGTAGGAATCACTGGAACTGATTTCTGTGATAAACTACTTTCCAATTCGGGAGAAGGTGCAATTACCTCATCAAGTTCTACTTTCCTCCCACTCACTTCTTTCGAGAGAAACTGCTTCTCTAGAAAGGATCTGTTCTTAGCAACAAATATCTTGCCTTCGGATCTGTGATAGAAGGTGTACACAATAGTTTCCTTTGGGTATCCCATGAAGACACATTTCTCTGATTTGGGTTCGAGCTTATCAGGTTTAAGCTTTTTCACATAAGCATCACAGCCCCAAACTTTAAGAAATGATAGCTTAGTTTTCTTGCCAAACCACAGGTCATATGGTGCCATCTCAACGGATTTAGATGGTGCCATTATGCTGTGGTGTTCCAGGTGGCGTGATTTGCGAAACTATTCCACATTGTTTCAAATGAAGACCAAACTCATAACTCAAATATTCGCCTCCGCGATCAAATTGTAGAAACTTTATTTTCTTGTTATGATGATTTTCCACTTCACTTTGAAATTCTTTAAACTTTTCAAATGTTTCAGACTGATGTTTCATTAAGTAGATATACCCATATCTACTCAAATCATCTGTGAAGGCCAAAAAATAACGATACCCGCCGCGAGCCTCAACACTCATCGGACCGCATACATCGGTATGTATTATTTCCAATAAGTCAGTGGCTCGCTCCATTGTTCCGGAGAACGGAGTCTTAGTCATCTTGCCCATGAGGCATGGTTCGCAAGCATCAAGTGATTCATAATAAAGTGATTCCAAAAGCCCATCAGCATGGAGTTTCTTCATGCGCTTTACACCAATATGACCTAAACGATAGTGCCACAAATAAGTTGCATTATCATTACTAACTCTGCATCTTTTGGCTTCAATATTATGAACATGTGTATTATCAGGATCGAGATTCAACAAAAATAGACCACTCATCAAGGGTGCATGACCATAAAAGATATTACTCATATAAATAGAAAAACCATTATTCTCTGATTTAAATGAATAACTGTCTCGCATCAAACAAGATCCAGATATAATGTTCATGCTCAACGCTGGCACCAAATAACAATTATTGAGGTCTAAAACTAATCTCGAAGGTAGATGTAGAGGTAGCGTGCCGACAACGATCACAGCGACCTTGGAACCATTTTCGACGCGCATCGTCACCTCGTCCTTAGCCAATATTCGTTTAATTCGTAGCCCCTATTTCGAGTTGCAAATATGAGCAACAGAACCGGTATCAAATACCCAGGCGCTACTACGAGCATTAGTAAGGTACACATCAATAACATGTATATCAAATATACCTTTCACTTTGTCATCCTTCTTATCCGCCAAATACTTGGGGCAGTTCTGCTTCCAGTGACCAGTCCATTTGTAGTAGAAGCACTTAGTTTCAGGCTTAGGTCTGGACTTGGGCTTCTTCCCGGGAGTAGCAACTTCTTTGCTATTCTTCTTGAAGTTCCCCTTCTTTCCTTTACCCTTTTTCTTGAAACTGGTAGTCTTGTTAACCATCAACACTTGATGCTCCTTCTTGATTTCTACCTCCGCAGCCTTTAGCATTGCGAAGAGCTCAGGAATTTTCTTTTCCATCCCTTGCATATTATAGTTCATCACGAAGCCTTTATAGCTTAGTGGCAGTGATTGAAGAACTCTGTCAATGACACTATCATCAGGAAGATTAACTCCCAACTGAGTCAAGTGGTTATGGTACCCAGACATTCTGAATATGTGTTTACTGACAGAACTAATCTCCTCCATCTTGCAGCTGAAGGAAATATGCCCTAGAGGCAATAATAAAGTTATTATTTATTTCCTTATTTCATGATAAATGTTTATTATTCATGCTAGAATTGTATTAACCAGAAACAAAATACATGTGTGAATACATAGACAAACATAGTGTCACTAGTATGCCTCTACTTGACTAGCTCATTAATCAAAGATGGTTAAGTTTCCTAACCATAGCCATGAGTTGTCATTTGATTAACGGGATCACATCATTAGGAGAATGATGTGATTGACTTGACCCATTCTGTTAGCTTAGTACTTGATCGTTTAGTATGTTGCTATTGCTTTCTTCATGACTTATACATGTTCCTACAACTATGAGATTATGCAACTCCCGTATACCGGAGGAACACTTTGTGTGCTACCAAATGTCACAACGTATCTGGTTGATTATAAAGGAGCTCTACAGGTGTCTCCGAAGGTACATATTGGGTTGGCGTATTTCGAGATTAGGATTTGTCACTCTGGTTGTCGGAGATGTATCTCTGGGCCCTCTAGGTAATGCACATCACTATAAGCCTTGCAAGAAATGTAACTAATGAGTTAGTTGCGGGATGATGCATTACGTAACGAGTAAAGAGACTTGCCGCTAACGAGATTGAACTAGGTATTGAGATACCGACGATCGTATCTCGGGCAAGTAACATACTGATGACAAAAGGAAAACCGTATGTTGTTATGCGGTTTGACCGATAAAGATCTTCGTAGAATATGTAGGAGCCAATATGAGCATCCATGTTCCGCTATTGGTTATTGACCGGAACGTGTCTCGGTCATGTCTACATACTTCTCGAACCCGTAGGGTCCGCACGCTTAAGGTTTCGATGATAGTTATATTATGAGTTTATGAGTTTTGATGTACCGAAGGAGTTCGGAGTCCCGTATGAGATCGGGAACATGACGAGGAGTCTCGAAATGGTCGAGACGTAAAGATCGATATATTGGACGACTATATTCGTACATTGGAAATGTTCCAAGTGATTCGGGTATTTTTTGGAGTACCGGAGAGTTACGGGAATACGTATTGGGCCTTAATGGGCAATACGGGAAAGGAGAGAAAGGCCCCAAAGGGTGCCCGCACCCCTCCGCATGGACTAGTCCAAATTGGACTAGGGAGGGGGGCGCCCCCTTCCTTCCTTCTCCTTCTCCCTTCCCTTTCCTTCTCTCCTACTCCTTCTACTTGGAAGGGCTCCTAGTTCTACTAGGAAAGGGGGAATCCTACTCCCGGTGGGAGTAGGACTCCCCTAGGGCGCGCCATAGGGAGAGGGCCGGCCCTCCCCCTCCTTCACTCCTTTATATACGGGGAAGGGGTCACCCCTTGGAGACACAACAATTGATCTCTTGATCTCTTAGCCGTGTGCGGTGCCCCCTCCACCATAGTCCCCCTCAATAATATTGTAGTGGTGCTTAGGCGAAGCCCTGCGACGGTAGAACATCAAGATCGTCACCACGCCGTCGTGCTGACGGAACTCTCCCTCGACACTCGGCTGGATCGGAGTTCAAGGGACGTCATCGAGCTGAACGTGTGCTAGAACTCGGAGGTGTCGTAGTTTCGGTGCTTGATCGGTCAGGCCGTGAAGACGTACGACTACATCAACCGCGTTGTTCTAACGCTTCCGCTTTCGTTCTACGAGGATACGTAGACAACACTCTCCCCTCTTGTTGCTATGCATCACCATGATCTTGCGTGTGCGTAGGAATTATTTTGAAATTACTATGTCCCCAACAGTGGCATCCGAGCCTGGTTTTATGCGTAGATGTTATATGCATGAGTAGAACACAAGTGAGTTGTGGGCGATACAAGTCATACTGTTTACCAGCATGTCATACTTTGGTTTGGCGGTATTTTTGGATGAAGCAGCCCGGACCGACATTACGCATACGCTTACACGAGACTTGTTCTACCGACGTGCTTTGCACATAGGTGGCTGGCGGGTGTCAGTTTCTCCAACTTTAGTTGAACCAAGTGTGGCTACGCCCGATCCTTGCGAATGTTAAAACAGCACTAACTTGACGAACTATCGTTGTGGTTTTGATGCGTAGGTAAGAACGGTTCTTGCTCAGCCCGTAGCAGCCACGTAAAACTTGCAACAACAAAGTAGAGGACGTCTAACTTGTTTTTGCAGGGTATGTTGTGATGTGATATGGTCAAGACGTGATGAGATATAAGTTGTTGTATGAGATGATCATGTTTTGTTGAAGTCATCGGCAACTGGCAGAAACCTTATGGTTGTCTCTTTATTGCATAAGATGCAAGCACTAGATAATTGCTTTACTTTATCGCTATGCGATAGCAATAGTTGCAAGAGCAATAGTTGGCGAGACGACCATGTGAAGACACATTGATATAGATCAAGATGATGGAGATCATGGTGTCATGCCGGTGACGATGGAGATCATGACAGTACTTTGGAGATGGAGATCAAAGGCGCAAGATGATCATGGCCATATCATGTCACATATTTTGATTGCATATGATGTTTATCTTTTATACATCTTAATTTGCCTAGTTCAACGGTAGCTTTATAAGATGATCTCTCACTAAATTTTAAGGTGTAAGTGTTCTCCCTGAGTATGCACCGTTGCGAAAGTTCTTCGTGCTGAGACACCACGTGATGATCGGGTGTGATACGCTCTATGTTCAAATACAATGGGTGCAAAACAGTTGCACATGCGGAATACTTAGGTTAAACTTGACGAGCCTAGCATATACAGATATGGCCTCGGAACACTGAGACCGAAAGGTCGAGCGTGAATCATATAGTAGATATGATCAACATAGTGATGTTCACCATTGAAAACTACTCCATCTCACGTGATGATCGGACATGGTTTAGTTGATTTGGATCACGTGATCACTTAGATGATTAGAGGGATGTCTATCTAAGTGGGAGTTCTTTAGTAATATGATTAATTGAACTTTAATTTATCATGAACTTAGTCCTGGTAGTATTTTGCAAATTATGTTGTAGATTAATAGCTCGCGTTGTTGCTTCCCTATGTTTATTTTGATATGTTCCTAGAGAAAATTAAGTTGAAAAATGATAGTAGCAATGATGCAGACTGGGTCCGTGATCTGAGGTTTATCCTCATTGCTGCATGGAAGAATTATGTCCTTGATGCACAGCTAGGTGACAGACCTATTGCAGGAGCCGATGCAGAAGTTATGAACGTTTGGCTAGCTCAATATGATGACTACTTGATAGTTAAGTGCACCATGCTTAACGGCTTAGAATCGGGACTTCAAAGATGTTTTGAACGTCATGGGCCATATGAGATGTTCCAGGAGTTGAAGTTAATATTTCAAGAAAATACCAGAGTTGAGAGATATGAAGTCTCCAACAAGTTCTATAGCTAAAATATGGAGGAGAATTGCTCAACTAGTGAGCATGTGCTCAGATTGTCTGGGTACTACAATCGCTTGAATCAAGTGGGAGTTAATCTTCCAGATAAGATAGTGATTGACAAAGTTCTCTAGTCACCATCACCAAGTTAGTAGAACTTCGTGATGAACTATAGTATGCAAAGGATGACGAAAATGATTCCCGAGCTCTTCGCGATGTTGAAATCAACGAAGGTAGAAATCAAGAAAAGAGCATCAAGTGTTGATGATTGACAAGACCACTAATTTTAAGAAAAGGGCAAAGGGAAAGAAAGGGAACTTCAAGTAGAATGACAAGCAAGTTGTCACTCCCGCGAAGAAGCCCAAAGCTGGACCAAATCCTGAAACTGAGTGCTTACACTGCAAAGGAAATGGTCACTGGAAGCGGGAATACCCTGAATATATGGTGGATAAGATGGATGGCAAAGTGAACAAGGGTATATTTTGATATACAGGTTATTAATGTGTACCTTACTAGTGTTTATAGTAGCCCCTGAGTATTTGGTACTTGTTCGGTTGCTAAAAATTAGTAACTAGAAACAGGAGTTACAGAATAAAATGAGACTAGTTGAGGGTGAAGTGATGATGTGTGTTGGAAGTGGTTCCAAGATTGATATGATCATCATCGCACACTCCCTATACCTTCGGATTAGTGTTAAACCTAAATAAATGTTATTTGGCGTTTGCGTTGAGCATGAATATGATTTGATCATATTTATTGCAAAACGGTTATTCATTTAAAGTCAGAGAATAATTGTTGTTCTGTTTACATGAATAAAACCTTCAATGGTCATACACCCAATGAAAATAGTTTGTTGGATCTCGATCGTAGTGATACACATATTCATAATATTGATGCCAAAGATGCAAAGTTGATAATGATTGTGCAAAATATTTGTGGCACTGCCGTTTGGGTCATATCAGTGTAAAGCGCATGAAGAAACTCCATGCTGATGGGCTTTCGGAATCAATTGGTTATGAATCATTTGATGCTTGCGAACCGTGCCTTTTGGGCAAGATGACTAAAGCTCCGTTCTCCGGAACAATGGAACGAGCTACTGACTTGTTGGAAATAATACATATTGATGTATACAGACCAATGAGTATTAAGGTTCGTGGCGGGTATCGTTATTTTCTGACCTTCACAGATGATTTGAGCAGATATGGGTATATCTACTTGATGAAACATAAGTCTGAAACAGTTGAAAGGTTCAAAGAATTTCAGAGTGAAGTGGAAAATCATCGTAACAAGAAAATAAAGTTTCTACGATCTGATCGTGGAGATGAATATTTGAGTTACGAGTTTGGCCTTCAGTTAAAATAATGTGGAATAGTTTCAGAAACTCATGCCACCTGGAACACCACAGCGTAACGGTGTGTCTGAACGTCATAACCGCACTTTATTTGATATGGTGCAATCAATGATGTCTCTTACCGATTTACCAATATTGTTTTGGGGTTATGCATTAAAGATAGCTGCATTCATGTTAAAATAGGGCACCATCTAAATCCATTGAGACGACACCATATGAACTATGGTTTAGCAATAAACCTAAGCTGTCGTTTCTTAAAGTTTGGGGTTGCAATGCTTATGTGAAAAAGTTTCATCCTGATAAGTTCAAACCCAAATCAGAGAAATGTGTCTTAATAGGATACCCAAAGGAGACAGTTGGGTACACCTTATCACAGATCCGAAGGCAAGACATTCATTGCTAAGAATGGATCATTTCTAGAGAAGGAGTTTCTCTCGAAAGAAGTGAGTGGGAGAAAAATAGAAACTTGATGAGGTAATAGTACCTTCTCCCGAATTGGAAACTAGTTCATCACTGAAGTCAGTTCCAGTGATGCCTACACCAATTAGTGAGGAAGCTAATGATGATGATCATGAAACTTCAGATCAAGTTACTACCGAACCTCGTAGGTCAACCAGAGTAAGATCCGCACCAGATTGGTACGGTAATCCTATTCTGGAAGTCATGTTACTAGACCATGATAAACCTACGAACTATGAGGAAGCGATGATGAGCCCAGATTCCGCGAAATGGCTTGAGGCCATGAAATGAGATGGGATCCATGTATGAGAACAAAGTATGGACTTTGATTGACTTGCCCGATGATCGGTGAGTCATTAAGAATAAATGAATCTTCAAGAGGAAGACGGACGCTGATAGTAGTGTTACTATCTACAAAGCTAGACTTGTCAAAAAAGGTTTTTGACAAAGTTCAAGGTGTTGAACACAATGAGATTTTATCACTCGTATCGATGCTTAAAAGTCTGTCCGAATCATGTTAGAAATTGCCACATTTTAGGAAATCTAGCAAATGGATGTCAAAACTACATTCCTTAATGGATTTATTAAAGAAGAGTTGTATATGATGCAACCAGAAGGTTTTGTCAATCCTAAAGGAGCTAACAAAATGTGCAAGTTCCAGCGATCCATCTATGGACTGGTGCAAGCATCTTGGAGTTGGAATATACGCTTTGATGAGTTGATCAAAGCATATGGTTTTATACAGATTTTTTGAGAAGCCTGTATTTACAAGAAAGTGAGTGGGAGCTCTGACTATTTTTAAAACCATATGTAGATGACATATTGTTGATTGGAAATGATATAGAACTTCTGGATAGCATAAAAGGATACTTGAATAAAGAGTTTTTCTAAGAAAGACCTCGGTAAAGCTGCTTACACATTGAGCATCAAGATCTATAAGATAGATCAAGACGCTTGATAAGATTTTTCAATGAGTACATACCTTGATAAGATTTTGAAGTAATTCAAAATGGAACAGTCAAAGAAAGAGTTTTTGCCTGTGTTGCCAGGTATTGAGTTGAGTAAGACTCAAAAACCCGACCATGGCAGAAAATAGAATAGAATGAAAAGTCATTCCCTATGCCTCAGTCATAGGTTCTATAAAGTATGCTATGTGCCAGACCTATTGTATACCTTGCTCTGAGTTTGGTAAGGGAATACAATTTTGATCTAGGAATAGATCACTGGACAGTGGTCAAGAATATCCTTAGTGAGGACTAAGGAAATATTTCTCAATTATGGAGGTGATAAAAGAGCATGTTGTAAAGAGTTACATCGGTGCAAGCTTTTACACCGATCCAGATGACTCTAAGTCTATATCTGGATACATATTGAAAGTGGGAGCAATTAGCTAGAGTAGCTCAGTGCAGAGCATTGTAGACATAGAATATTTGCAAATACATACGGCTCTGAATGTGACAGACCCGTTGACTAAACTTCTCTCGCGAGCAAAAACATGATCATACCTTAGTACTCTTTGGTTGTTAATCACATAACGATGTGAACTAGATTATTGACTCTAGTAACCCTTTGGGTGTTGATCACATGACGATGTGAACTATGGGTATTAATCACATACAGATGTGAATATTGGTGTTAAATCACATGGTGATGTGAACTAGATTATTGACTCTAGTGCAAGTGGGAGACTGAAGGAAATATGCCCTAGAGGCAATAATAAAGTTATTATTTATTTCCTTATTTTATGATAAATGTTTATTATTCATGCTAGAATTGTATTAACCGGAAACATAATACATGTGTGAATACATAGACAAACATAGTGTCACTAGTATGCCTCTACTTGACTAGCTCGTTAATCAAAGATGGTTAAGTTTCCTAACCATAGACATGAGTTGTGATTTGATTAACGGGATCACATCATTAGGAGAATGATGTGATTGACTTGACCCACTCTGTTAGCTTAGCACTTGATCGTTTAGTATGTTGCTATTGCTTTATTCATGACTTATACATGTTCCTACAACTATGAGATTATGCAACTCCCGTATACCGGAGGAACACTTTGTGTGCTACCAAACGTCACAACGTAACTGGGTGATTATAAAGGAGCTCTACAGGTGTCTCTGAAGGTACATGTTGGGTTGGCGTATTTCGAGGTTAGGATTTGTCACTCTGATTGTCGGAGAGGTATCTCTGGGCCCTCTCGGTAATGCACATCACTATAAGCCTTGCAAGCAATGTGACTAATGAGTTAGTTGCGGGATGATGCATTACGTAATGAGTAAAGAGACTTGCCGGTAACGAGATTGAACTAGGTATTGAGATACCGACGATCGAATCTCGGGCAAGTAACATACCGATGACAAAAGGAACAACGTATGTTGTTATGCGGTTTGACCGATAAAGATCTTCGTAGAATATGTAGGAGCCAATATGAGCATCCAGGTTCCGCTATTGGTTATTGACCGGAATCGTGTCTCGATCATGTCTACATAGTTCTCGAACCCGTAGGGTCCGCGCGCTTAAGGTTTCGATGAAAGTTATATTATGAGTTTATGAGTTTTGATGTACCGAAGGAGTTCGGAGTCCCGGATGAGATCGGGGACATGACGAGGAGTCTCAAAATGGTCGAGACATAAAGATCGATATATTGGACGACTATATTCAAACATCGGAAAGGTTCCGAGTGATTTGGGTATTTTTCGGAGTACCGGAGAGTTATGGGAATACGTATTGGGCCTTAATGGGCCATACGGAAAAGGAGAGAAAGGCCCCAAAGGGTGGCCGCACCCCTCCCCATGCCCCGTCAACACCGCCTGCTCGGGTGCGCTCCCAATGCTTTGCACGCCCACCATCTGCCAGGTGGCCATCACCAGGACCCTCATCGATGGCAGCGCCGGCCTCAACATGCTCTCAGTGGAGGCCTTCAGCCTCCTCCATGTACCATTGGAACGGCTCTGACCCACCAAGCCCTTTTCGGGCGTCGGGGGTGGTTCCTCCAGCTCCCTGGGGCAGATCCGCCTTCCTGTGACCTTCGTCACCCACGACAACTTCCGCACGGAGCTGGTCAACTTCGACATCGCCCACATCTGATATAGGCAAAGGTGTCCCGTCTTTCGATGAGATGGTGGATTTCGCTTTGGTGGAAGTTGACTTTGACGATCCGACTACGAACGTGTGAGGACGTCGCGCCTTAGCAACCGCTAAACCAACTCCGAGAGGTTATTGACCACGCCGAGCACGATCAACTCGACCACGAGGGTCGGGCTTCCTGCGAGCAAACGAAGAACAAGCAAGAAACTGAGATTGCAATCTGGATATTGCGAATTTAAGATGAAAGCTTTATTGATCAAGGTGGGGTTCTGTGACGCCTTTGTCTGGTCGTTGAACACAAACGAAGTACGCGAAGTTGTAGCTATGGCGAACTTTTAATCTAAACAAAACCCAAAGTCTAAACGACGCCCTAAGGGCTGTATATATGGGGGAAAAGGAGGGAATTTCGTGGCCCTTGAGGGTGGGGTCCGAAACCAACCCTAACTCTTGTTTCCCCACACATACGGACTCTAAACATAGCCTATACTTAAGTATTTCGAAATTACATGGGCCTGGCCCAATAATAAGGTGACGCAGCACCTAGAATAGCCTATGGACGAATATTATGACGTGGCATCTTGTATATTTCGTCCAAGGCTTCATGCACTCCTTATGGTGGCTTCAAAGTCCTGAAATCATCACTTGTAACTCCGTTCTTGATCCCCTTGCGCATGCCATCAACTCCATGCGTGTTCTTGCTCCAATGTTCATCCTTCTCCAAGCTAGGCCCTTCATTTGTAAGCAAAACAAATGTATCCAATTTAGGCAGCATCATATTCTCATGAACATTAGAATCATTACCAAGAAACGAAAGTACACGTAATTTAATTGGCGTCTTGTGAGCTCTAGTAATTGGTCTCAGATATGTAACAAAGAGGGGCTGTGGGTGTAACAATGGTATTGATGTCCTCGCCATCCTCCCTTCTTGAAATGAAGTCGCCCTCGACGGAAGCTCATCTTCCTCACCCAAATAAGGCTTCAAATCTGCAATGTTAAAAGTGGGACTAACCCCAAAATCTGCAGTAGCTCAAGTTTATATGCATTATCATTTATTTTCTCTAACACCTTAAAAGGACCATCAAGACGTGGCATTAGCTTTGATTTGCAAATTAGGAAATCTATCTTTACGCAAAATGTAACCAAACAAGATCTCCGTGCAAACACAACATGTTTTCTACCCTTATCTCCAAAAAGTTTATATTTAGCATTCATACGCTCAATGTTTTCCTTAGTTAACTCATGCATTTTTAAAATCAATTGAACGTTCTTTAGCATCAAAATTAACCTTCTCCAAGATGGAAGAGGCAACAAATCAATAGGTGCACGAGGTAGGAAACCATACACAATTTCAAAAGGGCACATCTTAGTAGTAGAATGCAATGAACGATTATAAGCAAATTCAATATGAGGAAAGCATTCTTCCCACATTTTCTTATTATTCTTCAAAACAGCCCTAAGCATAGTAGACAATGTTCTATTGACTACTTCAGTTTGTCCATCAGTTTGGGGATGACAAGTAGTACTAAAAAGCAATTTAGTCCCCAACTTAGCCCATAAACATCTCCAAGAGTGGCTAAGAAATTTAGTATCACGGTCTAAAACAATAGTATTTGGCACACCATGCAAGCGAATAATTTCACGAAAGAACAAATCAGCAACATTAACAGCATCATCGCTTTTATGACATGGTATAAAGTGTGCCATTTTCGAGAATCTATCCACGACAACAAATATGCTATCCCTCCCTTCTTTGTTCGAGGTAAACCTAAAACAAAGTCCATAGATATATCCTCCCAAGGAACACTAGGCACAGCAAAGGCATATATAAACCATGAGGATTGAGTCGTGACTTAGCTTTTTGACATGTAGTGCAAATGAGCAATAAAACGCTCAACATCCGTCGCATCTTTGGCCAAAAGAAATGTGTAGCAAGTCGTCCTCCGCCTTCTTCACGCCAAAGTGTCCCATTAGTCCTCCTCCATGCGCCTCCTGCAACAACAAAAGACGAACGGCTAGCTGAATGCATAGCTTGTTAGAACGAAACACAAATCCATCATTAACGATTTAACTTGTTCCATGTTCTACCTTCTTTACAATTCTGCAATACATCGCTAAATTCAGCATCATGCACATATTGATCTTTGATGGTCTCCAAACCAAATATTCTAAAGTCAAGTTGTGAAAGCATGGTATAACGATGAGACAATGCATCAGCAATAACATTTTCTTTACCCTTCTTGTGTTTAATCACATAAGGGAAAGTCTCAATGAATTCAACCCATTTAGCATGTCTACGATTCAGTTTAGCTTGACTTTTAATATGTTTCAAAGATTCATGATCAGAATGTATAACAAATTCTTTGGGCCATAAATAATGTTGCCATGTCTCTAAAGTCCGAACAAGAGCATATAATTCTTTATCATAAGTAGAATAGTTCAAACTAGGCCCACTCAATTTTTCGTAAAAGTATGCAACAGGTTTGCCATCTTGTAATAACACACCTCCTAATCCAATTCCACTAGCATCACATTCAAGCTCAAAAGTCTTATTAAAATCGAGAAAGTTGGAGTAAAGGAGCATGTGTCAACTTAGCTTTCAATACCGTGAAGGCTTCTTCCGTGCGGTACCCCAAACAAAAGGCACATCCTTCTTTGTAAGCTCGTTGAGAGGTGCAGCAATGGTGCTGAAATCTCTCACAAAACGCCTATAGAAACCAGCGAGGCCAAGGAAACTCCTCACTTGTGTGACCGTTTTGGGCTGCGCCAACTCTCAATAGCTTCAATCTTGGCTTTATCAACTTCAATTCCTGTGGAGTAACAACATAGCCAAGAAAAGATACTCGATCGGTGCAAAAGGTGCACTTCCCAAGGTTACCAAACAAACGTGCATCACGAGAGCATTAAAAACAACACGTAAATGTTCCAAATGTTCTTCCAAAGATTTGCTATAAATCAAGATATCATCAAAATAGACTACCACAAATCGCCCAATGAAAGCACGTAAAACTTCGTTCATTAATCTCATGAAAGTACTAGGTGCATTAGTTAACCCAAAAGGCATGACTAACCACTCATATAATCCAAACTTAGTTTTAAATGCTGTTTTCCATTCATCTCCCAATTTCATACGAATTTGATGGTATCCACTACGCAAATCAACTTTGGAGAATATTGTAGAGCCACTCAATTCATCAAGCATATCATCTAGCCTAGGAAATCATCTAGCCTAGGAATAGGGTGACGATAACAAATAGTAATATTATTAATGCCTCTACAATCAACACACATACGTGATGTACCATCCTTTTTCGGCACTAGAATAATAGGAACGGCACAAGGACTAAGGGATTCGCAGATATAACCTTTGTCGAGCAGCTCACATGACTTGACGATAATCTCCTTCGTCTCCTCTGGATTGGTACGGTATGGTGCACGGTTGGGTAATGATGCACCGAATTAAGTCAATTTGATGCTCAATCCCTCGAATAGGTGGTAATCCTGGTGGCACGTCTTGTGGAAAGACGTCGGCGAACTCTGCAAAATGTTAGTGACAGCGGGGGGCAAAGAGGAAGGCACGTCCTCGAATCAAAATAATGCCTCTTTGCACACAAAAGCATAGCAAATAGATTTGCTAAAATCTAGCTCATCAATATCAGATTTGGTGGCAAGTAAACATGCACTTTTCAATTTAATTTCGAAGCAACAGAGATGGTTTATTATTAGGCTTCATGTGTTGCTCAAATTCTTTTGCCACAATCTGATTTTCACTCTTATTTTTCTCCTGCTTTGCTTTATTAGCTCTATTAATATCATCTTTCAAAATGGACTCAGAGTCATAGGAAGCAAAGTAATATTTTTATCCTTATGAACAAGAGTATCTTGATTGTTTCTACCATGGTGTACAGAATTTTTATCAAATTGCCATGGTCTACCAAGTAATAAGGAACATGCTTGCATAGGTACCACATCACAATCAACATAATCAGCATATGTAGAGATACTAAAATGCACACGAACAAAGACGTGTTACCTTAACCTTGCCGCTGTTGTTGAACCATTGGATGTAGTAAGGATGCGGATGTGGTCTTGTGGTGAGAGATAGCTTCTCCACCATCTCCATGCTAGCCAAGTTGTTGCAGCTCCCTCCATCTATGATGACGCTGAATAGAACGTTCCTTCACAACTCCCTTTGTATGAAACAAATTATGCCTCGATTTTGCTCACTTGTGTAACCTGCACACTCAAAACACGTTGAGCAACTAAACGCTTCATACCATCGGCATCTTCAAAGAGCCATGTATTGTGTCTCATGATCGTAATCATCTCCACCGTGTTCCTCATGTGTAATAAGAGCCAAAGTCTCCTCATCATAGTCACTAGCGGACTCATACCCACCATCCTCGTGAGCAATCATCGACGCTGAGATTTGCATTCTCTCAAGAAAATGTCCTCTTCCCTTACAACGACGACAAATAATATCACTTGTGTGCCTGTTGACGCCATGGAAGAAGAAGAGCTCTGTGCAGGCCCGGCGGTGTGCTCTTGGCGAGATAGTGGTGGTTGTGCCTTTCTTGTATCACGGTTGGAGGTGGCACCAAGGAGGTGATGGTGCAAAGGAAGTAGATGATGCACGTGGTGTCCATGATGAAGGTCGACCTGCGAGAAAAGTTAGTGCGGCGCCAATGCCTCGATCCTGCACTTCACGTTCAGCTTTACAAGCAAGATGGAATAAACGAGTGATATTATTATAATCCTTATAGTCTAGAATGGTCTGAATATCTCTATTTAATCCACCTAGAAAACGTGCAAGCATAGCTTCATTCTCCTCCACAATACCACATCTAATCAAGCCGCTTTGTAATTCCCGATAATATTCTTCTCTGAAATTTTTCCTTGTCTTAAGCGCTGCAATTTTTGAAGTAATTCACGTTGATAATATGGTGGAACCCAACGAGTACGCATAGCAGTTTTCAAAGCAGCCCAAGTAGCTGGAATAGGATATAATCTACAATGTTCGACCACCAAACACATGCAAAGCTAGTGAAAGCACAAACAAAGACGAACACGTCTCTCCTCGTGATATTGTAAACATGTAAATCGTTGTTCAGTTTCTAACTCCCAAGTAAGATATATATCAGAACATATCCACCCTCAAATGGTGGAATATTCAATTTCAGTTTAGGGAGATGGTCATGATCTCGCACTGAGGGGAGCCCTAACATTGCCATTATTTGCATGTGGACGACACGGTGGTTGTGGTGCTGGTGGTTGCACGTAGTTCGATGTTGATCAACCTCATCCTCGTAATCTCCCACATAATCATCCTCCTCGGTACCAAAGCAGCAGCAGGAGCAGGAGCCAAAGAAGCACCAACAGCAGAGCAGCGGCACCAGAATTTTGTCCTGGCTCAATAGGAACACGCCGAGCTCGTCCCATACCGATTCGGAAGGGCGTAGTTGTTGTCGTTCTTGCAGAGGTGCGATAGGTGCAGCCGCGGTGGTTGTGAAAACGCGTGAGCAATTCATCAAACTTGCTATCAAGCTTTGTTTCAAACATCTTCTCAATGCCATCTATCTTCTCCATGGCCTCGTCAAATCTATTTAGCACATCTTGCACCTGTCCACTCATCATTTGTTGAAATTTATCATGTAGCTGTTTGTTCGTCAGGTTCTCCCAATCAGTCTCATCGGCTTGTGATCCTGCCATGGTTAGCAGCAATAGAAACACACAAGAATATGATCCTACAGACTACTAGGAAGTGGTGGTGGTGGTGTGGTGGGCACATCACAAATCTGTCAAGCAAATCTCAAATTCTTACAGTTCTTACCCAAAGAAGAAAGCGGTGATCGGCAACTGTTGTAGTCAAAACTCTCAAAGCTTGGATAGAACGATTGCGGGGAGAGTCAAACGCATGACGAGATGTATGTGGAGCTAGGAAGGCTTATAATATGGTAGCAAAAGGGTCAAGAATAATCAAATCAGAGATGCAAAGTTGAATAAACGCTCAACGACGAGATCTTGTCTTGGTCCTAGGCTAGACCGTGCTAGAGAGCGCGAGCCTAGAACACTAACAAAATCACGGCCTTTGCACGTAAACAAGGGAAAAGCACACTGAAATTTTTTTGCTCCTTTTTTTTTTGGTGGTTTTTTTTTTGCTGCTTTTTTTTGAAAAATCACTATAATGGCGAGTGTCTCAAAACTCTTCCTGTGTCAAACCGACAGGATGGGCATGAAATTTTTGACCAAATTTTTTTTTCGAACGCTCGACCCAAAAACTGAAACGGGTCAAAAACTTTCTATAACGGCGATCGCCTCAATACGCTTAGAAACACCGAAAAATAGGATAGCTGGAAAATTTTTTGTCAAGTGCATTTTCGGAAAATTTTGGGCCTAAACGGAGGGTGGTTTCCGGACTTTTTTTTTTGGAAACCAACCTCTTCTACGGACGGCAAAAGATTGCTGGAATCCGAAACCTACTCAGACAAGGAAACACGAATCGGAAATTCGAGGATCCCGAAAACAAACCTAATATGCAAGGAACTCGGATTGGTGGTGGATATATGGTGGTAGGATATGGCAGCGGTGGTGGTATATGATAGCGGTGGTGGTATATGGATACGGATTCGAAGCGGTGGCGGATAAGCGGTGGTGGTAGATGGCAGGGGCGATGATGATGGTGCGGCGGCGGCGTGGCAACTTATGACCAGAACTCGAAACTCTAAAAGACTAGACTCTAAGACCAGCAACTAGACACGACGATGCAACCGCAAATTCAACAACGCAAATACAGAAAAGATTATGCAAAGCCTCGATTGGTTCGGATATGATGAACTAACCCTAATTTTTTTGTGGCTTTTTCGTGGATCTGTAGGTATGAAGAATGACTCGATCTAAACTACGAAAAACTGTAAAATCTCACCGAGCAACCTGGAAATCTGATACCACTTGATATAGGCAAAGGTGTCCCATCTTTCGATGAGATGGTGGATTTCGCTTTGGTGGAAGTCGACTTTGACGATCCGACTACGAACGTGTGAGGACGTCGCGCCTTAGCAACCGCTAAACCAACTCCGAGAGGTTATTGACCACGCCGGAGCACGATCAACCTGACCACGAGGGTCTGGTTTCCTGCGAGCAAACGAAGAACAAGCAAGAAACTGAGATTGCAATTTGGATATTGCGAATTTAAGATGAAAGCTTTATTGATCAAGGTGGGGTTCTGTGGCGCTTTGTCCGGTCGTTGAACACAAACGGCACGCAAAGTTGCAGCTATGGCGAACTTTTAATCTAAACAAAACCCAAAGTCTAAACGACGCTCTAAGGGCTGTATATATGGGGAAAAGGAGGAATTTCGTGACCCTTGAGGGTGGGGTCCAAACCAACCCTAACTCTTGTTTCCCCACACATACGGACTCTAAAAATAGCCTATACTTAAGTATTTCGAAATTACATGGGCCTGGCCCAATAATAAGGTGATGCAGCACCTAGAATAGCCTATGGACGAATATTATGAAGTGGCATCTTGTATATTTCGTCCAAGGCTTCATGCACTCCTTATGGTGGCTTCAAAGTCCTGAAATCATCACTTGTAACTCCGTTCTTGATCCCCTTGCGCATGCCATCAACTCCATGTGTGTTCTTGCTCCAATGTTCATCCTTCTCCAAGCTAGGCCCTTCATTTGTAAGCAAAACAAATGTATCCAATTTAGGAAGCATCATATTCTCATGAACATTAGAATCATTACCAAGAAACGGAAGTACCTGGTAATTTAATTGGCATGCGCGAGCTCTAGTAATTGGTCCCATATATGTAACAGTAGGGGTTGTGGGTGTAACAATGGTATTGATGTCCTCATCAACATCGGTCTCCCGTACAACGCCATCCTCGGGTACCCCGCCTTGGCTCAGTTCATGGCAGCGACCCATCCGGCCTACAACCTCATGAAGATGCCCGGGAGCAATGGCGTCCTCACTGTAGCTGGGGAGTCCGAATTGGACTAGGGAGGGGGGGCCTTCCTTCCTTCTCCTTCTCCCTTCCCTTTCCTTCTCTCCTACTCCTTCTACTTGGAAGGGCTCCTAGTTCTACTAGGAAAGGGGGAATCCTACTCCCGGTGGGAGTAGGACTCCCCTAGGGCACGCCATAGGGAGAGGGTCGGCCCTCTCCCTCCTCCACTCCTTTATATACGGGGAAGGGGGCACCCCTTGGAGACACAACAATTGATCTCTTGATCTCTTAGCCGTGTGCGGTGCCCCCCTCCACCATAGTCCTCCTCGATATTATTGTAGCGGTGCTTAGGCGAAGCCCTGCGACGGTAGAACATCAAGATCGTCACCATGCCGTCGTGCTGACGGAACTCTCCCTCGACACTCGGCTGGATCGGAGTTCGAGGGACGTCATCGAGCTAAAGTGTGCTAGAACTCGGAGGTGCCGTAGTTTCGGTGCTTGATCGGTCGGGCCGTGAAGACGTACGACTACATCAACCGCATTGTTCTAACACTTCCGCTTTCGGTCTACGAGGGTACGTAGACAACACTCTCCCCTCTCGTTGCTATGCATCACCATGATCATGCGTGTGCGTAGGAATTTTTTTGAAATTACTACGTCCCCGACAGCAGCTATAGAACTTGTTGGAGACTTCATATCTCTCAACTCGGGCATTTGCTTAAAATATTAACTTCATCTCCCGGAACATCTCATATGCTCCATGACGTTCAAAACGCCTTTGAAGTCCCGATTCTAATCCGTAAAGCATGGCACACTGAACTATCGAGTAGTCATCAGATCGAGCTTGCTAGGCATTCATAACATCAGCATCTGCTCCTGCAGTAGGCCTTGCACCTAGCGGTGCTTCAAGGACATAATTCTTCTGTGCAGCAATGAGGATAATCCTCAAGTTACGGACCCAGTCCATGTAATTGCTACCATCATCTTTCAACTCAGCTTTCTCTAGGAATGCATTAAAATTCAAGGGAACGATAGCACGGGCCATTGATCTACAACAACATAGATATGCAAAAAAAACTATCAGGACTAAGTTCAAGATAAATTAAAGTTCAATTAATCATATTACTCAAGAACTCCCACTTAGATTGACATCCCTCAAGTCATCTAAATGATACGTGATCCAAATCAACTAAACCATGTCTGATCATCACGTGAGATGGAATCATCATCAATGGTGAACATCACTATGTTGATCATATCTACTATATGATTCACGTTCGACCTTTCGGTCTCTAGTGTTCCGAGGCCATATTTGTATATGCTAGGCTCGTCAAGTTTAACCCGAGTATTCTGCGTGTGCAAATCTGGCTTGCACCCGTTGTATTTGAACGTAGAGCCTATCACACCCGATCATCACGTGGTGTCTCAGCACGAAGAACTTTCGCAATGGTGCATACTTGGGGAGAACACTTATACCTTGAAATTTTAGTGAGGGATCATCTTATAATGCTACCGTACTAAGAAAAATAACATGCATAAAAGATAAATATCACATGCAATCAAAATATGTGACATGATATTGAAGGAAATATGCCCTAGAGGCAATAATAAAGTTATTATTTATTTCCTTATTTCATGATAAATGTTTATCATTCATGCTAGAATTGTATTAACCGGAAACATGATACATGTGTGAATGCATAGACAAAACAACATGTCACTAGTATGCCTCTACTAGACTAGCTTGTTAATCAAAGATGGTTATGTTTCCGACCATGAACAAGGAGTTGTTATTTGATTAACAAGGTCACATCATTAGTAGAATGATCGATTGACATGACCCATTCCCTTAGCTTAGCACACGATCGTTTAGTATGTTGCTCTGCTTTTATCCATGACATATACATGTTCCTATAACTATGAGATTATGCAACTCCTGTTTACGGAGGAACACTTTGGTGCTACCAAACGTCACAACGTGAATCGGGTGATTATAAAGGAGTACTACAGTGTCTCCAAAGGCAAATGTTGGGTTGGCGTATTTGAGATTAGGTTTTGTCACTCCGATTGCTCTGGAGAGGTATCTCTGGGCCCTCTCGGTAATGCACATCACTTAAGCCTTGCAAGCACTACAACTAATGAGTTAGTTGTGAGATGATGTATTACGGAACGAGTAAAGAGACTTGCCGGTAACGAGATTGAACTAGGTATTGGATACCGACGATCGAATCTCGGGCAAGTAACATACCGATGACAAAGGAACAACGATGTTGTTATGCGGTCGACCGATAAAGATCTTCGTAGAATATGTAGGAACCAATATGGGCATCCAGGTCCCGCTGTTGGTTATTGACCGTGAATAGTTCTAGGTCATGTCTACATTGTTCTCGAACCGTAGGGTCCGCACGCTTAAGGTTTCGATGACAGTTATTATGAGTTTATGTATTTTGATGTACCAAGGAGTTCGAGTCCGGATGTGATCACAGACATGACGAGGAGTCTCGAAATGGTCGAGACATAAAGATTGATATATTGGAAGCCTATGTTTGGAGTTCGAATGGTTCCAAGTAAAACGGAATTTACTCGAGTACCGGAGGTTACTGGAACCCCCGGAGGTAAATGGGCCTCGATGGGCCTTAGTGGAAAGGAGAAGGGCCAGCCCTAGGTGGGCGCGCCTCCCCTTCCCTAGTCCTACTAGGACTAGGAGAAGGGCCGCCCCCTCTCTCTCTTTCCCTCCGGAATCCTAGTCCAACTAGGATTGGGGAATCCTACTCCCGAGGGAGTAGGACTCCTGGCCGCCTCCCCCTTGGCCATGGCCCCCTCCCCTTGCTCCTTTATATCTGACGGGCAGGGGCACCTTGGAACACACAAGTTGATCTTTAGATCGCTCCTTAGCCGTGTCGGTGCCCCTCCACCATATTCCACCTCGGTCATACCGTCATGAAGCTTAGGCGAAGCCTCGCTACCGTGAAACATCAAGATCGCCACCACGCCGTCGTCCTGACGAAACTCTCCCTCGACACTCGGCTGGATCGGAGTACGAGGGACGTCATCGAGCTGTACGTGTGTCAAGAACTCGGGGGCGTCGGAGTAACGGCGCCGGAATCGGTCGGATCGCGAGGAGAACGTACGACTACTTCCTCTATGTTGTGATCACTTCCGCTTCGGGTCTACGAGGGTACGTAGACAACACTCTCCCCTCTCGTTGCTATACATTACCATGATCTTGCGTGTGCGTAGGAAATTTTTTGAAATTACTACGTTCCCCAACAGTGGCATCCGAGCCCAGGTTTTTTCTATGGTTTGATGTTTTGCACGAGTAGAACACAAGTGAGTTGTGGGCGATACAAGTCATACTACCTACCCGCATGTCATACTTTGGTTCAGCGGTATTGTGAGATGAAGCGGCCTGCACCGACATTACGCGTGACGCTTACGCGAGACTGGTTTCACCGCCACGAGCACTCGCTGCTTAAAGGTGACCGGTGGGTGCTGTCTCTCTCACTTTAGTTGAACTGAGTGTGGCTACGCCCGGTCCTTGAGAAGGTTAAAACGGAGTCTATTTGACGAAGTATCGTTGTGGTTTTGATGCGTGGGTGAGACTGGTTCTTGCTTAAGCCCGTAGCAGCCACGTAAAATTTGCAACAACAAAGTAGAGGACGTCTAACTTGTTTTTGCAGGCATGTTGTGATGTGATATGGTCAAGACGTGATGCTATATTTTATTGTATGAGATGATCATGTTTTGTAACCGGTTATCGGCAATCGGCAGGAGCCATATGGTTGTCGCTTTATTGTATGCAATGCAATGCTTCGTAATGCTTTACTTTATCACTAAGCGGTAGCGATAGTCGTAGAAGCATAAGTTTGGCGAGACGACAACGATGCTACGATGAAGATCAAGGTGTCGCGCGGTGACGATGGTGATCATGGTGGTGCCGCAAGATGGAGATCATGAAGCACAAGATGATGATGACCATATCATATCACTTATATTGATTTGCATGTGATGTTTATCCTTTTATGCATCTTATCTTGCTTTGATTGACGGTAGCATTATAAGATGATCTCTCACTAAATTATCAAGAAGTGTTCTCCCGAGTATGCACTGCTGCCAAAGTTCGTCGTGCCCGGACACCACGTGATGATCGGGTGTGATAAGCTCTCGTCCATCTACAACGGGTGCAAGCCAGTTTTGCACACGCAGAATACTCGGGTTATACTTGACGAGCCTAGCATATGCGAGATATGGCCTCGGAACACGGAGACCGAAAGGTCGAGCATGAATCATATAGTAGATATGATCATCATAAGATGTTCACCATTGAAAACTACTCCATTTCACGTGATGATCGGTTATGGTTTAGTTGATTTGGATCACGTGATCACTTAGATGACTAGAGAGATGTTTTTCTAAGTGGGAGTTCTTAAGTAATATGATTAATTGAACTTAAATTTATCATGAACTTAGTACCGATAGTATCTTGCTTGTTTATGTTTGATTGTAGATAGATGGCTCGTCTTTGTTGTTCCGTTGAATTTTAATGCGTTCCTTGAGAAAGCAAAGTTGAAAGATGATGGTAGCAATTACACGGATCGGGTCCGTAACTTGAGGATTATCCTCATTGCTGCACGTAAGAGTTACGCCCCGATGCACCGCTAGGTGCCAGACTCTTGCTAATGCAACCGCAGATGTTATGAACGTCTGCGAGCAAAGCCGATGACTACTCTATAGTTCGATGTGCCATGCTTTACGGCTTAGAACCGGGACTTCAACGACGTTTTGAACGTCATGGAGCATATGAGATGTTCCAGAGTTGAAGTTGATATTCCAAAGAATGCCCGGATTGAGAGATATGAAGTCTCCAATAAGTTCTATAGCTGCAAGATGGAGGAGAATAGTTACATTAGTGAGCATATACTCGTAATGTCCGGGTACTACAATCACTTGACACAATTGGGAGTTAATCTTCCGGATGATTGTATCATTGATGAAATTCTCCAATCACCGCCACCAAGCTACAAAGGCTTCGTGATGAACTATAATATGCAAGGGTTAGTAAAGACTATACCGAGCTCTTCGCAATGCTAAAAGCTGCGAGGTAGAAATCAAGAAGGAGCATCAAGTGTTGATGGTCAATAAGACCACTAGTTTCAAGAAGAAAGGCAAAGGAAAAAGAAGGGAATCTCAAGAAGAACAGCAAGCAAGTTGTCGCTCAGAGAAGAAACCCAAGTCTGGCCCTAAACCTGAAACCGAGTGCTTCTACCGCAAGCGATCGTCACGGAAGCGGAACTGCCCCAAGTATTTGGCGGATAAGAAGGATGGCAAGGTGAACAAAGGTATATGTGATATACATGTTATTGATGTGTACCTTACTAGAGCTCGCAGATAGCACTGGTATTTGATATTGGTTCATTGCTAATATTTGCAACTCAAAGCAGGGACTACGGATTGCTTAACACCGCAAAGGACGAGGTGACGATGCGCGTGGGAAATGGTTCCAAAGTCGATGTGATCGCGGTCGGCACGCTACCTCTACATCTACCTTCGGATTAGTTTTAGACCTAAATAATTGTTATTTGGTGCTGCGTTGAGCATGAACATTATATCTGGATCTTGTTTGATGCGAGACGGTTATTCATTTAAATCGAGAGAATAATGGTTGTTCTATTTATATGAGTAATATCTTTTATGGTCATGCACCCTTGAGGAGTGGTCTATTTCTTATGAATCTCGATAGTAGTGATACACATATTCATAATGTTGAAACCAAAAGATGCAGAGTTGATAATGATAGTGCAACTTATTTGTGGCAATCGCCGTTTAGGTCATATCGGTGTAAAGCGCATGAAGAAACTCCATGTTGATGGACTTTTGGAGTCACTTGATTATGAATCACTTGGCACTTATGAACCGTGCCTCATGGGCAAGATGACTAGAACACCGTTCTCGGTACTATGGAGAGAGCAACAGATTTGTTGGAAATCATACATACATGTATGTGGTCCAATGAATGTTGAGGCTCGTGGCGGATATCGTTATTTTCTCACCTTCACAGATGACTTAAGCGGATATGGGTATATCTACTTAATGAAACATAAGTCTGAAACGTTTGAAAAGTTCAAAGAATTTCAGAGTGAAGTTGAAAATCATCGTAACAAGAAAATTAAGTTTCTACGATCCGATCGTGGAGGTGAATATTTGAGTTACGAGTTTGGTCTACATTTGAAACAATGCGAATAGTTTCGCAACTCACGCCACCCTAACACCACAACGTAATGGTGTGTCCGAACGTCGAATCGTACTTTACTAGATATGGTACGATCTATGATGTCTCTTCAGATTTACCGCTATCGCTTTTGGGGTTATGCTCTAGAGACGGCCGCATTCACACTGAATAGAACACCGTCGAAATCCGTTGAGACGACACCTTATGAACTGTGGTTTAGCAAGAAACCAAAGTTGTCGCTTCTTAAAGTTTGGGGATGCGATGCTTATGTGAAAAAGCTTCAACCCGATAAGCTCGAACCCAA
Source organism: Aegilops speltoides (assembly GCA_021437245.1). Taxonomy (NCBI): domain Eukaryota; kingdom Viridiplantae; phylum Streptophyta; class Magnoliopsida; order Poales; family Poaceae; genus Aegilops; species Aegilops speltoides. The sequence continues at coordinate 94,305,563 of CM038144.1, read as the reverse complement.
ATCGAGAAATGTGTCTTCATAGGATACCCAAAGGAGACAGTTGGGTACACCTTCTATCACAGATCCGAAGGCAAAACATTCGTTGCTAAGAATGGATCCTTTCTAGAGAAGGAGTTTCTCTCGAAAGAAGTGAGTGGGAGGAAAGTGGAACTTGATGAGGTAATAGTACCTTCTCCCTTACTTGAAAGTAGTTAAATCGCAGAAACCGGTTTACGAGACATCTACACCAAGTAGCGAGGAAGTTGATGATGTTGATCATGAAACTTGAGATCAAGTTACCGCAGAACCTCGTAGATCAACCAGAGTAAGATCCGCACTGAGTGGTACGGTAATCCTGTTCGAAGTCATGCTACTAGATCATGATGAACCTACGAACTATGAAGAAGCGATGGTGAGCCCAGATTCGCAAAATGGCTTGAGGCCATGAAATCGAGATGGGATCCATGTATGAAAACAAAGTGTGGACTTTGGTTGACTTGCCCGAGGTTAGGCAAGCAATAGAAAACAAGTGGATCTTCAAGAAGAAGACCGACGCCGACGGTAATGTTATCGTCTATAAAGCTCGACTTGTCGCAAAGGGTTTTCGGCAAGTTCAAGGGATTGACTACGATGAGACCTTCTCACCCGTAGTGATGCTTAAGTCCGTCCGAATCATGTTAGCAATTGCGCATTTTATGATTATGAAATTTGGCAAATGGATGTAAAGACTGCATTCTGAATGGATTTACGGAAGAAGAGTTGTATATGATGCAACCGAAGGTTTTATCGATCCAAAGGAGCTAACAAAGTGTGCAAGCTCCAGCGATCCATCTATGGACTGGTGCAAGCATCTCGGAGTTGGAATAAGCGCTTTGATAGTGTGATCAAAGCATTTGGGTTTGTACAGACTTTTGGAGAAGCTCAGATTTACAAGAAAGTGAGTGGGAGCTCAGTAGCATTTCGATATTATATGTGGATGACATATTGCTGATCGGAAATGATATAGAATTTCTGGATAGCATAAAGGGATACTTGAATAAGAGTTTTTAATGAAAGACCTCGGTGAAGCTGCTTACATATTGGGCATTAAGATCTATAGAGATAGATCAAGACGCCTAATTGACTTTCACAAAGCACATACCTTGACAAAATTTTGAAGAAGTTCAAAATGGATCAAGCAAAGAAAGGGTTCTTGCTCGTGTTACAAGGTGTGAAGTTGAGTAAGACTCAATGCCCGACCACCGCAGAAGATAGAGAAAATGAAAGATGTTCCTATGCTTCACCATAGGCTCTATCATGTATGCAATGCTGTGTACTGACTGATGTGTGCCTTGCTATAAGCCTAGCAGGAGGTACCAAAGTAATCCAGAGTGGATCATCGGGCAGCGGTCAAGAACATCTGAAATACCGAAAAGGACTAAGGAGATGTTTCTCGATATGGAGGTGACAAAGAGCTCATCGTAAATGGCAGTTACGTTGATGCAAGCTTTGACACCGATCCGGACGATTCTAAATCGCAGACCGGATACGTATTTACACTAAACGGAGGAGCTGTCGGTTGGTGCAGCTCTAAACAAAGCGTCGAAGGGATCTACATGTGAAGCGGAATACATAGCAGCTTCGGAAGCAGCTAATGAAGGAGTCTCGGATGAAGGAGTTCATATCCGATCTAGGTGTCATACCTAGTGCATCGGGTCCAATGAAAATCTTCGTGACAATCTCGAGCAATTGCCTTAGCAAAGGAATCCAGATTTCACAAGAGGACCAAGCACATCAAGAGACGCTTCAATTCCATCCGGGACTTAGTCCGGTGGGAGACATAGAGATTTGCAAGATACACACGGATCTGAATGTTGCGGACCCGTTGACTAAGCCTCTTCCACGAGCAAAACATGATCGGCACCAAGACTCCATGGGTGTTAGAATCATTACTATGTAATCTAGATTATTGACTCTAGTGCAAGTGGGAGATCAAGGAAATATGCCCTAGAGGCAATAATAAAGTTATTATTTATTTCCTTATTTCATGATAAATGTTTATCATTCATGCTAGAATTGTATTAACCGGAAACATGATACATGTGTGAATGCATAGACAAAACAACATGTCACTAGTATGCCTCTACTAGACTAGCTTGTTAATCAAAGATGGTTATGTTTCCTAACCATGAACAAGGAGTTGTTATTTGATTAACAAGGTCACATCATTAGTAGAATGATCGATTGACATGACCCATTCCCTTAGCTTAGCACACGATCGTTTAGTATGTTGCTCTTGCTTTTATCCATGACATATACATGTTCCTATAACTATGAGATTATGCAACTCCGTTTACGGAGGAACACTTTGGTGCTACCAAACGCGTCAACGAATCGGGTGATTATAAAGGAGTACTACAGTGTCTCCAAAGGCAAATGTTGGGTTGGCGTATTTGAGATTAGGTTTTGTCACTCCGATTGTCTGGAGAGGTATCTCTGGGCCCTCTCGGTAATGCACATCACTTAAGCCTTGCAAGCACTACAACTAATGAGTTAGTTGTGAGATGATGTATTACGGAACGAGTAAAGAGACTTGCGTAACGAGATTGAACTAGGTATTGGATACCGACGATCGAATCTCGGGCAAGTAACATACCGATGACAAAGGAACAACGTATGTTGTTATGCGGTCGACCAATAAAGATCTTCGTAGAATATGTAGGAACCAATATGGGCATCCAGGTCCCGCTGTTGGTTATTGACCGTGAATAGTTCTAGGTCATGTCTACATTGTTCTCGAACCGTAGGGTCCGCACGCTTAAGGTTTCGATGACGGTTATTATGAGTTTATGTATTTTGATGTACCGAAGGAGTTCGAGTCCGGATGTGATCACAGACATGACGAGGAGTCTCGAAATGGTCGAGACATAAAGATTGATATATTGGAAGCCTATGTTTGGAGTTCGAATGGTTCCGCAAAACGGAATTTACGGAGTAACGGAGGTTACTGGAACCCCGGGAGGTAAATGGGCCTCGATGGGCCTTAGTGGAAAGGAGAAGGGCCAGCCCTAGGTGGGCGCTGCCCCCCCCTTCCCTAGTCCTACTAGGACTAGGAGAAGGGCCGCCCCCTCTCTCTTTTCTCTCCGGAATCCTAGTCCAACTAGGATTGGGGAATCCTACTCCCAGAGGAGTAGGACTCCTGGCGCGCCCCCCTTGGCCAGCGCCCCTCCCCTTGCTCCTTTATATCTGGGCAGGGGGGCACCTTGAACACACAAGTTGATCTTTAGATCGTTCCTTAGCCGTGTCGGTGCCCCCTCCACCATATTCCACCTCGGTCATACCGTCATGAAGCTTAGGCGAAGCCTCTGCGCCGATGAAACATCAAGATCGTCCCACGCCGTCGTCTTGTGAAACTCTCCCTCGACACTCGGCTGGATCGAGTACGAGGGACGCCATCGAGCTGTCGTGTGTCAAGAACTCGGGGCGCCGAGTAACGGCGCCGAATCGGTCGGATCGCGAGGAGAACGTCGACTACTTCCTCTACGTTGTGATCGCTTCCGCTTCGGGTCTACGAGGGTACGTAGACAACACTCTCCCCTCTCGTTGCTATACATCACCATGATCTTGCGTGTGCGTAGGAAAATTTTTGAAATTACTACGTTCCCCAACAGATATGGCCATCATCATCTTGTGCCTTTGATCTCCATCTCCAAATCACCGCCATGATCTCTATTGTCACCGGCTTGACACCTTGATCTCCATCGTAGCATCGTTGTCGTCTTGCCAACTATTGCTTCTACGACTATCGCTGCCGCTTAGTGATAAAGTAAAGCAATTACATGGTGATTGCATTTCATACAATAAAGCGACAACCATATGGCTCCTGCCAGTTGCCGATAACTTTGTTACAAAACATGATAATCTCATACAACAATTTATATCACATCATGTCTTGACCATACCACATCACAACATGCCCTACAAAAACAAGTTAGACATCCTCTACTTTGTTGTTGCAAGTTTTACGTGGCTGCTATGGGCTTCTAGCAAGAACCGTTCTTACCTACGCACCAAAACCGTAACGATTTTTTGTCAAGTGTGCTGTTTTAACCTTTAACAAGGACCGACCGTAGTCAAAGTCGATTCAACTAAAGTTGGAGAAACAGACACCCGCCAGCCACCTGTGTGCAAAGCACACCGGTAGAACCAGTCTCATGAATGTGGTCATGTAATGTTGGTTCGGGCCGCTTCATCCAACAATACCGCTGAATCAAAGTAAGACGTTAGTGGTAAGCAGTATGACTATTATCGCCCACAACTCTTTGTGTTCTACTCGTGCATATCATCTACGCATAGACCTGGCTCTGATACCACTGTTGGGGAACGTAGCATGCAATTTCAAAAAAATTCCTACGATCACGCAAGATCTATCTAGGAGATGCATAGCAACGAGAAGGGGAGAGTGTGTCCACGTACCCTCGTAGACCGAAAGCAGAAGCATTAGGTTAACGTGGTTGATATAGTCGAACGTCTTCACGGTCCAACCGATCTAGTACCGAACGTACAGCACCTCCAAGTTCAGCACACGCTCAGCTCGATGACGTCCCTCGAACTCTTGATCCAGCAAAGGGTCAAGGAAGAGGTTCGTCAGCACGATGGCATGATGATGTTGTTGATGATGTGAACCGCGCAGGGCTTCGCCTAAGCACTACGATGATACTATCGGAGGAGTAAACGGTGGAGGGGGGCACCACACACGGCTAAGACAATGTTGATGTGCCTTTGGGGTGCCTCCTGCCCACGTATATAAAGGAAGGGGGGAGAGGCCGGCGGCCAGGAGGGGCACGCCATGGGGGGAGTCCTACTTGGACTCCTAGTCCAAGTAGGATCCCCCCCCCCTTTTCCTTTCTCCACCGGAGGGAATAGGAAGGAGAGGGGGAGGGAAAGGGAAGGGGGGCGCCGCCCCCTCCTCCTTGTCCTATTCGGACTCCGTAGGAGGGGGGGCGCAAACACCCCCCACTAGCTTCCCTCTCTCTTCCTTAGGCCCATGTTGGCCCAAAACTTCCCCTGGGGGTTCCGATAACCCCTCTGTACTCCGAAAAATTTCCGAATCACTCGGAACCATTCCGATGTCCAAATATAACCTTCAAATATATTCATCTTTACCTATTGACCATTTCAAGACTCCTCGTCATGTCCGTGATCTCATCCGGGACTCTGTACAAACTTCGGTCACCAAAACACATAGCTCATAATACAAATCGTCATCGAACATTAAGCGTGCGGACCCTACGGGTTCGAGAACTATATAGACTTGACCGAGACACATCTTCGGTCAATAACCAATAGCGGAAACTAGATGCTCATATTGGTTCCTACATATTCTACGAAGATCTTTATTGGTCAAACCGCATAACAACATACGTCATTCCCTTTGTCGTTGGTATGTTACTTGCCCGAGATTCGATCGTCGGTATCATCATACATAGTTCAATCTCGTTACCGGCAAGTCTCTTTACTCGTTCCGTAATGCATCATTCCGTAACTAACTCATTAGTCACATTTCTTGCAAGGCTTATAGTGATGAGCATTACCGAGAGGGCCCAGAGATACCTCTCCAATGCACGGAGTGACAAATCCTAATACCGATCTATGCCAACCCAACAAACACCTTTGGAGACACCTGTAGAGCATCTTTATAATCACCTAGTTACATTGTGACGTTTGATAGCACACCAGGTGTTCCTCCGGTATTCGGGAGTTGCATAATCTCATAGTCAGAGGAACATGTATAAGTCATGAAGAAAGCAATAGCAAGAAAACTTAACGATCATTATGCTAAGCTAATGGATGGGTCTTGTCCATCACGTCATTCTCTAATGATGTGATCCCGCTCATCAAATGACAACACATGTCTATGGTCAGGAAACATAACCATCTTTGATCAACGAGCTAGTCAAGTAGAGGCATACTACGGACACTTTGTTTTGTCTATGTATTCACACATGTACTAAGTTTCCGGTTAATATAATTCTAGCATGAATAATAAACATTTATCATGATATAAGGAAATATAAATAACAACTTTATTATTACCTCTAGGGCATATTTCCTTCACAATTAATATTATATCAAATACGGCATTAATCACAGAATTAACACATGAATAATAGTATACCTAATATCCGTGTGCAATTAATATATTGCCTAAATATTAACGTGTGTTGCACGTGCGCATTTACTAGTCTTTTTAAGTGATGCGCGCGTGGTCGTAGTGATGCACGCGTTTTACATCTTTTTAAGTTTTTTGAGCCTAACATCTTTTTAAGTGATGCACGCGTGGTCTGCTGATGGCCCGGCCTAGTGGAGGCAGCTTTTACATCTTTTTAAGTGATGCGCGCATGGTCTGTTGATGACCCGGCCCAGTGGAGGCAGCTATATGCATCGCTCCAACTATTTGCTGCAGAATCTGCGACGTCGTGTCTGTACGTAAGCACCAACCAACCAGCCACACCATCGCATCAGAACAGTTAATTCTTTTCCTCTTTTATTCCTTCTTCTTTTCTTTTTCTTTTCTCGCTTCCGTTTGAACGCTTTTGTTTGTTTTTTCTTTTCTCATTTTCCCTTTTTCTTTTCTTTTATATTTTTAGAAAATTTATGATTTTTTTTAAATTCATGTTTTTTCTCGAAATTGATGAAATTTGTCAAAGTTTGTCACTTTTTTTCAAAATTGATGAACTTTATTACAAATTTGATGATCTTTTTTGCAATTTTGTAAAACTTTCTAAAATTTTATAAACATTTAAAAAATTGATGAACTACTTTTTAAAATCAGCGAACTTTTCTTCAAAATTTATGAAGTTTTTCAAATTTGTGAACCTTTTTAAAAATCGATGGACTTTTCCAATTTTTTACTTTTTGAATCCACAAACTTTTTTGAATAGATTGACTTTTTTCTATTTTGTGATGCTTTTTTTGAAATCTGTGGATATTCAAATTTTGTTCACATTTTTCAAAAGGAAACTCGTTTTTCCGTATAGCGCGTCTACAGTTTAGTTTTTAAACATTTCGCATCGCCAACAATGCACTGGAGCGAATTGGCGTGGGTTCGAGTACTGACCAGAGCGATGTTCTGGGGTGTTCCTTTTGCGACATAAATACATTTTTTTACAGTGCCTTGTGTATTGATGGGCCGGCCCACAAGCGTTATGTAGTGGGCGCCCGTTGCCTCAACTGACGCATAAGGCGCCCTATGCGTCGATGCGTCCTAATTTGGGTTTAGCTCCCTTCACGCTCGATGCGTCCTAATGTTGACCAAACGCACAAGGCCAACTGCACTGCTCGGCCCAGTAACTATTCTCGTTCGTTCGATTTTTGACAACCTTCCTGTTCGATTATACCGGTTTTGGTAACCTTCTAGAAGGTTCTTGGAACCAGTTTTTCTTTTTTTCAATTCACTTTTCTCCCTTTTCGACCTCTATTACTTAAAAAAACATTTTTGGTTAACTGTTTTCTTCTTCTCCTTATTGTTTCATTTTTGGATTTTTAAAAAAAATCTGATTTTCCGAAATTATTCGTGCTATCCAAGAAATAATAAAAAAAATCAAAATTGTTCACATTCCCCCCAAAAAAGTAAACAGTTTATTTTTTTTGCATTATTAAAGAAAATATTATTAAAATATACTTCGAAAGTTTCAAATATATTTACATTTCAAAAATATGTTCACATTTTTAAAATTTTGAATCTTTCAAAAATATTTCGAATTTCATAAAAATGTTCATAGTTTTGAAATTTGTTCCTGTTTTTAAACATATTTTTGTACGAACAGTAATAAAATTCAAAATCCATATATTTTGGAAGAACAAACATTTTTAATTTTGTTTTTATAGCGCAAATGTTTTTTGAAATTATGAACGGAATTTGGAAGAAAATGAAAAAAATGCAATATTTCTTGAAATTTTTAATTTTTTGGGTGAAATTATGAGGATTTTTTCGCAAATTTTAAACCATTTTCAAGAAGGGCAAAAGAAAACCAGAAACTAGTAAAGAAAGAAAACAGTAAAAGCGGCTCGATAGTAACCTTTGTGTTACCGTACCTCTGACGTGCTACACTACCCGCCAATGGCTGGCCCAACTGCCATGTGCGCGTCATGCCCCTATTGGACACGCAGCTCCCATCGCCGGAATGATATGTATCACTCTATGCAATACATATCAAGCCGATCGCCCACTAGGCTCTCTTATTGCACAAGCCCAATGGACGAAGGGAACCGCTCGAGCCGACGAAGCAAACGACAAATTTTAGGAATGTCCTTGAACGTTCCTGGTCGGTTTTTGGAAACCTTTTAGAAGGTTCCTACTTCTAATTTCCTTTTTGGTTTTTTACATTTCCGCTTTTCCGCTTTTTTCTATTTCTTTTGTTCCTTTTTCAAAGATTAACAAATTTCAAGAAATGTTCATTTTTTCTTTTCAGAAAAAGCTTGGGGTTTCATAAATTGTTCCTTATTTTAAAAAAAGTTTAATTTCTTTTAAATTGTTCTTGGTTTAAAAAAAATTGAGAGTCTCAATTTTTTTTTGATTTTTTAACAAATTTTAGATATCTAAAATTTCCTTATTTGTAAAATAATTCAGTTCATGAATATTTTTTACAATTTGTGATTTTGTTAAAATACATGAACCTATTTGAATTGGCAAACATTTTTGTGAAATTTGCAAACATTTTTTAATTCGTGAACATTTTGAATTCATCAACATTTCTTGAGTACATGGACATTTTTTTAATTGACGAAAATTAATTGGCCTTCACAAACATTTTAGAATCCGTCAAGAGTTTCCAATTCATGAAGATTTTTTGAATACATGATCATTGTTTGAATTCATGACCATTTTTTGGACACGCCAACAGTTTTTGAATTCGTAAACACATGGACTTTTTTGAATTTGCAAACATTTTTGTTAAGCTTACCAATATTGTATTCAATTTGTAAAAAACGAATTTATGAACATTTTTAAATTTAAAACAAAACCAACTGATTTAAAAAAAATGTTGTGAATTTTCAAAATACGTTCATGCGTGCAGTCCCTCCTGGAGCGCTGGGTCGGGCCCGTGACGCAAGCGACACGTGAGTGATACAAGCCAATGGGTCGTGCACGCGGTACATATCACCGCCCCTCCCACTGTTTGCCACAACGTTTGGCAAATAAGATTTGTCGCAGGGCACTACACTGCGTCGGTCGACCAAGCAGAGCTTGTGTTGGTCGCGTGCTGACCGCGCGATCCGGACGTGCGTGCCCGTCAGATCTCCCTTCCCCCTTGTCCCCCACGACTCACATGCCTCACGTGTCTACCATCTCCAACTTCAAACCACTCCACTCTTATCCTCATATCCTCACGCTAGCTTGCCTCGCGTCGACGAGATCGCTGGTTGCAGCAACTCATGCGTTCGCTCGGTGTAGCAGTGCAGACACAACACCCACAAATCTAGTGCCAACTCCCACCACTGACGGGCGCACCAGTGCGCCGCTATGGCGTACAGGCTCGCCGCTCGCAGAATCTCCGTCATAGCATCAACCGCCGCTAGTTCCAGCATCGCTTAAGCACGCTTGCAGCATCCACGAATCGTCATAGCTTCGGCTCCTGCCAGTCCCAGCACCAGCCACCGCTGGTTCTAGCATCGGTGACAAACAGTTGTAGCACCACCATTGCCTGGTTCCAGCATTGGCGGCCAATAGTGGGAGCACCACAGTTGCCTGGTTCCAACATTGGAGACCAATGATGGTAGTGTAGGGGAACATGTTATGCAACAAAAATTTTATGCTAAACGATCACAACCATAAACACTATGAAGATGGCTGTAACGATCGAACTCACCGACGAGCAAAGTAGGGGAAGCAGTGAAGATTTGGTGCAGCACGATGATTCCCACAGCTAGGTTATACCTTCGAGCCGTGAGAATGTTCTCGAAGACGAGAGTCGAAGTACATGACCCCTCTGAGGTATCCACGCGATCCATAATAGTGGTTCAACAAAGTTTTGATGTTTAGGAAGAAAAACTTCGAGAAAACTAGAGAGGGAGAAAGCCTAGTGACGCTTCTCGTCTAATTAGGAGCCTAATTCTATTAGACCGATTAGAGCAAGATTAGAGGCCGTCTAGTTAGAATCCTAAACACATACGCCAATTAGATTGGGAGAGCGTGGAGCTATGAGGGAGATATCCCCTTTGGATTTGTGTGTTGCAAGAGCGATCTCTCCACGCGCGCGCGCACACACACACAATATATCGTGTGTGTGGAGAGGGCGGAGGGGCGCCAAAAGGAGGAGTCTTTCCCTCTTCCACCGGGTGGAAAGAGGGAAGGACTCCCTCCCTATACCAATTCGGCCTAACCCTTCCTTATGGAAATGGGGCACATGGGGCCCACTATGGGTGGTCATATCATGACAGTACTTCATAACTTTCCCCCATAAATAAAATTCTAGTTTTTTGGATGTCTCTGAAACCCTTTTCGCATGTCTCCGAAACCCATTCTGAGACCCCGCAAAAACTTCCCATGTATAGATCCACACTTTTTGAAATCGTGCTATACCTTTCCGAAATTCCTGAAACACTTCTGGAACCACCTGAAACACTTTCAGAACTCTCTGAAACTCTTTAGGTGTTCATTTACCCATTTCTCATTCCCTGGTGATCATGACTAATACCCATCAAGCGTGTGACCCTTTAGGTTTGGAAATAAGCGAACATGACCCAGAGCCCTTTCTGGCCAATAGTTAACAGCGGGATCTGGACACCCTTATTAACATCCGCATTTTCAGGAAGTTCTTGAACGAACCTTTGTTTTATGAATACCATTACCTTTGCTTCACGATACGTCTACAAAACCAGAGGTAAGATTATCGATATCCTTGTGATCAACTCCTTGATCACTATATTGGTTATCCTGGGCACCAACTTTGTTCTTTTTACTCGTATCTGTGTTCCGGTATCATGTGATCATAATCACAAGTGTCTGGCCAGACGATAATGAAACTGTAACACCTAGTGGACCCATAGAGTATCTCTCTATCATGAAAGGAGCATATCCCGGTTTTGAACTATTAATAGCAAGACATACGTTTTTGTTGGGGAACGTAGTAATTTCAAAAAATTTCCTACGCACACGCAAGATCATGGTGATGCATAGCAACGAGAGGGGAGAGTGTTGTCTACGCACCCTCGTGAGACCAAGCGAAGCGTTGACGCAACGTAGAGGAAGTAGTCGACGTCCTCCCGGTCCGACCGATCCAAGCACCGTTACTCGGCACCTCCGAGTTCTTGACACGCATACTGCTCGATGGCGCACCCCGATCTCCGATCCAGCAGAGGCGCTGGGAGGAGTTCCAAGACGACGGCGTGGTGGCGATCTTGATGTTCTCTGTCGCAGGCTTCGCCTAAGCACCGCTACAATATGACCGAGGTGTAATATCGTGGAGGGGCACCGCACACGGCTAAGGAACGATCTCAATGATCAACTTGTGTGTCTAGGGTGCCCCCCTACCCCCGTATATAAAGGAGGGAGGGAGGAGGGGGCCGACCCAAGGGGGAGGCGCGCCCTAGGGGGGCAAACCTACTCCAAGTAAGTTTGGCACCCCTTTCCTATTCGGAGTAGGAGAAGGAAGGAAGAGGGGAGGAGAGAAGGAAGGGGCGGCCCCTCCCAATTCGGATTGGGCTTGGGGCGTCCTCCCTTGCTCCTTCTCCTCCTTCCACTAAGGCCCAATAAGGCCCATATACTTACCGGGGTTCGGTAACCTCCGGAGCTCCTAGTATATTTCCAATCTCACCAAACCTTTCCGGTGTCCAAATATATCCGTCCAATATATCAATCTTTATGTCTCGACCATTTCGAGACTCCTCGTCATGTCCGTGATCACATCCGGACTCAAACAACCTTCGTACATCAAAATACATAAACTCATAATGAAACTGCATCGAAACCTTAAGCGTCACGGACCCTACGGTTCGAGAACAATGTAGACATGACCGAGACATGTCTCGGTCAATAAACAATAGCGGGACCTGGATGCCCATATTGGTTCCTACATATTCTACGAAGATCTTTATCGGTCATACCGCACAACAACATACGTTGTTCCCTTTGTCATCGGTATGTTACTTGCCGAGATTCAATCGTCGGTATCCAATACCTAGTTCAATCTCGCTACGGCAAGTCTCTTTACTCGTTCCGTAATACATCATCTCACAACTAACTCATTAGTTGAAATGCTTGCAAGGCTTAAGTGATGTGTATTACCGAGAGGGCCCAGAGATACCTCTCCGACATTCGGAGTGACAAATCCTAATCTCGAAATCGCCAACTCAACAAGTACCTTCGGAGACACCAGAGAGCACCTTTATAATCACCCGATTCGTTGTGACGTTTGGTAGCACACAAAGTGTTCCTCCGTAAACGGAGTTGCATAATCTCATAGTCATAGGAACATGTATAAGTCATGAAGGAAGCAATAGCAACATACTAAGCGATCGTGTGCTAAGCTAACGGAATGGGTCATGTCAATCGATCATTCAACTAATGATGTGACCTTGTTAATCAAATAACAACTCCTTGTTCATGGTTAGGAAACATAACCATCTTTGATTAACAAGCTAGTCAAGTAGAGACATACTAGTGACACTGTTTGTCTATATATTCACACATGTATTATGTTTCCGGTTAATACAATTCTAGCATGAATAATAAACATTTATCATGATATGAGGAAATAAATAATAACTTTATTATTGCCTCTAGGGCATATTTCCTTGATCTCCCACTTGCACTAGAGTCAATAATCTAGATTACACAAGAATGATTATAACACCCATGGAGTCTTGGTGTTGATCATGTTTTGCTCGTGGAAGAGGCTTAGTCAACGGGTCTGCAACATTCAGATCCGTATGTATCTTGCAAATCTCTATGTCTCCCACCTGGACTAGATCCCGGATGGAATTGAAGCATCTCTTGATGTGCTTGGTTCTCTTGTGAAATCTGGATTCCTTCGCTAAGGCAATCGCTCCAGTATTGTCACAAAAGATTTTCATTGGACCCGATGCACTAGGTATGACACCTAGATCGGATATGAACTCCTTCATCCAGACTCCTTCATTGGCTGCTTCCGAAGCAGCTATGTATTCCGCTTCACACGTAGATCCCGCCATGACGCTTTGCTTTGAACTGCACCAACTTACAGCTCCACCGTTTAATGTAAACATGTATCCGGTTTGCGATTTAGAATCGTCCGGATCAGTGTCAAAGCTTGCATCAACGTAACCATTTACGATGAGCTCTTTGTCACCTCCATATACGAGAAACATATCCTTAGTCCTTTTCAGATATTTCAGATGTTCTTGACCACGTCCGATGATCCACTCCTGGATTACTTTGGTACCTCCATGCTAGACTTATAGCAAGGCACACATCAGGTCTCGTACATAGCATTGCATACATGATAGAGCCTATGGCTGAAGCATAGGGAACACTTTTCATTTTCTCTCTATCTTCTGCAGGTGGTCGGGCTTTGAGTCTTACTCAACTTCACACCTTGCAATACGAGCAAGAACCCTTTCTTTGCTTGATCCATTTTGAACTTCTTCAAAACTTTGTCAAGGTATGTGCTTTGTGAAAGTCCAATTAAGCGTCTTGATCTATCTCTATAGATCTTAATGCCCAATATGTAAGCAGCTTCACCGAGGTCTTTCATTGAAAAACTTTTATTCAAGTATCCCTTTATGCTATCCAGAAATTCTATATCATTTCCAATCAATAATATGTCATCCACATATAATATTAGAAATGCTACTGAGCTCCCACTCACTTTCTTGTAAATACTGAGCTTCTCCAAAGTCTCAGATAAACCCAAATGCTTTGATCACACTATCAAAACGTTTATTCCAACTCCGAGAGGCTTGCACCATCCATAAATGGATCATCGGAGCTTGCACACTTTGTTAGCTCCCTTTGGATCGATAAAACCTTCGGTTGCATCATATACAACTCTTCTTCCGTAAATCCATTCAGAATGCAGTTTTTACATCCATTTGCCAAATTTCATAATCATAAAATCGGCAATTGCTAACATGATTCGGACAGACTTAAGCATCGCTTCTGGTGAGAAGGTCTCATCGTAGTCAACCCCTTGAACTTGTCGAAAACCTTTTGCAACAAGTCGAGCTTTGTAGACGATAACATTACCGTCGGCGTCGGTCTTCTTCTTGAAGATCCATTTATTCTCAATTGCTTGCCGACCATCGGCAAGTCAACCAAAGTCCATACTTTGTTCTCATACATGGATCCCATCTCGATTTCATGGCTTCAAGCCATTTTGCGAATCTGGGCTCACCATCGCTTCTCCATAGTTCGTGGGTTCATCATGATCTAGTAGCATGACTTCCGAATAGGATTACCGTACCACTCTGGTGCGGATCTTACTCTGTCGACCTACGAGGTTACTCAGATAACTTGATCCAAGTTCTATGATCATCATCATCAACTTCCTCACTAGTTGGTTTTGACGTCATAGAAACCGGTTCCTGTGATGTACTATTTTCCAACAAGGGAGTAGGTACAGTTACCTCATCAAGTTCTACTTTCCTCCCACTCACTTCTTTCGAGAGAAACTCCTTCTCTAGAAAGGATACATTCTTAGCAACGAATGTCTTGCCTTCGGATCTGTGATAGAAGGTGTACCCAACTGTCTGTTGGGGAACGTAGTAATTTCAAAAAAAATCCTACGCACACACAAGATCATGGTGATGCATAGCAACGAGAGGGGAGAGTGTTGTCTACGTACCCTCGTAGACCGAAGCGGAAGCGTTGACGCAACATAGAGGAAGTAGTCGTACGTCCTCCCGGTCCAACCGATCCAAGCACCGTTACTCCGGCACCTCCGAGTTCTTGACACACGTACAACTCGATGACGCACCCCGATCTCCGATCCAGCAGAGGCGCGGGGAGGAATTCTGTCAGCACGACGGCGTGGTGACGATCTTGATGTTCTCCTGTCGCAGGGCTTCGCCTAAGCACCGCTACAATATGACCGAGGTGTAATATCATGGAGGGGGGCACCACACACGGCTAAGGAACAATCTCAATGATCAACTTGTGTGTCCATGGGGTGCCCCCTGCCCCCGTATATAAAGGAGTGGAGGAGGGGAGGGCCGGCCCTCTCTATGGCGCGCCCTAGGGGAGTCCTACTCCCACCGGGAGTAGGATTCCCCCTTTCCTAGTCCAACTAGGAGTCCTTCCATGTATTAGGAGTAGGAGACTAGGAAGGGGAAGAGAGAAGGGAAGGAAGGAGGGGGTGCGGCCCCTCCGCCTAGTCCAATTCGGACTAGGCCATGGGGGGCGCGCAGCCTGCCCTAGGCAGCCCCTCTCTCTTTCTCGCAGGGCCCAATAAGGCCCAATACTTCTCCCGGCGAATTCCGTAACTCTCCGGACTCGATAAATACCGAATGACTCGGAACCTTTCCGAACTCCGAATATAGTCGTCCAATATATCGATCTTTACGTCTCGACCATTTCGAGACTCCTCGTCATGTCCCCGATCTCATCCGGATTCCAACTCCTTCGGTACATCAAAACTCATAAACTCATAATATAAGCATCATCGAAACCTTAAGCGTGCGGACCCTACGGTTCGAGAACAATGTAGACATGACCGAGACACGTCTCCGTCAATAACCAATAGCGGGACCTGGATGCCCATATTGGTTCCTACATATTCTACGAAGATCTTTATCGGTCGAGACCGCATAACAACATACGTTGTTCCTTTGTCATCGGTATGTTACTTGCCGAGATTCGATCGTCGGTATCCAATACCTAGTTCAATCTCGTTACCGGCAAGTCTTTTTACTCGTTCCGTAATACATCATCTCGCAACTAACTCATTAGTTGCAATGCTTGCAAGGCTTAAGTGATGTGCATTACCGAGAGGGCCTAGAGATACCTCTCCGACATTCGGAGTGACAAATCCTAATCTCGAAATACGCCAACCCAACAAGTACCTTTGAAGACACCTGAGAGCACCTTTATAATCACCCGATTCGTTGTGACGTTTGGTAGCACACAAAGTGTTCCTCCGTAAACGGAGTTGCATAATCTCATAGTCATAGGAACATGTATAAGTCATGAAGGAAGCAATAGAAACATACTAAACGATCGGGTGCTAAGCTAACGGAATGGGTCATGTCAATTAGATCATTCAACTAATGATGTGACCTTGTTAATCAAATAACAACTCCTTTGTTCATGGTTAGGAAACATAACCATCTTTGATTAACAAGCTAGTCAAGTAGAGGCATACTAGTGACATTCTGTTTGTCTATATATTCACACATGTATTATGTTTCCGGTTAATACAATTCTAGCATGAATAATAAACATTTATCATGATATAAGGAAATAAATAATAACTTTATTATTGCCTCTAGGGCATATTTCCTTGATCTCCCACTTGCACTAGAGTCAATAATCTAGATCACATCACCATGTGATTAACATCGATAATTCACATCATCATGTGATTAACACCCATAGTTCACATCGCCATGTGACCAACACCCAAAGGGTTTACTAGATTCAGAATCTAGTTCACATCGTTATGTGATTAACACCCAAAGAGTACTAAGGTGTGATCATGTTTTGCTTGTGAGAGAATCTTAGTCAACGGGTCTTTCACATTCGGATCCGTTATGTATTTTGCAATTTTCTATGTCTACAATGCTCGCACGGAGCTACTCTAGCTAATTGCTCCCACTTTCAATATGTATCTAGATCGAGACTTAGAGTCATCGGATCGGTGCCAAAACTTGCATCGGCGTAACCCTTTACGACGAACCTTTTGTCACTTCCATAATCGAGAAGCATATCCTTATTCCACTAAGGATAATTTTGACCGTCCAAAGATGATCTACTCCTAGATCACTATTGTACTCCTTGCCAAACTCGGTCAGGGTATACAATAGATCCGTACACAAGATGGCATACTTTATAGAACCTATGGCCAAGGCATAGGAATGACTTTCATTCTCTTTCTATCTTTTGCCGTGGTCGGGTTTTGAGTCTTACTCAATTTCACACCTTGTAACACAGGCAAGAACTCTTTCTTTGACTGTTCCATTTTGAACTACTTCAAAATCTTGTCAAGGTATGTACTCATTGAAAAAACTTATCAAGCGTCTTGATCTATCTCTATAGATCTTGATGCTCAATATGTAAGTAGCTTCACCGAGGTCTTTATTTGAAAAACTCCTTTCAAGCACTCCTTTATGCTTTGCAGAATAATTCTACATTATTTCCGATCTACAATATGTCATTCACATATACTTATCAGAAATGCTGTAGTGCTCCCACTCACTTTCTAGTAAATACAGTGCTTCATCGCAAGTCTCAGATAAACTATATGCTTTGATCAACTAATCAAAGCGTATATTCCAACTCCGAGATACTTGCACCAGTCCATAGATGCACATTTTGTTAACACCTTTAGGATCGATAAAACCTCTTGGTTGCATCACATACAACTCTTCTTTAATAACTCCATTAAGGAATGCAGTTTTGTTTATCCATTTGCCAGATTTCATAAAATGCGGCAATTGCTAACATGATTCGGACAGACTTTTAAGCATCGATACGAGTGAGAAAATCTCATTGTATTCAACATCTTGAACTTTGTCAAAAACCTTTTTCGACAAGTCTAGTTTTGTAGATAGTAACACTACTATCAGCGTCCGTCTTCCTCTTGAAGAACCATTTATTTTCTATGGCTTGCCGATCATCGGGCAACTCCACCAAAGTCCACAATTTGTTCTCATACATGGATCTCATCTCAGTTTTCATGGCCTTAAGCCATTTCGCGGAATCTAGGCTCATCATCGCTTCCTCATAGTTCGTAGGTTCATCATGGTCTAGTTACATGACTTCCAGAACAGGATTACTACACCACTCTGGTGCGGATCTTACTCTGGAAGACCTACGAGGTTCTGTAGTAACTTGATCTGAAGTTTCATGATCAATATCATTAGCTTCCTCACTAATTGGTGTATTTGTCACGGAACTAATTTCGTGATAAACTACTTTCAATAAGGGAGCAGTACTGATTACCTCATCAAGTTCTACTTTCCTCCCACTCACTTCTTTCGAGAGAAACTCCTTCTCTAGAAAGGATCCATTTTAGCAACGAATATCTTGCCTTCGGATCTGTGATAGAAGGTGTACCCAACAATTTCCTTTGGGTATTCTATGAAGACGCATTCTCCGATTTGGGTTCGAGCTTATCAGATGAAACTTTTTCACATAAGCATCGCAGCCCCAAACTTTAAGAAACAACAACTTAGGTTTCTTGCTAAACCATAGTTCATACGGTGTCGTCTCAGCGGATTTAGATGGTTCCCTATTTTAAATGTGAATGCAGCTGTCTCTAATGCATAACCCCAAAACGATAGTGGTAAATCGATAAGAGACATCATAGATCGCACCATATCAAATAAAGTGCGCGATTCTGACGTTCGGACACACCATAACGATGTGGTGTTCCAGGTGGCGTGAGCTGTGAAACTGTTCCACATTGTTTTAATTGAAGACCAAACTCGTAACTCAAATATTTGTCTCTGCGATCAGATCGTAGAAACCTTATTTTCTTGTCACGATGATTTTCCACTTCACTCTGAAATTCTTTGAACTTTCCAAATGTTTCAGACTTATGTTTCATCAAGTAGATATACCCATATCTGCTCAAATCATCTGTGAAGGTCAGAAAATAACGATACCCGCCGCGAGCCTCAACACTCATCGGATTGCATACATCGGTATGTATTATTTCCAATAAGTCAGTCGCTCGCTCCATTGTTCCGGAGAACGGAGTCTTAGTCATCTTGCCCATGAGGCATGGTTCGCAAGCATCAAGTGATTCATAATCAAGTGATCCCAAAATCCCATCAGCATGGAGTTTCTTCGTGTGCTTTACACCAATATGACCTAAACGGCAGTGCCACAAATAAGTTGCACTATCATTATTAACTTTGCATCTTTTGGCTTCAATATTATGAAATATGTGTATTACTACGATCGAGATCCAACAAACCATTTTCGTTGGTGTGTATGACCAAAGAAGGTTTTATTCATGTAAATAGAACAACAATTGTTCTCTAACTTAAATGAATAACCGTATTGCAATAAACATGATCAAATCATATTCATGCTCAACGCAAACACCAAATAACATTTATTTTGGTTCAACACTAATCCCGAAAGTATAGATAGTGTGCGATGATGATCATATCAATCTTGAAACTACTTTCAACACACATCGTCACTTCACCCTTAACTAGTTTCTGTTTATTCTGCAACTCCCATTTCGAGTTACTACTCTTAGCAACTGAACCAGTACCAAATACCGAGGGGTTGCTATAAACACTAGTAAAGTACACATCAATAACATGTATATCAAATATACCTTTGTTTACTTTGCCATCCTTCTTATCCGCCAAATACTTGGAGTAGTTCGCTTCCGAAGAACCAGTCCCTTTGCAGTGAGAAGCACTTAGTCTCGTGCTTAGGTCCGGACTTGGGCTTCTTCACTTGAGCAGCAACTTGCTTGCCGTTCTTCTTGAAGTTCCCTTCTATCCCTTTGCCCTTTTCTTGAAACTAGTGGTCTTGTTAACCATCAACACTTTGATGTTCTTTCTTGATTTCTACCTTCATCGATTTCATCATCATGAAAAACTCGGGAATCATTTTCATCATCCCTTGCATACTATAGTTCATCACGAAGTTCTACTAACTTGGTGATGGTGACTAGAGAATTCATCAATCACTATCTTATCGGAAGATTAACTCCCACTTGATTCAAGCGATTGTAGTACCCAGACAATCTGAGCACATGCTCACTAGTTGAGCGATTCTCCTCCATCTTTTAGCTATAGAACTTGTTGGAGACTTCATATCTCTCAACTCGGGTATTTGCTTGAAATATTAACTTCAACTCCTAGAACATCTCATATGGTCCATGACGTTCAAAACGTCTTTGAAGTCCCGATTCTAAGCCATAAAGCATGGTGCACAAAACTATCAAGTAGTCATCATATTGAGCTAGCCAAACGTTCATAACGTCTGCATCTGCTCCTGCAATAGGTCTCACCTAGCGGTGCATTAAGGACATAATTCTTACGCTTGAAATGAGGATAAACCTCGGATCACGGATCCAATCCGCATCATTGCTACTAACATTTTTCAACACAGTTTTCTCTAGGAACATATCAAAATAAGCATATGAAAGCAACAACGCAAGCTATTGATCTTACAACATAATTTGCAAAATACTACGGGACTAAGTTCATGATAAATTTAAGTTCAATTAATCATATTACTTAAGAACTCCCACTTAGACAGACATCTCTCTAGTCATCTAAGTGATCACGTGATCCAAATCAACTAAACCATAACCGATCATCACGTGAGATGGAGTAGTTTTCAATGGTGAACATCACTATGTTGATCATATCTACTATATGATTCACGCCGACCTTTCGGTCTCCGTGTCCGAGGACATATCTGCATATGCTAGGCTCGTCAAGTTTAACTTTGAGTATTCGCGTGTGCAAAACTGGCTTGCACCCGTTGTAGATGGACGTGAGCTTATCACACCCGATCATCACGTGGTGTCTGGGCACGACGAACTTTGGCAACGGTGCATACTCGGGAGAACACTTCTTGATAATTTTAGTGAGAGATCATCTAAAATGCTACCGTCAATCAAAGCAAGAATAAGATGTATAATAGAGAAACATCATATGCAATCAAAATATGTGACATGATATGGCCATGATCATCTTGCGCTTTGATCTCCATCTCCAAAGCACTGTCATGATCTCTATCGTAACCGGCACGACACCATGATCTTCATCATCTTGATCTATATCAACGTGTCATCACATGGTTGTCTCACCAACTATTGCTCTTACAACTATTGCTATCGTATAGCGATAAAGTAAAGCAATTATTTGGCACTTGCATCTTATGCAACAAAGAGACATCCATAGGGCTTCGCCATTGCCGATAACTTCAACAAAACATGATCATCTCATACAACAACTTATATCTTATCACGTCTTGACCATATCACATCACAACATGCCCCGCAAAAACAAGTTAGGCGTCCTCTACTTGTTGTTGCAAGTTTTACGTGGCTGCTACGGGCTTAAGCAAGAACCAATCTCACCTCGCATCAAAACCACAACGATAGTTTGTCAAGTTGGTGATGTTTTAACCTTCGCAAGGACCGGGCGTAGCCACACTCAGTTCAACTAAAGTTGGAGAAACCGACACCCGCTAGTCACCGTGTGCAAAGCACGGCGGTAAAACCAGTCTCGCGTAAGCGTCTGGCGTAATGTCGGTCCGGGCGCTTCATCCAACAATACCGCCGAACCAAAGTATGACATGCTTTGGTAAGCGGATGACTTATATCGCCCACAACTCACTTGTGTTCTACTCGTGCATATAACATCAAACCATAAAACCTAGGCTCGGATGCCACTGTTGGGGAACGTAGTAATTTCAAAAAAATCCTCGCACACACAAGATCATGGTGATGCATAGCAACGAGAGGGAGAGTGTTGTCTCGTACCCTCGTGAGACCGAAGCGGAAGCGTTGACGCAACGTAGAGGAAGTAGTCGTCGTCCTCCCGGTCCAACCGATCCAAGCACCGTTACTCGGCACCTCCGAGTTCTTGACACACGTACAGCTCGATGACGCACCCGATCTCCGATCCAGCAGAGGCGCTGGAGGAATTCTGTCAAGACGACGGCGTGGTGACGATCTTGATGTTCTCTGTCGCAGGCTTCGCCTAAGCACCGCTACAATATGACCGAGGTGTAATATCGTGGAGGGGGCACCGCACGGCTAAGGAACGATCTCAATGATCAACTTGTGTGTCTATGGGGTGCCCCTGCCTCGTATATAAAGGAGTGGAGGAGGGAGGGCCGGCCCTCTCTATGGCGCGCCTAGGGGAGTCCTACTCCCACCGGAGTAGGATTCCCCTTCCTAGTCCAACTAGGAGTCCTTCCATGTATTAGGAGTAGGAGACTAGGAAGGGAAGAGAGAAGGAAGGAAGGAGGGTGCGGCCCTCCCCTAGTCCAATTCGGACTAGGCCATGGGGCGCAGCCTGCCCTAGGCAGCCCCTCTCTCTTCCCTGAGGCCCAATAAGGCCCAATACTTCTCCCGGCGAATTCCGTAACTCTCCGGTACTCGATAAATACCGAATGACTCGGAACCTTTCCGAACTCCGATATAGTCGTCCAATATATCGATCTTTACGTCTCGACCATTTCGAGACTCCTCGTCATGTCCCCGATCTCATCCGGGACTCCGAACTCCTTCGGTACATCAAAACTCATAAACTCATAATATAACAGTCATCAAAACCTTAAGCGTGCGGACCCTACGGTTCGAGAACAATGTAGACATGACCGAGACACGTCTCCGGTCAATAACCAATAGCGGGACCTGGATGCCCATATTGGTTCCTACATATTCTACGAAGATCTTTATCGGTCAGACCGCATAACAATATACGTTGTTCCCTTTGTCATCGGTATGTTACTTGCCTGAGATTCGATCGTCGGTACCCAATACCTATTTCAATCTCGTTACCAGCAAGTCTTTTTACTCGTTCCGTAATACATTATCTCGCAACTAACTCATTAGTTGCAATGCTTGCAAGGCTTAAGTGATGTGCATTACCGAGAGGGCCCAGAGATACCTCTCCGACATTCGGAGTGACAAATCCTAATCTCGAAATACGCCAACCCAACAAGTACCTTTGAAGACACCTGTAGAGCACCTTTATAATCACCCAGTTACGTTGTGACGTTTGGTAGCACACAAAGTGTTCCTCCGGTAAACGGGAGTTGCATAATCTCATAGTCATAGGAACATGTATAAGTCATGAAGGAAGCAATAGCAACATACTAAACGATCGGGTGCTAAGCTAACGGAATGGGTCATGTCAATTAGATCATTCAACTAATGATGTGACCTTGTTAATCAAATAACAACTCCTTTGTTCATGGTTAGGAAACATAACCATCTTTGATTAACAAGCTAGTCAAGTAGAGGCATACTAGTGACATTCTGTTTGTCTATATATTCACACATGTATTATGTTTCCGGTTAATACAATTCTAGCATGAATAATAAACATTTATCATGATATAAGGAAATAAATAATAACTTTATTATTGCCTCTAGGGCATATTTCCTTCACTGCCTCCTTTGGGTATCCTATGAAGACACATTTCTCCGATTTGGGTTCGAGCTTATCAGGTTGAAGCTCTTTCACATAAGCATCGCAGCCCCAAACTTTAAGAAACGACAACTTTGGTTTCTTGCCAAACCATAGTTCATAAGGTGTCGTCTCAACGGATTTCGACGGTGCCCTATTTAACGTGAATGTGGCCGTCTCTAAAGCATAACCCCAAAACGATAGCGGTAAATCTGTAATAGACATCATAGATCGCACCATATCAAGTAAAGTACGATTACGACGTTCGGATACACCATTACGCTGTGGTGTTCCGGGTGGCGTGAGTTGCGAAACTATTCCACATTGTTTTAAGTGTAGACCAAACTCGTAACTCAAATATTCTCCTCCACGATCAGATCGTAGAAACTTTATTTTCTTGTTACAATGATTTTCAACTTCACTCTGAAATTCTTTGAACTTTTCAAATGTTTCAGACTTATGCTTCATTAAGTAGATATACCCATATCTGCTTAAATCA
Organism: Aegilops speltoides; assembly: GCA_021437245.1. NCBI lineage: Eukaryota > Viridiplantae > Streptophyta > Magnoliopsida > Poales > Poaceae > Aegilops > Aegilops speltoides. The sequence continues at coordinate 94,281,790 of CM038144.1, read as the reverse complement.
TCTGTGAAGGTGAGAAAATAACGATATCGCCACGAGCCTCAACATTCATCGGACCACATACATCTCAGATGTATGATTTCCAACAAATCATTGCTCTCTCCATAGTACCGGAGAACGGCGTTTTGGTCATCTTGCCCATGAGGCACGGTTCATAAGTACCAAGTGATTCATAATCAAGTGATTCCAAAAGTCCATCAAGATGGAGTTTCTTCATGCGCTTTATACCGATATGACCCAAACGGCGATTGCCACAAATAAGTTGCACTATCATTATCAACTCTGCATCTTTTGGCTTCAACACTATGAATATGTGTATCACTACTATCGAGATTCATCAAAATAGACCACTCTTCAAGGGTGCATGACCATAAAAGATATTACTCATATAAATAGAACAACCATTATTCTCTCGATTTAAATGAATAACCGTCTCGCATCAAACAAGATCCAGATATAATGTTCATGCTCAACGCGGCACCAAATAACAATTATTTAGGTCTAATACTAATCCCGAAGGTAGATGTAGAGGTAGCGTGCCGACCGCGATCACATCGACTTTGGAACCGCTTCCCACGCCAGATCGTCACCTTGTCCTTTGCCGGTGTTCGCAATCCGTAGTCCTGCTTTGAGTTGCAAATATTAGCAATGTAACCAAGATCAAATACCAGTGCTACTGCGAGCTCTAGTAAGGTACACATCAATAACATGTATATCACATATACCTTTGTTCACCTTGCCATCCTTCTTATCCGCCAAATACTTGGGG